>LR738711.1:567408797-567443955 GCA_902687465.1 Secale cereale | reverse complement strand
GGGCAGTGCTGATGGTGTTGGTCCCAAACGGGTAGACTGCAGGGCCGCCTTGGGGAAACCCGAGGTATCTGGTATTTTCCTGTAGGCTGTCCCATCCGGACGTGGCCTGAGACGAGATACGCGCGGCTACTATCAGGGTGTCGGCACGCCCGGAGGTCTTGCTGGACTTGTTTTACCATTGTCGAAATGTCTTGTGCACCGGGATGCCGAGCCTGATCGGATTTTCCCTAAGATAAGGGGTGATGATATTATATTTATCACTTCAGCTGATCGTGAGAGCTTGTGATGGGCTAAGTTGGGACACCCCTGCAGGGTTATGATCTTTCGAAAGCCGTGCCCGCGGTTATGTGGCAGATTGGAATTTGTTAATGTCCGGTTGTAGAAAACTTGACAGAGGATCCGAAGTAAAACACACAACTGTGTGAGTAACCGTGACTGTCTCTTTTCACTTTGAGAAGAGAACATGGTGGGGTTATGTTTGACTCGTAGGTAGTTCAGGATCTTTAACGATCACTACTAGTTTGCAACCGTTTGCGTAGATGCTCATCTTATTCTTGTACTCGTAAGCTAGCCACCATATTATGTTTAGCCGCTGCTGCAACCTCACCACTTTACCTCTTCCTACCCATAAAGCTTTGCTAGTCTTGATACCCATGGTTATGGGATTGCTGAGTCCTCGTGGCTCACGGATACTACAACACCAGATGCAGGTTCAGCCGAGAATGATGCAGGAGCTGGTTCAAATACTTCACTGGGAGCTCGATGAAGAGAGTGGCCGTAAGCTTGTGACGTTTTCGACGATCAGTAGTGGTTTCTACTAGGGGCGATCCGGACCTGTGGCTTTATGTTTTTGGTATCTTTCTTTTGGATCTTCGCCCGTAGTCGGGTTGTGATGTTTTGAATGATGATTTGCTTATGTAATGTATTGTGTGACGTGGCGAGTGTAAGCCAACTATCCTTTTGTATTTTCATCCCTATTTTTACATGAGTCGTGCAAAGATACCAAACTTGAGATCATTCTAGAATGGGCTTATACCTTTAAGTCGTGCCTCGACACGTAGGAGGTATAGTCCCATCCTGGGCATTACAAGTTGGTATCAGAGCCTTCTCCGACCTAGAAGCCCCCACTGATTGATCGAATCGTTGACGGTTGAGTCTAGGCACACACTTAAAATGTTTTGAGTCCTATATATATATCGGAGAGTAGGATTTCTTTTTACTCCTCATCTCTTTTCACTCTGGTGAGGACTCCTGACGATTGCTTATCTCTTCTACTCTCAAAATTTCACCAAATTTTTTTAGGATCACGCGAGTATTGTTTGGATTGTTCCGATGTCTTTGTGACGAGAACATTGTTCTCGATGCCTCCTGTCATTTAGGGGTTGTGGCAGTGCCCCGGGGAGTTGAGCTCCGAGGTGTTGTCGTCACAAATATATCGCAGCAGTTCTGGAATACTTAAGACGGCCGACATCGAAAACTCTCCTATGCGGTTGGTGGCAAGATAACCCCGACATCACCCAGTACTGGGGAGGTAGTTCGGGAGTATTGCCATAGCTTGTATAGCAGATGCGTTTCGAAGGTCCGAGGTAAACGGTTTCCGGAAATAACTGGTTATGTGTTGAAGGATGGATACAGCTGGATGTAGGATTAGAGTTGAGTGCGCGGTGCTTCCCCTGTATCCCCAACACCTGATTGCATAACTGGGAACTTTCGGAAATTAATAGGTGGGTTCATCTAGTAGCTCGTAGGCATTCTTCCAACGAATGCATGATATGGAGTTCGGGGTTCTACATTGAGTGAAGTGGTTTTATGGGTGTTGTTCCAATCGGGAGTTGCATCTTAAAGGGTCCTTGGCTATGCTGATCCGGGGATTTCAAAACCCTTTTGTAACACGTTCCATGAGCTTTCAGCATGAATATGTGGGACGAAGCTTCTATCTTGTATTTGTTCTATCTGCTCCTTGTTGTTTAATTACCTTTTGTTCTCCCAAGTGGCTTCTCGACAAGTTGATGTACCTACGGAATTCATTTGTTCAATCCTCCGTTCGAACGATATTGTGAAGATCATGTTGCAACATATCTATCCTTTGTTTTGTTTTGATTCTGGTATTCGAGTTGCTTCGATGTCAAATGTTGATTCCATACCTTTCCTAATCGGTGTTCTCATATTTCTATGGGAGTGCTAGTTCTTCTTAATCATCAAGATGGTCATGTTAAATTCTTTTTCAACCGGTGTCCATTTTGTTCGTCTCAAGTTGTCTTTGTTTTCCCCACCCTCCCACCCTTCTTCTTCTCGGAGCCAGAATTCTTAATCAAGTATCCATTTTATTCATGTCATATTTCTTCATTCATTTCCTTCAATGTTCTTATCCGGTGATTTATCGTGAAGATGCTCAAGAGTTTCAAGTTCATCATTCTTAATTCTAACATTCTTCTCCGGTGGACTAAATCCAAGCTTCCGTATTGATCATATCTCTTCCTTTTGTTTCACATGTTTTCACATGTTTTCACATGTTGTAATTTCTTATCCAAAGTCTCTCTTGCTTATTCAACTCTCTAATTCTTATCCGGAGTGTTCGAGATAGCTCGGAAGATTCGTGTTTCAATTCATGATTCGTTCAAGCTATTTTGAGATTGTTATCTCATCCAAGCCATTTAATTCAACCGGTGCAATATCTCTCAAGCAATCTTTCCCGACGGTGATTTCTTTAGTGGGCCCTAACCCACAGGTCTTTTCCCAGGATCTTACCTGACTCTTCTAATTTTTCTGGAGTTATACTCAAATTCTTTTCAAAGTGTGACGTAAGTATGGATTCCATCAGTCATATGCCTTCTCCCAGATCGTTTTCAGATTCTTTTCATGTTTGGTTAAACCTTCCATCTTTTTATTCTTCCGGAGTATCTCACAATTCTTCAAGGTGTTTCTCCTTGTCATTCTCAATATTTGAAGACCGGAGAAGAGTTTCTCTTAAATCTTGGCCGTTCTCTTGAAGATTCGTGGTTCTAGCTTCATGCCATCCTCATTATTGTTCCGATTGTGAGGAATTCTTTTTATACCCATCCGAAGCTTTTCATGAATTCTTTCCATTGTGATCCTCCGAAGGCCATCATTTCAGAAGATTTCTTCGTTCTCAGTTGCAACTTTGTCCTCCAAACATCCTTCATTGATGCCTCTTCGTTCGTCTCCATATTCTACCGGTGCTTTGTTCAAGTACTCTTAATCGGTTCGCGATCTCTTCGTTCTCTTGTATCTAAATTTCCTCAAGTGCTTATTTTTCATGGTGGTTTGTTCTCTATCACCACTCGGTTTTGATTTTTACGGTGGTTCGTTCAACATTCATTCCCATTTGTCATCATATCAATTAATTCGTTCTTTCTAAAATCCTACCGGTGGTTCGTTGAATACTTTCTCAAGCTTGTGCGAGATCTCTCTTTAATTCTTTCCAACGTGAATAAGTAGTATGCCAAATCCTTTGGTGGTCATCAATTTAAATTGGTGAAGGATATGCATGACATAATTCTTATTCTTATTCCTTCAAGGTGATTTAATTCCTTTGTCTGGAGCTTGTTCATCATATCATATTCTCGGTTCTAAGTTGTTCATATTGTCTTCCGGAGCTCCAAGTTTTTTTTCAATTATATCATTTCAAAGCTCCATCTAATTCATCGCAGGCCTTGAATCTTATTCTTTTCATCTTTCACTTCTCATCCTTTCATTACCGGAGTTCTTCATGGTGGTTCATCATCATTTAATTCATCCTCGAAGTCTTCATCAAGATTCTTGTTGGAACTCAAGCATTCTTCTTCTTGCATTTCGAAGTGCAATTCTTTCTACTTTATCTTTTAAGGTGGTGTTATGTAATTCTTGAAAATTTCCCTTCGTGCTTCATGATTCTCAAGTTATCAAGAATGAGACATGTAAACCCATCATTTTCTCCCCGTTCAAGAGATCTTTCAACCCTTCAATCTCTATGTTGGAGTTATTTGGGTCATATATTCACCCAAAGCTTTCCCCTAAGGATTGTTGCTATTGTGGTGCTTATTAATGATCCAAGTTATCTCTTTATCATCTTGGTGGAAGAAAATTTTCATCTCTTTGGTGCTCTCAATCAAATCAATTGTTTAAGTTAGTGGCAGAATTTCACCTCAACTTTTGAGATGTTTTCCATAAGCCCACATCAAGCTTATTCTTTTTGTTGTCGATTATTTTCAACTACTCCGTTCAACCCTTCTTCGTAAGGATGATTTTCATATTCATTTTGTCAGAGAAGTTGTCTTTTTTCTTCTCCGTTCTATTCTTTCAACGATCTAGCTTTTACTCGTTTGTTCCGGAGGCGTTGTGGTGTTGCTATCCTCGTCCCATCATCTCGTTTTGTCAAGTTCATGTTCTTTTCCTTTCCGGTCCATTTAACAGGAGTGTCGTGACCTCCATTCCAATTATCTCATCTTATCAAGATTTTCCTCTCTTTTCAACCGGAGTGCTATCTGAAATCTTTCTTAACCTTGTGCCATCCTTTTAATTGTTTCGGAGGCAATGTGTTGTTGATTTCATCAAGTATCATTCCATCTCCTCAAGCTCATGTTAATTCCTTCCATTTTCAGTCGGAGTGTTGTCCGAATCATGTCATTCTTATTCCTTGGCTATACCGTTGCAGTTTCATATTGTTTTGGTTCGTAAGCTCTTGTTTCATGTCTTTCAACCTACAAGGCTCTCATAATGTTCCTTGTTCCTCATTTTACCGGAGTGCTCTTAACTTCGCTCATCTCCGGTGTATTCTTTCTTTCAAGATTGTTCAACCTCTCAAGGTTCGTGGTTTCACTCGTTTGTCCAAGAAGCAACTTGTTTTTACCTCTTCCTTTTCCGTTTTATCCGGTGCCATCTCCAGGATCTCGGGTCGAGATCCTCTGTTAGTGTGGGAGAGTTGTGACGCCCTGGGACCGATGCGCCAGGTGTCAGCCAGTTATTCGTCGTCGTTGCCATGTCATTTTGCTTGCGTGTTGCACTTTGCCTTGTCATCATGTGCATTTCATCAGCATGTTTTCAAACTTGCATTCGTTCGGGCTCCCCAGTTCTCTCCATTGTCCGTTCTGAGTCCAGTCACAGTCGCACGCGCCCGCGACACCTCCGAATATTTATTTTATAAGTGGCCGGAAAATGTTCCTGGAATGGGTTGAAACTTGGCGTGCGGTCTTATTATAGCATAGGTAGACCGCCTGTCAAATTTCGTCGCATTCGGAGTTCGTTTGATAGCCCAACCGATAAACTTATAGCGGCACTATAGCCGGGTAAACGTCGGACGTTTCAGTGCTGTGAGACCTGTTGCCGGGCTGCCATCCCTCTCTCTCTTCTTAGCCTCACATTCTACACAGCCCACTTTTGCCCCCTCGTCTGCACGCCCAAAACTGCCCCGAACCCGGTCCGGGCTGTTGTTACCGTTGGGTCCGGATCATCCCCAAACATCCCTAAAATATCTCCTTTTTCTTATTTGGACTCCCTAGCTATTTATATCTCGACCATTCGATTACGATCGGAGGGATGACATACCCCTAAACCTAAACCCACTTGCTATATAACTACTCCAACCCTAAAATCTAGGCAAGATGTTCCATCCATTCCTCCTCCCCGCCGCCACTTCTCTTCCTCGGGATCCAACCCGCAACGATCCTTTTCCCCTCCCTCGTTTTCAACACCAGACCTCCTGTCGCCTGCCTGATCCACCAACTCGAACTAGCCGCATCAGCAGCTCCGGGAACCCATGGCCTCCACCTCTCCTTCTCGAGCTTCTCCTCAAACCCCACCGGCCGACGAGGCCATGACCGAGGCCACCGGAGTCCGGCCTTGTCTCGAGCGCCCCGCGCTGGAAGTTGTCTCCCGTGCCCCTGCTTCGATCCACTAGAGCCGCACGACGCCGGATCCGCGACAGCCGCCGTCGTGCCAAGACCAAGCAGCGATCCGGCCCCTCATCCCCGGATCCGTCCGTTTCTGTTGTCCCAAACGTCCGCCGGAGTTCCTCCTTGCCGCCGGTGAGATACTGCTACCGCCGCTCCTGGTTTTTCCTCCCTGCACCTTCCCTGCCTCACCTCTCCCTCTCTCTTGGCCTCCCGACGCAGTGCCCGAGGGACGCCAAGCCACCGCTGCGGGTCTCTCCAGCCCCTGCCTCGCCTGGACCCGGAAGGAGTCGCGCCTCCACTGCCAGGCCCGCCGCCGGCCTCCCCTGCTTCTGCACGCAAGACGAACGCACGCAGCGCCTCCCCTGCTCGCTCGATTCCACCGCGCCCGTTAAGCGCTCGCCCGCCAGCGGTTGCGCCCAGGGCCAGCGCGCCCGAACCGCATCGCCAGGCCAGCGCTAGGCCCAGTTCACCTCTGCCCCGCCCGCGGGCTTCTTCCGCATTCGGCCCAGCCAGATCTGGACGCTAGGTGAGCAGCCCAGATCCAGCGCTCTCCAGTTTCGGCCCGATGAGTTTTTTTTCCTGTTGCGATTTTAGTCTTTATCCAGTGTTTTGCTGTTTTGCAGAAAAGCCCTCATATTCTATGCATATAATAACTTTCAAACCGTGCATCGGATCAAAATGTTGTAAATATGTAAAATGCTTAGAATTTTGTGTAGAATCATAATATGCCACTTTCACCCCTGTTAAAAATGTTTAACTTGCTGTTTTCATTAATTTGTGTAAATAACTTGCTTAAATGATTTTTTTCATAACTAAATAACCGTAGCTCCAAATTTAATAAACTTTATATGTAAATGGGGTGGAAAATGTGTAGAATAACATGTTGCACTTTGTTTTGCTGTTTAACAACATTAAAATGGTGTAATAGGTAGAACAGTACCAAATTCATAGTATGAACATGGGGATTTCCCGGAATTGTTGTTTGTTGTTCCGGCCTCATTTAAACTTGTCTAAATAGTTAGTTTACTTTTGCTTCACCCCTTGTTCCACACTCAAGGCTTAGATAGTTTTGCTACCCGGGAACGGGATTGCTGAGTCCTCCGTGGCTCACAGATTCTACACCACCCCAGATGCAGGTACTCAGGTGAACTACTTAGGTGACGGCACAGAGCTGTACTGGGAGTACAATGAAGAACGTAGTCGATACTATGTGCACTATCCCGATGATCAGTAGTGGTTTCTACTAGGGGCGATTCGGACCTGTGGCTTTATGTTTTTGGCATCTTTCTTTTGGACCTTCGCCCGTAGTCGGGTTGTGATGTTTTGGATGATGATTTGCTTATGTAATGTATTGTGTGACGTGGCGAGTGTAAGCCAACTATCCTTTTGTATTTTAATCCCTATTTTTACTTGAGTCGTGCAAAGATACCAAACTTGAGATCATTCCAGAATGGGCTTATACCTTTAAGTCGTGCCTCGACACGTAGGAGGTATAGTTCCATCCTGGGCATTACAAGTTGGTATTCAGAGCCTTCTCCGACCTAGAAGCCCCCACTGATTGATCGAATCGTTGACGGTTGAGTCTAGGCACACACTTAAAATGTTTTGAGTCCTATATATATATCGGAGAGTAGGATTTCTTTTGCTCCTCATCTCTTTTCACTCTGGTGAGGACTCCTGACGATTACTCTTGTCTCTTCTACTCTAAAAAATTTCACCAATTTTTTTAGGAATCTCGCGAGTATTGTTGGGATTGTTCCGATGTCTTTGTGACGAGAACATTGTTCTCGATGCCTCCTGTCATTTAGGGGTTGTGGCAGTGTCCCGGGTAGTTGAGCTCCGAGGTGTTGTCGTCAAAAATATATCGCATCAGTTCTGGAATACTTAAGACGGCCGACATCAAAAACTCTCCTATGCGGTTAGTGGCAAGATAACCCCGACATCACCCAGTACTGGGAAGGTAGTTCGGGAGTATTGCCATAGCTTGTATAGTAGATGCGTTTCGAAGGTCCGAGGTAGACGGTTTCCAGAAATAACTGGTTATGTGTTGAAGGATGGATACAGCTGGATGTAGGATTAGAGTTGAGTTCGTGATGCTTCCCCTGTATCCCCAACACCTGATTGCATAACTGGACACTTTCGGAAATTAATAGGTGGGTTCATCTAGTAGCTCGTAGGCATTCTTCCAACGAATGCATGATATGGAGTTCGGGGTTCTACATTGAGTGAAGTAGTTTTATGGCCGTTGTTCCGATCGGGAGTTGCATCTTAAAGGGTCCTTGGCTATGCTGATCCGGGGATTGCAAAACCCTTTTGTAACACGTTCCATAAGCTTTCAGCACGAATATGTTGAACGAAGCTTCTATCTTGTATTTGTTCTATCTGCTCCTTGTTGTTTTTATTTACCTTTTGTCTCCCAAGTGGCTTCTCGTGAAGATTGTTGTTACTATTAAACTGTGGATTACATCCGTTCATTCTTGTTCAAATGTTCTTGTGAAGACTATGTTGCAATTTCTAGCCGTTCATTCAGCTTATATATTCTTTCAATCAATGGCTAATAGTTGTCATCTCATTCAGGATGGCTCCTAAAAGGGTTCCCAACGCTAACCCAGAGGGTGAAAAGGTTCCTGATCGTCCTCCTTCCCCTCCTCCGTCTGAGGCCTGGAGAGCAATTATGCAAGCGACGAACGAGAACACCCAGATAATTATGCAAATGACGCAGAACATTCAAGCAAATCAAGCAAATCAGGGTGCTCATGGGAACCAAGGCCAAGGCAATTTGTTCAACCAACCTCACTTTGCTACGCTCAACCAGTTCCTGGCAAACCAACCAAAGGCATTCAGTTACTGTGTGGACCCTCTAGATGATGAAGACTGGATAACAGATATCAAGAAGCATTTCGAGTGCAGTAACGTCAGGCCCGAGGACTATGTGAAGTTTGCAGCCTTCCAACTCAAGGACCAAGCAGCTGATTGGTGGCAGCAGTACAAAGATTCCAGAGAGGGACGTGTAATCTCCTGGGATGATTTCTGCAAGGACTTTCGTTCTCACCACATTCCAACAAGTGTCATCGAGGGTATGCGTGAGCAATTTCGCAACCTGAAGCAAGGCTCAATGACTGTCTACCAATATAATGTCAAGTTCCAGAACCTTGCCCGCTATGCCAAGCAAGACATCCCAGATGCCAAGAGCAAGATCTATCAGTTCCGTGGTGGTCTGAAGGATGAACTCCAACTAGCTCTCACCTTGTTCGAGCCTGATGAGTTTGATCAATTCTATAACATGGCACTTAAGCAAGAGGCAGCCCAGCTGAAGATGGAAGCTTCCAAAAAGAGGATCAGAGACGCTGTTCACTCCTCCTCATCTTCTCAAGTGGTCGCAAAGCAACAGAAGTTTTGGCTTCCACCTCCTCCAGTGATCCGAGCTCCCAACAACAACAACAAGAATTCTGGTGGCCGTGCTTTCTCCCACCCACCCAACCCAAGCAATCAGTCAAAGAACCACTTTCAAGCTTCAAAGTCAAGTGCTCCTTATTACCGTCCTCTCTCAGAAGTGGTTTGCAACAAGTGTGGCAAGAAGGGTCACTATGCTAACAAGTGCACCAACCAGAGGCGCCTTCCGCCTCCTCCACCTGTCAGCACTGCTATTGTCAAGCACAATCCCAAGCATGCAAGAGTGAACCTGATGAGTGCAGCTGAAGCAGAAAATTCTTCTGATGTGATAATTGGTAATCTTCCAGTTAACTCTATTCCTGCAAAGGTCTTGTTTGATTCTGGTGCATCACTTTCCTTCATGTCATGTCCATTTGCATCTAAGCATAACGTGGGCACAGTGGACTTGCCAAAGAAGTTATCAATTATTTCTCCGGGCAAGCATATGACTTCCACCTCAAAGGCTCCGGATGTATCTATTCGTATGGGTGATTACCGCTTTCTGGCTTCTCCGGTTATTCTCGGCAATTCCGACATTGATCTTATTCTTGGGATGGATTGGCTTTCTCAGCATGATGCTCACATTGATTGTGCAAATAAGGAAGTAAGGCTTACTCATTCCGACGAAGACGTGATTATCTTCGCCTCTCGAGATAACACAATCAGGCTATTCTCTCTCAATGACAAGGGCGAGATTAATGCCATCTCTCAAATTCCGGTGGTCAATGAATATGAAGATGTTTTTCCTGAAGAGCTTCCAGGCATGCCTCCGCATCGTCAAGTTGAATTTGTCATTGAACTCGAGCCTGGTACTGAGCCAACATGCCGGCGTCCGTACAAGCTCTCCCCTGAAGAGTTGAAGGAGTTGAAGAAACAGCTCGATGAGCAAGAGCGTATGGGGCTAATCAGGCCTAGCACTTCTCCTTGGGGCTGTGGTGTCTTATTTGTCAAGAAGAAGGATGGCACGGAGCGCCTTTGCGTTGAGTATCGGCCATTGAACAAGAAGACAATAAAGAACTAGTATCCGCTCCCCAACATCAATGAACTGTTTGAGCAGCTCAAAGGAGCAAAAGTGTTCTCAAGGCTCGATCTCCGGATGGGTTATCACCAAATTCGCATTCGTGAAGAAGATATTCACAAGACTGCATTCAGAACAAGCTACGGCTCATATGAATATACAGTCATGTCTTTTGGCCTCGCTAATGCTCCACCCACCTTCTCGAGAATGATGCACTACATTTTCAACCCCTACACCAACGAATTTGTGCTTGTGTATCTGGATGACATCTTGGTATTCTCCAAGAATGAATAAGATCACGAAAAGCACGTCCGTCTGGTTCTCGACAGACTCCTTGAACATAAGTTCTATGCCAAGTTCTCCAAGTGAGAATTCTGGCTCGATAAGGTCTTGTATCTGGGCCATATCATCTCCGCTGACAGTATTGCGGTCAACCCCGAGAAAGTTGAAGCGATTGTCAACTGGGAACCTCCTCAGAACGTCAAGCAACTCCGAAGCTTCCTTGGTCTTGCTAGCTATTGTAGAAGGTTCGTTGAGAACTTCTCCAAGATTGCCAAGCCTCTCTCCAACTTGCTGCAGAAGAATGTCAAGTACAACTGGTCTCCGGATTGTGATGTGGCATTCAAAACTCTCAAAGAAAAGCTCATCTCTGCTCCGGTTCTTACTCCTCCAGATGAGTCCAAGCCCTACGAAGTATTCTGTGATGCTTCTCTTCAAGGACTTGGTGGTGTGCTAATGCAGGACAAGAAGATTGTGGCATACACTTCTCGTCAATTGAAGCCAAGTGAGAAGAACTACCCCACTCATGATCTCGAGCTAGCAGCTGTGGTACACACCTTGATCACGTGGAGACACCTTCTGTCGGGCAGAAAAGTCGACATCTTCACCGATCACAAGAGCTTGAAGTACATCTTCACACAGCTAAATCTGAACCTTCGCCAGACTCGTTGGGTTGAGATGATCCAAGAGTATGATCCAAGCATCGAATACACACCTGGCAAGGCCAATGTCATTGCAGATGGCTTGAGCAGAAAGGCATATTGCAACAATCTCCTTATCAAGCCGTTTCAGCCTGAGCTTTGTGAAGCATTCAGGAAACTCAACCTCCAAGTTGTTCCGCAAGGCTTTCTTGCAAATCTTCAAGTTGCTCCTACATTGGAAGATCAGATCCGTGAGGCCCAACTCAGTGATGCTATGGTGCAGAAGGTGAAACATGGTATTGCAAAGGGTGCTCCCAAATACAAGTGCTATCGCATTGATGAGAAAGTCACCTTGTTCTTTGAGGACAGACTTGTGGTTCCCAAGGGTGATCTCAGGAAGCTCATAATGAACGAAGCACATGACTCCCTCCTCTCGATTCATCCTGGAAGTTCCAAGATGTACCATGGCCTCAAGCAATCTTACTGGTGGACTCACATGAAAAGGGAGATTGCCAAATTCGTGAATGAATGTGATGTCTGCGGAAGAGTGAAGGTAGAGCATCAACATCCAGCCGGTCTCCTCCAACCTCTTCCGATTCCCGAGTGGAAATTCGACCACATTGAAATGGATTTCGTCACTGGTTTTCCCAAGTCCAAGAAGGGGAATGATTCTATCTTTGTTGTCATTAACAAGCTAACCAAAGTAGCTCACTTCCTTCCAGTCAAAGAATCCATCAATGCAGCTCAGCTGGCAGAGCTGTACACTTCCAGAATTGTGTCCTTACATGGCATTCCTCAAGTTATCTCCTCAGACCGTGGAAGTTTGTTCACATCCAAGTTCTGGGACTCCTTTCAGTCTGCCATGGGCACTAAGATCAGTTTCAGCACTGCGTTTCACCCTCAGACTAGTGGTCAAGTCGAAAGAGTGAACCAGATTCTAGAAGACATGCTCAGAGCTTGTGTCATCTCTTTTGGCATGAAGTGGGAAGATTGTCTCCCGTTTGCCGAGTTCTCTTACAACAACAGTTTCCAAGCAAGTGCCGGCAAAGCTCCGTTTGAAATCCTCCATGGCAGAAAGTGCCGTACTCCTCTCAACTGGTCCGAGACTGGTAAACGTCAACTTCTTGGAAATGACTTGATCTCAGAAGCCGAAGAAATGTGCAAAGTCATACATGAGAATCTCAAGGCCGCCCAGTCGCGTCAAAAGAGTTACTATGATGGCAAGCATCGTGATTTGGCCTTCAACATTGGCGATCATGTCTATCTCCGTGTTTCTCCTATGAAAGGCACCCAAATATTCGGTATCAAAGGAAAACTTGCTCCTAGATACGTGGGCCCTTTCAAGATCCTTGGCAAAAGAGGCGATCTAGCCTATCAACTTGAGCTCCCTTCCAACTTCGCTAATGTTCATGATGTGTTTCACGTGTCTCAACTCCGCAAGTGCTTCAAGACACCTCAACGCACCATTCCATTCGAGGAGATCGATCTTCAACAAGACTTGTCTTACCGAGGGCACCCCATTGCTATTCTTGAAGAGACCGAGCGCAAGACCCGCAACAAGTCAATCAAGTTCTTGAAAGTTAAGTGGTCACACCATACCGACCGAGAAGCTACGTGGGAACGAGAAGATCACCTTCGTTCCGAGTATCCTTCCTTCTTCCAGTCCTAGATCTCGGGACGAGATCTTTTCGTAGTAGAGGAGAGTTTGTAATGCCCCGGATGTAACACTTTCCCTATATGGCAATATATAAACTTTGGTTTCATCATTTTCCTTCCAGGTTCTTCTTCTTTCGGGTTTCTTCGTTTTGTCGTGTGCGTGAGTGCATTTCATCCATGTCATGTTGTCATGTGCATTGCATTGCATTTGTGTTGTCACTTGCATCCGGTCCCACTCGTCTCTTCCCGTTGTCCGTTTTGAGTTCCGATGCTCTCACACGTGCCCGTGGCATCCCCGAGTCCTTCTTTTGTGTGTGGCCATGTAACATTCCGGAATGGCGTGAGACTTGTCGTGCAATGTTGTTTTGATACGTGTAGGCCGCCTGTCAAGTTTCATCGCGTTTGGAGTTCGTTTGGTACTCCAACGGTTAACCTAGTGGGCTAAAAGTACCTCCTCTTTGAGGCCCAAGACCCCCTCCACAACAACCCACCAACCCAGCACAACCCTTCCCATCATCTTGGTCGTCGAATTGTGATCGCGTGGCCGAAAACCGCTCCCCATTTGGACTCTCCTAGCTCCTTGTGCCTACAAAAACGTCCCCCATGCCATTTTCGCCCAAAAAAACCCTAGCTCTCTTCCCTCCACCGCCGTCGGACACGTCCAGGCCGAGCCGGACGCGTCCGCCGCCGCCACCGCACCTATTCGTGCCTGACACGTGGCACCGCCGCCATCCGCACCGCGCCGACCCGCAGGCCCGACGTGGGCCCGCCACCGCCGCCCTCCGGGCCCGTCGCCTCCACACGACGCCGCGGCGCCTCGAGCTCCCTCCGCCTCCCGCACCTTCCCCGCCGCCGGCCGGGCGCGCCGCCGTCGCCGGCCTCGCCATACACCGCCGCCGCCACTCGCCATACCCCGCCGCCGCGCCGCGGGCTACAGCCGTTCCGCCGCTCGGGCCCTCTCGCCGCCGGGTGCCCTCCGCCGCCGGCCTCCTCCGGCACCCTCGCCGGCCAGAGTTGCCGCGGCCGCCGGCCGCCGCCGAACCAGCTCGCCGAGCTCGAAGCCTCCGCCGGATCCCGATCGGCGCCAGATCGCCCGCGGATCTAGCGAACCCTAACTGGCCGCAACCCGCTTCAGCCGCGACCGCCCCGCGGACCCGCTCCGCAACCGCAACCTGGCCCGCTCCGCCGTTGATCCGCGAGGAGGTTGACCCCGTTTCCTCTAAGTCCTTTTTGTTTTTTTGTTGTCTGATGCATTCTTGTGGAGTTAATATCTTTTTGTGTGTATGTCCGATTTTTGCATATGATATGTCAAAATGACCGTGGTGATGTGTACTATGTTTTGTTCCATTGTGTCATGCTTGTTTGAGTCCATCTAGATGTCTTAATCATCATGCCAAGAGTGCTACTTGATATAAACTGCTGCTGCTAGTATTTTCATGCCATGTTTGAGATGTGATAACTTGGTGCATGTTTATCCAAATGAAGCAAATGAGATGTCAAAATGTTCATCATGAGATGCTCTACATGTTGGTTGCTATAGCATGCATGTTAGAGTTCATATTTCCATGTTTATCTTGGTTGAAAAATTGCATGTGGCTGTTAGGTTTTGTAACTTGTTACGAGATGCCTAGTTGAGGAGCTCGTTGCTATTGTTGTGTTTGTCCCCATGTCACATGCTCATATGTTTTAGATTCCCCGTTATGTGATCTTTGCTATGGTGCAAACCAATTGCCATGATATGCTTTGAGATGACTTAAACATGCTTGCAAACATGCCATGATAATGTTACTGTTTTAACACAGTGAAATTTCACTAAGTTTGGAATCTGTAATATCCTGATGCTATGTTTGCTTGATGCTCTAGGCAAATCCATGTTAGTTTTGGGGTTGCCATTGATCGTTCCTTGTTGTATATGTTGTTGGCTATCCATTCATGCCCTCACATGCTCATTTGAGTTGCTGTAGCCTATTTAATTCTTGCTCCCAAGTTGCTATAAAATATTACTGTCAAGTTTTTATTGTCATGTTCAAAATGTTGTAGCTTGTGGCTATTGATCCATGCCTCCTACGGAGTTGCTCCAATGGAGTTGTTTGCTGTAGGATATGTCTACTTCATGTCCATGCTTCTTGTCACCATGTTTGAGTGCTGTAGAGTATATATTTCTTGCTCCAAAGTTGCTATGTGGCTGTTAATTTCAGCTTTGCTTTGTTTCTTGTTTCGGGTGTATCTTTTAGTCTGTTGCTCCGTTTTGAGCGCGCCCTACATGAATCTTGTGTGTTTTTGCATGTAGATTCATAATATCATATTGTTAACATGTTTGGAGTATGTTTGCTTGATGTTTGGTTGCATCTTGCACCGATGCCATGCTTATCTTGTTTTGATCATATCTTCTAGACCGTAGCTCCGTTTTAAACAAACTTTATATGAAACTTGACTAGAATTTTGTGTAGATTATCATGGTGCATGTTAAATTGCTGTTTAACAACTTTAACTTAAGGTTTGATCAGATCTGGACTAATTTCAAACTATGCATATGAGGACTTACCGGATTTGTCTTAAGTAGTTTCCGGCCTCTTTTAAACTTGTTGTTCTTATGTTGTTTCTATGTGCTTCCTACCTTGCCATGTTTTGCATCCTAAATAGACCTGTCTTGCATCCTACTTGCTTGAGCATATTGTCTTGTTCTTGTGTTGTTCTGGTGTGCTTCCTACTTTGACATGTTATGCATCCTAAGTGCATCTGCAGTGCATCCTAAGTGCATCATACATGCATCCTGTAGTTTGCGCATTGCACCTTGTTTGATTTCGTGCCTCGTGTGTTCTTGTGTTGAGTAGAGCCGGAAGCCGAGCCCGAGAACGAGTACGAGGTTACTACCGAGGTTGAGAACGAGGAGCCGTCTTACGATCCCATCGACGACTCGACAGGCAAGATGACCTGACCCAGATATCATTACTATCTTTGCCTATTGCTAGAAATCTCGCTCTTTAGCTTATTGCGCCGATGCCCATGTTTGTTTGTCAGCCTCCTATTGTAACCATGAATCTGTTTAACCACCCAACCTATGCAAACCTTTGATTGGCTACGTAGGCTTCGCTCAGCCCCTCTTATAGCATTGCTAGTTGCAGGAGAAGATTTGAAGATTCTTGCTTCTTGTTGAAGTTGTTGGGATATCACACTATATAAACTCTTTAATGAAATCATCTATATATTGGTAATGGGTGGAAGGCTAAGCCTCTTGCTTGGTGATTTGTTCCACTCATGCCGCCCTAGGAACCGTATAAACCGGTGTTATGTTCCTTGATTATGTGTTCCTCACACGGTTGGGGTTATGGGACCCCCTCGATAAACCGCTTAGCGCTAAGGCTTTTCCAGCAAGTCCCAACATTGGTACTCCATTTCCCTAATAACTAAAACTTGCATAGGGACTAGCTATCCCCTTTTATTAGTCAACCCCCGGGACAGTGCTCCACATGAGTGTTGGTCCAACCGAGCAGACTGCAGGGCCGCCTTGGGGAAACCCGAGGTATTTGGTATTTTCCTGTAGGCTGTCTCATCCGGTCGTGGCCTGAGACTAGATACACGCGGCTACTGTCAGGGTGTCGGCACGCCGGGAGGATTTGCTGGATTAGTCTTACCTTAGTCGGAGTATCTTGAGCACGGGATTCCGAGGATACTCGGGCCTTCCCACCTTGGAGTTGCGACTCCGCGGATCGTGGGCTTGTAATGGGCCAAGTTGGAACACCCCTGCAGGGTTTTGTACTTTCGAAAGCCGTGCCCACGGTAATGTGGCAGATGGGAATTTGTTAATATCCGGTTGTTGAAAACTTGACACCATGTTCAGAACACACTACCAGTGTAAGTAACCGTGACGGTCATTTTCCGAAAGGGGTTCAGGAAGTGAACACGGTGGGGTTATGTTTGACGTGCTTAGTTAGGATCACTTCGTGATCACTTTGACGCTCGTGGCACTTCTCTTCTCGCTCTTAATACGTAAGCTAGTGCTAGTGCAGCTGCAACCTTTTATTTTTCTTCAGCCTTGTTCCACACCCAAGGCTTAGATAGTTTTGCTACCCGGGAACGGGATTGCTGAGTCCTCCGTGGCTCACAGATTCTACACCACCCCAGATGCAGGTACTCAGGTGAACTACTCAGGTGACGGCACAGAGCTGTACTGGGAGTACGATGAAGAACGTAGTCGATACTATGTGCACTATCCCGATGATCAGTAGTGGTTTCTACTAGGGGCGATTCGAACCTGTGGCTTTATGTTTTTGGTATCTTTCATTTGGATCTTCACCCGTAGTCGGGTTGTGATGTTATTTGGATGATGTTTTGCTTATGTAATGAATTGTCTGAAGTGGCGAGTGTAAGCCAACTATCCTTTTGCAATTTCATCCCTATTTTTACATGAGTCGTGCAAAGATACCGAACTTGAGATCATTCCAGAATGGGCTTATACCTTTAAGTCGTGCCTCGACACGTAGGAGGTATAGTCCTGTCCTGGGCATTACACCATGCCAGTGCCTTCTTCATAGCATCTAGTTCATCTAGCTGGTTTTTCATGCTGCGCTCGATTGCTACTGGTTCTTCCTGCTGCACTGCCAGTGGACTGATGACTGGTTTAGATTGTTGTCTCTTAGGCAAATGACCTGCAGTAAGGCCATGATTTGAGCATCCTAACTTCTCCTACAGAAAAAATACATGTAGCTTACATCATATGGGAGAATTCCAGAAGCTATAGATGCATCTAACGCAATATACAGTTACATGGATGAACAAAGATCAAAGTAAGGAAGTGTTTACACAAAAGAGTTGGCCTACTCACCAGGTGAACTCGCTTTCTCCTTGATTTGCTTGAGCTGTGTAATACATATGCATTGAGAGACATGAGTTGTTTGAACTCATGAAGCAGCACATGTAGACCCTTACTCACCGAGTCCAGTTGATGACGATAATATTCTAGCCATAATGTACTTAAAGACATTAGATTATAGTGTACAAGGACGGATCCAAGGGGGGACGAGGGGGGCGAGACCCCCCTAACAATCACGTTTTCCCTTGTTAGCGATTAGGTAGATCCTAATCAGGCACCCATTTTTACTAGATCCGCCCCCCTGTGTGACGCATCCTGAATCACCTCAGGACTCACCCCCAGCCCATGTACAATAGTTACAGACTAAAACCGAAGGAAAAAAGCCCACCATCAAACGTGAGGCCCAGCAGGAAGCAGAAGCGCACGCAGCCCCTTTTGTTTCCTGGCAGTTCGGTCAACAGATTTGACGGCAGATCGTGGCTTCGTGCGACCTTTCTACCCATCGTCCGCTCCAGTCTCCGCCTACCGCCGCCACGATGAACTTTCTCCAGCCTCCTAGCTAAAGATCACAGGGGGATTGATCAAGGTCTAGCACGACTGCATAGGTGCAGGTTAACCCTTACTCCTTTGATTGTCTGATTCTATTTCTGTACATAAGAAGAGGAGGAGAACCAATGAAAAAAAGTTGTCTATGGGAATTTGCGTCCAACCGTTAAAGCTTCAATCCCCGATCGATCATATCATCATCAGCCTGACGACATAACACATCCAATAATATGCCTATATTGTAAGTCCTCTCTGACAATTAGCCTCAGTTTGAAATCTTAGTTTTTTGTTGTCTAATATGAATGATTGATTGACTCGAAAATTAGATTTGGAACCATGCACTAATTTTTTTATATAGCTAATTCAAAAACTATTTTTTCTTGTAAAAAATCAGTAATTTGGTAGTATTTTTGTAGTGTCTACCTCAGTAAAAGCCTGATTTTAGGCCTATGCTTTTTGCACACTTTAAACAGTTTTTTCACTCAGTCAGCACTCATTAGTCCGTAAGAGAGCATAAGTGTGGAACTCACCCCCCCTATACAAAATTCCTGGCTCCATCCCTGGTAGTGTACAATTTACATTGAGTGATACATAACATAGAAAGTAGGCATATTATAACATAGATGAAGAATTTTGTATAACACTGACCTGTACATCTTTATTACTGACCGGATGTGCATCTTTTTGTTCACTATCACTGCCACATTAGTTCAGTTCCTCATGGTGTGTACATCTAAGTGAAGGACCACGTGCTCGTAGATCTGATAAAGATGGGTAATCTGTCATACGATGACAATATCAAGCTAGTAATTTGAGAACCTTCTCCTATCGATACATGTTCTTCGTCTTCATCCAGTCTGTATGCTTGTCCCACGCCGTTGTTGACGTGTAAACATCTGCTGCATAATGATCATCAATAGTTGACAGTAGGTGCAAAACGAGGCGATGGTAATTTCAAATATTGTTGCCAAAATGAGATAACACGTGCTTAATTACTCTAAGATCAAGGTAATGAAGTAGTAATAAGAACTTTAGCTTGATTCACCAGCAGTCTTAACCCAATTAAGAACCCTCAGTTTCATATCTTGTAAACAGAACAACAACATTCATATGGGAAACTAAATAAATTTGATAATGTGAACACACATGAAAATTTGGTGGGTTACCAAGGGAACAATTGAGAGATATGAGAGGACGTCTAGTTTCTTGAATGGGACGTGATTGTCAAATAAATAAGTGTTGGTATTTGGTGAGTTTGAGGATGTACATGTTCTACGATCCAGGAAATGAACTAGCAATCGACATATTATCAATATGAATTAGTTGAGACCAAAAGCATCTTGAGAAAACATACCGACTTAATCAGAAGAAGATATACTCATAGATTACATCAATGATTTGCTAATCGATGAACCATAGATAGAATTGCATGCAGTGTTTACCCGGGGTGCAATAAAAACCCTAAACCTGAATAAGAATCCAAAGTTTTTACTCTATCTGATCGATCCATACTACTTGTCGCTCCAGCAGATGTATCTCGACGTATTTTAGCGGTAGATCATCCATTCGAGCAAGAAGAAATAGGCATCTGAGGGGGCTGTTGCTACCTCTTGAGCTTGCGTTGGTTTTTCCCTTGAAGAGGAAAGGGTGATGCAGCAAAGTAGAGTAAGTATTTCCCTAAGTTTTGAGAACCAAGGTATCAATCCAGTAGGAGATTACACACAAGTCGCCAAATACCTGCACAAACAAACAACAAACTTGCACCCAATGCTATAAAGGGGTTGTCAATCCCTTCTAGGTTATTTGCAAAAGTGAGATCCGATATAGATAGATGAACTAGTAAAGTAATATTTTTGGTTTTTGGTTTATAGATTGAAAGGTAAAAGATTGCAAAATAGTAGATCTGAAACTCATAAGATGTAAAATAGTCCGGGGGCCATAGGTTTCATTAGAGGCTTCTCTCACGATAGCAAGTATTACGGTGGGTGAACAAATTACTGTCAAGCAATTGATAGAAGAGCGAATAATTATAACGACGTCTATGGCAATGATCATGAATATAGGCATCACATCCTTATCAAGTAGACCGAGTCTTGCCTGCATCTACTACTATTACTCCACACATCGACTGAAACGATTCTGCATCTGGAGTATTAAGTTCATAAGAACAGAGTAACGCATTAAGCAAGATGACATGATGTAGCGGAATTAACTCAAGCAATATGATGAAAACCCCATCTTGTTATCCTCAATGGAAACAATACAATATGTGTCATGTCCCTTTCTGTCACTAGGATTGAGCACCACAAGATTGAACCAAAAGCAAAGCACTTCTCCCATTGCAAGAAAAACCAATCTAGTTGGCCGAACAAAACTGATAGGTCGAAGAGAATTACTAATATATCAGATCATGCATAAAATAATTCAGAAGAAACTCAAATATTATTCATAGATAATCTGATCATAAACCCACAATTCATCGGATCTTCACAAACACACCGCAAAAGAAGATTACATCGGATAGATCTCCAAGAACAACGAGGAGAACATGATATTGAAGATCAAAGAGATAGAAGAAGTCATCTAGCTACTAGTTATGGACCCGTAGGTCTGTGGTAAACTACTCACACTTCATCGGAAGGGCAATAGGGTTTATGTAGATGCCCTCTGTGGTTGATTTCCCCTCCGGCAGAGTACCGGAAAAGGCCTCCAGATGGGATCTCGCGAGAACAGAAAGTTACGGCGGTGGAAAAGTGGTTTCGATGGATGTCCTAATGTTTCTGGAATATATGTGAATTTATAGGTGGAATAAGTAGGCTAGGGAGGCATGAGGGGCCCACAAGGTAGGGGGCGCGCCCTCCACCCTTGTGGCTGCCTCGCAGATCCCCTGGCGTGTACCCCAAGTCCATCTGATGTCTTCTGGTCCAAGAAAAATCTCCGTAAAGTTCCGTTCCGTTTGGACTCCGTTTGATATTTCTTTTCTGTGAAACTCAAAAACAAGGAAAAACAGAGACTGGCACTGGGCTCTGGGTTAATAGGCTAGTCCCAAAAATCATATAAAATAGCATATAAAATGCATATAAAACATCCAAGATAGATAATATAATAGCATGGAATAATAAAAAATTATAGATACGTTGGAGACGTATCAAGCATCCCCAAGCTTAATTCCTGCTCGTCCTTGAGTAGGTAAATGATAAAAACAGAATTTTTGATGTGGAATGCTACCCAACATATTTATCAATGTAATATTCTTTATTGTGGCATGAATCACTACTACGGGATGCTACTAACGTGACACTACGATCAGAGACCCTTTGACGAAACTGTGTGCGATGCCATAATCGCAAACAACGATGTAAAAAACCCAGCAAAAATGGTGCAAAACTTTTGCGATGGAGGATGCATCAAACACAGTTCATATTTAGTTGCATGTGCGATGCAGGGCATGCGGTTCAGTTCAATTAACTATTTGTGATGAGGAGGAACAAAAGAAACAGGCAACCAGATGAAGGTGTGTGTGATATACATCATACAGTTCGCTCGGATGAACTGTTTGTGATTAGGCAACACAAAAGAAATGGTCAGCCAGATCAAGGTGTGTGCGATATACGGCATGCGATTCACTCGGATGAACTGTTTGCCTTGAGACAAGAGAACGGAAACGGTTCAATATAATAAGATGTGTGTGATACGCGACAAACAGGTCTATGAACAGAAATGTGTGCGATGACCGATAATAACACAGACGATTGCTTCTAATAAGACGTATGTGATATTCTCTGTCTACACAACATCTATTGGCCGTTGGGCGATGGGCGGTCATACGGGTATGCCATGGGGATGCGAAGAGGGCATCCTATATCGGCAAGGACTAGATGTTCCACCAATAGCTCATCTAAGAGAACTCTCAAGTTAATTGTGCTTAGGTTGGAGCAGCCATGAGATGGGTGACCGGATGGGAAGTTGTCTTGATGTTAATCCCACTGATGGGATGTATCTTAAAGGTCCATTAAGGACATTTATGACACATCCCATCCGTGGAATTAACCTCAAGATCCTTGTTTTGATTTTTTTAACACATGTTAAAGAAGGTCTACGGCATTACTTTTTGAGAATGTGCGATACGTGGCATACAGTTGATCCATCCGACCTGTTTGTGATGGAATAAGCCGTGTGTGTTGTGGGGTGGAATTAACCTCAAGGTCCTTGTTTTGTTTTGTTTTTGTTTTTTTAACACATGTTAAAGAAGGTCTACCGCATTACTTTTTGACAATGTGCGATATGTGGCATACAGTTGATCCACCCGTCCTGTCTGTGATGGAATAAGCCGTGTGTGTTGTGGGCAAATGCTTGCTAGTATTCAACCATTTGCGATTGCTGAATTCATCACCGACGGGTTCCCTAGTGTGGTCCGTGTTCATCTGATCATCATCTACTTCTTGTGCTAGCTCGATGTTCCTTCTATGCTATGTTTCCATTAATTGATGGTGTTTTATGAACACGTAACCGTTTCCCACCATTTCCTCACCTGTTTCCCGCCACCCAGCGATATTGCGCATAAACCTAGGCGGTGCGCGACGCACGGAGGCGACAAGCACAGCTTGTAGCACAACCACCTTTTTCAAGCATGCCAACCCACCAAAGCGCTGCCTCTACCATCAACCTCGTCGACAAGGAAAACGAGCAGGCGCCACGGCCCGTCGAGGCTGAGGTGCTCCCTGGCAACGCGATGGACGATGCTGTGATGCGCGTCATCGCCAGGGTTGAGTAGACCTTTGGCGCATGGCGCTTTAGCGCCGCAGATCAAGATAAGCATGTCAGCATCGATAGGATGCAGCTCGCCGCACAACATGATCGATGGCGCGCTACAGAGGAAGCTAGGCGCGTCCGCACTGATAGGCTGCGGCTCACCGCACGGCGAGAACGTTTGAGCGCTGTAGAGCGAGAGGCGCGGCGCGCTTCACAGCAAGAGCAGATCCATCAGCGCTTGCCTGCTGTCGACACAGCGAAGCAGCTGGGTACACGTCCCGTCAGTACCCCCATTCCTCGCGAGGAGTGGGCAGAGGCCCTCAGCGCCGTACTTGCACTAGAGGCCGGCCGCGCCGTACTTGCACCCGACGCCCGCCCCGCCATTCGCCTTGTCCGCGGCCCGCTGGATGCCAACGCGCTGGTCCGTAGGCTCGACCGCGTCATTGGCCTAGGTGTCCACCTGGGCGCAGTAGAGGAACATGACCGTCGCATCCTCGAGCTGGTGATCTCCGATGAAATAGCCAACTTGGAGCTCGAGATCGCGCTCCAGATGTACCGCGAGCGTGTCGACCGCTTGGACGAACGCTTGCACGAGTTCAGGCAGAGCCAAGAGCTACCGTAGGCAAGGGCTGCTGGTCATGGTCTCATGGACACGTTTTACTTTGTTGAGTCGTTTGGACGTGGATAACTATGTATTAACATCAATCATAGTATTGCTCTGTTAATTGCCCTGTTTCAATGTGTGTACTCTGTTTTTCGTTCTTATATGTTCTGTTTCAATATGTGTATATACGCTTTCCATTATGTATATGTGAATGATAATAGCTAGATTCAAATTAGTACACAAAAACAGATAGAAAATGGAATTCATAATATATATATATATATATATATATATATATATATATATATATATATTAATTGTTCATTAGTTCATCAAAGAATATATATAATATCATTCACATATACGTGATGATACTTAACTACTAGGTACAATGCATAAAATTGAAAACGAACAATACTAAAACTAATAATCACTCCTGATGCACGGTGTCATCCTAGCGCGGAGGCAGTACTCCACGTCCTCCGCCTCGCAGCGCTTGACGTACCGATCTGCCTCTTGCTGGCGGACGAGCGCGAACTATCTTGCCATTTCGTTGGGCGCCCACCGGAGCTCCTCATCGGTGGCACGCTGGAGCTTATCGACCCACCTCCATGTAGCGATGAGGCTCCTAGCGCCTTTGGCCTTCCTCGTAAAGTACCCGTCTTCGTACACCTCCTCCGCACGACGACGCGCCTGCCCCCAAAGCTCCACCTTCTCCTTTTTCCAGGCAGCATCACGGGCTTCACAGGCAGCCTGGTACCTGGCTTTCTCCTCCGCCATATCCTTCTTGAATGCCACTTGCCTGGCTTTCTCAGCCGGAGACAGTGACTTCCACAGACAAAGATTGTACTGGCCCCAAAACCAATCCAAAGTTGGAGGGTTCGGCGCAACCTTGTCCGGCAACATGTAGGGGACCTCCTTGCCGCTGCTCATCAAATGAGCGTCCTCGGGGGGCGGCGACTCCTCGTCGACGCATGGGTGGATCGGCGGCGCCATGGCAGAGCTTTGAGAGAGGGGCAGGGCGAGCGAGGGGAGGATGTAGATGAGAATGCAGACGGACGACGTGAGCAAGGTAGTATTTATTGGCAGCCGGAATCTAGATCGACCGGAACAGTACACACGCATGTCGCCGGAATTTACGAGTACTGTAGTTTGAATTACACACGGTTGCTACATTAGAATTCGTGTGTGAACATAATAGCTGACGGTTTCCAATACATAACCGTATCTGATTAATAACCCCCGCCATTCACCCTCCAAACCCCGAGGCGCAAAATAGAGTGCCAATCGTGTGGGGGCCGGTTGTCTTGCCAGATCTTTGCATTTTATTTTTTGAACACCAGATATTTACATGGTCTAAAGATTTTTTAACTCGCACACAAGTACACAAACTGATGATTTTTCAAACCATTATGGTTATCCCTTGCATGTAGATGTAGGTCAAATTTGAATTACAGTCATTAAATGGCAAGAAAATCACTTAAATGTCTTTATAAGGTCAAATGAAGTCACAAAGAGTTAAAAATTGAAGATGTGGCTTTGAATGGTACATTTTGAGCACACAAAAAGTCTGGAGTTCAAATAAGTTCAAATAAATGAAATCCCTTTGTAACACATGAGTTTTCGTCCGAAACCCTTATACTTCGAAAGAGATTGTCCATTTTGTACACGAAGTGCGTCCAGTTTTTGCCGTAACTCTCTCAACTTTTTAGCATGTGCTATGTGGGTGAAATGATGATACCATGCCAACTTTCAACCTTTTCAAAGTTCATTTGTAGTGCTTTTCAATTTCAAGGTCACTTAATTTTAAAAAAAAATCAGTAAATGCATGAAAATACCAAATGAAATCAGAAAGGGTTGAAAATTGATGATGTGCCTCTGAATGGTGCATTTTGAGCACACAAAAAGTCTGGAGTTCAAATAAGTTCAAAAAAAATGAAATACCTTTGTAACAGATGAGTTTTCGTATGAAACCCTAATACTTCGAAAGAGATTGTCCATTTTGTACATGAAGTGCATCCAGTTTTTGCCGTAACCCTCTCATCTTTTTAGCACATGCTATGTGGGAGAATGATGATACCATGCCACCTTTAAACCTTTTCGGAGTTCATTTGTAATGCTTTTCAATTTCGGGGTCATTTAGCTCAAAAAATTTAGTAAATGCATGAAAAATACCAAATGAAGTGAGAAAGGGTTGAAAATTGACGATGTGGCTCTGAATGGTGCATTTTGAACACGAAAAAGTCTAGAGTTCAAATAAGTTCAAAAAATAAAATACCTTTGTAACAGATGAGTTTTCGTATGAAACCCTGATACTTCGAAAGAGATTGCCCATTTTGTACACGAAGTGCATCCAGTTTTTGCCGTAACCCTCTCATCTTTTTAGCACATGCTATGTGGGCGAAATGATGATACCATGCCAACTTTCAACTTTTTCGGAGTTCATTTGTAATGCTTTTCAATTTTGGGGTCATTTAGCTCAAAAAAATTAGTAAATGCATGAAAAATACCAAATGAAGTCACAAAGGGTTGAAAATTGATGATGTGGCTTTGAATGGTTCATTTTGAACAAAAAAAAGTCTAGAGTTCAAATAAGTTCAAAAAAAAAATTGAAATCCCTTTGTAACAGATAAGTTTTCGTCCAAAACTCCGATACTTCGAAAGAGATTGTCCATTTTGTACACGAAGTGCATCCAGTTTTTGCCGTAACCCTCTCAACTTTTTTGCACATGCTATGTGGGTGAATTGATGATACCATGCAAACTTTCAACCTTTTCAGAGTTTATTTATCATGCTTTTCAATTTCAGAAAAGGTTAGATTTTAATAAAAAATATCTACAACATCACACATAGTTGTTTTCTAGGAACCGTTTGCGATGAAAATATCTGGGTCTATTTAAGTCTCCCTACTTAAGCTTCACCGGCTTGTTTGCTCCAGTGTCGGCAACCCCCAATCCACGAATCCCGATCCCCATTGCCGGACCCCCTTCTGGCAAAGATGACATCGTGGGAACGCTTCGTGAAGGCCCGTATGATGGTTGCGTCCCCCGAGGGCCACCGCCTACGCCGAGAGTGAGGTCGTCTACGCCGAGAGTGTTGCCGCAACCGCATTGAGCACGTATGCTTCCATCGAGAGGGCGTCTGCGGCAGCCGACAGGGCAGCTGTAGTAGCCGAGATGGCTGCAGCAACTGCTGCGACGGTGGCTGCAAACGTCGAGTGCGCTCGAGCTGCCGTTCGTGCCGCTGATGTCGCCCTGGCCCGGGTCGAGGCCATCCACGCAAGATCGAGGATGCAGATGCCAAGATATTCCAGGCCACCTCGGACTCCAGCATGCAACCCACGTCCGAAAAGGCAACGATGGCCATGGAGCACCTGCTCCTCATGAGGTCGCCGAGCGGGAGTTGGAGATGCAGGAGGCAACAGAGATCGAGGAGCATCGGGAGGAGGAGTTGCGCGTGGCCGAGGTCGAGGTAGAGAAGAGTCTATCCATCGAGGAATCGGCGGTGGAGTGCCAATGCGAGCTCTGGCGCAACCACTACTACGAGTACTACAACCTTGAGGGCGGCGTCGAGGATGAGGACAAGGACAAGGACGAGAACGAGGACGTGGTCGACTTCAGCAGGGGGGACGCGGAGTCCACCAACGGCGGCATGTCGCCAGGACAAGTCATCGACGTCTCATCTCACACCGGTGATGCATAGGCCGGCGTGGCGGCGGATTTGTTAAAATTATGCATACTTAGGCCTTGTTTTTAATGCTGGTCTTTTGTTAGAACAATGTTTAGGTCAACTGGCTCTGTTTGATTACTAAAATTGCTCGATTCAGTAAGTGTGATCTGTTTGTCATACACTCTTTTGTGTGCCCAAGTTAGCAAGCGATGTTAAATTATGCAATGACGTACCCGAGGAAATTTCCACCAAAATTTGAATTATCAAACTCGTCCCATGTGCGAAAGGCAGAAGAATCATTTGGGATGCACACAATCGTTCAAAGTGAATGGTCTGGCGGCACCACGCGCAAAGTTTCCCTCCTGATGAGCCACAAGTATAGGGGATCAACTGTAGCACTTTTCAATAAGAGTGTCAAACGCAACGAGGAGCAGAAGGAAATGACAAGTAGTTTTCAGTATGGTAGTGTCTGCAAGTGCTGAAATTGTAAGTAGCGAGTAGTTTGATAGCAAAGTAATTTGTAATGAACAAGTAACAATAATTGTAACAAGTATGTAGCAAGGAAGCCCAATCCTTTTGAAGCAAAGGCCAGGCCAAAACAGTCTCCTATAGTAAGCATAGCGTTCTTGAGGGTACACGGGAATTTCATCTAGTTACTTTCATCATGTTGGTTTGATTTGTGTTCGCTACTTTGATAATTTGATATGTGGGTGGACCAGTGCTTAGGTGTTGTTCTTACTTGAACAAAACTCCAACTTATGATTAACCCTCCCGCAAGCATCCGCAACTATGAGAAAAGTATTAAGAATAAATTCTAACCATAGCATTAACCTCTAGGATCCAATCGGTCCCTTACGGAATAGTGCATAAACTGGGATTTAAGTTTCTGTCACTCTCGCAACCCACCATCTATTTACTACTCCACAATGCATTCCCTTAGGCCCAAATATGGTGAAGTGTCATGTAGTCGATGTTCACATGACACCACTAAGGGAATCACAACATACATACTATCAAAATATCGAACACATATCAAATTCACATGATTATTTGCAACATAATTTCTCCCGTGACCTCAAGAACAAAGGTAACTACTCACAAGTGATGAACATGCTCAAGATCAGAGGAGTATTAATGTGACGCCCCAAGACCGACGCTCCAGAAGACTTCCTTATGTTTCGATGTTACCGTGTGTTTTATTTGCTTGCTCTATTATTATTTGGTGTCGGGGAAACTGATCCACCCACGAACACCTATGGGGACGGAGCCCCTTTTCGGTACGGCAGGGGGCGGAGGTTGCACGAAGAGCAGATCGAAGCGATGCACACGAGCGGTTTACCCAGGTTCGGGCCGCACGGATGCGTAAAACCCTACTCCTGCTTTTGGTTTGTATTGAGTTCTTGCTCGAGAGCGCTGAGAGCTACAGTACCCTCTAGTAGCTAACGAAACCGAGCGCGAGAGTGTTCCAACCCCCTTCTACGTTGCGCATGGGCCTCCTTTTATAGGCTCAAGGGGTCACCGACAGGTGGCAACGCAGTTGAGGGTAGAAATGGAAAAAGAGTGGTGGTTGGTACAGTGTTTTATACCTAACCCTGACGGCAGGGGACAAGGGCATTAAATGCCCATCGCCGTCGCCCAAACAGTGCAAAAAGTGTCCGTCAGGGGCGCCACCGTTCGCCACGATGGCGATCTTGTCAGCGCCGCTTGCCACCGCGTACCCCAGGCTGCACAGCCTCCCACCACGTACGCCTGGAAGGGTCCCAGAGTGACACGTGGGTGGTTGCGCTGGAGCGCGGGTACTGAGTGGAAGCTTGCCGCGGCAAATGCCTTGCCGCGGTCGCTATCTTGTCGCTTCCGGGAGCTTGTCGCTCACCGGGCCTTGCCGGGGGGCATGGCGCGTCGCGGCAAGTTTCTTGAGATGCCTTGGTTGGCCTTCCCGGCAAGCTCCTCTTGCCAGGGTCTTGTGCCTTGAGTGGTCTTGTGCCTTGAGTGGCCTTCCCGGCAAGCTCCTCTTGCCGGGGCTTTGTCTCCTTGGCTTGGATACTTTGTTCTTGAATGGCTCCAAAGGAACCACGGAGGACCTTGGCGATCACCCGACAAGCCTTGCCGCGGGGCGCTGCGACTGCCAGTGCACAAGTTCGGGATACTAAGGGTACCCCTACTTTAATACACCGACAGGAGCCCTCGGGCCTGGGCCATACACGGTGCCGAGCGCTGTTGGGCCAGGCCCAAAATAGTGCACGGGCACGCGCGGCCTGGGCACGCCGTATCTTACTCCGTATCCACCGCGCCCTCCCTTAACGACACGCGTTGATTGCGGCGTCGTGGGAGAGATCATGGGCTGTTTCTTTAATCGGAAATGCGGATCGTCCGCCCCCTCCCCCCTTATAAGCAGGGGAAACAGGGGCAGTTCGTCCATCCGCCCGTTGCTACTCCTCGAAAACCTCCGCCGCTTCCCTTCTTCCCAAAGCTTGAGAGAGAGAGCAGCGCTCCGCCCCCCGTCGCCACCAGCACCAGCAGCGCCGTCGACCTCCCTCACCGCTTCCGCCATGGCTCCGAAAGGCGAGAAGGGGAAGACCGCGAAGTCGGCCGAGGCGCAGCGGCTCGCGAGGCTGCGGAAGGAGCGGGCCGTCTTCCCCCCAAGCTTGCCGCGAGGAAGCTGAGGGAGAACTACTACCTTTTCTGGTCGGGGGAGACGCGGGCGCATCCGCGCACCAAGGTACTCCCAGCCATTGCTTGTCAGATGGCTCCGAACGGATATGCGTTCTTCGCCTTGTTCTTCTACTGCGGGCTCTGCCCGCCTTTCTCTGAATTCTTCTGCGATCTCATGAATACCTACGGGTTCCACCTCCTTGACTTCACCCCAACGCCGTTCTAACCATGGCCGTTTTCGCACACCTCTGCGAGAACTTTGTCGGAGTCCACCCCAATGTTGCCCTCTTCCGCCACTACTTCACGCCCCGAGTTGAGAGAGGAGAGCCGTTATCTAACGGGGTCTCCTGGATCTCGAGGACGCACAAGAAGGAAGCTTATCTAGAGGGAGAGCTCCGCGGCAAATGGGATGAATGGAGAGCAGAGTGGTGCCGGATTGTAGAGGAGAACCCGCAGCCATTTACCGCCCGACGCCAAGCCCCAGTAGTACGCGGCAACGACTGGAGCGACTTGGCCCCGGAAGACAGTAGATTGAAAATTGCCACCGCCCGGATCCTTCGCCTCAGGCGCGCCAAGCTCACTGTAGGCGCAGTTGGCGCAGACTTCCTCCGCCGCCGCATCGCCCCCTTGCAGGAGAGGAAGAGGCCCGCTTGGGAGTTTGAGAATGCGGCGGATATCATGAGGCTGCGCCCGGGCCTCAACTACAACTTTACTGTCCTGGAGCTCAACGTGATGCTTCAGGAACTGTTCAAATATGACCCCAATCATCCCGAGGTATTCGTGTTGCCGCAGGGCGTCGTTCCGTTGTGCAACAACTCTTCGCTCATCCGCATCCGCCCAATGATGCCGCTGTGCGACTCGCACGGGATCGACCCAACTTGGCAAGAGCCTGCTGATGAAGCCGTGCAGGAGTTCTTTGACAACTTGGAGAAAACGCCGATCTGCTCCGATGAGAAGAAGGGCCTCACCCGCGACACCACTGACAGGGAGATGGCGTACATCGCCACCAGGCTGGAAGAGGCGGCGGCAGCCGCGGCCGCGGGCGAGTTCGGTTTCACCCCGGAGGAGGCAAACGCAGCGAAGGCGGCAAGCCTTGCCGAGTGAGGGGAGTTTGTCGGCAAGGGGGAGCTTGTCGGGCAAGACGCCGAGTCAAGCGAGCCCGCCGAGCAGGGCGCCGAGTCGAGCGGGCCCGCCGAGGACACGAGCGGCTCGCTGGAGATCGACTCCTCTTCCTCCTCGTCCTCAGGCAGCTCGCCACCACCAGCAGAGCCTCCAGCTCCGCCAAGAAGGTGTCTCCGCAAGGCCGGGGACGTCACGGAGCGGCAGACATGTCAACAGCCACCGCGCCGCGCGACACGCGCCACCGCGGCGAGCAAGGTCACCGCGGGAGCACCTCGCGCTTCTGCGGCAACTGGAGCGGGGTCGTCCCGGTCCGCCGCTTCTGCTCGTACCGCTCCTCAAGCCACGGCAACAGCCGGAGCGGGGCCTTCTCAGACCACCGCCACTGCTCCCGCCAAGCGGCCAAGGGAGCCTACTCCTCCGCCTCCTCGCGCTGGGCGTGAGCCGGATTTCGACTTCTCCGCGCTCAGCTCCGACGAGGAAGAAGAAGAGTAAGTTTCTTATTGTTCTTGCATGTCTTCGATTTTCTGCTGTTTTGTCTTGTATCTCGCTTGCCTCACTCTGAACCTGTTCCTTTTTTCAGAACTCTGGCCCAGAGGGCGGCAAAGAGAGCCAAGGTCCCGGTGATTGTCATCGAGGACGAGCCCACCGTGCTAGCAGGGGTTGCGCCTGAGTCAACCTTGCCGTACCCGGCAACTGATCTTCAGAGCAGCCCCCAGCGCAGCCCCCAGCGTAAGTGTATAGTTCTCTTTCCGCTGTTAGGCGCGCGTGGGTGCTCTATTTTTACTGACACTTGCTTGTTGATTTGTGTAGGAGCAGAGCAGACACACCAGGAGCGCCCGGAGACCGCCCCCGTCGTGCCACCTGCTTCGACTACGCCGCCAAGGGGGAGTTCTCCGGCAAGAGAGAGTCCTCCGCCAAGGGCGAATTTTCTGCCAAGGGCAAGTTCTCCGGCGAGGGGCAGCACCAGCGGCCCTCCGCCGGCGGGAACTACAACTACGCCGCCAAGGGAGAGTTCCCCAACAAGGGACACCACCGAGGAGCCGGCTCGCACAGGTAATCCTCTCGCTTCAAACTTCCCTTGGGCTTTTCTTCTTTTGATTCTTCTTTTTGGATATTTGCTTGACTGTTTCTCCCCTTTTCGGCTGTCAGATCCATCTGCTGCGGAGCCGATGGAAACGGAGGTTGCTGATGAAGAGAGCGCGCGCGGCAACACTGGCGACGCCGCGGCGACCGAAGAGGCGGCCGGTGCTGACGATCCCGCCGGCGACGAGGCCGCCAAGGCTGCAGCCGCAGCAGCTGGCGAGGGGTCCGACAATCGCACTGACGGCCCTGAGGCCGCAGGAGCGCCAGGCGCTACACCGACCGCCGATCCCTCCGCCGCTGCCGCAGCCCCAGGCTCCGACGAGCCCGAGCCAGGCGCCTACTTGAAGGCCGGCGACGGCATCTTCATCAAGCTCCCCTGGGCGCCGAGCTCCAGGGCGCCGGTCGAGGGAGAAGTCTTCGACTGAGAGGTGCTTGCCTCCGCCGGGCTGACACTTGTCCACGTGCCGAGCAGCAGCAGCGGCGAGCCTGAGGAGGAGCGACTGCTGCGTAAGCTGCTGTCGCTCTACCGCGCTCACCAGGCCAAGCTGGAGTCCCGTGAAGCGCTGGCCGTCAAGGCGGGAGCCGACATTGAGAAGCGCGCAGAGGAGCTCCGGGCCCTCAACCAGGCAGCTCTCCGGTCCTTGGTAGCGGAGCGGGAGCAACTCGCCGAAGAGCAGACGGCCTTCTTCCTCGAGAAAGCCGAAGTCGAAGAGCAGCAGCGGCTTGCCGCTAAGAGGCTGTCCACGTGGGAAGGTGAGCTGGCGCAGCGGAAAGTCAACCTCGACAGCCATGAGGAGGAGCTTACCGCGCGCGAGCAGTCACTTGGCGGGGCCCTCCAGGAGGCAAAGGACGCTGCCGCAGCCGCCGAGACCGCCCAGAAGGAGCTGGAGGCGAGGGTGGCGCAGCTGGAGGCCGACCTCAAGGCGAGAGGCGAAGAGATCGCCGCACTCAAGCTTGAGCGAGAGAAGGACGCCCACAGGCACTCAGAGCTGCAGGTCCGCCTCGTCGAGAAGGGCAAGGAACTTGCCGCCGCCAAGAACTCCAATGCGGACCTTGAGTTGAAGCTAACCACTTTGACCAAGACGCTGGACGGCGCCAAGGAACGGGAGGCGGCCCTGAAGGAGGAGGTCAGGGCCTAGAAGGCGTTGCTGGAGAGTGCTGCCGTCACCCAGAACAACTTCAGGGCGACCGTCGAGCACTGGACTGAGGGTCTTGTGAATGCTGCCGCGGATATCGACAAGGAGCTGGCGCAACTGGGGGCGCAGTATCTCGGGTATTCCTCCGACGGGAACCTCCACCACAGCGCCAAGCTCACCCTATTCTTCAGGGGCGTGGCGACGGCCCTCCAGCAGCTCCGGGAAAGGATCCCAAAGCAACTGGCGGACGAGTCGCGCAAGCTCTGTGCGGGCGCCCTTCAAAAGGTGCTGATGAAGGTGGTTTTCCGCAATCCAGGCCTCAACCTCACCAACGTACTCAAGAGCTTGCCGCCGGGCACTGATCAGGAGGCGCTCAAGGCCCTTGCCGCACCCATTGTGGACAAGGTGAGCGGCATCAAGAGGGTTGAGGGCGATCGCGCGGATTAGGCTGCCCATTTTCTTCTTTCCTTGTCGCTGTTAGCCATGTTATGAAAAATAGTCTATTAGAGCTGCAATAAGCTATCTTGTAATATAACTCTATTTTGGGTAGTTATTACAATGTTATTTCCTTTACTTGATCCCTTGCTTTGTATGTTTCTGCCCTACGCTTTTAGGGAACTTGCCGGTGCGGACACCTTTGCCGCGAGCGCTGAGTGCGGAACGTCAGCAGCCTGCTGGCGGTGCCGCTACCGGCAAGAAACCTTGTCGCAACCAGTTGCAGCACACTTAGGTTGTTGAGCGGGCTCGTAAACAAGATAAGGGCGCGACACTAGTCGCAGCACACTTAAATCGTTGAGCGGGCTCAAAAACAAAGTAAGGGCGCAACTAGCTGTGAGTTGGTTCCTCCGCGCACAGGTTTTCCATGCAAAGTGTGGTCGTTCAAGGAAGATAACTTAAAAATTAAAAAATTTGATTGCTCAAACTTTGGCAACTTAGCTTTTATGTTGTTTGCTTCCCGGCAAGGCGAAACTTTCTTGAACGACGCCTGGTCCATATCACTATCTTCTCCTCCCCCCCGGCAAACTTGTGCGCGAGGGAACCTTCTCTTCCTTGAGAAAAAAAAGAAGAGAAAATACAGATATGGAGCCCTTGGGCTCGTTATTGCTTACCGGGGGTAGTTGCTGCACAAAGTGTCAGATAACACATGCAAAATATAGAAAGCATGAAATTGACAAGGTGTGCGGAGCACATGAGCTTTACTGATGCACGAGATCTGCGCCCGGCTTGGTACAAAGGATTACATGCAACAGCGGCAAGACTTGTACAAAAGGTGGTTGCCGGAGCGGGTCACGGCAACCGCGCCTTACGGGTAAAACTTGCGAAGATGTTCAATGTTCCAGGAGTTGCTCACCAGAAAGCCATCTTCGGTCTCAAGGCGGACAACGCCGGGCCTAGTGACTCGTTTCACCTGGTAAGGGCCTTCCCACTTCGGTGTCAACTTGTTGGAATTCTTGGCGGACTGAACGCGCCGAAGAACAAGGTCGCCTTCCTCGAGACTTCTGGCATTAACTTTGCGGCTATGGTAGCGGCGCATGATACGTCCAAAACGTATCTATAATTTCTGCTTGCTCCATGCCTCTTTTGTGTGATATTGCTATGATATTTATGCACTTCCATACGCTTTTGATCATATTTGGACTAACCTATTAACTCAGTGCACCCCAGTGCCAGTTTCTGTTTTCTACTGTTTTTGTATTTCAGGTTTTCCCATTACTTAAATTGCCAGAAAAATTCCGGGAAAAATATATAAAAAATCAGCGCTCCGGAAGCTTCCACGCCAGAAGTGGGGCCAGAGGGGAGCTAGGGGCAGCCCAGGCGGCCTGCCCCCGCGGCCCCCCTCCTGGCCGCGCCGGGGGGGGGGGGG
>LR738711.1:567228000-567408759 GCA_902687465.1 Secale cereale | reverse complement strand
GGGGGCGCCTGGGCCCCCCTTACCTCCTCTGGTGACCCCCTTTGGCATATATTTACATCGCGTCTCGAAACCCTCGAGGACGGAACCCTTTTCTCCAGAAGCTATTTCGATCTCCGCCGCCATCGCCACCAAGTTTCGGGGGACCAGAATTCCTGTGCCGGCACCCTGCCGGGACGGGGAAGTGCCCCCGGATTCATCTCCATCGACGTTGCTTCCTCCCTACATGATGCGGGAGTAGTCCCTCCTCGGGGCTGAGGTTTCTACCAGTAGCTATGTGGTCAATTCTATCTCCCATGATGTGATCTTCGTTGTGATCATAGGCTATGTTAATCTAGGGTAATCCCATGATATTTCCCCTTCCTCTATGTATTGAATTGATGTACTCACTTGTCTTTATCTAGTATAATCCCCGAGACCAAGGTGACAACGGTCTATTGGACATGGATTAGAAGAATATTTTCATGAGTGATTTCCTCTTTTGTGTGTTGATTGAAGATTGAGAGTCTCTTGGTGCTTGTCTTTGACTATCCTGGAGATATGTTGTGGTGATTGTGGTACTCTCTTTGGATGGCCGTGGTGACATTGGGAAATCCATAGATTGAGAACTACGAACTTTGAGGTGTGCTTTTGTAGCCCTACATAATTCTCGTCCTCTCTTGACCACAAAGGAATGACCTCCGAGTGCGCCCCCCTTGCATGTTTTATGGGAAATATCATGTGATTTGATTATGTTAATGTTGTTGGGAGTTGCCACTAGTGAAAGTATGAAGCCTAGGCCTTGTTTCCACCATTGGAATACCATTTGTGCTCACGTTTACCACTTGTTTGCTTGCTGCACTTTTTATTATAGATTTATATTACTTTGCTTTGCCACTCCTATCATCCATATTTTACCATCTCTTCGCCGAACTAGTGCACATATACAACTCCTAGTTGTATTAGGTGTGTTGGGGACACAAGAGACTTCTTGTATCTTAGTTGCAGGGTTGCTTGAGAGAGACCATCTTCAACCTCTACTTCCCTGAGTTCGATAAACCTTAGGTCATCCACTTGAGGGAAATTGCTGCTGTCCTACAAACCTCTGCGCTTGGAGGCCCAACATAGTCTACAAGAATAGAAGCGTTTGTAGACATCAAGCTATTTCTGGCGCCGTTGCCGGGGAAGTAAGTGCTTGAAGGTATATCTTTAGATCTTGCAATTAAATCTTTTCGTTTCTTGTTTTTAGTTTCACTAGTTATGTTTATGGAAAACCGCACTCTTAGTTCGCTGCTTGGGGACGACCGCTTTACCACACCTGTGGTAGAGAAGTCTCCTCCACCTACAGAATGTATCCCATTCCAAATACCACTTGGGATAATTGAAATAATTAGGAATGATTGTTATGATGGGACAGTCAATCCTAGTATTCATTTGTTGAAACTTACGGAACTTTGTGAGTTGTTTAAGATTTCAGGTTTGACAAGAGATGGAGTCATGAGGAAATTATTTGCCTTTTCACTGAAAGGAAAAGCATTGGAATGGTATAGGCTACTAGATGACTCTCACCTGGATTGGGAAGAGATCCAGTCTCTCTTTTACTCCAAGTTCTATCCTCTTCATGAAGTCCATGAGAATAGGAATTATGTTTATAATTTCTATCCTCATGACGGAGAGAGCATAGCTCAAGCTTGGGGGAGACTGAAAACGTTAATGCTAAAATGTCCTAACCATGGGCTCCCCAAAGATATGATTATTACTAATTTCTATGCGAGGCTCTCTCGACATGATAAAGATTTGCTCGATGCTTCCTCTATGGGTTCTTTCACAAATGAAAAGATTGATGCTAAATGGGAACTCCTTGAAAGAATTCAACGCAACACTGAAGATTGGGAGATCGACAAAGGTAAAGAGTCAGGTATAATTTATGAGTATAATTGCATTAAGTCCTTTGTTGAAACTACAAGTTTTAATAAGTTTAGTGCTAAGTTTGGGCTGGATTCTCAACTCATTGTTGATTTCCTCAAATCTTTTGCTTCACATCTTAATATGCCTAAGGAGGATTGGATCAAGCATCATGAACCTTTTGAAGAGATTTGCAAAGAAAATGAAATTGTTCATGATGATTGCAACATGCATGATCTAATTCCTAAAAATGAAGTTTTATATAAGCATGTTAATTTTTGTGGAGTGGATAGACCTTGTGAAAGGCCTATGATTGAAGAAGAGAAGTATTGTAAGCAACATAAGCATGAAAGAACAATCACTTGGGTTAAAGATTTAAATGAAATTGCTAGATAATTGTGTGACCTTTATCCTTTTACTTGTGAACTTTGCTGTATAGAGGGTCACTTTAATTTTCAATGCATGCACTTTCAAAACATAACTGTTAAACATTTGTGTGATAACATGATCACCTCTGATCTTTATGATGAGCTTATGTTATTTTTGATGTGTGAAGAGTTATCAGAAAAGACTTCTTGGCTAGATGTTAATGCCATAGGAATAAAAAACACTTTGCACAATTGCCATCTCTATTGTGTTGTTAATTGCCATGAAAATGATTACATAAGTAAGATTAGAAAGGAGGGAACTTTACCAAAGTATAAAAATGTCTCTTATATTTCTGCTAATAAAAAGGAGAGTTTCTCCCAAGTTTCCCCTATTGTTTCTAATGATAAACCAGAATATGTGGAGAAGCTTCACCTCCAACCACTCCCTCCTAAGGTGAAGAAGAAGAAAAAGAAGAGGAGGAGGAAGAGGAGCAAGAAGGAAGAAGAATGAGTATCACCCTGGCGTGAGCATATTCCTCCCATCAACTTTTATCCTAACGGTTGTAAGTTTAAAGAAGAAGGTGAAGTTTATTGCCTTAATTATCATCTTGATGATACGTCCGTAGGTACTATTGAAGATGATTTTGATTATGATATGCATGTTACTTATTGTGATTGGGAAAATGATGATAATGCTACTTATGATCTCGAAAATCTTTTTGGTACCAATCTGAAAGTGATGATATGGAAAGCTCTAAACTTGGGGATGATAGGATTGCAAATCCTTTACCCACTAGTGATGTGATAATTGATAATTCTTTTGCTAGTAAGTATAAAGACAACATGTTTACAAATATAGTTGCTAGCAATGATAATGCTCTTCTCTACTATGATGATGTTATAACTCCAATCTATAGTGATTATAAAGGTACGTATGACATAAGGAGAAATTATCCTTATGAAACTTGTCATAATCATGGAGGGAATTACTCCCTTGAACACCATCTTCCTAATACACAATTAATCTATAGTGTTCAAGTTGTTTATGATAGTCCTACTCCCACTATTACCAACAAGAAAGATTATGCTTATGTGGAGAGTAAGAGTACCTTTTTGCATGTGGATCATGGTAACAATGCTTTATGTGATGCTTATATTGTTGAGTTTATTCGTGATCCCACTGAAAATTATTATGAGAAGGGAACATATGCTTATAGATATTTCAATAATACCAAGTTCCCTCTCTTTATGTTGAAGGTTTTGAAGCTGCACTTGTTTTGTCTTCCTATGCTTATTGCTTTGTGCTTCAATGAATTATTCTATTGCAATATTCCTATGCATAGGAAGCATGTTAGGCTTAAATGTGTTTGGTATTTGCTTCTTGATGCTCTCTTTTGTTCTTCAACTCTTATTCCTACGAGAGCATCATTAAAGTCTTAAGCCTATCTTTATGGCTATAAAGAAAGAGCTCTAGGGAGACAACCCTTGTTATCTTTGCTTTTAGTTTGTTCTTTCAGTTTTTAGTGGTCTTGATGTTTGTTACTACCGTAGCAACATCATTGTATCTTTATTTTTCAGCTTTGTGTCAAGTTTAGCCTCCGATTGCAAGAAAGTTCAAAAGTTGTGACGTGCTGTCCAGAAAACAGATTCTGTCCTTGGACAGAAAAATTTGTATAAAATCACCAGATCATCTTTTTTATCTGAATTTTTTTGATAGCGTGCTCTATACAATTGGCTTTCGAGCGTCTGTTCTGAGTTTTTTGATTTGAGTTGCAGAAGTGCCCCGAAAAAATTATTTACTACCTGCTGGTCTGTTTTTCACAGATTCTGTCCTGTTTTGCCTTTTCTTCGTTTTGCAAACCTTGAGCTTGCTTTTTCTTTGCAAAAACCTTTTGGCAATCTTGAGAAAAAGTAGCTCTTCAAGATTATCCTTATTTCCAGTAGGGAAAAATTATTTTATTGTGGGTACTAACCTCGCTAATCAGATTATGATGAGTTATGTATGAAGGGAGTTTTCAAGTGTGCGAGGGAAGATGATAAAAGTAGATTCAGGAGGGTCAAACGCTCAAGCTTGGGGATGCCCCCGTGCATCCCCTTCTCCATCAACAATTATCAGTTCGTCTTTCGTTCCACTATATTTTAATCACTTCATGCGTTATGTGCTATGCTTGGAGCGTCTTGCTCTTTTCTTTTTAGTTTTCTTTAGATTTGCTAACTGTTCATAACAAGTTGGATCCTAGCCTTCATTGTTTGGGAGAGAAACACGCTCCACTTTAACCTAGAACACAACATAGGATTTTCATGCTTATCTTTGCTGTGTGTGTTCTTTGTCTTTTCTTAGCTGCTGTCATGCTTAGCTCTTAGTTTTCATGCTTATCTTTTTAAGAGCTTTTGTTTAGGTTGTTGCTTCTGGAACTCTCTTGAGTTATCATGCTTATCTTGTTAAGAGAGTTGGCTTCTGTGGCAGTGGTTGATATGTCTATGATAAAAATGCTATGTGCATAATGGTGCTTAGTAGTTCATGTTTTCTTATGGTTAGTCTCAAATAGCTGGGGGGTTCTTAATGTGTTATTGAAGTACCAGCATGATTTGTTTGCCTATGATGTGGTATGGTTTAGTGATATCTTCCTCCAAGAATTTATTTTGATTGACTTGGCATATGCTCACGCATATTTAAGACTGTAAAGAAAGTCTATCAAGCCTTGATGATCTTTAATTTTTGAGTAGCGATATAACTTCCATGCCCGATTCAATGTTGCTTTGTCGCTCTGCATGATTATGGCCATCATTGCTCTCTTAGTTGGCCACTCCCAGTCTTTTGCTAGCCTTCGCCTGTACTAAGCGGACTGACTGCTTGTGCATCCAAAATCCTTTAAACCAGTTATGCCATATGAGTCCACCATACCTTCCTATACATGGTATTTACTTGCCATTCCTAACGAAGACTTTCGTGTACTATCTCAAAATTATTCAAAAGCATTTCTCTTTTGTGCCTCTGTTTTAGCTCATGAGGAAGTAGTAGTTAATTCATGATATTTTTAAGTTGGACAAGTTTCACCCCGGGATTGCATGTCTAATATGCAAACCCCTAATACGAGAAGGAACTGGCATGAGTGCGCCCGACTTATAAAAAAATATACAACAAACAAACCCTCCTTCACGCTTTGTTCATGAGAAATCAGAAAACTTTTGGCAGTGATAAACAAAGGAGATTAAGGGGATGTGATCGTCCCCGTGCGGGAGCCGTTCCTCGAAACTTGTCCAGCTCGAGAAGTAATTGAGTTATCTACTAGCATTCGTTGACGAAATATGCATCTCCCAAAAATCATTTTTACCTCTGTTTTTAAAAACCAAGAGTTCTGGTACATGTTTAGTCTTTGTTTCCAACCACGGGTTTTCAACCTTGCCATCAAAATCCACGGTTCGAGAGTCTCCACCTTCTTTCTTCAAAGCACCAACTATTGAGGGCATGATTGTCTTCTGAGTGTAATGTGCATTGTCCCAAAGTACCATTGTCTTCTGCATGATTATGATATCGTTTATTCTGAAATCATTGTATCTAGTCGTCACTTAAACTTCGGAGGTGCTCCTGCATTTATGTTTTGCTTCACTAAAGGGGGCAAGCGAGGTATCACTTTGCCATGTTTGCACACCATGCTCACTACAAATCTATTGGGTGTTTCAGAATCATATTGTAAAACTTTCAGTTCTTTTTGATATTCTCATGAGGCAACTTAATTACTAAAGATTCATTATCTCAGTAAGCATTTGTCATGTGACTGTGAAAAGTTCTTATATGGTTGGTAGCATGTCACCACAGAAATTATGCTTGTTATCATTTACCTACTCGAGGACGAGCAGGAATTAAGCTTGGGGATGTTGATACGTCCAAAACGTATCTATAATTTCTGCTTGCTCCATGCCTCTTTTGTGTGATATTGCTATGATATTTATGCACTTCCATACACTTTTGATCATATTTGGACTAACCTATTAACTCAGTGCACCCCAGTGCCACTTTCTGTTTTCTGCTGTTTTTGTATTTCAGGTTTTCCCATTACTTAAATTGCCAGAAAAATTCCGGGAAAAATATATAAAAAATCAGCGCTCCGGAAGCTTCCACGCGCCAGAAGTGGGGCCAGAGGGGAGCCAGGGGCAGCCCAGGCGGCCTGCCCCCGCGGCCCCCCTCCTGGCAGCGCCGGGGGGGGGGGGGGCGCCTGGGCCCCCCTTACCTCCTCTGGTGACCCCCTTTGGCTTATATTTACATCGCGTCCCGAAACCCTCGAGGACGGAACCCTTTTCTCCAGAAGCTATTCCGATCTCCGCCGCCATCGCCACCAAGTTTCGGGGGACCAGAATTCCTATGCCGGCACCCTGCCGGGACGGGGAAGTGCCCCCGGATTCATCTCCATCGACGTTGCTTCCTCCCTCCATGATGCGGGAGTAGTCCCTCCTCGGGGCTGAGGTTTCTACCAGTAGCTATGTGGTCAATTCTCTCTCCCATGATGTGATCTTCGTTGTGATCATAGGCTATGTTAATCTAGGGTAATCCCATGATATTTCCCCTTCCTCTATGTATTGAATTGATGTACTCACTTGTCTTTATCTAGTATAATCCCCGAGACCAAGGTGACAGCGGTCTATTGGACAAGGATTAGAAGAATATTTTCATGAGTGATTTCCTCTTTTGTGTGTTGATTGAAGATTGAGAGTCTCTTGGTGCTTGTCTTTGACTATCCTGGAGATATGTTGTGGTGATTGTGGTACTCTCTTTGGATGGCCGCGGTGATTGAGAACTACGAACTTTGAGGTGTGCCTTTGTAGCCCTACATAATTCTCGTCCTCTCTTGACCACAAAGAAATGACCCCCGAGTGCGTCCCCCTTGCATGTTTTATGGGAAATATCATGTGATTCGATTATGTTAATGTTGTTGGGAGTTGCCACTAGTGAAAGTATGAAGCCTAGGCCTTGTTTCCACCATTGCAATACCATTTGTTCTCACGTTTACCACTTGTTTGCTTGCTGCACTTTTTATTACAGATTTATATTACTTTGCTTTGCCACTCCTATCATCCATATTTTACCATCTCTTCGCCGAACTAGTGCACCTATACAACTCCTAGTTGTATTAGGTGTGTTGGGGACACAAGAGACTTCTTGTATCTTAGTTGCAGGGTTGCTTGAGAGAGACCATCTTCAACCTCTACTTCCCTGAGTTCGATAAACCTTAGGTCATCCACTTGAGGGAAATTGCTGCTGTCCTACAAACCTCTGCGCTTGGAGGCCCAACATAGTCTACAAGAATAGAAGCGTGTGTAGACATCAAGCTATTTCTGGCGCCATTGCCGGGGAAGTAAGTGTTTGAAGGTATATCTTTAGATCTTGCAATTAAATCGTTTCGTTTCTTGTTTTTAGTTTCACTAGTTATGTTTATGGAAAACCGCACTCTTAGTTCGCTGCTTGGGGAAGGCCGCTTTACCACACCCGTGGTAGAGAAGTCTCCTCCACCTACTGAATGTATCCCGTTCCAAATACCACTTGGGATAATTGAAATAATTAGGAATGATTGTTATGATGGGACAGTCAATCCTAGTATTCATTTGTTGAAACTTACATAATTTTGTGAGTTGTTTAAGATTTCTGGTTTGACAAGAGATGGAGTCATGAGGAAATTATTTGCCTTGTCACTGAAAGAAAAAGCATTGGAATGGTATAGGCTACTAGATGACTCTCACCTGGATTGGGAAGAGATCCAGTCTCTCTTTTACTCCAAGTTTTATCCTCTTCATGAAGTCCATGAGAATAGGAATTATGTTTATAATTTCTATCCTCATGGCGGAGAGAGCATAGCTCAAGCTTGGGGGAGACTGAAAACGTTAATGCTAAAATGTCCAGTGGCTCGATTTGGCGTCGTCCTGATCGACCAAAGAACCACCGGCAGCTCCTCGATCCAGTTTCTTCCGCACTTGTGCAGCCTGTCGAAAGTTTTGGTCTTGAGTCCACGCAGCACTTCAGCATTTGCCCTCTCCGCTTGACCATTGCTTCTCGGGTGAGCAACAGAAGTGAAGCAGACCTTGGCGCCAAGATCTTGGACATACTGCATGAAGGTGCGGCTCGTAAATTGCGTACCGTTGTCGGTGATAATCCTGTTAGGGATCCCGAAACGGCAAATGATCGACCTGAAGAACTTGACTGCTGACTGTGCGGTCACCTTCCTCACTGGCTCTACTTCCGGCCACTTTGTGAACTTGTCGATTGCAACGTACAAGTACTCAAAGCCCCCGGCTGCGCGGGGAAAGGGGCCGAGGATGTCGATCCCCCAGACCGAAAATGGCTAGGATAAAGGGATCGTCTGGAGAGCTTGAGCTCGTTGGTGTATCTGCTTGGAATGAAACTGGCACGCTTCACACTTGGTTACTTGTGCAGTTGCATCTTGGAGGGCTTCTGGCCAAAAGAAACCTTGCCGGAATGCTTTGCCGGCAAGTGCTCTTGCGCCAATGTGGTGACCACATATGCCTCCGTGTATCTCTGCCCACAGCTTTTGTCCATCTTCCCGGGGAATACACTTCAATTTCACACCGTTGAGTCTTCTTCTGTACAGTGTGTTGTCAACAAACTGGTACATACTTGACTGCCGGGCTGCTCTCTCTGCTTCTTCTTGCTCTTCGGGAAGTTCTCCTGTCTGAAGGAAACGGACAATCTGCTGTGCCCACGCTGGAGCCTGTGGCTTGACAACAAGGACTAAAGGCACATCTGCTGCTGCGGGAACATCCGCTTCTACGGCGAGAACCTGAGGTTCAGCCGGAGCTTGATGTTCCCCGGCAAGCTTGCCGGAGCAAAACTTGCCGGGAGCGTTTGCTTCAACGGAACAAACCCTAGGGCTCGCCGGAGTAGACTGCTCCTCAGCATTCTTGGCGTTGATCTTGGGGACTTTCTTAGCGGCGGCTTCGGGAAGCTCTGCCGGAAAATAGTCGCCAGAAATCAACTTCCTCTTCTTGCTCTGTCCAGTTGACGGCGTTACGGATGGTTGAGTCAGCTTGAGCATAAAGATCCCTGGTTCCACAGGTAACTTAAGTGCGGCGCACTTCGACAGGCCATCAGCAATGTCGTTCTGAGCTCTTGGAACATGTTCCATCTGTAGGCCGTCAAAGTGCTCTTCAAGCTTCCTCACTTCATCAACGTACGCTTCCATCAATGGGCTCTGATAATTCTTGTTCACTTGGCGGACGACCAGCTGCGAGTCACCCCTGACAATCAGCTTCTTAATCCCAAGGTCTGCCGCGATCCTGAGACCGGCAAGCAAACCCTCATACTTTGCAGTATTGTTTGTTGCTTGCTCCTTGGGAAAGTGTATCTGTACTACGTACTTGAGGTGCTCTCCGGTGGGTGCGACAAGCAGCACGCCAGCACCGGCGCCTTGCAGCGAGAAGGAACCATCAAAGTACATCTGCCACTCTTTGCTTGCTTCTTTGACGGGGATGCTCGTTTCTGGAATTTCTTCATCTGGTGTTGGCGTCCACTCTGCTATGAATTCTGCCAATGCTCTGCTTTGGATAGTTGAAGTGCTTTCAAAGTTGAGGCCAAAGCTTGACAGTTCCAGTGCCCACTCAACAATCCTGCCTGTTGCTTCTGGATTCTGCAGTATCCTCTTCAGCGGAAAGCGAGTGACAACTATGATCTCATGTGCTTGGAAGTAATGGCGCAGCTTTCTCGAGGCCATGAGGAGGCCGAAAAGCAATTTCTGCACACCAGAGTACCTTGAACTAGCCCCCTGTAGAAGGGAACTGACAAAGTAGACTGGGCGCTGCACCATTTTCTTCCGTATCTCTTCGCATGCCTGCGCAGATCCATCTTTGTCGGGACCAGAGCTTGTCGGGGAAGCCCCCTGCTTGTCGCTGGACGTGCTTGCCGTGGTTGCTGGCTCATCATCTGCCTCCCTCTCCGCTACTAACGCAGCACTAACCACTTGATTGGTTATCGCTAGGTATAGCAGCAACTTCTCTTGTGGCTTAGGTGCGACAAGTATTGGAGTGGAGGACAGGTACCTCTTCAAGTCTTGCAGCGCATCCTCTGCTTCTTGAGTCCATTTCATTGGACCTGCCTTTTTCAAAATTTTGAAGAACTGCAGGGCGCGCTCAGCAGACTTAGAGATAAACCTGCTGAGAGCAGCCACGCAACCAGCAAGTCTCCGTACATCCTTGACGCGCTTCTGTGCTTCAATATTCTCAATGGCTTTGATCTTGTCGGGGTTGGCTTCAATTCCCCTCTGAGACATGAAGAACCCGAGAAGCTTGCCGGAAGGGACTCCAAACACACACTTATCGGGGTTGAGCTTGAGCTGGATCTTGCGCAGATTTGCAAAGGTCTCGTCTAAATCTTGGATCAGAGTAGCCCTGTCCTTGCTCTTGACCACTATGTCATCCATGTAGGCTTCCACATTTCTGTGTATTTGTGGCTCAAAAGCTGTATGGACTACCCTTGCAAACGTTGAGCCAGCATTCTTCAATCGGAAAGGCATCCGTATGAAATAGTACGTGCCACATGGAGTGATGAATGCGGTCTTCTCTTCATCCTCTTCTATCATGAAGATCTGGTGGTATCCTGAGTATGCGTCAAGAAATGAAAGCAAATCACATCCGGCTGTGGAGTCAACAATCTGGTCAATGCGCGGCAAGGGAAATGGGTCTTTGGGACAAGCTTTATTCACATCGGTGAAGTCAATACAAAGCCTCCATTTCCCGTTTGCCTTGCGCACGACTACAGGATTGGCCAACCACGTAGGATGGAGCACTCCTCTGACAAGGCCCGCTGCTTCCAACTTCTTGATCTCTTCTGCGATGAATTCTTGGCGCTCCACTGCTTGTTTCCTGACTTTCTGCTTGACGGGCTGCGCGTGAGGACAGACGACAAGCTTGTGCTCAATTACTTTCCTGGGAACACCGGGGATGTCAGACGGTTGCCATGCAAACACGTCGACATTCGCCCGCAGGAAAGCAACGAGCGCGCTTTCCTATTTAGGGTCAAGCGTGGCACTGATGGTGAAGGTACCACCAGTGCCGACCTCCTTGGCGGACACCTTCTTGGTCTCTGGCGGAGCTGCCATCGTCTTCTTACACTTGCCGGTGGAGCTCGATGGATCGTCCTCGACGGCAGCGCAACACTCCGAAGAGGTGCGTTTGCCGGAGTGGGCCCCAGAGCTCTTGCCGGACTTGGTCTTCTTCTTCCCCCCGGGAGCTTCAGCGGCAAGTGTTTTGCTATCTGTTGCGGCTGCTGCTTCCCGGTAGATCTTGTCGGCGCAGATAAGAGCATCTTTCTTGTCGCCAGGGACAGAGATGACGCTTATCGGGCCTGGCATCTTTAGCATGTTGTATGCATAGTGAGAGGCTGCCATGAACTTGGCGAGTGCTGGACGGCCAAGTATCCCATTGTAAGGCAATGGGAAGTCGGCAACGTCAAAAGTGACCTTCTCAGTCCTGAAGTTCAGCTCGCCGCCAAACGTCACTGGCAGTGTGATCTTCCCCTTCGGCTTGCTCCTTCCCGGATTGATTCCTTGGAATGTGCCGGTCTCTTCGAGCTCGCTGTCGGGGATCTGGAGTTTCTGGAGTACAGTGGAGGAGATCAGGTTCAAGCCGGCCCCGCCGTCAACTAACATCTTAGTGACCTTGAGGTTGCGGATAGTTGGTGAAACCAACATCGGCAAGCACCCGACCGCAGTTGTGCGATCAGGGTGGTCCTCAATATCAAAGATGATAGGCGTGCTGGACCATTTTAGAAGCCTGCGCGATTCAACAGGTGGTTCTGCCGCATTAACTTCCCGCACCCACTGTTTGAGTTGGCGGTGTGAAGTATGCAGAGAAGCACCGCCGTCAACGCACAGGACTTCCGTGGCTTACTGGAACTCCTGCTCACTGGTCTCAACATCATCCACATCTTCGTCGTCGTCGTCATCTTCATCCTTGTCGCGGCCGCGGGGAGGTCTGTCTCCTTGCCGCTGCTTGGCTTTGCTGCGGCGTCCATCCCGGCCGTTGAATGGCCGCTTCTTGACGGATCCTCCATCACCTCCTTGGGCCTTCTCCTTGTCGTGCCGCTCGTATTCAGCCTTTTGCTGCTCAACAAGCTGCTCGACCCTCTTGCAGTTCTGGAGGTCGTGGCCCTTGGTGCGGTGGATCTTGCAGTACTGCTTGTCGGTGCCGTCCTGCTTGTCAGCGGCCGCCACAGCCTGGCAGTTGGTGCATGCGGCAGTCTCCTTGCCGGAGCTACCAACTTTGGCTTTCTCGGCGCCACCTCCGTTGCCGGACTTCTCAACGACTAGCACCTCTTTGTTTTTCTTCTTCCCGTTGTTCCGCCGCCGGTTTTTCTTTGCCGGGGCGGCATCCTCGCTGTCAGATCCCCCTGCTCCTGTATCCTCTTCAGGGAGTTTCCTCCCTTCCTCAGCACGTGCGCACTTGTCGGCCAGGGCATAAAGCTCGCTGACGTCTCTGATCTTGCACATCGCCATCTCCTCCCTCATCCTGCGGTTACGCACGTTCTGGTGGAATGCGCTGATAACCGCGGCAGGGCGGACGTCTGGGATGTTGTGCTGCACGCGGCTGAACCTCTGGATATACTTGCGCAAGGGCTCTCCTTCCTTCTGGGCGAGCAGATGAAAGTCACTCTCTTGGCCATGAGGTTTGTGGCCGCCTGTAAAGGCGCCGACAAACTGATGGCACAGGTCTGCCCAAGAAGAAATGGAGTTGTCTGGCAAGTGCATGAGCCAGGACCTGACGTTGGGCTTGAGTACCAGCGGGAAGTAGTTGGCAAGGACCTTGTCGTCTCGCCCCCCGACAGCCTGCACCGCGATGGTGTAGATGCTGAGGAACTCCGACGGGTGCGTCTTGCCGTCGTACTTCTCTGGTACGTCTGGCTTGAAGTTTTTCATGCTGGGCCACTGGACTTGCCGCAGCTCACGAGTGAATGGAGGACAACCTACCGCGTACGGCAAATCGCCTGGTCCCCCTGGCGCATGCACGTCGACAGCGGGCCCAGCGCGCTGGTCGGATTGACGCCGCGCTTCTCTTCGGCGCTCGATGCGAGTGCGAGTGTCCTCTTGCTGTCGATCTTCAAGAACTTGGCGCTGATCGCGACGAGCTCGTGGATCTGACGACGCGGTGGAGTCGCTGTCGAGGTTGATCCGGCGAGTCGGCGATCTCGGCCTTCGGGGCGGAGAGTGCACGGTGGTTGCACCCCCACCAGTCTTGTCGCCGTCGGCCCGCGCCTGGCTGACTTGCCGCGGCTGCGACGTGCTCGGCTGCCGCGGAGTGTCGCCGTTGGCGAAGGCGATGAGACTCTGAATGGTGGCCCTCCAGTCGTCGGCCTTTTCTGCCGATGGAGGGAAGTCTAGGAGCAGTTGGGCTCGTGCCAGAGCTTCTGCTGGAGTGGTGGGTAGCGGTGGCGTACGGTGCGAGGAGCGGGATAGGCTCGGACTTCTAACTACGTTAGAAGGAGCAACATCCCTCCCAGGCGACCGTGCCTTGCTCGTGCCAGCATGCTGGCGTGCATGCTGGTCTTGAGCGTCCCGGGATCCACCAGCTTGATTTTGGCCTAGCAAACGTATGGTACCGTGGGTACCATGACGCTGCCGGTCCCGCGCCTCCTAAGATGGGCGCGGTGCATGCATGGACGCCGAGGTCTTGGAGTGCGCCCGGTCGTTGTGGGAGTCGACTACGCCGCCGATGGGCAGCGCAGCTTTGTCCTTGGACTTGGCGGCATCGTGAGCTCCCTCGTTGACGTCTGTTCTTCCGTCGGCGTCTACCCCACCAGCCGTTGGCTCCGGCGGTGGCGGGATTGACGCGGACGGACCAGCTGCCTCCGAAGCCTTCTTCTTCGGCGGCATGTTGATGAAGATGATGAAGATTTAGCCCGTGTGAACGCCGGATCAGGTTCACACAACCTCGACGCACCCCCTACCTGGCGCGCCAAAGATGTCGGGGAAACTGATCCACCCACGAACACCTATGGGGACGGAGCCCCTTTTCGGTACGGCAGGGGGCGGAGGTTGCACGAAGAGCAGATCGAAGCGATGCACACGAGCGGTTTACCCAGGTTCGGGCCGCACGGATGCGTAAAACCCTACTCCTGCTTTTGGTTTGTATTGAGTTCTTGCTCGAGAGCGCTGAGAGCTACAGTACCCTCTAGCAGCTAACGAAACCGAGCGCGAGAGTGTTCCAACCCCCTTCTACGTTGCGCATGGGCCTCCTTTTATAGGCTCAAGGGGTCACCGACAGGTGGCAACGCAGTTGAGGGTAGAAATGGAAAAAGAGTGGTGGTTGGTACAGTGTTTTATACCTAACCCTGACGGCAGGGGACAAGGGCATTAAATGCCCATCGCCGTCGCCCAAACAGTGCAAAAAGTGTCCCTCAGGGGCGCCACCGTTCGCCACGATGGCGATCTTGTCAGCACCCGCACCAAGCGATCGATCTCATCTCCCTCTCGATCCCCCCGTGCCGCCATCTCTCCCTCTCGTCTCCCTCGCCTGGATCTCACCCTCTCCGCACCTCCGCCTTCCTTGTCGCTCGCCCCCAAACGCCAGCGCGCTCCCGTCGACTCCAGCGTGCGTCGCCCCCGTGCTGCCGGACCACGTCGCCTCGCCGCCTCCCTGCCATGGCCGCTTGCCGCCCCTCTTCTTTCCTCAGCACCGCCTGACCGCCCTTCTCCTCCTCGCTTCATCCACGTCGCCAGGAACCGCCCCCGCCATCCAGCCATGCCTCAGCGCCCCACCTAGCCGGATTCGGCCTCCTCCGCGCCTCCCGCGTCCGTCCCGGCCTCTTCCCCGCTGTCCTAGTCTTCTCCAGCACCGCCCGGCGCCCGCGCGACCTTGTCCTCGCCTCTGCTTCGCCTCGCCTGCCCTGCTTTGCCTCGCTGACTCTTCTCTGCGTCGCCGCCTCACCATGGAGCCCCGCCCGTTCGCCCGCTCCCTCGACCGCACCGGCCACCAGAGCCGTCGACGGCCGAAGTCCGTCTGCGTCTCAGCCCCTACTGCCGGCTCGCCACCATCGCCCTAGCGGAGTTCCGCCTCCCTGTTGCATGCCAAGACCAACGACGGCCACCTCGTCCTGCTGCTACTCAACGAGCTCCAAGTGCCTCCGCCCGAGCCCATGGAATTTTTGCCAACTGCCAGAATGACTACAAACATCTACTGCTGCCAACGGAGATGACAAGACTGGAACCGCCAAGTTCGACTACGAACCATGTATCCATCTAGAGTACCACTACCGTTGCAAGAACTGAGACCGGCAAGTCCGAAGACCCCAAGTACCACGACGCTCGGAGCCCTCGGATCCGTCAAGTTCATCTACGTGCGTGTACGACTACCTTCGTCGAAGACCCGTGTACAACTATCATCGTCGTGTACCACTACTTCCGCTACCATCACGAGAACGACTACCTCCACTACTTCCCTCGACGACCAATGAACGACTACTTCCACTACAAACTCGAACCACCCCGAAACGCACGCTTCAAAGGTATAACCCCGAGACGACCGCCCGTGAAACGAGTGTGAGATGTATGAGATGCACCCTTGTTTGCACCGTGCCCGAATCGTCGCTTGCGATGCCCCTCGTTTGCCTTGCCACCGGCCCGTGGGAACCCGGTTACCGGGATCACCCCACCTATCTCTTGCATGACTCACTCACGACACCCTTCTTTTGCACCGGTCTCTCGATGAGTTACCAGAACCGACATGTTGCCGTGGCATCATTTTCGGGTTCGCCGCCGTGGCTCCCCTTACCTTTCCACCACGGTGACAAATACTCCATATCATCTTCATGTCAACTTTTAACTAAAAATTGCATAAAACTTGCTTTTGTCATCCGCATCATGTTAACAACATTTAAATGTTTAAAATTGTTGTTTGCTTAAAATATGCTAAATATGCACATGGGGATTTTCCGGAATTGTTGTTGTTATTTTCGGCCTCATTTAAAAATGCCTAGATAGATAGTTTACTTATGCTTCACCTCCTGCCATGTTAATTAACCTTAATATTGTTGTCTACATAAATAAGAGGAACTAAGTACTTGAATTTGGTGTTTCGTCAATATGCAACTCGTTGCATATTGAGCTCCACTTAATTTGTAGTATTGTTTGAGCACTTTGCCATGCCATACATATTTAAACCGGACATGCATCTTACTTGTTTGTGCATCATGCCATGGTTATGATATGTGTGTTTACCATGTTGTTTGCTTCTTTCCGGTTTGCTTCTCTCGTTAGCTTCGGTTTCATTCGGGAGTTGTGAGGATTCGTTCGACTTCGTATGTCTGTCTTCTTCATGGACTTGTTCTTCTTCCTTCGGGATCCCAGGCAAGATGACCGTTCCCCGATATCACCTCTATCTTTGCTTTGCTAGTTGTCTCGTTCTATAGTTATGCCACGGTGCCCATTCTTGTCTTGTCAGCCTCCTATGTTGCCATGAAACACTCTAACCGCCTTCCTAGTAAACCGTTGATTGGCTAAGTATGCTTTTGCTCAGCCCCTCTTATAGCATTGTTAGTTGCAGGTGAAATTGGAAGATTTCTCCATGTTGGATTTGTTTATTGGGATACCACAATATATGTCTTAATTAAATAATGCACCTATATATTGGTAATGGATGGAAGGCTTGGTGTTTTGTTCCACTCATGCCGCCTTAGGACCTGATAAACCGGTGTTATGTTCCTTGATTTTGCGTTCCTAACACGGTTGAGGTTTATGGGCCTCCTCGATAATTCGCACTGCTTAAAGCTTTTCCAGCAAGACCCAACTTTGGTACTACATTTGCCTAACAACTAAAACTTGCATATGGAGTAATTAACACGAGTTCTTAATCAACAACCCGGGCTAGTGCTCCTCATGAGTGTTGGTCCAAACTGGGCGGACTGCGGGGCCACCTTGGAGAAACCCGAGGGCTGGTATATACCTGTAGGCCGACCTATCCGGTCGTGGCCTGAGACGAGATACGCGCGGCTACTATCAGGGTGTCGGCACGCCGAGAGGTCTTGCTGGATTAGTTTTACCTTTGTCGAAATATCTTGAGCACGGGATTCCGAGAATACTCGGGTCTTCCCAACTTGGAGTTGCGACTCCGCGGATCGTGAGCTTGTGATGGGCTAAGTTGGGACACCCCTACAGGGTTATGATATTTCGAAAGCCGTGCCTCCGGTTATGTGGCAGATGGGAATTTGTTAATATCTAGTTGTAGATAACTTGACACCATATCCTTAAGAATACACTACCTGTGTGAGTAACCGTGATGGTCTCTTTTCGAAGGGCTTCGAAAAGTGAACACGGTGGGGTTATGCATGAACGTGAGTAGCTAGGATCACTTAGTGATCACTTTTGGCGACCGTTCGCACTTTCCTCATCTCTCTCTAACTTCGTAAGCTACTTGCTTAGTGCTTGCTGCAGCCACTTTATTACCTCTCCACACCTAAAAGGCTTTGTTAGTTTTGATACCTGAGAATGGGATTGCTGAGTCCTTATGACTCACAGATTACAACACACACTAGATGCAGGTACAACCGAGTACGACATAGGAGATGGACAAGAACTTCACTGGGAGTTCGATGAAGAGCGTGGTCGTATGTATGTGACGTATCCCGACGATCAGTAGTGGTTCCTACTAGGGGCGATCAGGACTTGTGGTTGTGGTATATTTTCTCATTTGATTTCGTCCGTAGCTGGACCCTGTGTTATTTGGATGAATGTATGAATGTTGAATTAATTGCGTGACATGGCAAGTGTAAGCCAACTATTTATCTCTTTTATCCCTATTCATTACATGAGTTGTGCAAAGATACCACGCTTGCGATCAATCCAGAATGCGATGATGCCTCTAACTCGTGCCTCGACACGTAGGAGCTATAGTCGCATCCTGGGCATTACAATTAATATGCATAAAGGATATGAACATATAATCTTCTACCAAATAAACCATATAGATATCAACTACAAGATGTAATGAACACTACTAGTCACCACCTAGCAACAATCTATAGTTCCAGTAACAAGATTGAATACAAGAGATGAACTAGGGTTTGAGATGAGATGGTGATGTTGAATATGTTGATGGAGATTGCCCTCCTCAAGATGGGAGAGTGGTTGGTGATGATGATGACGATGTTTCCCCCCTTCGGGAGGGAAGTTCCCCCGGCAGAATCGCTCCGCCGGAGGGCAAAAGTGCTCCTGCCCAAGTTCCGCCTCGAGACGGCGGCGCTCTATCCCGAAAATCTTCTCCTTATTTTTTCTAGGTCAAAGTCACTTATATACCAGAAAATGGGCACCGGAGGTGGGCCGAGGAGGCCACAACCCACCAGGGCGCGCCAGGGGGCGTCGCGTGCCCAAGTGGGTTGTGCCCACCTGGTGGCCCCCCTCTGGTGTTTATTTGCTCCGGTATTTCTTAAATATTCCATAAAAATCCTCGTAAAGTTTCAGGTCATTTGGAGTTGTGCAGAATAGGTGGCGTGACGTAGCTTTTTCAGGTCCAGATTTCCAGCTGCCGGAATTCTCCCTCTTGGTGCGTTCCTTGCAAATTACGAGAGAAAAGGCATTATAATTACTCCAGAAAGCATTATTATGGATAAAAACATTGTAAATAACAGTAAGAAAACATGGTGCAAAATGGATGTATCAACTCCCCCAAACTTAGACCTCGCTTGTCCTCAAGCGAAAAATGAAATCGAAAAACATGTCCACATGCTCTGAGAGAGGTGTCGATAAAACAATACGGACACAACATCATGTTGATTATTTGTAGCGACCCGACCCGAATGGCTCGAAGTCTCTGTGCTTAAGTGTCATCCCTTGATCGGTATGCTGACACACACAATACTCGAGGATATATAACAGAGGTAAATCACATGTATAAAGTAACGCAAATACTATTACCTCGATTAACATAGCGGAAGTAACAACAAGGTTGTGGAGTGCCTTCAACACCAACGACAAAGTTGAGTATAGAAAACACAACCCTAACGTATCACTTACTCGTCGAATAAATTCCTGCAACATGAGACATTGCAGCCATGTAGGTCAGTACATTGAATGTACTGGCAAATTCACACCATATAATAATGATGAACAATATCTATCACTACATGCATATTTGGCTGGTGGAGGCTGTAAGGTTAATTTTGCATAAAGCTAGTTTTTCCCTACAACAAAGGAATAAATTTTATTTACTACTCAGTTGAATTAAGCAATATTGAGAATGGTTCCTCCATCTCAAATCCCAAAGTTTACCATTGTCATTAATAACCCAACAAAATTAATTAAATAGAGTGATGAGATCCATAAAAATAATCCACTTCTAGATACTCAAAGATGTTCATAACCGGGGACACGACTACTCATGAATAGTTTGTACACTCTCTAGAGGTTTGTGCACTTTTCCCCACAAGACTCGATCTCCTCCGTTGGATTTCTCGCACTGCATGGTGTTTGAGGAACGGATGATCGAGACACAGTCTTTCAGAAGCATTTACTCTTTAGCCCGGATGGACCAGTACACCTACATTCCTCCTACATCTGCTAGTCCACCACTGAAAGAGCTCACACAACATACTCAACTATGCCAGAGCCCATAATGACTTGTGGCTGCACATGAAAGTTTCTAGGCATGAATTATCATATGATCCCTTTGAGCCTGGGTGGCATTCCATATGATAATCACACGTTACCCCCGGGATTTCCTAGGACAACATTGGTATATCCCCAGGTGTCCGGGCAAGCCACTGGTATATCCCCAGGGTGCCCCAACAAATCCACCCAGATGTGTATTAATGTTGCCACCTTAAACTTTCCCTTAACTATTATTACTCTCGAAACTTTCATGATTCTCACATACCAATCCACGTCTACTAGCATGGCTAAGCAATAAGTAACAAAGCATATATTCCCTTGGGTTGGTCTCAAGTCATTGGGTTCCTACCTCATGAACTACAAAGCAATACCACATGTGATCAAATCCTACTCATGCAATCTTTGAGGATAGAACTAATGCAATAAAAACTGGGTATTGAAGAGTATGATCAAAGTATGAACTTGCATTGTACTGTTGATGTAGATTCTTCGCACTCATAACTCGTGATAGATCTACTCGTCACACTCCGTTCAATCTATCGTAAGCAAGCAATAGTAACCACACATAAGCAATTACTCAGAAGATCGGAAAGAACGAAGAAAACACTTCGGAAAACTTCAAAACCAAGCAAATAACTCTTGCATCAGATTTTTTCTAAAAGTACAAAAATTAGGTGAATTAGTCCTTATCAGAAAGTTTAGGTCGAGAGCTTCAATTTGCAAAAAGAATCAACTAAATCGGAGTTATAAAAGTCAAGTTATGACAAAAAGAAGTTTGAATATGAATTTGAACAAATTTCGAAATTTAAAAAATGCAAAAAGTTTATTTGACGGATTCACTGGATTGGTGGGATCAAGACAAAAATCTAGGCGTTGGTTTCATCTAATTTGGATGAACGAGTAAAAAAATATGACTATTTGAAAAATCAGGGCCAATCTGTTTTACGGAAGAAAAATAATTACGGCTAAAAGAATTTTATGTCTAATGTATAAATACAGAGACTAATTGATAAATCTAATTATTCTACCGTACTAGTCTAGAAATAATAAACTACGGGAGTATAAAAAAATATACGAAGAAAGATACCGTTAAAGGTAGAGAAAATGTGACTTCGGAGAGAGGGGACGACCTCCAGAATTCCCGCCGGAGTGAAGAAATATAATTTTCTGTAGTGAATCTAGTCAAACCAAAATATGATTTAACCCGAATCGGATGATTTTTGGAGGCTTTATGGGTCTATATTTGTAGGTGGAAAAAAGCTTTAGAAGTTAAAGGCTAGGCAATATGGGACTAAACGTAGACGAACAAATAAAACGAAGGGAATCACATGGGCTAAAAACATCACGGGCCGGCTGCGCGCGTACACGTACATTACACGCTGCAGTTTTTTATGAATTCGGTCAAAGGAAAAAAGTAAAATCTGAGAAGGCAAAAAAAAAAAAAAGCTGGCAGGGCCTGACCCATGTAGGAGAAAACAAATGATAGGGCGTCCGATAACACTATGCTGCGCATGTGGGCAACATATAGTTCCAGACGCACGCAAAATATTTTTTTCTTAAATAGAAACAATAAATTATACATAGGCATATTATATATCAAAATTTTCAGAAAAAGATTTCCTACAACATAGAGTCAAATAAAATACACATAAATTTAAATAAATCAAACGGTGTTTCTGTTTTATTCAAAAATCAAAATAAAATATTTTAAAATACAAAAATCACTTCAAACTCATTTTTCTCCAATTTTCTATTGTAGGGAATCATATTACCTTATTTTCCATATATTTTATTTTTGGAGAAACATAATTTGAATTAAAAACCAAATTACTCAAATTTGAAAATAAGCTTAAAAATACTTCAAATGTATTTTCAAAATACTTCCAAATCATATTTCTTATAATTTGAAGAAGTCATTTTATAATCTCTTAGGAAAATCATCGAGTTGCATGAAGTTTCTGAATTTGAAATATTTTCAAACGAAATTCAAATATTTTCAAAACCCTTTTTCATTTATTCAAATGGAAGAAGTCATATCATCTTCACTCTACGGTTTTGTGTTGAAAATAATTTGAATTCACGGAGATCATAAATGCAAAGTGAAAGTTTGGGAAAGTCATTTCATTCCCTCTTATTTAACTTTCAAAGTTTCAAATTTTACTCAATTTCACACAACACATCACACAAGCAATCAAAACTATCTATTTAATATAACATTCCAAAATTTAGAATTTTGGGATGTTACATTATTATAACAACAATAAAATTAAACATAGGAGGACGCGGTGTTTTGGCTCCTAGGTGCATATGCACCCATTGTCTAAATACACATTTTGAAAAGTTGAAAAATTCGGAACAAAAATCTTGCGGGTATATCCGGACATTCTATGTGCATGCACAAAGTTTCGGTGAAAAACAACGTTTTTTATGGCTTGCGTAAAAAAGATAAAGAAATACAAATGAATAGTTGTAATGAAGCATCAGAAATTATCTTTTTTACATAAGCCAGAAAAAACCTCGTTTTCACCACATTCTTTGCGCACGCACATAGAATGTTCGGATATACATGCGGGATTTTTGTTCGGAATTTTTCAACTTTTCGAAATGTGTATTTAGACAATGGGTGCATATGCACCTAGGAGCGATTGCGAATTTCTGTTTCATTGAATTTGCAACATATACTTCACATAAATAAGTAACAGTTCATCACATAATCGAAGTATGAAGCATAAACTCTATTAGAAACCAACAAACTATGTGCTTGGTCAACTTTTGCAACTACAATTCATCATCTTTTCAGGAAGGGTCACGTATTGGAGCCTTTAGGCAAGTCCACATATTCAACCATCATATAGTCTTCTATGATTGCTAATACTCACCGCACACACATGAGCAAAACGTTTCAACCGGACACATAGAAAGATAAGCGCTTATAGTTTTGCCTCCCAACATACTCACCTCAAGGGTGATGTCAACAATAATAATTCATGCCACCCATATCCAACTGGACATATGTGCCTAGATCTTTCCTCACCACATGATGCTTGCCAAAGGATAAAATAAAGGAAGAAAGAGGGAAAACTTTGACTCTTTGCATAAAATTAAAAGAAATGCCCTTCGTAGAGGGAAGCAGAGGTTGACATGCGCTTATTTATTTGCATGCTCAATCCCTTAGTGCAAGAGAACGTCACGTTGTATTGCCCCTTAAGATGACAACCTTTATTGTGCAGTTTGTCACTTTTATTATTTGTCATCCAAGTTCGTACAACGCTAAATTTTCTCTTACACTAAATGATCTCACATATTTAGAAGCAATTTTTATTTCCTTTTTGCACCGATGACAACTTACTTGAAGGATCTTACTCAATCCATAGGTAGGTATGGTGGACTCTCAAAAAAGGTTTGGGTTTAAGGATTTTTGGATGCACAAGTAGTATTTCTACTTATGCGGAATTTTTGGCTAGAAGAGATATTGGGCAAGCACCACATCTTAAAGGATCTATGACAATATGACTTCTATGTGAATATGAACAAACATAAATTATCAAGTTGTCTTCCTTGTCCAACGTCAACAATTTTGGCATATAATATTTTGATGGGGGCTCACAATCACAAAAGATTTCTAGGATAGTATATTTATATGTGAATCTTCTCTTCCTTTATTAATTATTTCATGAGGTGCATCATTGACCAATGCTATGCTTATCAATATCTAACAAAATTCTCTACTTATACTTTTCCTTATGTGGTGTTATCACCTACCATAGGATTAATATATGATTTTATTGATTTATTTATTTTCTTTATTTGCAGCTGATACATCTCCATCGTATTTATAATTTCTTATTGTTCCATGCCAATATTCTACAACTTTTATATACTTTTGGTAACTTTTTATACTATTTTTGGGACTAACGTATTGATCTAGTGCCCAGTGCCAGTTCCTCTTTGTTGCATGTTTTTTGTTTCACAGAATATCCATATCAAACGGAGTCCAAACGGAATAAAAACGAACGGAGATTTTTGTTGGAATATTTTATAAATTTTGGGAAGAAGAATCAACGTGAGACGATGCCCGAGGGGACCACGAGGCAGGGGGCGCGCCCTAGGCCCTTGGGGCCACCCCGTAAGGCGGTTGGTGCCCTTCTTTCGCCGCAAGAAAGCTAATATCCAAAATTCAACTCAATCGGAGTTACGGATCTCCGGGAATATAAGAAACGGTGAAAGGCCAGAATGTAGGAACGTAGAAACAGAGAGAGACAGAGAGAGATATCCAATCTCGGAGGGCTCTCGCCCCTCCCATGCCATGGAGGCCATGGACCAGAGGGAGAACCCTTCTCCCACCTAGGGACAAGTCCAAGTAAGAAGGAGAAGGAGGGGGGCTCTCTCCCCCTCGCTTCCGGTGGCACCAGAGTGCCACCGGGGCCATCATCGTGCGACGGCGATCTACACCAACACCTGCATTATCTTCACCAACATCTTCATCACCTTCCCCCATCTATCTACAGCGGTCCAGTCTCCCACAACCCGCTGAACCCTCTACTTGAACACGGTGCTTTATGCTTCATATTATTATCCAATGATATGTTGCCATCCTATGATGTCTGAGTAGATTTTCGTTGTCCTATCGGTAATTGGTGAATTTCTATAATTGGTTTAATTTGCTTGTGGTTATGTTGCTGTCCTTTGGTGTCCATCATATGAGCGTGCGCGTGGATCACACCATAGGGTTAGTTGTATGTTGATAGGACTACGTATTGGAGGGCAAGATGACAGAAGCTTCAACCTAGCGTAGAAATTGATGCATACATGATTGAAGGGGGACCAATATATCTTAATGCTATGGTTGGGTTTTACCTTAATGACCGTTAGTAGTTGCGGATGCTTGTAATAGTTCCAATCATAAGTGCATAGCATTCCAAGTCAGGGATGGCATGCTAGTAGTGGCCTCTCCCACATAAAACTTGCTATCGGTCTAGTAACGTAGTCAATTGCTTAGGGACAATTTCGCAACTCCTACCACCACTTTTCCACACTCTCTATACTAACTTTATTGCTTCTTTATCTAAACAGCCCCTAGTTTTTATTTATGTGCTCTTTATATTCTTGCAAACCTTTCCCGTTACACCTACAAAGTACTTCTAGTTTTATACTTGTTCTAGGTAAAGCGAACGTCAAGCATGCGTAGAGTTGTATCGGTGCTCGATAGAACTTGAGGGAATATTTATTCTACCTTTAACTCCTCATTGGGTTCGACACTCTTACTTATCGAAAGAGGCTACAACTGATCCCCTACACTTGTGGGTTATCAAGACCTTTTTGTGCCGCAGTTGCCGGGGAGCAATAGCGTGGGGTGAATATTCTCGTGTGTGCTTGTTTGCTTTATCACCAAGTAGATTTTATTTGCTGTTCTAAGTTGTTCTCTATCTTTAGTTATGGATATGGAACACGAAATACAAAAAAATAGGCGTACTTGCTACTCATGGAGATGGGGAACCTCCTAAAACCCTTGATGCTCATTATGTGAAAGATATTATGTACTACTTTGATAATCCCGAGAAAACCCCATTCAATTATATAATGGGAGACACGTTGGATCAACGTGAATACTTTAGGGATTATCGCATGACACAAAAGGGAAACTATTATGGGATCAAATTCATATGTTGCATTGGTATGCCAGGCAACTATGCTTGAGATATGATTATACTTGTTGCTCTAGGATGAAGGCTCCACACCTTCTCTTTTCATGCAAATTTAATGATGATGAAACCTTAGCTTCTTATGCTAATGGTATTTATGATTATTATGATGTGGAACAAATAGAAGAATTCGTTGCTTTTAATGGTGCTTATGAAATTGAATCTGTGTTTAAAAGGTATGAAGCTTTTGATGATGATGTTTATAGGCCTAATTTTTTTGCTATATTGAAATATTGCTATTTGAATTATAAATACAATGTCAATATTGATGCGTTTATTGAGAAAGTCTCCGCTGTCCAAGAAGAGACTAATATTTTGTAGGAAACTATGGAAGAAGAAACTGATGACACTGTGAGTTCATTAGATGAAAAAGTTGAGTAGGAGAGCGAAGAACAAAAGGAGGAAGAGCCGATTAGCTACCCATTCCCACCTTCTAATGAGAGTAACTATTCAACTCATACATTGTTTAATTTCCCTTTGTGCTTACCGAAGGATGATTGCTATGATAATTGCTATGATCCCTTTGGTTCGTTGGAAATATCCCTTTTTGATGAAATTAAGGCTTGCTATGCTTGTGGCGATATGAATTATGCTTATGGAGATGAACTTGCGATAGTCCCTTATGTTAAACATGAAATTGTTGCTATTGCACCCACGCATGATCGTCCTATTATCTTTTTGAATTCTCCCAACTACACTATATTGGAGAAGTTTGCCCTCATTAAGGATTATATTGATGGGTTGCATTTTACTACTACACATGATGACTTTAATAGATATAATATGCATGTGCTTGCTGCTCCTACTTGCAATTATTATGAGAGAGGAACTATATCTCTGCCTCTCTGTGTTTCCAATACGATAAAATTGCAAGAAACTGTTTATACTATGCATTGGCATTTACTATGTGTGCATGGATTGTTCTTTTATGACATGCCGATGCATAGGAAGAGAGTTATACTTCGTTGTTGCATGATATATGTTACTTTGTGCTCACTACTAAATCACAAATCATTGTTAATTAAAATTGGCTTTGATATGCCTTGGGATCCGGGTGGATCCATTACTTGATCACTATATGCCTAGCTTAATGGCTTTAAAGAAAGCGCTGCCGGGGAGACAACCCAGAAGTTTTAGAGAGTCATTTATTTCTGTTGTGTGCTTTTATAAAGTTTAAAAACAAAAAAATAGAGAGGGGAACCTAAAACTTTTTCAAAAAGAAAAGAGAAAGTGATAAAGACGAGCATTGTTAAAGTGGGAGCTAGCCTTGAACTTTGTTCATCCCCGTGGAAAGTTTGTGAACCTTGATTACAGAAAATTTTCCAGAAAAATAACTATCCCCTTGTACAATTCCATTGTATAATAAAAATAATGTGCCAAGAGTATCCTTTAGGATGATTAAACTGCTTGTTGGTTTGTGCGGTTCAAAAACAGAAACTTTGGCTGTAGTGAGAGATTTTACATTTTTGACTAGAATGTCGAAAGGATCTGAAACTTTTTGCAAAGTCTTGATATACAAATTGTTGATTATTTCTAATTTATCCAGAATTTTAAGAGTTACAGAAGTATGGTGGATGTTCAAATCTTTACAGACTATCCTGTTTTCACAAATTGCTGTTATAGCTTCATTATTGGCATATGTTTGAATTCTTGTTGAAGCCGCCTAGACTTGGGGCCATAGAATTGTGATAACATACAATGGGTAATGTTTGTTCATAATTATACAATAATGTTAGAGTAGTACATGATGTGATTTCATTGATCATATGCACTAACCCCGCCACTAAAAGTTCGGTTAAGTTTTGTGTGGATGAAGTGTTCGAAGATCGAGGAGGTCTCGATGTGAGGAGAAGGAGGAGAGGCAAGAGCTCAAGCTTGGGGATTCCCAAGGCACCCCAATTAAATATTCAAGGAGACTGAAGCGTCTAAGCTTGGGGATGCCCTGGAAGGCATCCCATCTTTCTTCAACAAGTAACGGTATGTTTTCGGATGCGTTTCGTTCACATGATATGCGTAAATTCTTGGAGCGTCGTATGCTTTTTATTTTAATTTTAATAAATGCACCATGCTGGTATGAGATAGTCCTTGGTTGATTTATAGAATGCTCTTTGCACTTCACTTATATCTTTTGAGTATGGCTTTATAGAATGCTTCATATGCTTTATTTATATCATTGAAGTTTGGATTCCCTGTTTCTCCTCTCATAGAAAACTGCCATTTGTAGAATGCTCTTTTGCTTCACTTATATTTGTTAGAGCGTGGACATATCTTTTGTAGAAAGAATTAAATTCTCTTGCGTCACTTATATCTATTTAGAGAATTGATAGGAATTGGTCATTCACATGGTTAGTCATAAATCCTACATAAACTTGTAGATCGTTGTATATGATATGTTTAATTCCTTGCAATAGTTTTGCGATATAAAGATGCTAATATGTGGGAGGTACTAGTGAATGATTGTGGTTTATTAAAAATATTGGTGTTAAGGTTTGTGATTCCCAAAGCATGCATGTATGGTCTCCTAACTATGAAACCAAATTGGCGCGCATTGTATTTTGATTGTTTATCTTTGTGTGAAGGTCGGGGGTGCGCGATGGTTAACTCCTACCAACCTCCCCCTAGGAGCATGTGTCGTAGTATTTTGCTTCGAGGGCTAATATATTTTTCGCAATAAGCATGTGAGTTCTTTATGACTAATGTTGAGTCCATTGATTATACGCAATCTCACCCTTCCACCTTGCTAGCCACTCTAGTACCGCGCAACTTTCGCCGGTGCATCAAACCACCTTATATCCTTCCTCAAAACAGCCACCATACCTACCTATTACGGCATTTCCATAGCCATTCCGAGATATATTGCCATGTAACTCCGCCGTTCCGTTTGTTATGACACGCACCATCATTGTCATATTGCCTTGCATGATTGTAAGATAGCTAGCATGATGTTTCCATGGCTTGTCCAGTTTTTTGATGTCATTGCTACACTAGATCATTGCACATCCCGGTACACCGCTGGAGGCATTCATATAGAGTCATACTTTGTTCTAGCATCGAGTTGTAATATCGAGTTGTAAGTAAATAAAAGTGTGATGATCATCATTATTAGAGCATTGTCCCGAAAAAAGGCCAAAAAAGGAAAGGCCAAAAAAAAGAGAAAGGCCAAATAAAAAAAGGAAGGCCAAAAAAAAATAAAAAAAGGGACAATGCTACTATTTTTTCCACACTTGTCCTTCAAAGTAGCACCATGATCTTCATTATAGAGAGTCTCCTATATTGTCACTTTCATATACTAGTGGGAATTTTTCGTTATAGAACTTGGCTTGTATTTTCCAACGATGGGCTTCCTCAAATTTCCCTAGGTCTTCATGAGCAAGCAAGTTGATGCACACCCACTAGTTTTCCTTTGAGCTTTCATACACTTATAGCTCTAGTGCATCCGTTACATGGCAATCCCTACTCATTCACATTGATATCAATTGATGGACATCTCCATAGTCCATTGATTTGCCTAGTCGATGTGAGACTTTCTCCCTACTTTTGTCTACTACCACCTTCTATTCCACCCATAGTGCTATGTCCATGGCGCACTCTCATGTATTGTGTGAAGAGTTGAAAAGGTTCGAAAAAGTAAAGTATGAAAACAATTGCTTGGCTGACACTGGGATGGGCATGATGGATACCTTGTGTTAACAAAAGGGAGCATAAAAGACTATACGATTTTGTAGGGATAATGTTCTTTAGCATTGATATTTTGGAAGACTTAATTGTTTGTTGAGATGCCCGAGTATTAAATTCTTTTATGTCAAATGATAGACTATTGCTTTGAATCACTCGTGTCTTAATATTCATGCCATGATTAGATTACATGATCAAGATTATGCTAGGTAGCATTCCACATCAAAAATTATCTTTTTTGTCATCTACCTACTCGAGGACGAGCAAGAATTAAGCTTGGGGATGCTGATACATCTCCGTTGTATCTATAATTTTTTATTGTTCCATGCCAATATTCTACAACTTTCATATACTTTTAGCAACTTTTTATACTATTTTTGGGACTAACATATTGATGCAGTGCCCAGTGCCAGTTCTTGTTTGTTGCATGTCTTTTGTTTCGCAGAATATCCATATCAAACGGAGTCCAAACTGGATAAAAACGGACGGATATTTTATTTGGAATATTTATGAATTTTGGGAAGAAGAATCAATGCGGGACGATGCCCGAGGGGGCCACGAGGCAGGGGGCGCGTCCCAATGGGTCAAGCGCGCCCAGGGCCCTCGTGGCCATCCCATAAGGCGGTTGGTGCCCTTCTTTTGCCGCAAGAAAGCTAATATCCGTATAGAGACCGTGTCGAAAATTCAGGCCAATCAGAGTTACGGATCTCCGGGAATATAAGAAACGGTGAAAGGAAAGAATCTGGGAATGCAGAAATAGAGAGAGACAGAGAGATATATCCAATATCGGAGGGAATATCACCACTCCCATGCCATGGAGGCCATGTACTAGAGGGAGAGCCCTTCTCCCACCTAGGGAGAAGGCCAATGAAGAAGGAGAAGGAGGGGGCTCTCCCCCCCTCGCTTTCGGTGGCACCAGAGTGCCACCAGGGCCATCATCGCGCGACGACGATCTACACCAACACCTCCGTCATCTTCACCAATATCTTCATTACAATCTACAGCGGTCCAGTCTCCCGCAACCCGCTGAACCCTCTACTTGAACATGGTGCTTTATGCTTCATATTATTATCCAATGATATGTTGCCATCCTATGATGTCTGAGTAGATTTTCGTTGTCCTATCGGTAATTGGTGAATTTCTATGATTGGTTTAATTTGCTTGTGGTTATGTTGCTGTCCTTTGGTGCCCATCATATGAGCGTGCGCGTGGATCACACCATAGGGTTAGTTGTATGTTGATAGGACTACATATTGGAGGGCAAGATGACAGAAGCTTCAACCTAGCGTAGAAATTGATGCATACATGATTGAAGGGGGACCAATATATCTTAATGCTATGGTTGGGTTTTACCTTAATGACCGTTAGTAGTTGCGGATGCTTGTAATAGTTCCAATCATAAGTGCATAGCATTCCAAGGCAGGGATGGCATGCTAGCAGTGGCCTCTCCCACATAAAACTTGCTATCGGTTTAGTAACGTAGTCAATTTCTTAGGGACAATTTCGCAACTCCTACCACCACTTTTCCACACTCTCTATACTAACTTTATTGCTTCTTTATCTAAACAGCCCCTAGTTTTTATTTATGTGCTCTTTATATTCTTGCAAACCTTTCCCGTTACACCTACAAAGTACTTCTAGTTTTATACATGTTCTAGGTAAAGCGAACGTCAAGCATGCGTAGAGTTGTATCGGTGGTCGATAGAACTTGAGGGAATATTTATTCTACCTTTAGCTCCTCGTTGGGTTCGACACTCTTACTTATCGAAAGAGGCTACAACTAATCCCCTACACTTGTGGGTTATCAGCAGAATGAAAGTAAAGAAAGCAAAAATTCAATCTAAACTTTATTATATAACTTGCACATGATAAAAAGGATAGATCACTAAGAAAACTCTCGAAAAGAAAGGATCAAACCAAACTTTATTTTATCTAAAGAAAAAAGATTGATCTAAAATAAGTAAAAGCAAAAAGATAGTGGGATGATACGATACCGTGGCACCTCCCCCAAGCTCGGCGGAAGCCAAGGGGAGTGCCCATACCCGATACTCAATTCTCCTTAGGTCGTGAAGAAGATGATGGTGGTTATGAAGATGCGACCTTATCCTTCATGATCTAGAGGTCCTTCAATCTACTGATGACACTCCGAAGAAAGGTGATGTGCTCTCGATGAAGAACGTTTTCACGAGCGAGATATTTATTTTGCACACGAACCGTTTCGATGATCCGGAAGGCCTCAATTTCAGTGGGAGTAAGAAGAGGGTAGTATGGTTTAAGGATATCTTCTTCTTCCTCTTCTAGCAGCGCAACTCGATCTTCATCAGCCAAGCATCTTTTTCCATCAGGTTGGAGGAGGAGGAAGACATGATGTCTAGTTTGGTAGATCTGACCGAAAACAACAAGATAAGAAAACAAAATATTTCTCTGCCATACGGTGGTCAACAGGTTCGGGGAATATATATAGAATTTTTATCTTGGGAAACAAGCAAGCTGTAGAAAAACAGAGTTCGAAAGGTGCCCGAGGTGGGCACAACCCATCTGGGCGCGCCCTGGTGTATTGTGCTCACCAGGGGACGCTTCCTGGAAGTTTTTTATTTCCAAAATTTTATAATATTCAAAAACTGACAGAAAATATTTTTGTGAATTATTCGGAGTCCATTTACTTACCGTATCACGTACCTCCTTATTTTCACGATTTTGGGGTGTTCCAGAAGGACTCTTTTATGTGCTCTTCCGGTGTCAAAGTTTGGATAATATTACTTTCAACATTAATGGGCGTACCTGAGATATAATGCTTTATTCATTGCCCATTGACAATCTTTGGGTTAGTACCTTCAGAATTATTTATTTTGATGGCACCAGACCGGTAAACCTCCTTGATGACATATGGGCCTTCCCATTTTGAGAGGAGCTTCCCTACAAAAAAATCTGAAACGAGAGTTGTACAAAAGAACATATTCTTCCACTTTAAACTCACGCTTTTGGATTCTTTTGTCATGCCATCTTTTAACTTTTTCCTTGAATAACTTTGCATTTTCGCCAGCTTGGGTTCTCCATTCATCTAATGAGCTAATATCAAGTAGCCTCTTTTCACCAGCAAGTTTGAAATCATAATTGAGTTCTTTAACTCCCCAGTATGCTTTATGTTCTAACTCAAGATGCAAATGACTAGCTTTTCCATAAACCATTTTATAAGGTGACATACCTATAGAATATTTATATGCTGTTCTATAAGCCCAAAGTGCATCATCTAGTTTCTTAGACCAATTCTTCCTGGACCTATTGACAGTCTTTTGCAAAATTAATTTTATTTCTCTATTGCTAAGTTCAACTTGACCACTAGACTGAGGATGATAGGGCGATGCAATTCTATGGTTAACATCATACTTAGCAAGCATTTTACGGAAAGCACCATGAATAAAGTGTGAACCACCATCAGTCATTAAATACCTAGGGACTCCAAACCTTGGGAAAATAACTTCCTTAAACATTTTAATAGAGGTGTTGTGATCAGCACTACTAGTTGGAATAACTTCTACCCATTTAGTAACATAATCAACAGCAACCAAAATACGTGTATACCCATTAGAGGAAGGAAAAGGTCACATGTAGTCAAATCCCCAAACATCAAATGGTTCAACAACAAGTGAATAATTCATACGCATTTCTTGACGCTTACCGATATTACCTATTCTTTGGCATTCATCACAAGATGAGACAAACTTACGGGCATCCTTGAAGAGAGTAGGCCAATAAAATCTAGATTGCAATACCTTGTGAGCAGTTCTATCTCCAGCAAGATGCCCTCCATAAGCCTCAGAGTGACATTTCTGTAGGATTTGTCCCTGATCATGCTCGGGTACACAACGCCTAATAATACCATCTACTCCTTCTTTGTAAAGATGTGGGTCATCCCAAAAGTAATGTCTTAAATCATAGAAGAATTTTTTCTTTTGTTGGTATGAAAAGCTAGGTGGAAAATATTTAGCAACAATGTAATTAGCATAATCAGCATACCAAGGTGTACTACGAGAAACAGTTATTGTAGCTAACTGCTCATCAGGAAAACTATCATCAATAGATAGTGGGTCATCAAGCACATTTTAAAGCCTAGACAAGTTATCAGCTACGGGGTTCTCAGCTCCTTTTCTATCAATGATATGTAGATCAAATTCTTGCAACAGGGGAACCCAACGAATAAGTCTAGGCTTGGCATCTTTCTTTTCCATAAGATATTTAATAGTAGCATGGTATGTGTGAATAGTTACTTTAGTGTCAACGATATAAGGTCTAAATTTATCACAAGAAAACACCACTACTAAGAATTCTTTTTCAGTTGTGGCATAATTTTTTTGAACACTGTGTAGAGTTTTACTAGCATAATGAATAACATTCAATTTCTTATCAACTCTTTGTCCTAGAGCAGCACCAATAACATAATCACTAGCATCACACATAATTTCAAAAGGCAAGTTCCAATCAGGTGGTTGAACAATATGTGCAAAGATTAAGGCTTTCTTGAGTGTTTCAAAGGCTTCAAGACAATCATCATAAAAACAAAAGGAATATCCTTTTGCAAGAGACTAGTAAGAGGCCTAGAGATTCTAGGGAAATCTTTGATAAATCTCTTATGGAAACCAACATGACCTAGGAAACTACGAATACCTTTGATGTTCTTAGGACATGGCATTTTCTCAATTACATCAACCTTAGCTTGGTCCACTTCAATACGTCTTTTAGAAATTTTATGACCCAAGACAATGCCTTCATTAACCATAAAGTGGAACTTCTCCCAATTCAAGATGAGATTTTTTTGTTCACATCTCTGCAAAACTCGCTCAAGATTGCTTAAGCAATCATCGAAATACTTCCCATAAACAGAGAAGTCATCCATGAAGACCTCAACAATCTTTTCACAAAAATCAGAGAATATAGCCATCATGCATCTTTGAAAGGTAGCAGGTGCATTACATAAACCAAAAGGCATACGTCTATAAGCATAAGTTCCAAACGGACAAGTAAAAGTGGTATTTTCTTGATCAAGTTGAGAAACATGTATTTGTGAAAAGCCAGAATATCCATCAAGGAAGCAAAAGTGTGTGTGCTTAGATAATCTTTCAGCATTTGATCAATAAAAGGCAAAGGGTAGTGATCTTTTCTAGTAGCTTTATTTAATTTTCTGAAATCAATTACCATTCTATAGCCTGTAACAATTCTTTGTGGAACAAGTTCATTCTTATCATTAGGAACGATAGTTATACCTCCTTTCTTAGGGACACAATGAACACGACTTACACATCTACTATCAGCTATGGGATAGATTATACCTGCTTCGAGAAGTTTTAATATTTCAGTTCTTACCACTTCTTTCATTTTCGTATTTAACCGACATTGGTGATCAACAACTGGTTTCGCATCAGGTTTCATATTAATTTTGTGCTGACATAGAGTGGGACTAATGCCCTTTAAATCACCAAGTGTATATCCAATAACAACTCGGTGATTCCTTAGAACTTTCAATAATCTTTCTTCTTCATGTTCTGAAAGGTTAGCACTGATAATAACATGATATATTTTCTTTTCATCAAGATAAACATATTTCAAAGTGTCTGGCAATTGTTTTAATTCAAAGACAGGATCACCTTTAGGTGGAGGAGAACCTCCAAGAGTTTCAATAGGTAGACTGTGTTTAAGTAGGGGGCGTTGTTCAAAGATTTTTTTTATCTATTACATTTCTTTCATGCATATGTGAATCATTTTCATGGTCTAGTAAATATTGCTCTAAAGGATCGGTAGGTGGTACAACAATAGAAGCAAGACCAATTAATTTATCCTTACTAGGCAATTCTTTTTCATGAAGTTTCCTACTAAACTTGGAAAATTAAACTCATGGGACTCATCACCGAAACTAACACCGACAGTTTGCTTTTGACAATCTATCTTAGCATTAACTATGTTCAAGAAAGGTCTACCAAAGATAATGGGACATAAGTCATCTTGTGGGGAACCAAGAACAAGAAAGTCAGTAGGGTATTTTATTTTTCCACACAAGACTTCAACATCTCTAACAATCCCAATTGGTGATATAGTATCTCTATTAGCAAGTTTAATAGTGACATCAATGTTTTCTATTTCTGCAGGTGTTATGTCATTCATAATTTCTTGGTATAAAGAGTAGGGAATAGCACTCACACTAGCACCTATTTCACATAAACCATGATAGCAATGATCTCCTATTTTAACTGAAATAACAGGCATGCCCACAATGGGTCTTTGTTTGTCCCTTTCATCAGGTTTGGCAATTCTATCAGCCTCTTCATTAAAGCAAAAAACATGCCCATCTACATTTTCTTCCAAGAGATCTTTAACCATAGCAACATAAGGTTCTAACCTAATTTGTTCATCTGGTTTAGGTGTTCTAAAATAGCTTCTGTTAACCACAGTTGAAACTTTAGCATGTTCCTTTATCCTAACAGGAAAAGGGGGTTTCTCAATATAAGCCGTAGGAACAACTGGATCAACATTATAAAGTATAGTTTCTTCTTTAACTGGTACCGGTTCTTTAATTTCCTTTTTAATAGGTGAGTGATATTTAAGCCACTTCTCATTAGGGAGTTCAACATGAGTCGCAAATGATTCACAAAAGGAGGCTACTATCTCAAGGTCAAGTCCATATTTAGTGCTAAACTTTTGAAAAGCATCGGTATCCATAAAAGATTTAACACAAGCATACTTAAGTTTTATACCTGACTCTTTACCTTAGTCGAGTTCCCAATCTTCAGAGTAATTCTTTCCAAAATATCCCAATGGAATTCAACAGTTTTCTTCATAGAAGAACCAGCACAAGAAGTATCCAACATGGTTTGATCATTACGAGAAAGCCGACCATAAAACTTCTGGATAATAATTTCTCTTGAGAGCTCATGATTGGGGCATGAATATAACATTGACTTAAGCCTCCCCAAGCTAGAGCGATACTTTCTCCTTCGCGAGGCCAAAAATTATAGATATAATTCTGATCCCGATGAACTAGATGCATAGGATAATTTTTTTGGTGGAACTCCATTTTCAATCGATTCCAGTTCTAAGATCCAATATCATCACATAGCCTATACCATGCTAATGCTTTTTCCCTCAAGGATAAAGGAAAAACCTTCTTCATAACTTTATCCTTGGGTAGACCTGCAAGCTTAAACAATCCACAAATTTGTTCCACATATATCAAGTGCATATCAGGATGTTCGGTTCGATCTCCTGCATAAGGATTAGCTAGCAGTTGTTCTATCATACCCGAAGGGATTTCATATTCAATATTTTCAGTAGGTGCAGCGGGTTGAGGGGTTGCTAATTGTGGTTCTGTACGAGGTGAAGATACCCCGGACAAACCCCTCAAAGGATTGTTTTCCATAGTAACAAGTGACAATAAATTTCAGCACACTATATAAATATTTCCCCACCAAATTCCACTTACCAGAAACACTTCACTCCCCGGCAATGGCGCCAGAAAATAGCCTTGATGACCCACAAGTATAGGGGATCAATTGTAGCTCTTTTCGATAACTAAGAATGTCAAACCCAACGAGGAGCAGAAGGAAATGACAAGTAGTTTTCAGTAAGGTAGTGTCTGCAAGTGCTGAAATTGTAAGTAGCGGGTAGTTTGATAGCAAAGTAATTTGTAACGAGAAAGTAACGATAATTGTAACAAGTATGTAGAAATGTAGCTCAATCCTTTTGAGGCAAAGGACAGGTAAAAACGGTCTCTTATAGTAAGCATAGCGTTCTTGAGGGTACACGGGAATTTCATCTAGTTACTTTCATCATGTTGATTTGATTTGTGTTCGCTGCTTTGATAATTTGATATGTGGGTGGACCGGTGCTTAGGTTCTGTTCTTAGTTGAACAAACCTCCTACTTATGATTAACCCTCCCGCAAGCATCCAGAACTATGAGAAAAGTATTAAGAATAAGTTCTAACCATAGCAATAAACTCTAGGATCCAATCGGTCCCTTATGAAATAGTGCATAAACCGGGGTTTAAGTTTCTGTCACTCTCGCAACCCACCATCTATTTACTACTCCACAATGCATTCCCTTAGGCCCAAATATGGTGAAGTGTCATGTAGTCGACGTTCACATGACACCACTAAGGGAATCACAACATACATACTATCAAAATATCGAACACATATCAAATTCATATGATTACTTGCAACATGATTTCTCCCATGACCTCAAGAACAAAGGTAACTACTCACAAGTGATGAACATGCTCAAGATCAGATGGGTATTAATATGCATAAAGGATCTGAACATATAATCTTCCACCAAATAAACCATACAGTAATCAACTACAAGATGTAATCAACACTACTAGTCACCCCCTAGCAACAATCTATAGTTCTGGTAACAAGATTGAATACAATTGACACTAGGGTTTGAGATGAGATGGTGCTGTTGAAGATGTTGATGGAGATTGCCCTCCCCAAGATGGGAGAGGGGTTGGTGATGATGATTTACCCCTCAGAGTGGGAAGTTCCCCCGGCAGAATCGCTTCGCCGGAGGGCAAAAGTGCTCCTGCCCAAGTTCCGCCTCGAGACGGCGACGCTCTATCCCAAAAACCTTCTCCTTATTTTTTTCTAGGTCAAAGTCACTTATATACGAGAAGATGGGCACCAGATGGGCCGAGGAGGCCCCCTGGTGCACCCAGGTGGGTTGTGCCCACCTGGTGCCCCCCTGTGGTGTTTATTGGCTCCAGTATTTCTTAAATATTCCATAAAAAATCCTCGTGGAGTTTCAGCTCATTTGGAGTTGTGCAGAATAGGTGGCCTGACGTAGCTTTTTCAGGTCCAGATTTCCAGCTGCCGGAATTCTCCCTCTTGGTGTGTTCCTTGCAAATTATGAGAGAAAAGGCATTAGAATTACTCCAAAAAGCATTATTATGGATAAAAACATTGTAAATAACAGTAAGAAAACATGATGCAAAATGGACGTATCACCTCCACATTTCCAAAATTTTGGCCTACCACCAAAATATCTACCCTCGCCCCCTCCCCCCTTCCCCACCCCCTTTTCTGCCCGACCACAAGTCATATTTCCCCTGTTTCCTCCTTCCTTGCTAAGCTATAGCCGCTTCCTCGCTCTCGCCGTCTCGTATCCTACCACCGGGGTCGCCATGGTCTTCCAAATACCTCTCCAGCGGTTCCTCCTCCAGTGACGACTCCTTCACCACCCGGGTATGCCTCTCTTCTCTCTCTCGGGCTATGACTTGAAATGAAGGATTTTTACCTAGCAATCAATTTGAGTCATTTCTTCCTCTTGTAGATCCCTAGGATCATCAGTGGCAATGAATGGAGCGGGGTGGCTGAAGATCTATCTGCTCGTTGTCACCATCAATCTCCACGCGTGAAGCTAGTTGCATTCGAATCTGTGGACAGTGGGAGGAAGTTTGTGGCATGTGCAGAGAAGGTTAGACCCTCTTTCGTTGTTACAAATCATTTGTTAGATGTGATTCAGACACTGTCATGGTCCCAACCCATTCAAACCACACCTTCAACCAAACGCATCCTAAGACAGTGTCACAGTTTGTACCTAGTATCTTAAATTGTTGCCATCTCATCAGCGGGGCCATTAGAAAATTATTTGGCACCGCTTCAGCAGTTTGTCTGCCAACTTTTGTCCACACATCCGAGCAGCCAAGCAGTAAAATACTAAATCTTTATGACACGAAGGAACTGGGCATTGGAGCAACCACGTGCTCCGGAGTCCGGCTCCCTGATTTTTTTGCTGCATCGGCTCGCCAATGCAGGGCATCGGTGCGAGATGTAGCAGCAGTTGTCTTTACACCAGTTTTGGCATACATAGTGGACGACCTTAGTGCTATTAGTTCTATGTTACTAAATTTGTGCATGTACACACCTGTTAGTGTCAATTTGTTGTCATCCAAACATTGTCGCTATGCTGTTGCAGTTATATTTACCTTCCTCATAAAATGTTCAATTTGTTATTTATTGTACATGAGTAAGAACTTGTAGCGTTGTTGTAGTTAATTATAGCTTCTGATGTTCCAGATTTTGGTTGTCGTCTCAGTAGCAATTAATTCATTCACACATTGATATTTTTGAGAAGATATGTCATAATTAAAATGTTTCTTTAGTTTTTTGAAATAAGCATTGGTGATTTTCTATGTTGCTATAAGTCCATTTCCCCTACAATTGTTACTGATCTAGTTTTAAATATTATAGGATGAACGGAAGTTTTCTTACTTGGAGTGGGTTGATCAAGAGTGGCAAGAGTCTTTGAAGATGTGCCTAGCGAAGCTTTGGAGCATGTATGAGGAAGAGAACATACATAGGCTTAGAGAAACTGTTCTCAACACTGAAGAATATTTGAAGATGCGGGATAAAAAGTGGAAGGTGGAGAATGAGCTCAGATTTTTCAAATCAGACTTTGCTAAGATGGTGTTGGCAAAGGAGGAGGCACTTTCTCAGTCGGCCCATGCAAAATAGGTTCTTACTGAACTGCAAGCAGAGGTGGATAAGACAAGCCTGGATGATCTCGATTATGGAAATGAATATATTTTTCTAATATTGTTCTCACGAAATTGAACTAGCTATATGTTGTACTGTGCTGTTTTCATGTAGCTATCGTACTATGATGTTATAATATATATATGTGCCTGATATGATATTGGCAAACAACTATTCAATATGAAATGTGAATTTGCGTAATACTGGAATTATTAGTTGTAAACTAATAAACCTGCTAAATGCATCATGGAACTTTGCAAACAGTTCTAGCAGTAAAAGTGCTTGTGATGGATAGCCCAATGCCACACAGTTTTCTTCATCAAATCGTGTGTGATGTAGTTGATAAAAGCAAATAGTTAACCAAGATAGAGCGTGTGTGATAGTTACACCTTCCACACACAAGCCTACACATAAAAATGTGTGGGATGTACATACGAACGGAAACGTTTTCCCTAGATTGACCGTGTGTGTTGTACATAAGAACGGAAACATATTCATTGGATTGGCTGTGTGTGATATACATACGAATGGAAAAGTTTTCCCTGGATTGAGTGTGTGGGATGTACATAAGAACGGAAATGTATTCCTTGGATTGACTGTGTGTGATATACATACCTACGGAAATGTTTTTTTGGGATTCACCGTGTGGGATGTACATACCTACGGAAATGATTTTCTGGGATTCACCGTGTGGGATGTACATACCTACGGAAATGATTGGTTTCGATGCCTTGCCCAATCACACACAAGATCATTTGGTGTCCCAGGAGTGCCTATTCCCAACGATTTCTGGGTTGTGTGGGAAGGACCCCCCTATCGCCCACACTCACTTGGCAACGGTTCCAAATGCCATCGCATAAAGGGGTTAAAAACCATTTGTATAGCATCGACGCGTACCCGTGAATGTTCAGATCCATAAGATATAAAAATAATAATACTTCAGGCATACTTGAAAGTAATCTACGAAGCTTATAAAATAACATGGCTAACGAAAGTTATCCCTACAAAATCATATAGTCATTTATGCTCCCTCTTCTTAACATAAAGTAAAAATCATGCCTATCCCGGTGTCAATCAAGCAATTGTTTTCATACTTTGACATTCTTAAAAGTCAACTCTTCATGCAATACATGAGCGTGAGCCATGGATATAGCACTATGGGTGGAATAGAAGGTGGTAATAGACAAAAGGAGGGAGAAAGTCTCACATCGACTAGGCAAATCAACGAACTATGGAGATGTCCATAAATCGATATCAATCTAAGTGATTAGGGATTGCCATGTAATGGATGCACTAGAGATATAAGTGTATGGAAGCTCAAAAAGACAACTAGTGGGTGTGCATCAACTTGCTTGCTCATGAAGACCTAGGGCATTTGAGGAAGCCCATCGTTGGAATATACAAGCCAAGTTCTATAATGAAAAATTCCCACTAGTGATATATGAAAGTTACAACATAGGAGATACTCTATCATGAAGAACATGGTGCTACTTTGAAGCACAAGTGTGGAAAAAGGATAGTAACATTGTCCCTTCTCTGTTTTTCTCTCATTTTATTTTTATTTTTTTGTAGTCTCCTCTTTTTTTTTGGAGACCCTTTTCTCTTTTTTAGGAGACTCATTTTCCCTCTTTATTGATGACCTCACATGGGACAATGTTATAATAATGAGGATCATCACACTTTTATTTACTTACAACTCGATACTAGAACAAAGATATGACTCTATATGAATGCCTCCGGCGGTGTACCGGGATGTGCAATGACCAAGAGTGACATGTATGAAAAATATGACCGGTGGCTTTGCCACAAATACTATGTCAACTACATGATCATGCAAGGCAATATGACAATGATGATGCGTGTCATGAACTCATGATAAACGGAACGGTGGAGTTACATGGCAATATATCTCGGAATGGCTATGGAAATGCCATAATAGGTAGGTATGGTGGCTGTTTTGAGGAAGGTATAAGGAGGGTTTATGCACAGGCGAAAAATGCGCGGCACTAGAGTGGCTAGCAGGGTGGAAGGGTGAGAGTGTGTATAATCCATGGACTCAACATTAGGAGTTAACCATCACGCGCCCCCAACCTTCACTCAAAGACAAACACTCAAAATACAAAGTGCTCCAATTCAGTTGCATAGTTAGGAGACCATACGTGCATGCTATGGGAATCACAAACTTTAACACAATTATTTCTTTAACCTCACAAACTACCAGTAGCATGACTCTAATATTACCATCTTAACATCTCAAAACAATCATAAGGAGTCAAACTTCACATAATATTCAATGCTCTATATATGAAAGTTTTTATTATATGTCCTTTGGATGTCTATCACATTAGGACTAAATTGATAACCAAGCAAATTACCATCTGTTCTTTAAGACTCTCATAATAATATAAGTGAAGCAAGAGAGTTCAACAATTTCTATAAAATAAAACCACCACCGTGCTCTAAAAAGATATAAGTGAAGCACTAGAGCAAAATTGCCTAGCTCAAAAGATATAAGTGAAGCACATAGAGTATTCTAATAAATCACGATTGAAGAATGTCCCTCTCAAAAGGTGTGTACAACAAGGATGACTGTGGCAAAGTAAAAAGCAGAGACTCATATCATTCAAGACGCTCTAAGCAAAACACATATCTTGTAGTGAATAAAAATATAGCCTCAAGTAAAGTTACCGATAGATGAAGGCGAAAGAGGGGATGCCTTCCCGGGGCATCCCCAAGCTTAGGCTCTTGGCCATCCTTGAATTTTACCTTGGGATGCCTTGGGCATCCCCAAGCTTAGGCTTTTGCCATTCTTTATTCCATAGTCCATCAAATCCTTACCCAAAACTTGAAAACTTCACGACACAAAACTCAACAGAAAATCTCGTGAGCTCCGTTAGTAAAACAAAGCAAATAACCCCTCAAGGTACTGTAGTGATCTTATTCTTATTTTATATTGGTGTAATATCTACTGTATTCCAACTTTTACATGGTTCATACCTCCCGATACTAGCCATAGATGCATCAAAATAAGCAAACAACACATAGAAAACAGAATCTATTAAAAACAGAACAGCCTGTAGCTATGTGAAAACTCTGCATACTTCCGTAACTCTAAAAATTCGATTTTTTTGGAAGACGTGGGTAATTTGTATAAAACATTTGTGTAAAAATTTCAGAAGGTTCGACGTTCTAGTGAATTATTGAATTTTCTTCACTGGGCGCAAAAGTTTTTGTTTTTCAGCAAAATCAAGGCAACGATCACCGTAAGCCATCACAAAGGTCTTACTTGGCTCAAACACTAATTAAAACACCAAAACACGATTACTACGGAAGTAATAATGTGTAAAACTTGAAGAAAAGAACCAAAAAGGAAAAAATAAAATAAAATTGGCTTGCCTCCTGACAAGCGCTATTGTTTCACGCCCTTAGCTAGGCATAAAAAGCAATTAGATCTAGGTATTGTCATCTTTGGCATGCAATCCATAGGTGGCTCTCATAATAGATTCATAAGGCAATTTAATTTTCTTTCTTGGAAAGTGTTCCATGCCCTTCCTTAATGGAAATTGAAATCTAATGGTTCCTTCTTTCATATCAATAATTGCACCAATTGTTCTAAGGAAAGATCTACCCAGAATAATAGGACATGTAGGATTGCAATCTATATGAAGAACAATGAAATATATGGGCACATAATTCATATTTGCAACAATAAGAATATAATTAATCCTTCACATAGGTTTCTTAATAGTGGAATCTGCAAGATGCAAATTTAAAGAACACTCATCAATTTCACAAAAACCTAGCACATCACATAAAGTTTTTGGAATCGTAGAAGCGCTAGCACCCAAATCACACAAAGCATGGCACTCACAATCTTTAATTTTAATGTTAATAGTAGGTTCCCACTCAACATAAAGTTTTCTAGGGATAGAAACTTCTAATTCAAGTTTTTCTTCAAAAGCTTGCATCATATCATCAACGATATGTTTAGTAAAAGCTTTATTTTGACTATAAGCATGAGGAGAATTCAACATGGATCGCAACAAGGAAATAAAATCTATTAAATAATAATTATCATAATTAAATTCCTTGAGATCCAATCTAGAGTGTTCATCGCTACTTAGGGTTTTGACTTCATCTATCCCTCTTTTATCAATTTTTGCATCAAGATCTAAAAACTCCAAATCATTGGGATGCCTCTTAACTAAAGTAGACTCATCTCCAGTCCCATATTTATAAAGATTTAGTTTGGAAAACAAAGATTCAATAAAAGTCACATCAATCACTTTAAGATCTTCATCATTATTTTTACGGGAATGAGAGAAACATGTTTTTATAAACCATTCCTTTTTTAGCACGCATCTTAGCGGTTCTTTCTTTGCACTCATCAATGGAAATTCTCATAGCCTTGAGAGACTCATTGATATCATGCTTGAGTGAAATAGATCTAAGCTTCATAGAATCAACATCAAGAGCAATTTCTATCCACACTTCTAGCCAAATCATCAATCTTAAGAAATTTTTCTTTAATCATAGCATTAAAATTCTTTTGAGAACTCATAAATTATTTAACACTATTCTCAAAATTAGAGGGCATCTTATTATAATTTCCATAAGAATTGTTGCAGGAATTACCATAATTATTAGAGGAATTACTAGGAAAAGGCCTAGGATTAAAATTTCCTCTATAAGCATTGTTACCAAAATTGTTCCTGCCAACAAAATTCACATCCATAGATTCTTTATTATTCTCAATAAAAGTGACAAAGGCATATCATTAGGATCAATATTAGTACCCTTGCTAGCAAATAATTTCATAAATTCATCCATCTTTCCACTCAAAACATTAATCTCTTCAATAGCATGCACTTTTTTACTAGTGAAAGATCTTTTGGTATGCCATTGAGCATAGTTAACCATTATATTATGTAGGAGTTAGTAGATTCTCATAAAGTGATTTCCATGAAAGTACCTCCCGCGGCCGAACCTAAAAGATTTCTAGAAGCAAAGTTCAATCCGTCATAATTTTTTTGTATAATCATCCATAAATTCAAACCATGTGTAGGACGAGTTTCATCCTCTCCCATGATTGTGCAACATGCTCATGATTAAATTGTTTAAAATTCATAATATCATTCCTAAGGGAGATGATCTTAGCGGGAGGAAAATACTTGACAATAAAAGAATCTTTGCACTTATTCCATGAATCAATACTATTTTTAGGCAAAGACGAAAACCAAGTTTTAGCCCGATCTCGTAGTGAAAACGGGAATAGCTTTAATTTAACAAGATCATTATCCACATCTCTTTTCTTTCGCATATCGCACAAATCAACAAAATTATTTAGATGGGAAGCGACATCTTCACTAGGATGGCCAGAAAATTGATCTTTCATAACTAGATTCAATAAAGCAACATTGATTTCACAACATTCCGCATTAGTAGCGGGAGCAATCGGGTACTAATAAAATCATTATTATTGGTGTTAGAAAAGTCACATAATTTGGTATTTTCTTGAGCCATCATGACAAAGCAAGCAATCCAACACACAAGCACACAAAAAGCAAGCGAACTAGACGAACGAAAGAAGGGCGAAGAAAAGGTAGATCTTTTCGAAAATCGTTTTAGAAGTGGGGGAGAGGAAAACGAGATGCGAATGGCAAATAATGTAAATGCAAGAGATGAGAGTTCAATGAAGGGTACTTGGTGGGTCTTGACTTGATGTAGATCTCAACTGCACCAAAGATTGGCGAGTTCAAGAAGACAAATCTTGACTTGACTTGGCGTAGATCTCCCCGGCAATGGTGCCAAAATTCTTCTTGCTACCTCTTGAGCTTGCGTTGATTTTTTACTTTGAAGAGGAAAGGGTGATGCAGCAAAGTAGAGTAAGTATTTCCCTCAGTTTTGAGAACCAAGGTATCAATCCAGTAGGAGATTACACACAAGTCGCCAAATACCCGCACAAACAAACCACAAACTTGCACCCAATGCTATAAAGGGGTTGTCAATCCCTTCTAGGTTATTTGCAAAAGTGAGATCTGATAGAGATAGATGAACTAGTAAAGTAAATATTTTTGTGTTTTTGGTTTATAGATTGAAAAGTAAAAGATTGCAAAATAGTAGATCTGAAACTTATAAGATGTAAAATAGACCCGGGGGCCATAGGTTTCACTAGAGGCTTCTCTCTTGATAGAAAGTATTATGGTGGGTGAACAAATTACTGTCAAGCAATTGATAGAAGAGCGGATAATTATAACGACATCTATGTCAATGATCATGAATATATGCATCACTTCCATATCAAGTAGACCGACTCCTGCGTGCATCTACTACTATTACTCCACACATCAATCGAAACGATTCTGCATCTAGTGTATTAAGTTCATAAGAGCAGAGTAACACATTAAGCAAGATGACATGATGTAGCGGAATTAACTCAAGCAATATGATGAAAACTCCATCTTGTTATTCTCGATGGAAACAATACAATACATGTCATGTCCCTTTCTGTCACTGGGATTGAGCACCGCAAGATTGAACCCAAAGCAAAGCTCTTCTCCCATTGCAAAAAAACCAATCCAGTTGGCCAAACCAAACCAATAGTTCGAAGAAAATTACTAAGATATTAGATCATGCATAAAAGAATTCATAAGAAACTCAAATATTATTCATAGATAATCTGATCATAAACCCACAATTCATCAGATCTTGACAAACACACCACAAAAGAAGATTACATTAGATAGATCTCCAAGAACAACGATGATAACTTGGTATTGAAGATCAAACAGAGAGAAGAAGCCATCTAGCTACTAGCTATGGACCCGTAGGTCTGTGGTAAACTACTCACACTTCATCGGAAGGGAAATAGGGTTGATGTAGATGCCCTCCGTGGTTGATTCCCCCTCCGGCAGAGTACCGAAAAAGGCCTCCAGATGGGATCACGCGAGAACAGAATGTTACGACGGCGGAAAAGTGGTTTCGGTGAATATTCTGATGTTTCTGGAATATATGTGAATTTATAAGCGGAAGAAGTAGGTCAGGGGAGGCACAAGGGGCCCACAAGGTAGGGGGCACGCCCTCCACCATTGTGGCCGCCTCGCAGATCCCCTAGCATGTACTCCAAGTCCATCTGGTGTCTTCTCGTCAAAGAAAAATCTTCGTAAAGTTTCGTTCCGTTTGGACTCCGTTTGATATTTCTTTTTTGTGAAACTCAAAACAAGGAAAAAACATAAACTAGAACTGGGCTCTGGGTTAATAGGTTAGTCCCCAAAAGCATATAAATGCATATAAAACATCCAAGATAGATAATATAATAGCATGGAACAATAAAAAATTATAGATACATTGGAGACGTATCAGCTGTTTAAACACAAGAATGCAAAGAGAGCTCATCGAATTGCTTGAGATCTTATTGTACTTTTTCCATCAGAGAAAATGGGGCGCAGCAGAACACCGTCCGCTGGGAGCGGCTCCCTGACCAAACGATTTGTGTCCATAGCTAGCGAGAACCACCGGCGGGAGGGGGCTAGATCTGGAGGCGAAGGTAGAGAGAGAGATATAGAGAGAGGGGGGAGAGAGATAGGTAAAGGAGGAGACAACTCCTTTTATGGTAGGGGATTGATTGGTGTGAAAAAGAGGCGATATTTGGGGAGGGTTGGGATTAGGTGGGCATGTGGGTAGTTCAAAAATGAGTGGACGGAAGGGAAAATTCGAGGGAACATTCAGTATGGAAGGCAAGGATAAAACTAAGCTTTTTTCAGTTTCTGATTATTTTTTCCATCATACTCCCTCCGTTCCTAAATATAAGGTGTATTAGTTTTTCAAAAAGTCAAACGTAACCTATGTTTGACCAATTTTATAGCCAAATATATAAAGATTTACAATACTAAATATACTAAATATAAAAATATACTTCATGGGCAATCTAGTGATAATGGTTTGGTAGTCTAGACATTGATATTTTTGTCTATAAACTTGGTCAAAGTAAGACAAGTTTGACTTTTTGAAAAAATAATACACCTTATATTAAGGAATGGAGGGAGTATTATGCAAGAAGAACTTTCTGTAAACTTGCAGCACCTTCACAAACTGTCGTGACCACTTTCATAAGAAAAAATAAACCACAGTTCATGTGACGCCATGTTCCTCGCATAAATGTTGATTCTACTTTGCTTTTTAACGTGTTCATGTAGTACCGTGTTCATCGCTAATTTATTAAGGTTTTCAACGCACATGCATTTTGTTCATGCATGACATTTGAAGAAAGCACATTCCTCGTGTGAGTGCGTCATGGTTGCTTACAAATTCAAGCTCGCGGTGCTGATTGTCATATCACAATTTCAAATTATACTTTGCACACGACAAGATGCCACTATCAAAAGGATTTGAGAGAGTATGAATCCAAACACGATACATACTTTGCAATCATGATTCAAACCACTTAGTGATGTGAAGTTTTTAAAGTACTATTCATTGTTTACATCACACTATGGACTTTCGGCGCGCATAAAAGCTTAGGTTATGCATGGTGATTAGTGATAAAACTATCTATGTTTGACATTTTGTTTGCTTCTATAATTCTGATCATGGCAATATGTGTTCATGTGGTACCATGTTCCTCACATATTCAAGGTGAACCCAAGAGGTTGGAAATGCAAAATCATTTTGTTCGTTTATCATGCGAAGTCTACTATTTACACATTTTAATGCGTATGCCTGGTTGTCATGTCATACTCCGAGCTTCTACCACGAGCAGGCGGAAAGGTGCCTCCATTGGTGAATGTTCACAGAAACATGTGCATTTGAAATTTTATTTTTGCTTATGCACTATTGACGGGTAAATGTTCATGTGTTGGTATGTTCATTGCATATGCAAGGTGATCCCGACTGGTTTCCAATGCACATACATTTTGTTTGTGTTGGTATCTTGAATAAAGCAAGTTCATCATGTAAAGTGTCACGTCACGTAAGAAATTAAAGCCCGGAGTGCCAGTTGTCACATCATAATTTGATATATCCTTTAAAACAAAGCAAGTGGAGCGTGCTATATGAAGACCACACACAACTCAGGCACGTTGAGCATGCAATGTCGGCGCGACAAGAAATATATTACTCAAACCCACCTAAAAAATTTGCTTCAACTAAAAAAACATAAAAAAAATTGCTCGAACAGACGCCTGATTCCCGTGTGTCCTGGAACCGCCAGGTGACGCCAAAACTTCTTTGGCCGGTTACCTTTTTGCATGAGAAATTAACGACTGCATTTCCTTTACTACATCCATTTGCATCTTCTTCCTCGGCCGTTCCTCGTCCTCCACAACCCCCCACTGCTTCACTACAGCCATGGGCGACAAGAAACTAACAGCGAAGACCCACCACATCGCTGCCCATGGCACAACCATGCTGGAGGTGGTGTACACCAACAAGCCTAGGACCATGGAGCGAGTCATCGCCATGTACAGGCAATGGCTCCAGGAGGAGAAGAAGAAGTTCGTTGGACTTGACGTCGAGTACACCCGTTGGAGCAGTTACAGATGACAAGGGGTTGCTGTTGTGCAACTTGCAATGCGCGAGCATGTCCCCATGTACCAGTACTATAGGTTCGAAGATAGGCATTGGATCAATTCCCGCAACACAATTCGATAGATTTTGCAAGTGTGGACACGAGGGGTCACAAGATCATGCTTTCCCATGCATGAATAATGATTCCAGACGAACGCCATGTCGACATATAAGAGTAGTTCCACATGAAAGGTGGTGAAGAAAGGGACACCATGGGTGACCTTGCAGCGGCCTCGACCCGTCATACAAGAACATGAAGAAATCATTCCCAAGGGACACGCACCAGTACTGGGAGTGGAAGACGCTTTCCCCACTGCACCTCGAGTACACAACAAAAGAAGGGTACGTTAGCTATGAGTTGTACCGTAGGATCCTAATCATTAAGGATGGGCCACGCCACATTCTCCAACCACCATTGACGGGATGACTCCGCCCCCATAAGAACAAAGATGAGAGATAGCGGCTGGAAGCGCCGGAAGAGAAACAACGGGTGGTGAATTGCAAGAACTTGGGTGTGTACATTCAACTAGTAGTATGTTCATTCAGATTGAGCAAACTATTTTGTATCTATGATTGTAGTAGGTCAAAGATGTCGTGTGTTACTGCAAGAACTTGGGTGTCTACATTCAACTAGTAGTATGTTCATTTAGATTGCGCGATCGTATGTTCCAACTATGATTGTACTAGGTCAAAGATGTCATGTGTTACTTATTTATGTATAATAAGTGGTGTGATGATGTACAAATTCATGGTCCTTATGTAAGAATATGTGATTGTATCTTTGTTAACTTTCTGCAAATGTTTTTTGGTGAATAGTGTGAGCACTTTCACAAATACTTGCAAGGGCTTTCAGAGCCCATGACCATGTTTCGGAAACAATATAAGCGCTTCCATAATACATCGAGAGCACTTTCATAGTCTTTGCGCATTAAGAAAAGCAATCACTGTCACGCCTCTGTGTGTAGAAAGAAAAAAGCAACTAACGCTCAAGTCTTCCTGTGCCTCCTCGTCTGCCTCGTATGAATTGGGCACGGTTAGATGGTGGCTACATAGTGCATGCCTAGTATGGCCGTCATTCAAACTGTTTCGATAACCTCCTCGTCTCCCACCACAATTTAAGCGGTTGCTAACTCCCCTCTCCACTGTCTTCCCAATTCCACTCTCAATCTCTCCCTACATCTTTCTATCACTAGAACCATGTCTCGCGTTGGATCTTTCAGTGCCCTCGACGGTGACAGGACAGTGATGCTGGGCTTACTAGCCCTGTTCACTCGGGAACACCATGTCGGCCTCCACGACAGCTGCACCATCCGTACCTTCTACACCAACAAGATCAGCACCGACGACACATGGATACAAGAGAGCGAGGCATACATATGAAAGTATGAACTGGTCTTCATCGACATAGACCTCGAGTACACTCCCTCGCAGGACAAGGCAGCAGTCATGCAACTTTGCGACGACTCTAGTTGTCTCGTTTACCAGGTATGCTAGTCGACAAGGGTGAGCACCTCCCCACGGAAGTTCCTCCTCAAGGAACAATATACATTTATAGGGTTTTACATATGGTGTGACAAATACCTGTTGGAGCTCTTGGGCTTAAGAGTCAGAAACTACAAGGACATCCAGTCCGAATGGGCTATTTTGGATGATGTAAACAAGCCAATGAATTCCCTTGAGAAAGTAGCAGAACCATTGATGAAATCTACGGAAAGATGAAGAATTTATTCGATAAGGTGTATCACCAACGCTGGGTTGTGATGCTCTATGATGCACTAATTCTATACGCGTGCATGGACGCGTACGCATGCTTAGCCATATGGAGACATATCTAACTCATTGAACATGTTAGCTAGAAGCAAAAGAAAGCCAAGTGATGGTCGCCATCCATAAAAACATCAAGAAGATGGAGAGGATGCAACACACAATGGAGAAGGGGCAGCATGGGAGATATTAGATTTGAGTATATTAGTTTTTTTTATGATTTATGTAATTTAAATTCTGCCGAACTTGGTCGATTTATGCTGAAGTTGCGTGTTCCAATGTTATGAATACTAGATAATACCCCGCGCGTTGCGGCGGTACATTTAGTCAACATTAGACATTACACAACGATGAGTACATGAAGAGGAAAAAGTAATATAAATAAAAAAGTAAATGAAAAAAATAAGTATTATTGGAGAATCACATACCAACATACGGTGCATGTTAGGTAAATGTAACATTATATGGATTGTTGAAAAGGCAATTCACTATGAGCATTCACAATCTATATATGTTTTTAGCCAATATAGATGGGTTTCTAAGTGTTCCTCAAATTATTGTAGTGACATGCTAGTAGGCAGTTGTTGAGCTTGTGTCGTCCACCAACACGTGTGTGGGGTTAGGGTTAGAATACATGCAATAAAATATTCTCTTTAAGTTTATTGATTTTTGAGATTCCGATCTTAGAGATTACACAAAATCATTCTATCATGATGTAGTACACAATCTGAGATGAAGCATTTACAGCTCTGCAGCATATTGTACACCTAAACTGAATATAGCCATCAAGAAGAAAGGAACAATCAAGAAACTAATGTTAGTGTGCCAAAATAATTATGAAGATCTCTATAAGTGAACTGATTGTCAGCCTTTTCTTTTCAGTACAAATGTCGTTCGTAGATGGATATAACCTTTCAATCTCCACAACTTGGCATGAAGTTCATCAACAATTTAGATCATGACAAATTCTAGCCAAAACCACATACGAAAAGTATAGTATGAACAAAATTGTTAGGGCATGCTTAACTGTGTCCTTCGTGAACAAACCGAGGAAGTCGAGTGACAGAAAGTGACACTTAAGAACATACATAGCGAGTATTCAAATCAGGAGAAGAGTACAAGTAAGTAAACTGTAGTAGTAGCATCCTGCAAACTTAACAGCATGGATAATGATAGGGGGAATGAACGGACCCAATTTATTAAAGGTGTGACATGTAATTCCATGCAGAAAAACGCTCAACCCTGAAAGTAAGTGTCACTATAGAAATCCTTATGCTAGTCATGCCGAGTTAAATGGACGTTGTGGGAATTCCTAAGGATTGGGTCTGATTCCATGGCATTGTCACCATCTGTCTCCTTGACGTGGGCACCAATGCCTCAGGGTGCAACCTGTGGATGTGTAAATCTATCCTTTTAGAGTAGCTGCAGCAGATATGTTCAATTCCCATTTGTTGCCAAAAACAGATTTGTTCTTCTACAAAACTGTGATTCTGCATTACGTACATAATCGTTTAGTCAACAGCAAATAGCTCCAAAGATAGTTAAAGATCTTTCTTCATCTACTGACAGAACACATACTTTTTGTCTAAAAGGAAGCACATGTGCACATGCAATAATCTTACAAATAGGGGTCGAACTGGCAGCTGATTGCATCTATAAGCAACACAGTGACCCCAACACTGGACGTACAAAGCACGACACCCGAACAACAACAACATTGCGTGAAGTTTGGCACTACAAAATTTACACGTGAAAACCGAACACAGATTGACACACATGAATAACTCACCTACGCTGAAGATGAGCATTCTCTCGATGAGGTCGAGCACGGCGGACCGCACCTTCGGCAACTATCCCTGGAAGGGCATTAGGGGGGACTACGGTCTACGGCAGGTGCCTCATGTATAAAGCACATGCCATCATGGTGTCTCACTTGGAAGAGCAGGGCATGGTTGATGAGTTCAATGAAGATGCAGCCAGCGGACCAGACGTCGATGGCGGCCATGAGTAGTTGATGGAGTTGAGAAGCAGCTCCGGGGCAGGTACCACGTACACTGTCATCACGTCACTCTTCGATGATGGCTGCGTTGTACGGAAGTGGAAGATCTTGAGGCCGCAGTAGGCATTCAGCAGCAGGTTGCTCACCAGGACATGAGATTTTCCTTAGGAGTCCTTGGTTATCCATCCTTGCAACTACGACTACAGAGCAGGAGACAAAGAATACGGCCATGAAGATGTTAACCTCAATTGGGAGGACTGGAGGAGAGGGACTGTTGAAGGGGAAGTTTTTGCGTCAACCACAATTGGAGGACGGGAGGAACTGGGCTAGGAAGGAGACATTTATAACAAGAGCTGAGGTAACTGAGCGGAATGGGAGAGGATTCGACGTCATTGATTGGGAGAAGATGAGGAGCAGGAAGGAAATCGATTAGTTGCTGCGCAATAATAAGAGATGAGTTTCTTGTATAGGATTGTAATGGAAAATGTTTTTTGTGCTCACAAGGCATATTTGGTAATGGGAAATGCCGCATGGTGAGAGGATTTGATGTAGTGGAAATAAAAAAGGTGATGTGGCATGGATGCTGATGTGGAGTGTGTGCATGTTGAGAGAATTGGTAGTAGTGGGGATCAACTTCTTAAGAATGTAGGATTTGTGGTATCGAACTATTAAGTCAATTAATGTACCTGTCGGCCCTTAAAAGCGGTAGCTGCGAATACTACCTTGTCAAATATTTATATTTCCCGTTCGCCACACACCCTGAGTGAAACCCTAGCCTTCAAGGGGTAAATATGTCCGCACCGGAGGCAAGAAGGAGGGTTGCCGGGTTGCAGGGGCGACACGCAATCCTCGTCACAACACTAGTAGCGACGACAACATCACATGCAGCGTCGATGGTGAAAGCATCACGGGCGGAGGCGACGGCGACGACATTCCTGGCGAATGGAAGATCACATCAGAGTTGATGTTCAGGAGGAAAAAGCCAACACATGCAAGTCAACCCAGCATCCATGTCCCTCATGAAACATGGTGCTTTATTTGTCCACTGAACGATCTAGTATCTGTGAATAGGACGGTGAAATCCTCCCTGTATTAAACCGTAGTATTCTGATGTCCGAGCAAAGTCCTCAGTTCAGCGGAATATAGAAGAGAGAGACATGCATGCGCCTGTGTACCCCAATCCATAGAGTCTGCACGGATGGATTTGTTTTCGGGCGTAGGTTTCTGGTGTGCCCAAAAGAGGTCTGAAATAAAACAATTTGTTTTCTATGTTATGCGTTCATCAGTTACATATACAATTTAACTCCACTTTTTTCTTGTACTATAGGGATATGACACATGTGGATATTTGGAGTGGATGGACGAATAATGGAAGGGGAGAACAAGTACTGTAATCCACAAGCACACTAAAGAAAATTTGGTGCTACGGAAATCAAATATGGAGAAAGACAAGTAGATAGCTTGCATGAAAGAAGAGAGAAATGTGGCAAACCTCTACTCGAAGCACGCCACTAAGAGCAGGGACATAAGTGATTTAGCTGCACTGTCAGTCATAGGTGGATGTATACGTATGTATGCTCTCCTACAGTTCTTTGTCAGGTGAATTATATAAAATGATCTGATTAATTTCAAAACATTTTGTAAAACCTTTTGAAAATAAAATGGATACATTTTGGAAGTAGTTTCAAACACTTTCATAAATATATGATAGAAAATTCAAGAAATGTCTGTGATATTCAACACGAGTCTCCCTAATACGACATTACATCAGCATCTTAAACAACCAAGCAACATGCTAGTAAGACAACTTTGAATCAAGATCATTGTCCATTTCACCAGGACTTATTTCCTCCTCGTCGACCAGTTCATCCTCTCCCATGTGCAAGTCTTCCTTGACCTACTCAAATTTATGCCAAATTTCTTCCACAACACTAGAAGGAACTAAAACCCCTAACACTCCATCTCTTTCGCGGTGAACATTTGGTACATCATCATCTTCCTCCTCTTCATCGTCAACATCTCTAACAACATCATAATCCTCCACTCCATCCCCAACATTCATAGCAAAATGGTGTGGTTAAGAATGGACGTCTTCTTGATAGTCTTGTACAGTCTCCTCCTGCTCACCATCAAAATTTTCTGGAACATCATATGTGCCTCTCAACCCAATAAGCACAACCACTGTATTGCCCAGGATGGGATTATACCTCCTACGTGTCGAGGCACGACTTAAAGTTATAAGCCCATTCTAGAATGATCTCAAGTTTGGTATCTTTGCACGACTCATGTAAAAATAGGGATGAAATTGCAAAAGGATAGATGGCTTACACTCGCCACGTCACACAATACATTACATAAGCAATCATCATCCAAATAACATCACAGTCCGACTACGGACGAAGATCCAAAAGAAAGATACCAAAAACATAAAAGCCACAGGTCTGAATCACCCCTTGTAGAAACCACTACTGATCGTCGAAAACGTCACAAGCATACGGCCACGCTCTTCATCGAACTCCCGGTGGAGTTCTGATCCATCTCCTGCATCATTCTCGGCTGAACCTGCATCTGGTGTTGTAGTATCTGTGAGCCACAAGGACTCAGCAATCCCATAACCATGGGTATCAAGACTAGCAAAGCTTTATGGGTATGGAGAAGGGTAGTGGTGAGGTTGCAGCAGCGGCTAAGCATAATATGGTGGCTAACTTATGAGTACAAGAATAAGATGAGCATCTACGCAAACGGTCGCAAACTAGTAGTGATCGCTAAAGATCCTGAACTACCTACGAGTCAAACATAACCCCACCGTGTTCTCTTCTCAAAGTGAAAAGAGACAGTCACGGTTACTCACACACTTGTGTGTTTTACTTCGGATCCTCTGTCAAGTTTTCTACAACCGGACATTAACAAATTCCAATCTGCCACGTAACCGCGGGCACGGCTTTCGAAAGATTATAACCCTGCAGGGGTGTCCCAACTTAGCCCATCACAAGCTCTCACAATCAGCTGAAGTGATAAATATAATATCATCACCCCTTATCTTAGGAAAATCCGATCAGGCTCGGCATCCCGGTGCACAAGACATTTTGACAATGGTAAAACAAGTCCAGCAAGACCTCCCGGCGTGCCGACACCCTAATAGTAGCCGCGCATATCTCGTCTTAGGCCACAACCGGATGGGACATCCTACAGGAGCCAGATACCTCGAGTTTCCCCGAGGCGGTCCCGCAGTCTGCCCGTTTGGGACCAACACCATCAGCACTGGCCCCCTGCTATGTAGAAAGAATCCCCGGGGACGCGAGCCCCTATGCAATTTTAAATAATTAATTAAGTTGTTATTATGAGGCAAATTAAAACCAATGTTGGGCCTTGCTGGAGGAGTTTTATTCAAAGACGAACTGTCAAGGGGTCCCCATATACCCAACCGTGTAAGGAACGCAAAATCAAGGAACATAATGCCGGTTTATCGGCGCCTAAGGTGGCATGAGTGGAACAAAACACCGAGCAAAAGGCCAAGCCTTCCACCCATGCCCAGTATATAGGTGTGTTATTATATATATAACATATTGTGATATACCAACAACAAGTTCCCTCCTGGAACGATCTTCATCTTCACCTGCAACTAACAACGCTATAAGAGGGGCTGAGCAAGCAGGTAACATAGCCAAACAATGGTTTTGCTAGGAAGGTTTCAAAGGTTAGAGGTTTCATGGCAACAAGGAGAGGCTGACAATAAAGATGGGTAGCGCGACATATAACGATAGCATCGAGACACTAAGCATGGCAATGATAGTAAAGGTATCCAAGGGTATGGTCATCTTGCCTGGGATTCCGCAAGGGAGAAGAACGGGTCCAAGAATTAGTCGAACAAACCTCACAACTCCGAAACGAACCCGAAGCTAACGAGGGAAGCAAACCGGAAAGAAACAAGCAACCCGGTAAACACACAACACGAGACACGACAATATGCTCAAACAAGTATGATGCAACACAAGTCTACATATGATGCACAACAAGTCTATATAGGAAGCAAAACATGGCAAGGTAGGAAGCACAGAAAAACAACACAAGTCTATATGATGCAATAAATGGCAAGGTATGATGCATGACAAGTCTATACAGGAAGCACAACAAGTCTATACAGGAAGCACAACATGGCAAGGTAGGAAGCACAGAAAAACAACACAAGTCTATATGATGCAATACATGGCAAGGTATGATGCATGACAAGTCTATACAGGCAGCAAAACAAGTCTATACAGGAAGCACAACAATTCTATACAGGAAGCACAACAAGTCTATACAGGAAGCACAACATGGCAAGGTAGGAAGCACAGAAAAACAACACAAGTCTATATGATGCAATACATGGTAAGGTATGATGCATGCCAAGTCTATACAGGAAGCAAAACAAGTCTATGCAGGAAGCACACCAAGTCTATACAGGAAGCACAACATGGCAAGGTAGGAAGCACAGAAAAACAACACAAGTCTATATGATGCAATACATGGCGAGGTATGATGCATGACAAGTCTATACAGGAAGCAAAACATGGCAAAGCAGGAAGCACTCAAAAACAACACAATTCAACAAGTTTAAAAGAGGCCGGAAACTACAACAACAATTCCGGAAAATCCCCATATGCATGTTTAGCAATTTTAGCAACCAACAATTCACACATTTTAATGTTGTTAACATGATGCGGATGACATGATCAAGTTTTATGCATTTTTTAGTAAAAGTTAACATGAGAGATATGAAGCACTTGTCACCGTGGTGGAAAGGGGTGCCACGGCGACGATAACTAAAATGATGCCACGGCATCATATCGGTTCCGGTAACTCGTTGAGAGACCGGTGCAAAAGAAGGAACGTCGCTAGCGTGAATGCAAAGACGATGGGGTGCACCCGGTTGCCCGGTTCCCACGGGTCGGCGACAAGACAAACGAGGGTCACAACGGACACGATGCAAACATCCAATTCATCTCATACAACACACATTCACAAGCACTCATCCACGGGGTCGTCGTCTCGGGGTATACCTTCGAAGCGTTCGTTTCGAGGCATTTCGAGGTCGAAGCTCCACGCGGCGGCGGACGCTGCAAGGAATGGGCGCGGGCGCGACCTGACGGGCCTGCGGGCGACCGCGGAAGGAGTAGAGGCGGCGGGGCCCGGGCTCGCCGGCGATGGGGCTTCAGGCGGCGTGCGAGGCGACGGACAGGTCCCGCCTGCCGGGCCGGCGGACGCATCGAGGAGGCCGACGGGGCCACGGGGTTGGCCGGAGGAGACGAGGGCGTGGGCGCGTCCTCTGCTCGGGCAGGAGGGCAGAGTGACGGGCACAGGCGCGGCCGTGGTGCGGGGGAGGTCGACGGCTGAGGCACCGTTGCGGGGACAGAGAGGAGGATGAGAGACTGGAGGGGATCGAGTGGGTCCTGGCACGCTCGAGAGATGGGGACGAGGGGTTCGAGAGGGAGATGGGGTGCGGCGGCTGAGGGAGAGGGACGAGGAGAGAGTGGTTGCAGGCTAGGGTTAAGGTAGCTGGGGCGGTTGGGCCTTGGGCCAGAAGGGGCGGCTGAGAGGTGTCTACAGATGGGCCAGGAGGTGCGGGCTGGTGCATGGAGGGAGGCCAAAAGCATCACAATGAGGCCCTTTCCCCTAAAAAACAAATGCAGCCTCGAAATCCCGATGCACAAGAAAAAAGGACAGGGAGTTATATGAATAAAGCGAAGGAAGTAAAAATATACTTAATCTCCTAGATTTATGCACAATTTTAGTAAACTAGTTTTAGACATTTTTAAGGATATAAAAATAATTCAAGTTTGAATTAAATTCAAACTTGAGCCATTTTTGAACCCAACCAAAACAACTCCAAAGGAACAAAAAATTGGCAAGGATGTAGAAGGCATGGTTGAGAATTGATAGGAAAAGAATGGACATTAAATTGGTGCAGGAAAAAGAATGCCACAATTTAAATGGACTAACAAAGAAGGAGGAGAAGATGATCAAGCAAGGTTGTGGGAGTCAAAACTTGGAGTGAAACAGACATGGGGAATATTATGCAAGTGTGTGATGGTTGCTTCCAACAATGGAATATTTATATATAATAGCTCCATAATATTAGGAGGACATGTTATAAAGAGAAGTCACTCTTCCCTCGATTTAAATAGATCAAAAGATCTATGCCATTTATTTAGTTGAGATGCAAAGATTAAAGACATTATGGCATGATGACATGATGCAATGCAAAAATAAACAACACAAGCACAAATGAAACACACGGGAGAACCCGGAACATCTGGAATCTTCTGGGACGTCGGTCTTCGGGCGTCACAACTCTCCCACACTAACAGAGGATCTCGACCCGAGATCCTAGAGATGGCACCGGGTGAAACAAAGTTGCTTCTTCGACAAACGAGTGAAACCACGCACCTTAAGAGGTTGAACAATCTTGAAAGAAAGAATACAACGGAGATGAACGAAGTTAAGATCACTCCGGTAAAAAGGAGGAACAAGGAACATAATGAGAACCTTGTAGGTTGGAAGACATGAAACAAGAGCTTACGAACCAAAAGAATATGAAACCGCAATGGTATAGCCAAGGAATAAGAATGACATGATTCAGACAACACTCCGACTGAAAATCGAAGGAATTAACATGAGCTTGAGGAGATGGAATGATACTTGATGAAATCAACAACATATTGCCTCCGAAACAATTGAAATAATGGCACAAGGGGTAAGAAAGATTCAGACAGCACTCCGGTTGAAAAGAGATGCAAACTTGATAAGATGGGGGAACTTGAATGAAGAATACAACACTCCGGTTAAATGATAAGCAAGGGAAAGAACATGATCTCGATAAAACGATACGATGGTTTGGAGAGCCATTTTTGAACCCAACCAAAACAAGTCCAAAGGAACTAAAAATTGGCAAGGATGTAGAAGGCATGGTTGAGAATTGATAGGAAAAGAATGGACATTAAATTGGTGCAGGAAAAAGAATGCCACAATTTAAATGGACTAACGAAGAAGGAGAAGAAGATGATCAAGCAAGGTTGTGGGAGTCAAAACTTGGAGTGAAACAGACATGGGGAATATTATCCAAGTGTGTGATGGTTGCTTCCAACAATGGAATATTTATATATAATAGCTCCATAATATTAGGAGGATATGTTATAAAGAGAAGTCACTCTTCCCTCAATTTAAATAGATCAAAAGATCTATGCCATTTATTTAGTTGAGATGCAAAGATTAAAGACATGATGGCATGATGACATGATGCAATGCAAAAATAAATGACACAAGCACAAATGAAACACACGGGAGAACCCGGAACATCTGGAATCTTCTGGGACGTCGGTCTTCGGGTGTCACAACCACCTTCCATGGGTGACCAAACTTTGTGTCCTCTAAGAAAATACATGTGGTATCTTGGTAATCCAGCATGAATGGAGTGTCCTAGTACGAGAATGCGGAAGTATTCACACTTCTAAAAAACTCATCAGACCTCATCTTCAAGCTTTTTTCTTTCAGGTCATCAAGGTCAAACCAATCACATCTACACTGAAATACTGACCTGTCTCCATAATTGACCTCAAGAACTTGCTTCAGCACCCGTATAGTTTTCTCTCTTCTTTAGAGTTTTCAACAACTACCTTCATCACGATGCCCGAATTTTGAGTCCTTCTGCCTTTTTCAGAATCATGGTACGAAACCTAACACCATTCACATTGCATGCATCCCACAGATGTACATGCATGTCTGGCCCTTTTGATAGAGTTTTATATCTTCGGGCGCATAACAGTCAATGAACTCCGCCTTGTACTTCTGCTCCAAGTTTCGCACACCCCTTTTCTTTAATTATTCCTTGTGAACCCTGTGGAAAAGAAGTAAACTAGTCATGAACATAGTTAAGATATACTCACTCGCAATGTTGTAGTACGACTTAGTTAGGTAATTGAAACTTACTCCATGTAGTTCTCTACTTCTGGATAGTTGTCAAGTATATATCTATGCATTTTCCCCAATCCTCAGAGCATGTTTTCTTGTGGGCAACCCCAGTGCCAACACGACCACCATATGAAAATATGCATAGGCTTCCTCTAGTAGATTTCCGCCTTTTCTTCTTCTTATCATTCTTACTCATGTTCCTATCTGGCATGTTAAAACTGGTCTCTGTGTCTTCTTTCAAACATTTGGAGCAAAAGATCAAGCACTCATCACCGATATAGGACTCCTCAACTGAGCCTTCCAGCCTTCCTTTGTTACACACAGTTGACTTGAGGTAACCAAGCCTTATCTCAGCTGGAAACATCCACCCACACTAGACAGGTCCCCTTAGTTGTGCCTCATCCGAAAGGTGTACAACTAGGAGCACCATTATGTCAAAGAAAGAAGGTGGGAAGATCTTCTCAAGATTGCTTAGGAATGTCATCTCTCAATTTCTTCATGACGTCGATTCTTAATGTCTTAGCACACAACTCCTTAAAGAATCTTCCTAGTAAAGTGATAGCCTCATACATCTCCTTGGAGACAATGCCTCTAAGACGAGATGGCAAGATAGTCTGCATGAGTATGTGGTGATAATCTTCAGACCGTGTAATTTACTAGACTCAACATCCACATATGTAGTCAGGTTTGCAGCATGACCATCTGGGAATTTTATATTAGCCAGAAACTTGCACAACTTTATTTTGTTTTCCTTCTTCGGAACTTCTTGCAGCCAATGATCACCCCACATCTCCATATGCTGTAAATCCAATATTGCGCTGATGGTATCCTTGTTCTTACCATCAAGTTGAAGGAGTGTACCAATGATACTCTCACATATGTTCTTCTCAATGTGCATAACATCCAGGTTGTGAGGTAACAAGATATCTTTCCAATACGGCAAATCATGTAAGCTCACCCTCATGTGCCATGTGGGATTATTATCCGTGCACTTTCTCTTTCTACTAGCATCACCAGGGTACGTCTCTGGTTTGCAATTATCCTTAGCAAACTATAACTACCGATCAACTTCTTCGCTTGTGAACTTCCTTAGTCGACCCCTAAGCCCTATCTTGTTATTGAACGATTTTTCTGCTTTCTAAAACGATGCTTTATAGGAAGGAATCGCCGATGGCCAATGTATCCAATTTTATTTTCCAGTTTTTGAAAGCGAGGATTCTGATTGCAATGCACACATGTGACAACTCTTTGTGCTTCGACTGGAGGTAGTGCCATACGCAGAATAATCATGAATGGACCAAATAAGCATTGCACGCAAATTGAAATGTTTTCCCGTGCATACATCTGTTGTTTCCACACCATCCCACAACTTCTGCATATCTGCTATCTATGGATGCATAAATACCTGAAAATCCTTTCCTGGTGAGTATTTTCCAAGAATCAACAATTCCATAATGAAATTGGGTTGGTCCATGCACATCTAGGGTGGGAAGTTTTATGGAATGGCAAAATAGGCCACATACTATATGCACTGCTCATGTGTCCAAAGCGACTGAATCCATCAGTTGCAAATCCCAACCTCAAGTTGTGGGCATCTTTAGCAAATCCTTCATGTTTTCAATCGAAGTACTTCCATGCATCACCATCAGTGGGGTGCCTCATTACATTAGCCTCTTGAATCCTCTTTTCCTTGTGCCACCGAGTGTGCTCTGCTATTTCCCTCAAAGAAAAAAAATCCTTTGTAAATGTGGGATTATCGGAAAGTATCGAAGGATCTTGTGAGGACCTTTTTCTTCCCATCGATGTGTCTCCACCTTGATGTTCCAAAGTGGGGACAGTGAGTGCTGTTGGCAGTCTCCCCAATACAAAATGCAGTCATACTTGCATACACGAATTGTCTGGTATCCAAGTTCAAGATCAGAAAGAGCTCACTTAGCATTAGCATAAGATTTTGGAAAGACCACCTTAGGCAAAGCAGTATTCAACAGCTGACAAAGCATATTGCATGTCTTGTTGGTCATACGCATATATGTTTTGATATGAAGCACCCTAATAATTTACGCCATCCCAGTCATACTGCCACATTCTTTGTGAAGGGGTTTCATCACTTCTTCTTTGAGCTTCTTAAAAATGTCCAACCCACATGCATCTTCTTTATTTCTAGTTGTTCTGCTTTCAGAGTATTCTCGTGACAGATGCTAGGGGGTGGCTTATCATGCATGGGGACATGAGTACATCATCGGGCCCTGGAAGCGGGAGTGGGCAAGAGCTCGGTCGTGCACGGGTTCGGGGCTCTCCGAGGAGATAACACCCCTAGTACTGCTCTACGGGGTCTCCGCATGGTTACTATGATCACAAGTGTACAAGTGTGTTCCTTGAGCTGTATTGCTAGAGGAGGAAGAAGGGCAGGGCCTGGCTCTCTTGCTCCTAGCTATGGTGTGACGGAAAGGATGGTGAACCCTTTGCATGGGTGAACCCTAGGGGGTTTTATAGGCCAACCCCTAGGGGTACAGTGGTAATACATCTGGGTGGTAGGACCCGAGTGCCAGTGTGTTCAATCGTCGGGTTCTCCGCCGGCTGCTGGGGCCCGCCTCTGGCGGACCCCGCCGGCAACCGAGAATTCGGCCGACAGGTAGGGCTCGCCGCCTGCGGGGCACACCAATTTCCTTTCACTAGAGCACCATCCTTGCTGACGAGGGCGGTGTCATGCCACGCATGGCTACAGTCCCGCGCCGTGCCGGAGGATGATCGCCTGGTCGAGGTACACTGTTGCCATGCTCCCCCGTATCCCGGGGGGAGCAGGTGGCACTGTTGCCATGCTCCATCTTGATCATGGTCGGTTGGTGCAGACTCCGAGGAGGGAGAGGCCGGCAGCTAGGAGCCGGCCTGCTCCTAGGGCCGCCTGCTAGCGGCATGCCGCCTCCTGGAACGCGGCTAAGAGGCCGGCCGTACGCCCAATCGACCTGAGGGGCTTGGCCAACTCCGATGTCTTAAAACGTCCTTGGGTGCAGATGAGGCTACCCGGGGTACGTAACCACGACAGTATTCCCCAAAGGTGGTGAGGTGTCACGGCTCGAAGTCGACGCATCTCAGCAGGTTATGGGATGCTCACATGAAAGATAAGAATTGAAGCACAAAGAGAGCATGATAAAACATGTGAAAATCACAACTAAGTCTAACATACTTCCTATGCATAGGCCTTTTATAGGATTTTTTTTAGCAAAACAAGCAAGATCTAGCATATGCAAGGAAGAAGAAAGAAACAATAGCAATCTCAACATAACGAGAGGTAATTTAGTAACATGAAAATTTCTACAACCATATTTTCCTCTCTCATAATAATTGCATGTAGGATCATAATCAAATTCAACAATATAGCTATCACAAAACATATTCTCAACACGATCCACATGCATGCGAAGTTGACACTCTTCCGAATTTGTGGGATCAACATAGTTAGATCTCTTAAAAAGATTAGGAAGTGGATGAGGATCCATAATTTAGCAAGCGAAGATGCAAGATAATAGAGGGCACATAGCAACACAAGCAAACAGAAAGGTGAATGGAATACACACGGCAAAAGAAGAGAAAATAAAACGACAAGGGTGAAGTGGGGGAGAGGAAAACGAGAGGCAAATAAATGTAATGAGAAGGATATGGGTTTGTGATAGGTACTTGGTATATGACTTTTGCGTAAGCCTCCCCGGCAATGGCGCCAGAAATTCTTCTTGCTACTTCTCGAGCTTGCGTTGTATTCCCTCGAAGAGGAAAGGGTGATGCAACACAGTAGCATAAGTATTTCCCTCAGATTATGAGAACCAATGTATCAATCCAGTAGGAGACCACACGCGAGTCCCTCGCACCTGCACAAACAAATAAGAACTTCGCAGCCAACGCGATAAGGGGTTGTCAATCCCTTTATGGTCACTTACGAAAGTGAGATCTGATAGATGGGATAGTGTGATATTTTTGGTATTTTTGGATATAAGAACAGAAAGTAAATAACACAAAGTAAAGTAGATTGGCGATTAATATGTTGAGAATAGACCCGGGGGCCATAGGTTTCACTAGTGGCTTCTCTCATGCTAGCAGAATTCTACAGTGGGTGAACACATTACTGTCGAGCAATTGATAGAAAAGCGAATAGTTATGAGAATATTTAGGCATGATCATTATGTATAGGAATCACGTCCATGACAAGTAGACCGAAACGATTCTGCATCTACTACTATTACTCCACACATCGACCGCTATCCAGCATGCATCTAGAGTATTAAGTTCATAAGAACAGAGTAATGCTTTAAGCAAGATGACATGATGTAGAGGGATAAACTCAAGCAATATGATATAAACCCCATCCTTTTATCCTCGATGGCAACAATACAATACGTGCCTTGCTGCCCCTGCTGTCACTGGGAAAGGACACCGCAAGATTGAACCCAAAGCCAAGCACTTCTCCCATTGCAGGAACTATAGATCTAGTAGGCCAAACCAAACCAATAATTCGAAGAGACTTGCAAGGATATTATAATCATACATAAAAGATTTCAGAAAAGAACCAAATATTTATCGTAGATAATCTTGATCATAAACCCACAATTCATCGGATCTCGACAAACACACCGCAAAAAGATTACATCGAATAGATCTCCTCGAAGACCGAGGAGAACTTGGTATTGAGATCCAAAAAGAGAGAAGAAGCCATCTAGCTAATAATTATGGACCCGAAGGTCTGTGGTAACTACTCACAACTCATGGTGAGGCTATGGTGTTGATGTAGAAGCACTCCATGGAAGATCCCCCCTTCGGTGGAGCTCCGAAATAGGCCCCAAGATGGGATCTCACGGGAACAGAAGGTTGCGGCGGTGGAACTAGGGTTTTCTCTGTTGCCTCGATGTTTTCAGGGTACATGGGTATATATAGGAGGAAGGAGGGCATCAGGGGAGCAAGAGGGGGCCCACGAGGGTGGGAGGCGCGCCTAGGGGGAGGGGCCGCGCCCTGGACCCTCGTGGCCGCCTCCTTCGTTCCCTCGCGTGTACTCCAAGTCTTCTATGTTGATATCGTTCCAAAAATAACTCACCCGAAGGTTTCATTCCGTTTGGACTCCGTTTGATATTCCTTTTCCGCGAAACCCTGAAATAGGCAAAAAAACAGCAATCTGCACTTGGCCTTAGGTTAGTAGGTTAGTCCCAAAAATAATATAAAGGTGCATAATAAAGCCCATTAAACATCCAAAACAGAATATATAATAGCATGGAACAATCAAAAATCATAGATACATTGGAGACGTATCACCAGACTGGAGCAGCCGGCGCGCTTAAGCGCCGCGCCGAGGGGGGAATGTTCGGGAGCCTGCCGCCCAAGAAGACCAAGTCGACGGTCGCCGTGAAGGCGGCCACCGTCAGGAGGGCCCCGAAGGAGCGCCCCATGGTATCCGGGTAAGTGCTTTGGCTGCTTTTCTCATAGTTGTCTTCTTGGCTTTTTCTATTTTGCGAGTTTCTTATATTTGCTTGCCTTGCCGTGCAGGGCTCCCCTTTCTATTTCACGAGCTCCGTCGCCTCGCTGATCAGCTCAGCGGGCAGCTCTAAGGAGGCCCACCGCGTGGATCCGGCCGCCTCCCTTCGGGAGGTGATAGAGAGGAATGCGCGGGAGGCGCTAGAGGAGCGGGACGCCGTCACTCGGGCGAAGGCTGAGGCGGCAAACGCGGGATAGGCGGAGGCCGATGCTGCGGCTAAGGCGCGGTCGGACGCAGCAACCAAGGCGTAGGCGGAGGTCGACGCCAAGGCCGCGAAGGACCCGACCCGCAGCATGGTTCCGGAGGCCACTGACTTGCAACAGCCGGAGCTGCTAGTGATGGAGGATCGGACACCGACTGGAACAGCCAGAGCTGACCAAGTGGCCCGAGCGGGAGGGGGCTGACCCCATCGTCCCTGAGGTGGAGGTGGTTCCGCGCATGCCGGATGCTGGCGGGTGATGTGGTAGCCAGCTCGCAAGGCCGGAAGTGCCACCAGCCAACACCGGGCTGGCAACGAGCCAGGCTGTGGGGACCCGCACATCTGTGCAAACACCGGGCGACACGCTGGTGCAAGCGCTAGCGGGCGCGCCGGGCTGGCCGATTGGGCCGACCGCGACATGCTCATCGGGGATGAAGAAGGTTCCCGTCTAGAACATGTCTCTAGCCGACGCCGCGGATTGCCCCACGGTGGGCGCTAACTGTCGAAGTATTATCACGATAAATGCCGGGGGTGGCTTATCATGCATGGGGATAGGAGTACATTGTCGGGCCCTGGAAGCGGGAGTGAGCAAGATCTCGATCGTGCACGGGAACACACACGAGACTTACCCAGGTTCGGGGCTCTCCGAGGAGATAACACCCCTAGTCCTGCTCTGCCGGGTCTCTGCATGGTTACTATGATCACAAGTGTACAAGTGTGCTCCTTGAGTTGTATTGCTAGAGGAGGAAGAAGGGCATGGCCTAGCTCTCTTGCTCCTAGCTATGGTGTGAGGGAAAGGATTCTAAACCCTTTGCAAGGGTGAACCCTTGGGGGGTTTATAGGCCAACCCCCAGGGGTACAATGGTAATACGTCCTTGTCAGGCCCGAGATGCGATTCTATCCCGATCACGTGACACTTACATGATTGGGGCACAACCGCATTCCGGGCGCTTAGCAAGATGGATATCATTACATCGTACCATTACATACATACATGGGGGACACAACAATACATACATGTCACAAGAATACAACAACATCAATACAAAGTATCCGACTACGGATACAAACATGAAAAGAACAACGACATCCATCTGCTATCCCATGCTGCCGACCCGGAACCTAACCCAAGACTGACGAAGAAGAAGAAGAAAGAACTCCAAACAACGATCAACGCTCTCACGTCAAGACATCGGAATCCTGCACCTGCAACTGTTGTTGTAGTATCTGTGAGCCACGAGGACTCAGCAATCCCATAACCATGGGTAACAAGACTATCAAAGCTTAATAGGTAGGAAGAGGTAAAGTGGTGAGGTTGCAGCAGCGGCTAAGCAAAAGTATGGTGGCTAACTTACGAGTACAAGAATAAGATGAGCATCTACGCAAACAGTCGCAAACTAGTAGTGATCGCTAAAGATCCTGAACTACTTAAGAGTCAAACATAACCCCACCGTGTTCTCTTCTCAAAGTGAAAAGAGACAGTCACGGTTACTCACACAGTTGTGTGTTTTACTTCGGATCCTCTGTCAAGTTTTCTACAACCGGACATTAACAAATTCCAATCTGCCACATAACCGCGGGCACGGCTTTTGAAAGATCATAACCCTGCAGGGGTGTCCCAACTTAGCCCATCACAAGCTCCCACGATCAGCTGAAGTGATAAATATAATATCATCACCCCTTATCTTAGGGAAATCCGATAAGGCTCGGCATCCCGGTGCACAAGACATTTCGACAATGGTAAAACAAGTCCAACAAGACCTCCCGGCGTGCCGACACCCTGATAGTAGCCGCGCGTATCTCGTCTCAGGCCACAACCGGATGGGACAAGCTACGAGTAAAAACCAGCCCTCAGATTTCCCCAAGGTGGCCCCGCAGGTTGCCCGTTTGGGACCAACACCATCAGCACTGGCCCCCCCTGCTATGTAGATGAATCCTCGGGTAGCGCTAACTCCCTATGCAATTTAATTAATTAATTAAGTTGTTATAATGAGCAAATTAAAACCAATGTTGGGCCTTGCTAGAGGAGTCTTATTCAAAGACGAACTGTCAAGGGGTCCCCATATACCCATCGTGTAAGGAACACAAAAATCAAGGAACATAATGCGGGTTTATCGGCGCCTAAGATGGCATGAGTGGAACAAAACACCGAGCAAAAGGCCAAGCCTTCCACCCATGCCCAGTATATAGGTGTGTTAATAATAAATATAGATATTGTGATATTCCAACAACAAGTTCCCTCCTGGAACGATCTTCATCTTCACCTGCAACTAACAACGCTATAAGAGGGGCTGAGCAAGCGGGTAACATAGCCAAACAATGGTCTTGCTAGGAAGGTTTCAAAGGTTAGAGGTTTCATGGCAACAAGGAGAGGGGCTGACAATAAGATGGGTAGCGCGACATATAACGATAGCATCGAGACAACTAAGCAAAGGCAATGATAGTAAAGGTATCCAAGGGTATGGTCATCTTGCCTGAGACCCCGCAAGGAAGAAGAACGGATCCATGAAGAAGACGAAGAAGAAGCCTTGAAGAAGAACCACGGGTAGACGAACGAATCCTCACGATCGCAACGGAACAAGCACTAACGAGAAGAAGCAAGCAATACGGTAAACACACAACACAAGAACACGACAATATGCTCAAACAAGTATGATGCAAAACAAGTCTACATATGATGCACAACAAGTATATACAGGAAGCAAAACATGGCAAGGTAGGAAGCACAACAAAACAACACAAGTCTATATATATGATGCAATACATGGCAAGGTAGGATGCATGGCAAGTCTATACAGGAAACACGACAAGTCTATACAGGAAGCATAACATGGCAAGGTAGGAAGCACAGGAAACAACACAAGTCTATATAATGCAATACATGACAAGGTAGGATGCATGACAAGTCTATATAGGAAGCACAAGAAGTCTATACAGGAAGCATAACATGGCAAGGTAGGAAATACAGAAAAACAACACAAGTTTATATGATGCAATACATGGCAAGGTATGATGCATGGCAAGTCTATACAGGAAGCACAACAAGTCTATACAGGAAGCACTACATGGCAAGGTAGGAAGCACAGAAAAACAACACAAGAAAAATGACAATAAGTTCAAGCAAGTATGATGCAAGACAAGTATATCTATGATGCAAAACATGGCAAGGCAGGAAGCACTCAAAAACAACACAAGTCAACTAGTTTAAATGAGGCCGGAAACTACATATAACAAAACCCGAAAAGCCCTCATGTGCAGAGTTGAAATTAGTCCAGATCTGCACAAACCTTAAGTTAAAGTTGTTAAACAGCAAGTTAACATGCACCATCATGATCTACACGAAATTCTAGTCAAGTTACATATAAAGTTTGTTTAATTCGGAGCTACGGCCTAAAAGATATGAGCAAAACAAGACAAGCATGGCAACGGTGCAAGATGCACCCAAACATCAAGCAAACTCACTCCAAACATGAAAACAATATTATATTGTGATTATACATGCAAAATCACTCAAGTTTCATATAAGGAACACCCCAAACGGAGCAACGGGCTAAAAGATACACATGAAACAAGATATAACAACAAGCTGAAATTAACAGCCACATAGCAACTTTGGAGCAAGGTAAATATATGCTACAACACTCAAACATGGTGACAAGAAGCATGGACATGAAGTAGACATATCCTACAGCAAACAACTCCATTGGAGCATCTCCATAGGAGGCATGGATCAATAGCAACAAGCTACAACATTTTGATCATGACAATAAAAACCTGACAGCAATATTTTATAGCAACTTGGGAGCAAGAAATATATAAGCTACAGCAGGCCAAAATAGCAAGTGAGGACATGAATGGATAGACAACAACATATACAACAAGGAATGATCAATGGCCACCCCAAAACTAACATGGATTTGCCTAGGGCATCAAGCAAACATAGCATCAAGATATTACAGATTCCAGACTCTGTGAAATTTCACTAAGTGTTAAAACAGCAACAACAACATGGCATGTTTGCAAGCATGTTTAAGTCACCTCAAAGCATATCATGGCAAATGGTTTGCACCAAAGCAAAGAACACATCATGGAGAATCTAAAACATCTAGGCATGTGACAAGGGGACAAACACATCAATAGCAACGAGCTCCTCAACTAGGCATCTCGAAACAAGTTTCAGAACATAACAACCAATTGCACTTTTGCAACAGAGATTAACATGGCAACATGAACTCAAACAATCATGCTATAGCAACCAACATGTAGAGCATCTCATGATGAACATTTTGACATATCATTTGCATCATTTGGATAAACATGCACCAAGTTATCATATCTCAAACATAGCAACAAAATAACAAGTAGCAACAGTTTATAACAAGTAGCACTGAGCATCTAGATGAACTCAAATGAGCATGGCACAATGGAACAAAGTGTAGAACATATCACCACGATCATTTTGACATATCATACACTCAATTCGGATAAGCACACCAAAAGTTATTAGCTCCACAAGAATGCATCAGACAACAATTTTCAGGGGACTTCGACAAAAACAGTACATCGGGAAACGGACATGTCCGAAGTGGGGCAGACACTCCTGACGAACTGGGCCTGCGGGCAGACAGAGGGGTGGCAGACATGTCCGGGCACCTCCCGGACACGTCCGTCGGCGGCCTAGGCGCGGGGCCCACTGGCAGCGGCTCGGGGAGGAGCGGATCGGGCGCTGGAGAATCCGGGTTCGGGCGCTCACGCCGGATCGGGGACCCGCCCGATCCAGACGCAGCGGGATGCCGGCGGGGCTAGGGATCCGGCGACGGCCGGAGGGAGGTGCGGTGGCCGCAGCCCGGCGGCGGGGCACAGACGCCGAGGGACTTCGGCGGCGGGGAGCTACGGGATCTAGCCGACGGCGAGTAGTGCGCGGGGCGGCGGCGAGCTGGAACCAAGGCGGCGGCGAGGTCCACCGGCGGCGGGGCGAGCGGGACGGCGGGGAGGCCTCGGTGGCTTGCTTCGGCGAGGGAGGGAGCCGGGCGTCGGGAGCCTGCGGGGAGGCGAGATCTGCGGGGCGGCGTGAGCTGCGGGCCTCGGGCCCAGATCGCTGCCCGGGCGGGCCGGATCTGGGTCTCGCGGGCCCTGGCGGCGGGGACGCTGAGGGTGGAGGCGCGCGATACCACGTGGAGCGCCCTCAGTGGCTGGCGGCGGGTATTTCGGCGGCTGGCGGCGGCGCTGGAGGCTGGCACGACGACAAGTGGCGGCGGGGTAGGGGCTGAGCGCGGAATTTGATGGGGAGGGGGCTAGATGTAGGGGAAGAAGCTAGGCTGCCCATTTTAGGAAGGGGAGGGTCCATATATAGCAAAAATGCTAGGGTTTGGGGGTTTTGGAGCGTTCCGGAGCCATCGAATCGCGATCCAACGGCAACTGAGCGAAGGGGGAATAGGCTGGGCCTAATGGGCTGTGTAGAAGAGGTTTCGGGCTACGAGGAGAGAAGGGAAAAGAGGCCCGCGGGGTTTTCGGAGACCGAAGACATCCGACGAAATAACCGGCTACTTGTGCCGCAATATATATCCGTTGGGCTATCAACCGGACTCCGAATGCGATGAAATTTGGCAGGCGGCCTCTCTACACTAAATAAGACCACATGCCAAGTTTCAACCCATTCCGAGAACATTTTTCGGCCACTCACAAAATAAATATTCGGAGGCACCGCGGGCGCGTGCGAGTGTGTCTGGGCTCAGAACGGACAACGGAAAGGACGAGGGAACTCGGGCGGATGCAAGTTTTGAAAACATGCTGATGCAACACACATGATGGCATGGCAAGATGCAACACGTAAGCAGATGACATGGCACTGACAACGAATAACTGGATGACACCTGGCGCACCGGTCTCGGGGTGTCACAACACTCCCCTACTAACAAGAGATCTCGTCCCGAGATCTTAGGAACAAGACGGAAGGGAAAAGGAAGAACAAAGTTCTTCAAGGACAAAAGAGTGAAACAAAGAATATCGAGAGGTTGAGTCACTTCGAAAGAAGAATAGAATGCAGATGAACGAGAAGAGAAGCTCCATCACAACAGAGGAACAAGGGACACATGAGAACCAATTTAGGTTGAAAAGCACAAAACAAGAGCTGAAGGAACGAGAATGAATTCGAAACCACTCCGGTTAACAAAGATAGAAGGAATCTGAACGAAGTAATTCGGGCAGCACTCCGGCTGAAACTGAAAGAAATAGCACACCGGTTGGATATGAATGGAATGGAACAAGAATTCGAAAAGATGAGATGATACTCGACGAGAGCAACAACTCAATCCCTCCGGAAGAATTGAAATGATAGAATTAAAAGAATGGAGAAGAAGATGACAACTTCCATCACGAATGAATTGAAAGGGCATCTTCATAAAAAGGCTTGAACGGAGTTGTTGAAAATCAACGACGAAAAGAATTAACTTATTGTGGACTTATGGAAATCATCTCAAAACTTTGAGGTGAATAATGCCACAACCAAAAGATGGATTAGGTGAGAATAAGAAATGCAAAACTCCACTTCGAAGGAATAAGGAGAATTTATTTGCACTCAAGAGGCAAGAATAAGAATGCTTGAGCTGCTCCACAAGAATTAGAAGAACATTGAAGAATGAATTAAAACATGAGGAACCACCATGAAGAACTCCGGTAAAATGAAAGGATTATGATATAGAAATGATGGCGAAAAGACTAAGATTAAAGCCTTGCGGAGATTAGACGGGGTTCTGACGAGATAACCGAGAAAGAAATTGAACTCCGGAAAAGAAAAGATTAAAGCGATTGAGACTAGAATTTATTCATCAAGAATAAACTCCGAAGGAAGGAATTAATCAATTTGATGGAAAAGAATAAGAATTATGTTATGCTTCTCCTCCATCAAATAAATTGATGAAAGCAATGGATTCACATATCACTTATTCTCGATGAAATTGATTTAAAGAAGAATATATCGCGACCTTGCGAAAAATCTTCATGAAACACCGGTAGGATTGGAATGAACGAATGAATTTATTTGATAGCACCGGAAAAGAACTATTGAGCGAACCATCGTCAGGATTGAAACCACGTGAAGAAAATGAACGAACCACCGGGAAGAATTAATCGAATGATGAAAAGAACAAACCACCGTGAAGAATTACAATCGAGTGAAGAATGAGAATGACCACCGTGAGGAATGAAATTGAACGATGCAAGAGGACAAGCCACCGTAAGAAAATGAATCGAGTGAATACGATGAATCGCCAGAAAGAATAAAGCACTTGGGGAATTTAGAATGACGAGAACAAAGAGATTGTGAACGATTAAAGAATACTTGAACGAAGCACCAGAAAGAATGTGAGACGAACGAAGAGGCATCGATGAAGAACATTTAGAGGATGAAGTTGAAAACTGAGAACGAAGAAATCTTCTGAAATGATGGCCTTCGGAGGAACACAATGAAAAGAATTCAAGAACTACTCCGGATGAATGAAAAAGAAGAAAGGTTGAACCAACGATGAAAAGAGTTAAAAGCGATCTTGGAGAAAGCGTATGACTGATGGAATCCATACTTACGTCACACTTGAAAAGAATTTCGGAACACTCCGGGAAATAAAAGAGTCAGGTAAGATCCTGGGAAAAGACTTGTGGGTTATGAGCCCACCGAAGAGAAAACTCCGTTGAAAGGATTGAAAAGGAGATAATGCACCGGAACGATTAAAAGACTCAAAGGAGGTGACAACCTCGAATTAATTAGAACACAGACGAATTCTAAATGCCCGCGGAACTCCGGATAATTAAATGACAAAAGTTAAGGATCAAGGGAATATACGAGCCGAGGGAAAAGAATATGAACAACATCGAATACTTGAATTGAATCCACCGGAAAGAAAAGAGATGAAGAATGACGAACGAGAGGAGAATTCACAATTGAAATAACCGAGGAAAGAATGCAAAGGATTCACACGAGTAGGATGGATACTCGATTAAGGACTCCGGCTCCGAGAAACAAAAAGGGTGGGCGGGTGGGAAAAAGAAAGACAACTTCGGAAGGTGAAACAACACCGGTTGGAAAGAACCGAGGATTGCACTTGCAAAGAAGAAGAGGGTTGAATCCACTTGACGAGAGATGCACCAGATGAAAGAACTAACAACGCAACGAACGAAAACTATCCACGAGATCCTAAAAAAAATTGAAGGGGAAGAGGGGTAATTCAAAACACCTACGTCAAGATTCCTCACCAGAGCGACGAAGGGGCAGGGGAGTAAAAAGAATTCCTACCCTCCGATATAACTAGACTCCGAAAAAGTTTTTTGCTAGACTCGACAACGGCCAAGCTATGATCAATCAAGGGGGCTCCTATGGGCGGTCGAAGCTCTGATACCAACTTGTCAGGCCCGAGATGCGATTCTATCCCGATCACGTGACACTTACGTGATTGGGGCACAACCGCATTTCGGGCGCTTAGCAAGATGGATATAATTACATCGTACCATTACATACGTACATGGGGGATACAACAATACATACATGTCACAAGAATACAACAACATCAATACAAAGTATCCGACTACGGATACAAACATGAAAAGAACAACGGCATCCATCTGCTATCCCAGGCTGCCGACCCGGAACCTAACCCAAGACTGAAGAAGAAGAAGAAGAAAGAACTCCAAACAACGATCAACGCTCTCACGTCAAGACATTGGAATCCTGCACCTGCAACTATTGTTGTAGTATCTGTGAGCCACAAGGAATCAGCAATCCCATAACCATGGGTAACAAGACTATCAAAGCTTAACAGGTAGGAAGAGGTCAAGTGGTGAGGTTGCAGCAGCGGCTAAGGAAAAGTATGGTGGCTAACTTACGAGTACAAGAATAAGATGAGCATCTACGCAAACAGTCGCAAACTAGTAGTGATCGCTAAAGATCCTGAACTACTTACGAGTCAAACATAACCCCACCATGTTCTCTTCTCAAAGTGAAAAGAGACAGTCACGGTTACTCACACAGTTGTGTGTTTTACTTCGGATCCTCTGTCAAGTTTTCTACAACCGGACATTAACAAATTCCAATCTGCTACATAACCGCGGGCACGACTTTCGGAGGATCATAACCCTGCAGGGGTGTCCCAACTTAGCCCATCACAAGATCTCATGATTAGCTGAAGTGATAAATATAATATCATCACCCCTTATCTTAGGGAAATCCGATCAGGCTCGGCATCCCGGTGCACAAGACATTTCGACAATGGTAAAACAAGTCCAGCAAGACCTCCCGGCGTGCCGACACCCTGATAGTAGCCGCGCGTATCTCGTCTCAGGCCACAACCGGATGGGACAAGCTACGAGTAAAAACCAACCCTCGGGTTTCCCCCAAGGTGGCCCCGCAGGTTGCCCGTTTGGGACCAACACCATTAGCACTAGCCCCCCTGCTATGTAGAAGAATCCTCGGGTAGCACTAACTCCCTATGCAATTTAATTAATTAATTAAGTTGTTATAATGAGCAAATTAAAACCAATGTTGGGCCTTGCTGGAGGAGTCTTATTCAAAGACGAACTGTCAAGGGGTCCCCATATACCCATCGTGTAAGAAACGCAAAAATCAAGGAACATAATGCCGGTTTATGGGCGCCTAAGATGGCATGAGTGGAACAAAACACCGAGCAAAAGGCCAAGCCTTCCACCCATGCTCAGTATATAGGTGTGTTAATAATAATTATAGATATTGTGATATTCCAACAACAAGTTCCCTCCTGGAACGATCTTCATCTTCACCTACAACTAACAACGCTATAAGAGGGGCTGAGCAAGCGGGTAACATAGCCAAACAATGGTCTTGCTAGGAAGGTTTCAAAGGTTAGAGGTTTCATGGCAACAAGGAGAGGGGCTGACAATAAGATGGGTAGCGCGACATATAACGATAGCATCGAGACAACTAAGCAAAGACAATGATAGTAAAGGTATCCTAGGGTATGGTCATCTTGCCTGAGATCCCGCAAGGAAGAAGAACGGATCCATGAAGAAGACGAAGAAGAAGCCTTGAAGAAGAACCACGGGTAGACGAACGAATCCTCACGATCGCAACGGAACAAGCACTAACGAGAAGAAGCAATCAATACGGTAAACACACAACACAAGAACACGACAATATGCTCAAACAAGTATGATGCAAAACAAGTCTACATATGATGCACATCAAGTATATACAGGAAGCAAAACATGGCAAGGTAGGAAGCACAGCAAAACAACACAAGTCTATATATATGATGCAATACATGGCAAGGTAGGATGCATAGAAAGTCTATATAGGAAGCACAAAAAGTCTATACAGGAAGAATAACATGGCAAGGTAGGAAGCACAGGAAACAACACAAGTCTATATAATGCAATACATGACAAGGTAGGATGCATGACAAGTCTATATAGGAAGCACAAGAAGTCTATAAAGGAAGCATAACATGGCAAGGTAGGAAGCACAGAAAAACAACACAAGTTTATATGATGCAATACATGGCAAGGTATGATGCATGGCAAGTCTCTACAGGAAGCACAACAAGTCTATACAGGAAGCATTACATGGCAAGGTAGGAAGCACAGAAAAACAACACAAGAAACATGACAATAAGCTCAAGCAAGAATGATGCAAGACAAGTATATCTATGATGCAAAACATGGCAAGGCAAGAAGCACTAAAAAACAACACAAGTCAACAAGTTTAAATGAGGCCGGAAACTACATATAACAAAACCTGGTAAGCCCTCATGTGCATAGTTTGAAATTAGTCGAGATCTGCACAAACCTGAAGTTAAAGTTGTTAAACAGCAAGTTAACATGCACCATCATGATCTACACGAAATTCTAGTCAAGTTACATATAAAGTTCGTTTAATTCGGAGCTACGGCCTAAAAGATATGAGCAAAACAAGACAAGCATGGCAACGATGCAAGATGCACCCAAACATCAAGCAAACTCACTCCAAACATGAAAACAATATGATATTATGATTCTACATGCAAAATCACTCACGTTTCATATAAGGAACACCCCAAACGGAGCAACGGGCTAAAAGATACACATGAAACAAGATATAACAACAAGCTGAAATTAACAGCAACATAGCAATTTTGGAGTAAGGTAAATATATGCTACAACACTCAAACATGGTGACAAGAAGCATGGACATGAAGTAGACATATCCTATAGCAAACAACTCCATTGGAGCATCTCCATAGGAGGCATGGATCAATAGCAACAAGCTACAACATTTTGATCATGACAATAAAACCTGACAGCAATATTTTATAGCAACTTGGGAGCAAGAAATAAATAAGCTACAACAGGCCAAAATAGCAAGTGAGGGCATGAATGGATAGACAACAACATATACAACAAGGAATGATCAATGTCCACCCCAAAACTAACATGGATTTGCCTAGGGCATCAAGCAAACATTGCATCAGGATATTACAGATTCCAGACTTAGTGAAATTTCACTAAGTGTTGAAACAACAACAACAACATGGCATGTTTGCAAGCATGTTTAAGTCACCTCAAAGGATATCATGGCAAATGGTTTGCAGTACAACAAAGAACACATCATGGAGAATCTAAAACATCTAGGCATGTGACAAGGGGACAAACACATTAATAGCAACGAGCTCCTCAACTAGGCATCTCGAAACAAGTTTCTGAACATAACAGCCAATTGCACTTTTGCATCAGAGATTAACATGGCAACATGAACTCAAACAAGCATGCTATAGCAACCAACATGTAGAGCATCTCATGATGAACATTTTGACATATCATTTGCATCATTTGGATAAACATGCACCAAGTTATCATATCTCAAACATAGCAACAAAATAACAAGTAGCAGCAGTTTGTAACAAGTAGCACTCTTGCAATAGAGATTAGAGCATCTAGATGAACTCAAATGAGCATGGCACAATGGAACAAAGTGTAGAACATATCACCACGATCATTTTGACATATCATACACTCAATTCGGATAAGCACACAAAAAGTTATTAGCTCCACAAGAATGCATCAGACAACAGTTTTCAGGGGACTTAGACAAAAACAGCACCTCGGGAAACGGACATGTCCGAAGTGGGGTGGACACTCCTGACGAACGGGGCTCGCGGGCAGACAGAGGGGCGGCGGACATGTCTGGGAACCTCCCGGACACGTCCATTGGCGGCCTGGGCGCGGGGCCCACTGGCACCGGCTCGGGGAGGAACGAATCGGACGCTGGAGGATCCGGGTTCGGGAGCTCACGGCGGATCGGGGACCCGCCCGATCCAGACGCAGCGGGAGGCCGGCGGGGCTCGGGATCCGGCGACGACCGGAGGGAGGTGCGGTGGCCGCAGCCCGGCGGCGGGGCACGGACGCCGAGGGACTTCGGCAGCGGGGAGCTGCGGGATCTGGCCGACGGTGAGCAGTGCGCGGGGCGGCGGCGAGCTGGAACCAAGGCGGCGGCGAGGTCCACCGGCGGCGGGGCGAGTGGGACGGCGGGGAGGCCTCGGTGGCTTGCTCCGGTGAGGGAGAGAGCCGGGCGTTGGGAGCCCGCGGAGAGGCGAGATGTGCGAGGCGGCGTGAGCTGCGGGCCTCGGGTCCAGATCGCTGCCCGGGCGGGCCGGATCTGGGTCTCGCGGGCCCTGGCGGTGGGGACGCTGAGGGTGGAGGCGCGCGATGCCACGTGGATCGCCCTCAGTGGCTGGCGGCGGGTATTTCGGCGGCTTGTGGCGGCGCTGTAGGCTGGCGCAGCGACAAGTGGCGGCGGGGTAGGGGCTGAGCGCGGAATTTGATGGGGAGGGGGCTAGAGGTAGGGGAAGAAGCTAGGCTGCCCATTTTAGGAAGGGGAGGGTCCATATATTGCAAAAAATGCTAGGGTTTGGGGGTTTTGGAGCGTTCCGGAGCCATCGGATCGCGATCCAACGGCAATGGAGCAAAGGGGGAATAGGCTGGGCCTAGTGGGCTGTGTAGAAGAGGTTTCGGGCTACGAGGAGAGAAGGGAAAAGAGGCCCGCGGGGTGTTCGGAGACCGAAAACATCCGACGAAATAACCGGCTACTAGTGCCGCTATATATATCCGTTGGGCTATCAAACGGACTCCGAATGCGATGAAATTTGGCAGGCGGCCTGTCTACACTATAATAAGACCACATGCCAAGTTTCAACCCATTCCGAGAACATTTTTCGGCCACTCACAAAATAAATATTCGAAGGCACCGCGGGCGCGTGCGAGTGTGTCTGGGCTCAGAACGTACAACGGAAAGGACGAGGGAACTCGGGTGGATGGAAGTTTTGAAAACATGCTGATGCAACACACATGATGACATGGCAAGATGCAACACGCAAGCAGATGACATGGCACTGACAACGAATAACTGGCTGACACCTGGCGCACCGGTCTCGGGGTGTCACAGTCCTGGTGGTGGGACCCGAGTGCCAGTGTCTTCGGTCACCGGATTCTCTGCCGGCTGCTAGGGCCCACCTCTGGTGGACATCGCCGGCTGCCGAGAATCTGGCCGACAGGTAGGACCCACCGCCCGTGGGCCACGTCTATTGCCTTTCCCTGTAGAGCTGTCCTTTCTGACGAGGGCAATATCACACCGCGCATGGCTACAGTCCCGCGCCGTGCCAGAGGATGTCCGCCTGGTCGAGGTACACTGTTGCCATGCTCCCCCGTATCCTGCTGGGAGAATGTGGCACAGTTGCCATGCTCCGTCTTGATCATTGTCGATTGCTGCAGACTCCAAGGATGGTGAGGCCGACAGGCGGCAGCTAGGAGCCAGCCCGCTCCTGGGGCCGCCTGATGAAGACACATACCTAGGGTAGGGTACTAGGCCTGACCTAGATGCCCTACCCAATGGCACTGCCCTAGAGTCGAAGACATTTGAAGTCTAAGAGAAGATACAGACTGAAATCACTTCAAAGAACAATCCACTCGACGGCATGTTCCACTCGGATACTCAAATCCACTCGACCATAGCAGCGTCACTCGATCGAATGGCGAAACACTCGGAGTACAAATGACCAAATGTCACCAGAGTATAGCTACGGTCGGGCATTTACCCCGTAGTCTTAAAGATCATTAATAGCTGACGTTACGAGTAACGTCCCTGTCTTAACTCTCATTAACCCCTATGTAACCAAGGGCCGGAGGGGTCCTGGCGTACTCTATATAAGCCACCCCCTCCTCTGGCACAGGGGTTCGGACCTGCTGACGGATACGCATATTCCAGTCGATAAGCCTCCGGGCACCGAGACGTAGGGCTGTTACCTCCTCTGAGTGGGGCCTGAACTCGTAAACTCCTGAGTACAGCCGCGCCGTAGCTAGGGCCTTGCCTCCTCCTACGTACCCCTTATTCTTATTGTCAGACTCACTCCCACGACAATTGGCGCTCACCGTGGGACCGGCATCTTAGCGACTTCCGGCAAGGTTACAATTTTTCTGATCTCCATCAACATAGTTTCTGCCGGCGGTTTAGCTTTGGACCATGAGATCTGTCTCGGCGCGCTCGTCTTAGTCGTCGACGACTACGCCAGGCTTCAAGAAGCTCCCCTCGACGTCGAGGCCCTACCCGTCCGTGGGGCGGCTCATTTTCGTGCGAGTGCCTGCGGCGTCCTCCTGCGGCAACCATCAACCCAGTATCGGTCGGTTCCCGCATCGTCCGCTCTCCCCGCTGTACGCCGCTGCAAGCGATCTGGCCGGTCGCGGCTCCAATGGTGGGTGAAGCATGCGATGGTCCGCCAGTCGGCCACCCCTCAAGTTGCGGCCATCAAGCCCGACGAGTCTCTCTACGGGCCATTCGACCTATCGACTGGTTCCGCAGAGACCCTTTTCGAGTGCGGTAGTAGCGACCCTGCGGCAGAAGTTCCCATGGTCGACTCGCCCCGCGGCCTGCCTGGATTCCGTCTCGATGGCGGCGGCGATGACGGAGGCAGCCGTCACGTGATCACGATGAATATCATCCCCAAGCCCTCACTCCGGAGCAGAGGGAAGAGCTGCATTGTCGTAATGAGGAGGCGCTCCATACCCCCATCATTGGAGAGACTTCCGAGGCTCGGGCCTTGGAAGCTACGCGCCTAGCCACTTTGGCTGAGCGCGCGCGGCTGGAGAATGTCCAATACTCACTCGACCAACGTGCCCGTCAGTAGATCCCTGAGTCCAGTCGACGACCGCGGCGGTTGTTTCTGCCAGAAACTCTGGTATATCGCACTTTGGTTCAAAATTTTGCAGCAGCAGTGCGAATGCATAGTCAATTCAGCCGTCCCGTACCGAAGCTGGCAGAGGTTTGTTGCAGATCAGAGTGCTGCTCCGAGCAGCAGGAGAACAATACTCAGCTATTTCTCAGTCGCGCAATATGATCCGTAGCAGACCTGTGGTTGCAGACACAGTTCAGTCGGCGCATAGCCCAAGATCACCTCCGCGATGTGAGGATCGTGGTCACCGTCAGGATCAGTTTCTGGGTTGAGGTCACGAGCAATATGATCATCAGTTTCCTCGTGATGATCATCGTCGAGTGCCTACGCCCCCTTCGAGGGGTGGATCGTACGCGCACCAACGGTATGATGACAGGCACCCGTATGGCGATGAGCGTATAGCTCCGATTGACCCCAGAGAGCCTGGATTTGATGCAAGATCAGTTTTGGTCCATGGTTTAGTTGACAGAGGCAGAGCACACAGAGAGGGATAAGATAGAGAATGTCTAGTCAGCAGCATGACATTTGTTTCTGGGCCCGAGTGTTTCAGTAGATCCATCCAAGCCGCTGAAATTCCTCCAAACTTCAGATTGGCAACGAGGGTGACTAAGTTCACCGGTGAGTCGAAACCCGACACATGGTTGGAAGATTATCGATTGGCCGTCCAGATTGGAGGAGGCAACGATGACATTGCCATGAAATACCTCCCCATGATGCTTGAGGGCTTGGCCAGGGCCTGGTTGAATCAATTGGCCACTGGAAGTATTTTCTATTGGGATAAGTTGGCCGGGGTTTCCATAAAGATATTTGAGGGCACTTGCAAGCGACCAGCCATGCTGACCGACCTGCAGCATTGCATCCAGAAACCGAAAGAAACTCTAAGAGATTACATCCAGAGATGGACCACTCTTCCTCATATAGTTGAGAATGTATCAGAACACCAAGCAGTTTGCGCTTTTAAATAAGGCGTATGATACATAGAGCTTAATCTCAAGTTTGGTCGTTCAGGAGATATGTCTCTAGGCCGAATGATTGTCAGTCCCAAGATGCGATTCTATCCCGATCACGCAACACACTCGTGATTGGGGCACAACCGCATTTCGGGCGCTTAGCAAGATGGATATCATTACATCGCACCATTACATAAATACATGGGGATACAACAATTCATACAAGTCACATGAATATAACAACATCAATACAAGACATCCGACTACGGAAGCAAACATGAAAAGCACAACGACATCCATCTGCTATCCCAGGCTGCCGACCAGGAACCTAGCCCAAGACTGAAGAAGAAGAAGAAGAAAGAACTCCAGCAAAAGGTAACATCGATCTCACATCAAGTCATCGGAAACCTGCACTTGCAACTGTTCTTGTAGTATCTGTGAGCCACGAGGACTCAGCAATCCCATAACCATGGGTATCAAGACTAGTAAATCTTAATGGGTATGGAAAAGGTTAAGTGGTGAGGTTGCAGCAGCGGCTAAGCAAAATATGGTGGCTAACTTACGAGTACAAGAATAAGAAGAGCATCTACGCAAGCGATCGCAAACTAGTAATGATCGCTAAAGATCCTGAACTACCTACAAGTCAAACATAACCCCACCGTGTTCTCCTATCAAAGTGAAAAGAGATAGTCATGGTTACTCACATGGTTCGTGTGTTTTATTCAGATCCTCTGTCAAGTTTTCTACAACCGGACATTAACAAATTCCAATCTGCCAAATAACCGCGGGCACGGCTTTCGAAAGATCATAACCCTGCAGGGGTGTCCCAACTTAGCCCATCACAAGCTCTCACGATCAGCAGAGATAATAATAATATTACCCCTTATCTTAGGGACAATCCGATCAGGCTCGAAATCCCGGTGCACAAGACATTTCGACAATGGTAAAACAAGTCCAGCAAGACCTCCCGGCGTGCCGACACCCTGATAGTAGCCGCGCGTATCTCGTCTCAGGCCACGTCCCGATGGGAGAGCCTACGGGTAATTACCAGATACCTCGGGTTTCCCCAAGGCGGCCCAGCAGTCCCCCCGTTTGGGACCAACACCATCAGCACTGGCCCCCCGTATGTAGAAAGAATCCTCGGGGACGCGACCTCCTATGCAATTTAATTAATTAATTAAGTTATTATTATGTTGCAAATTAAAACCAATGTTGGGCCTTGCTGGAGGAGTTTTATTCAAAGACGAACTGTCAAGGGGTCCCCATATACCCAACCGCGTTAGGAACGCAAAATCAAGGAACATAACGCCGGTTTATCGGCTCCTAAGGTGGCATGAGTGGAACAAAACACCGAGCAAAAGGCCAAGCCTTCCACCGATTGCTAAGTATATAGGTGTGTTAATACATATAAGATATATTGTGATATTCCAACAACAAGTTCCAACAAGGAACAAACTTCATCTTCACCTGCAACTAACAACGCTATAAGAGGGGCCGAGCAAGCGGGTAACATAGCCAAACAACAGTTTGCTAGGAAGGTGTCAAAGGTTAGAGGTTTCATGGCAACAAGGAGGGGCTGACAACAAAAGATCGGTAGCGCGACATATAACGATAGCATCGAGACATCTAGCATGGCAATGATAGTAAAGGTATCCAAGGTGATGGTCATCTTGTCTGAGATCCCGCAAGGAAGAAGAACGAATCCATGAAGTAGACGAAGAAGAAGCCACGAAGACGAACCACATGTAGTCGAACAAATCCTCACGATCGCAACGGAAAATGAACTAGCGAGAAGAAGCAGACGACAAGGTAAACACACCCCTCAAGAACATGACAAGAAGCTCAACCAAGTATGATGCAAGACAAGTCTAGATGATGCAAAACATGGCAAGGGATGGAGCACACAAGAACAACACAAACCAACAAGTTTAAATGAGGCCGGAATCAACATATAACAACTCCGGTAAGTCCTCATATGCACATTTCGAAATTGGTCCTGATCTGAACAAACATTAAGTTAAAGTTGTTAAAAAGCAAGTTAACGTGCACCATGATGATTTACGTGAAATTCTAGTCAAGTTACATATGAAGTTTGTTTAATTCGGAGCTACGGCCTAGAAGATATGAGCAAAACAAGACAAGCATGGCAAATATGCAAGATGCATCCAAAAAACAAGCAAACACACTCCAAGCATGAAAACAACATGATATTATGCTTCTACATGCAAAATCACACAAGTTTCATATAGGACACGCCCAAAACGGAGCAACGGTTCAACACATACACCTGAAACAAGATATAACAACAAGCTGTCCAAAAACAGCAACATAGCAACTTTGGAGCAAGGTATATATATGCTACAACACACAAACATGATAACAAGAGGCATGGATGTGAAATAGACATGATACTTAACAAGCATGAACTCAGAGCACACCCAAAAACTTGCTGGAACACAATTAAACTAGCATGGCAAGATGCAATAAGTTTACAGATTTCTCAGACTTAGCCAAAATCTGGAAAGGCAAAAACATCATCACGATGCTGGTTTCGGAGGCACAAAACAACAAGCATATCAACTCTACTAAGTATATAAGGATCATGGACATGTAATAGACATAGCATACATCCAACAACTCCATTGGAACAACTCCATAGGAGGCATGGATCAGTAACAACAAGCTTCACCAAATTGATCATGCTGATAACAGTCTGATAGGTACATTTGTAGCAACTTGAGATTAAGAAATAAATATGCTACATCAGGCCATATATGGAAACAAGGGCATGGATGGATAGAGCATAACATGGACACCAAGACATGATCATTGGACATACTAAAACAAGCATGGATTTTAGTGGGGCATCAAGCAAACATGGCATTAGGTTTAACAATTTCAGACTTAGCAGTTTTTAACAAGTCTCAGGAAACAACAATAGTGAGTAGGATACTTAACAAGCTTGTTGCAAACACCACAAGGCATTTTATGAAAAGTGGATAGCACCACGGCAAAGATGGCATGATTGTTCTTCTAAAACATATTGACATGTGGCATAAAAGATAAACACACCAATAGCTATGAACAAGACAAATCAGCCTCTCGTAACAAGTCTCAGCACTTATCATCCACATGCACTTTTGCAACAGAGATTAACATGGAAATATGGCACCTAACATGAATGCTACAGCAACCAACATGTAGAACACTTCACAATGAACATTTTGACATATCATATGCTCCATTTGGACAAACATGCACAAAGATATCATCACCACAAGCATGCAACAAAATTACAGTTATCAGCAGTTTTAAACATATAACACTCTTGCAACGATGATTAGAGCATCAGGATGAACTCAAACAAGCATGCCACAGTACAACAATATGAAGAGCATATCACAACGAACATATGTGCATATCATTCATGATCATTGGACAAACGAGCACAAATATATCATCATGCAAACATGCATACATATTTACAAAAGTCAGGGACTTAGGCAAAAAAAGACAACCTCGGGGTGGACGTGTTCGGGTGCAAACGGACATCTCCGGCGTCTGGGCCCATGTGGCAGTGGCACAGTAGAGGGGGGCAGACATGTCCGGCACCAGACGGACATGTCCATTGGTGTAGCTCGCGGACCCACCGGTCAGTAACACGGCGAGGCAGGTCGGACATGTCCGGCCAGATTGGACATGTCCGACACGGCCGGGTGGCGGCGTGCTCCCGATCCGATCTGGATCGGGGCTGCAGAGGGCAGCTCCGGCGGGCGCCTGGGTCGAGGCTGCGGGGTCCGACGAAGGGAGGCGCGGTGACGAGCAGGAGGTCGGCGGGGCGCCGATGCAGGGCGGCGGGCGGCGCTAGGGCGAGGCAGGCGACCTGATGCGGCGGCGGAGGGCCCTGCGCGGTGGGTGCGGCGGAGGAAGGTGGGCGGCAGCGCGTGAAGGTGTTCTAGGGCGGCGGATCTGGCGCGGTCGCGGCGGAGGATGAGTCGCCGACGAAGGGACGGCGAGGCCGGCGGCTGGCCGACCAAGCGCTCGGGCGGATCTCGGGGCGCGAGGCAGAGCGCTGGGCACTGGTGCGAGGTGGGATCCCGGGCGGCTTCGGCCCCGGTTTGCGGCTCGGGCGGGCTGCGGCCGGGCCTGGCGGGCCGCGGCGGCGGGGAGCGGCGCGGGGACACATGGAGGGCGCTGAGTGGCGGGGAGGGCGGCTGGCGGCGGCGCTGACTGGTGGGAAGGCGCCAAGTGGCGGCGGTGGGACTGGTCAGGTGCGGAATCTGAGGCAGGGGAGGCTAGAGGTTTGGGAAAGGGTGAGTCCAAATTTGGCATGTGGGGTGGTTTAAATAGGGAGGGATTAGGTTTATGGGGTTTTGGGGTGTTTTTGGACCGTGCGATCGCCATCAGACGGTCGGAATGGAGGGGGTGTCTAGGTGGGCTGCAGGTGGACTATGAAGAGGCACTCGGCTGCGGGGAAAGAAGGGAAAAGTGGCCCGCGGGGTTTTCGGAGACCGAAAACGTCCGAGGATTTAAACGGCGACTAGTGCCGCTATACTTATCCGTTGGTCTATCAAACGAGCTCCGAATGCGATGAAATTTGGCAGACGGCCTGTCTACACTATAATAAGACTACATGCCAAGTTTCATCCCATTCCGAGAATATTTTCCGGCCGCTCATAAAATAAATATTCGGAGGTGCCGCGGCCACGTGCGAGTGTGACTGGGCCCAGAACGGATAACGGAGAGGACGAGGGGCTCGGACGGATGCAAGTTTTTGAAAACATGCTGATGCAATGCACATGATGACATGGCAAAATGCAACACGCAAGCAGATGACATGGCAACGACGACGAATAACTGGCTGATGATACGTCCAAAACGTATCTATAATTTCTGCTTGCTCCATGCCTCTTTTGGGTGATATTGCTATGATATTTATACACTTCCATACACTTTTGATCATATTTGGACTAACCTATTAACTCAGTGCACCCCAGTGCCAGTTTCTGTTTTCGGCTGTTTTTGTATTTCAGGTTTTTACATTACGAGAACTGCCAGGAAAAATCCAGAAAAAATATATAAAAAATCAGCGTTCCAGGAGCTACCGTGCGGCCAAAGTACAGCCGGGGGGAGCCATAGGGGCTCCAGGCGGCCTGCCCAGGCGGCCCACCCCTAGGCCGCGCCGGGGGGGGCGCCTGGGCCCCCCAGGACTCCCCTGGTGACCCCCTTTGGCATATATTTAAGGTCCGTCGAGAAAACCCTGATTCCGGACCCCTTTTCTCCAGACGCGATTCCGATCTCCGCCGCCATCGCCATCAAGCTTCGGGGGACCAGAATTCCTGCGCCGGCACCCTGCCGGGACGGGGAAGTGCCCCCGAATTCATCTCCATCGACGTTGCTTCCTCCCTCCATGATGCGGGAGTAGTTCCTCCTCGGGGCTGAGGTTCTTACCAGTAGCTATGTGGTCAATTCTCTCTCCCATGATGTGATCTTCGTTGTGATCATAGGCTATGTTAATCTAGATATTTCCCCTTCCTCTATGTATTGGATTGATGTACTCACTTGTCTTTATCTAGTATAATCCCCGAGACCAAGGTGACAGCGGTCTATTGGACATGGATTAGAAAAGTATTTTCATGAGTGATTTCCTCTCTTGTGTGTTGATTGAAGATTGAGAGTCTCTTGGTGCTTGTCTTTGACTATCCTTTAGATATGTTGTGTTGATTGTGGGACTCTCTTTGGATGGCCGCGGTGACGTTGGGAAATCCTTAGATTGAGAACTACGAACTTTGAGGTGTGCTTTTGTAGCCCTACATAATTCTCGTCCTCTCTTGACCACGAAGAATGACCTCCGAGTGTGTCCCCTTTGCATGTTTTATGGGAAATATCATGTGATTCGATTATGTTAATGTTGTTGGGAGTTGCCACTAGTGAAAGTATGAACCCTAGGCCTTGTTTCCACCATTACAATACCATTTGTGCTCACGTTTACCACTTGTTTGCTTGCTGCACTTTTTATTACATATTTATATTACTTTGCTTTGCCACTCCTATCATCCATATTTTACCATCTCTTCGCCAAACTAGTGCACCTATACAACTCCTAGTTGTATTAGGTGTGTTGGGGACACAAGAGACTTCTTGTATCTTAGTTGCAGGGTTGCTTGAGAGAGACCATCTTCAACCTCTACTTCCCTGAGTTCGATAAACCTTAGGCCATCCACTTGAGGGAAATTGCTACTGTCCTACAAACCTCTGCGCTTGGAGGCCCAACATAGTCTACAAGAGTAGAAGCGTTTGTAGACATCAAGCTATTTCAGGCGCCGTTGCCGGGGAGGTGAGCGCTTGAAGGTATATCTTTAGATCTTGCAATTAAATCTTTTTGTTTCTTGTTTTTATTTCACTAGTTATGTTTATGGAAAACCTTGCTATTGGATCGTTGCTTGCGGGAGGATGCCCCACACCTGTGGTGGTTGCTCCTCCTCCTACTGAAATTGTGCCCTATAAAATACTGGCTGGTATTATCGATTATGTTTTGGCTAATCGTTATGCAGGAGACAGACATCCCGGTGAACACTTGCTATATCTGTCACAACTATGTTCATTATTTAAGCTTGCAGGTGTATCGAGGGAGTTTGTCATGATGAAATTATTTGCCTTGTCAATTAAAGGAAAAGCATTGGAATGGTATAGTCTACTAAATGACTCTCACCTGCTGGAGTGGGAAGAGATCCAGTCTCTCTTTTACTCCAAGTTTTATCCTCTTCATGAAGTCCATGAGAATAGGAATTATGTTTATAATTTTTATCCTCATGACGGAGAGAGCATAGCTCAAGCTTGGGGGAGACTGAAAACGTTAATGCTAAAATGTCCTAACCATGGGCTCCCCAAAGATATTATTATTACTAACTTCTATGCGAGGCTCTCTCGACAGGATAAAGATTTGCTCGATGCTTCCTCTACGGGTTCTTTCACAAACAAAAAGATTGATGCTAAATGGGAACTCCTTGAAAGAATTCAACGCAACACTGAAGATTGGGAGATCAACAAAGGTAAAGAGTCAGGTATAATTTATGAGTATGATTGCATTAAGTCCTTTGTTGAAACTACAAGTTTTAATAAGTTTAGTGCTAAGTTTGGGCTTGATTCTCAACTCCTTGTTGATTTCCTCAAATCTTTTGCTTCACATCTTAATATGCCTAAGGAGGATTGGATCAAGTATCATAAACCTTTTAAAGAGACTTGCAAAGAAAATGAAATTGTTCATGATGATTGCAACATGCATGATCCAATTCCTAAAAATGAAGTTTTATATAAGCATGTTAATTTTTGTGGAGTGGATAGACCTTGTGAAAGGCCTATGATTGAAGAAGAGAAGTATTGTAAGCAACATAAGCATGAAAGAACGATCACTTGGGTCAGAGATTTAAATGAAATTGCTAGAGAATTGTGTGACCTTTATCCTTTTACTTGTGAACTTTGCCGTATAGAGGGTCACTTTAATTTTCAATGCATGAACTTTCAAAACATAACTGTTAACCGGTTGTGTGATAACATGATCACCTCTGATCTTTATGATGAGCTTATGTTATTTTTGATGTGTGAAGAGTTATCAGAAAAGACTTCTTGGCTGGATGATAATGCCATAGGAATAAAAAACACTTTGCAAAATTGCCATCTCTATTGTGTTGTTAATTGCCATGAAAATGATTACATAAGTAAGATTAGAAAGGAGGGAACTTTACCAAAGTATAAAAATGTCTCTTATATTTCTGCTAATAAAAAGGAGAGTTTCTCCCAAGTTTCCCCTATTGTTTCTAATGATAAACCAGGATATGTGGAGAAGCTTCATGTCCAACCACCCCCTCCTAAGGTGAAGAAGAAGAAAAATAAGAGGAGGAGGAGGAGGAGCAAGAAGGAAGAAGAATGGGTATCAACCTGGCCTGAGCATATTCCTCCTATCAACTTTTATCCTAACGGTTGTAAGTTTAAAGAAGAAGGTGAAGTTTATTGCCTTAATTACCATTTTGATGATACGTCCGTAGGTACTATTGAAGATGATTTTGATTATGATATGCAAGTTACTTATTATGATTGGGAAAATGATGATAATGCTGCTTATGATCTTGAAAATCTTTTTGGTACCAACTCTAAAAGTGAAGATATGGGAAGCTCTAAGCTTGGGGATGATAGGATTGCAAACACTATCCCCACTAGTGATGTGATAATTGACAATTCTCTTGCTAGTAAGAATAAAGACAACATGATTACAAATATAGTTGCTAGCAATGATAATGCTCTTCTCTACTATGATGATGTTATAACTCCAATCTATAGTGATTATAAAGGTACCTATGACATAAGGAGAAATTATCCTTATGAAACTTGTCATAATCATGAAGGGAATTACTCCCTTGTTGAACACCACCCTCCTAATATACAACTAATCTATAGTGTTCAAGTTGTTTATGACAGTCCTACTCCCACTATTACCAATGAGAAAGATTATGCTTATGTGGAGAGTAAGAGTACCTTTTTGCATGTGGATCATGGTAACAATGCTTTATGTAATGCTTATATTGTTGAGTTCATTCATGATGCCACTGAAATTTATAATGAGAGAGGGAGACTTGGTTCTAAATATCTTAATAATAAGAAGTTTCCTCTCTTTATGGTGAATATTTTGAAGATATGCTTGTTTTGCCTTCCTATGCTAGTTGCTTTGTGCTTCAATGAATTATTCTATTGCAAAATTCCTGTGCATAGGAAGCATGTTAGGCTTAAATGTGTTTGGTATTTGCTTCTTGATGCTCTCTTTTGTTCTTCAGCTCTTATTCCTACGAGAGCATCATTAAAGTCTTAAGCCTATCTTTATGGCTATAAAGAAAGAGCTCTAGGGAGACAACCCTTGTTATCTTTGCTTTCAGTTTGTTCTTTCAGTTTTTAGTGGTCTTGATGTTTGTTACTACAGTAGCATCATCATTGTATCTTTGCTTTTCAATTTTGTGCCAAGTATAGCCTCCGATTGCTAGAAAGTTCAAAAGTTGTGAGGTGCTGTCCAGGAAACAGATTCTGTCCTTGGATAGAAAAATTCGTATAAAATCACCAGATCATCTTTTTGGTCTGAATTTTTTCGACAGCGTGCTCTATACAATTGTCTTTCGTGCGTCTGTTCTGAGTTTTTTGATTAGAGTTGCAGAAATGCCCCGAAGAAATCATTTACTACCTGCGGTTCTGTTTTTCACAGATTCTGTCCTGTTTTGCCTTTCTTTCATTTTGCAAACCAAGAGCTTGCTTTTTCTTTGCAAAAACCTTTTGGCAATCTTGAGAAACAGTTGAACTTCAAGAATATCTTTATTTCCAGAAAGGAACAATTATTTTATTATGGGTACTAACCTCGCTAATCAGATTATGATGAGTTATGTATGAAGGGAGTTTTCAAGTGTGCGAGGGAAGATGATAAAAAGATTCAGGAGTGTCAAGCGCTCAAGCTTGGGGATGCCCCCGTGCACCCCAAGAAATATTCAAGGAGACTCAAGCGTCTAAGCTTGGGGATGCCCCCGTGCATCCCCTTCTCCATCAACATTATCAGTTCGTCTTTCGTTCCACTATATTTTTATCACTTCATGTGTTATGTGCTATGCTTGGAGCGTCTTGCTTTTAGTTTCATTTTTAGTTTTCTTTAGCTTTGCTTGTTTTTCATAACGAGTTGGAACTCAGCTTTCTTTGTGTGGGAGAGAAACACGCTCCACTTCAACCTAGAACACAACATAGAATTTCATGTTTATCTTTGCTGTGTGTGTTCTTTGTCTTTTAATAGCTACTATCATGCTCAGCTCTTAGTATTCATGCTTATCTTTTCAAAGAGCTTTTGTTTAGTTGGTTGCTTGAACTCTCTTTAATTACCATGCTCACCTTATTAAGAGAGTTTGCTTCCGTTGCATTGGTTGATATGTCTATGATAAAGATGCTACGTGCATAATGGCGCTTAGTAGTTCATGTTTTCTTGTGGTTAGTCTCAAATAGCTGGGGGATTCCCAATGTGTTATTGGAGTACCAACTTGATTTGTTTGCCTATGATGTGGTATGGTTTAGTAATATCTTCCTTCAAGAATTTATTTTGATTGACTTGGCGTATGCTCACGCATATTTAAGACTGTAAAGAAAGTCTGCCAAGCCTTGATGATCTTTTGTTTCTGAGTAGCGATATAACTACCATGCCTGATTCAATGTTGCTTTGTCGCTCTGCATGATTATGACCGTCATTGCTCTTTTAGTTGGTCGCTCCCAGTCTTTTGCTAACCTCCACCTGTACTAAGCGGACTGACTGCTTGTGCATCCACATTCTTTTAATCCAGTTATGCCATATGAGTCCACCATACCTACCTATATGTGGTATTTCACCGCCACTCCAAGTAAATTTACATGTGCTACCTTTAAAACCATCATTTTTGCAATACATAGCTCATGGGAAAGTAGCTTAAAAACTATTGTGGTAAAGAATATGTCGCTTATGTATCTTATTTCTTATAAGTTGCTTGCTGAGCGGTATCCATGTTTCTGGGGACGCCATCAACTATTACACTTTTGTTGAATATCATGTGAGTTGCTATGCATGTTCGTCTTGTCCGAAGTAAGGGTGATTTGCCATGAGTTGAATGGTTTGAGTATGCATATTGTTAGAGAAGAACATTGGGCCGCCAACCGAAGTCATGTATCATGGTGGAAGTTTTAGCTTGGACATTAATCCTCAACCTCTTATGAATGCTTAAGCATTAAAGAGGAGTCCATTATCTATTTTCTATGTTGTCCCGGTATGGATGTCCTCAAGTTGAGATCTATCAAAAACGAGAAATCAAATGCGATTTATCTCCTTGGACCATTGTACAGGTGGCATAGAGGTACCCCTTCTTGACACTTGGTTGAAACATATGTAATGCAATGATAACCCATGGAAATCCGAGCTAATTAGGACAAGGTGCGAGCACTATTGGTATTCGATGCATGAGGCTTGCAACTTATAGGATGTCTTATGCATAACACATATGAAGTATTACTACCGTTGACAAAATTGCTTCTATGTTTTCAAAATAAAAAACTCTAGCACATGAGTAATCCCTGCTTCCCTCTACGAAGGGCCATTCTTTTACTTTTATGTTGAGTCTCCACCTTCTTTTAAAGCACCAACTACGAAGAGCATGATTGTCATTCTGAGTGTAATGTGCATTGTCCCAAAGTAGCATTGTCTTTTGCATGATTATGATATCGTTTATTCTGAAATCATTGTATCTAGTCGTCACTTAAACCTTGGAGGTGCCCCTGCATTTATGTTTTGCTTCACTAAAGGGGGCAAGCGAGGTATCACTTTATCATATTTGCACACCATGCTCACTACAAATCTATTTGATGTTTCAGTGTCATATTGTAAAACTTTCAGTTCTTTGTGATTTTCTCATGAGGCAACTTAATTACTACAGATTCATTGTCTCAGTAAGCTTTTGTCATATGACTATGAATAAGTCCTATATGGTTAATAGCATGTCACCACAGAAATTATTCTTGTTATCATTTACCTACTCGAGGAGGAGCAGGAATTAAGCTTGGGGATGTTGATACGTCCAAAACGTATCTATAATTTCTGCTTGCTCCATGCCTCTTTTGGGTGATATTGCTATGATATTTATACACTTCCATACACTTTTGATCATATTTGGACTAACCTATTAACTCAGTGCACCCCAGTGCCAGTTTCTGTTTTTGGCTGTTTTTGTATTTCAGGTTTTCACATTACGAGAACTGCCAGGAAAAATCCAGAAAAAATATATAAAAAATCAGCGTTCCAGGAGCTACCGTGCGGCCAAAGTACAACCGGGGGGGACCCACAGGGGCTTCAGGCAGCCTGCCCAGGCGGCCCACCCCTAGGCCGCGCCGGGGGGCGCCTGGGCCCCCCAGGACTCCCCTGCTGACCCCCTTTGGCATATATTTAAGGTCCGTCGAGAAAACCCTGATTCCGGACCCCTTTTCTCCAGACGCGATTCCGATCTCCGCCGCCATCGCCATCAAGCTTCGGGGGACCAGAATTCCTGCGCCGGCACCCTGCCGGGACAGGGAAGTGCCCCCGGATTCATCTCCATCGATGTTGCTTCCTCCCTCCATGATGCGGGAGTAGTTCCTCCTCGGGGCTGAGGTTCTTACCAGTAGCTATGTGGTCAATTCTCTCACCCATGATGTGATCTTCGTTGTGATCATAGGCTATGTTAATCTAGATATTTCCCCTTCCTCTATGTATTGGATTGATGTACTCACTTGTCTTTATCTAGTATAATCCCCGAGACCAAGGTGACAGCGGTCTATTGGACATGGATTAGAAAAGTATTTTCATGAGTGATTTCCTCTCTTGTGTGTTGATTGAAGATTGAGAGTCTCTTGGTGCTTGTCTTTGACTATCCTTTAGATATGTTGTGGTGATTGTGGGACTCTCTTTGGATGGCCGCAGTGACATTGGGAAATCCTTAGATTGAGAACTACGAACTTTGAGGTGTGCTTTTGTAGCCCTACATAATTCTCGTCCTCTCTTTACCACGAAGGAATGACCTCCGAGTGTGTCCCCTTTGCATGTTTTATGGGAAATATCATGTGATTCGATTATGTTAATGTTGTTGGGAGTTGCCACTAGTGAAAGTATGAACCCTAGGCCTTGTTTCCACCATTACAATACCATTTGTGCTCACGTTTACCACTTGTTTGCTTGCTGCACTTTTTATTACATATTTATATTACTTTGCTTTGCTACTCCTATCATCCATATTTTACCATCTCTTCGCCGAACTAGTGCACCTATACAACTCCTAGTTGTATTAGGTGTGTTGGGGACACAAGAGACTTCTTGTATCTTAGTTGCAGGGTTGCTTGAGAGAGACCATCTTCAACCTCTACTTCCCTGAGTTCGATAAACCTTAGGTCATCCACTTGAGGGAAATTGCTACTGTCCTACAAACCTCTGCGCTTGGAGGCCCAACATAGTCTACAAGAGTAGAAGCGTGTGTAGACATCAGCTGACACCTGGCGCATCGGTCTTGGGGTGTCACAACATTCCCCTACTAACAAGAGATCTCGTCCCGAGATCTTAGGAACGAGATGGAAGAGGAAAAAGGAAGAACAAAGTTCTTGAGAGGTTGAGCCACTCGAAGGAAGAATACAACGGAGATGAACTAGGCTGAGAAGCTCAGTTACAAAAGAGGAACAAGGAGCAGACGAGCTGAACGAACAAGAATGAATTCAAAACCACTCCGGCTAAAGGAGATTGAAAAGGACTTTGAACGAAGGAATTCGGGCAGCACTCCGGCTACAATGGATGGAACAGAACATGAACCTGAAAAGAAGGAATAATACTTGATGAGAGAAACAACACAATGCCTCTGGAAGAATTGAAATAATGGAATTAAAAGAATGAACAAGAAGATGACAACTTTGAGCACGAGTGACATGAACGAGAATTTATAAGAGAAAGACTTGAACGGAGTTGTTTAGATGATCAACAACAAAAGAATAAGCTTATTGTGGACTTATGAAAATCATCCCAAACTTGAGGTGAATTCGGCCAGAATGAGAAGATTGAATAGTTGAGAAGAACGAAGAAATGCAAAACTCCACTTCAAAAGAATAGGGAGAATTAATTGCACTCAAGAGGCAAGAATAAGAATGGTTGAGCTGCTCAAGAAGAATTAGATAAACGTTTGATGAATGAATTAAATCCTGAAGAACCACCATGAAGAACTCCGGCAACGAAAGGATGATGATATAGAATGAAGGAAGAAAGAATAAGAATAAAGCCTTGCGATGATTTAGACTGGTGTACCGACGAGATGGCCGAGGAAATTTGAAATCCGGTTAAGAAAAGAAGAGAACAATTGGGATTAGAATTTATTCATCAAGAATAAACTCCGAAGGAAGGAATAAACAACTTGACAAAAGAATAAGAATTATGTTATACTTATCCTCCACCAATTAAATTGATGAGAAGCAATGGATTTGCATATCACTTATTCACGTTGAAAAAGATTAAAGAGGGATATATCGCGAAGTTGCGAAAATCTTCATGGAACACCGGTAGGATTGGAATAAAAAGGATGGATTGATATGATAACAACGGAAAAGAACTCTTGAGCAAACGACTCTTAGAATTGAAGCCTAGTGAAGAAAAGAATAAGCCACCGAGAAGAATTAAAATCGAGTGATGAAAGGGGACAAACCACCGTAAAGAATTGAATTGAGTGAATACAAGAGGATGTATCTCCGGAAGAATAAAGCACTTGAGGAAATTTAGATACAAGAGAACGAAGAGATCGCGAACTGATTAAAGAATGCTTGAACGAAGCACCGGAATAATGTGAGACAAACGAAGAGGCATCAATGAAGAATATTTGGAGGACGAAGTTGAAAACTGAGAACGAAGAAATCTTCTGAAAGATGGCCTTCGGAGGAACACAATGGAAGAATTCACGAATTACTCCGGATGAATGAAAAGAGGAAAATGTTGAACCACTGAAAAGAATTAAGTGATCTTGGAGAAGGCACAAGACTAATGGAAACCATTCTTACGTCACACTTGAAAAGAATTTCAGAACACTCCAAGAAATTAGTAGAGTCAGGTAAGATCCTAGGAAAAGACCTGTGGGCTATGAGCCTGCTGAAAGAAAATTGCCGTTGGAAAAGGTTGAAAAGGAGATAATGCACCGGAATGATTGAAAAACTCGAATGAGGTGACAACCTCGAATTAATTGGAAGACAGACGAATCTCTTGAGATGTCTTCGGAACTCCGAAATAATTAAATGGCAAGAGAATACGAGCAAGAGGAAACATCTAAGCCAAGGGAAAGAATATGAACAACACCGAGAAATTGGAATTGAAACCACCGGAAAAGAAAAGAGATGAAGAATGACGAACGAGAGGAGAATTCTCCAGTTGAAATAATTGAGGAAGAATGCAGAGGATCACACGAGTAGGATGGATACTCGATTAAGGAATCTGGCTCTGAGAAGCAAAAAGGGTGGGTGGGTGGGAAAAAGGAAAACCACATCGGACAGGGAAACAATGTCGGTTGAGAACGAACTGAGTACTAAACTTGCACAAGACGAGGAGGGCCGAATCCATTTGACGAGAGATGCACCAGATGAAAAGAACAGGAAACGCAACAAACGAAAACAAACCGTGTGACCCTAAAAAAAATTTGAAGGAGAAGAGGAGTAATTCAAAACACCTACGTCAAGATTCCTCACTAGAGCGATGAAGGGGCTGGGGAGTAAAAAGAATTCCTACTCTCCGATATAACTAGACTCCAAAAAAGTTTTCTGCTAGACTCGACAACGGCCAAGCTACGATCAATAAAGGGGGCTCCTATGGTCGGTCGAGGCTCTGATACCAACTTGTCAGGCCGAAGATGCGATTCTATCCCGGTCACACAACACACTCGTGATTGGGGGGCACTTAGCAAGATGGATATCATTACATCGTACCATTACATAAATACATGGCGATACAACAATTCATACAAGTCACATGAATACAACAACATCCATACAAGACATCCGACTACGGATGCAAACATGAAAAGCAGAACAACATCCATTTGCTATCCTAGGCTGCCGACCAGGAACCTAGCCCAAGACTAAAGAAGAAGAAGAAGAAGAAGAAGAAGAAGAAGAAGAAGAAGAAGAAGAAGAAAGAACTCCAACAAAAGGTAACATCGCTCTCACGTCAAGTCATCGGAAACCTGCACCTACAACTATTGTTGTAGTATCTGTGAGCCATGAGGCCTCAGCAATCCCATAACCATGGTATCAAGACTAGCAAAGCTTAATGGGTATGGAAAAGGTTAAGTGGTGAGGTTGCAGCAGCGGCTAAGCAAAATATGGTGGCTAACTTACAACTACAAGAATAAGAAGAGCATCTACCCAAACGGTCGCAAACTAGTAATGATCGCTAAAGATCCTGAACTACCTACGAGTCAAACATAACCCCACCGTGTTCTCTTTTCAAAGTGAAAAGAGACAGTCACGGTTACTCACACGGTTCTTGTGTTTTATTCGGATCCTCTGTCAAGTTTTCTACAACCGGACATTAACAAATTCCAATCTGCCACATAACCGCAGGCAAGGCTTTCGAAAGATCATAACCCTGCAGGGGTGTACCAACTTAGCCCATCACAAGCTCTCACGATCATCGGAGATAATAATAATATTACCCCTTATCTTAGGGACAATCCGATCAGGCTCGGAATCCTGGTACACAAGACATTTCGACAATGGTAAAACAAGTCCAGCAAGACCTCCCGGCGTGCCGACACCCTGATAGTAGCCGCGCGTATCTCGTCACAGACCACGTCCGGATGGGAGAGCCTACGAGAAAATACCAGATATCTCGGGTTGCCCCAAGGCGGCCCCGCAGTCCCCCCGTTTGGGAACAACACCATCAGCACTGGCCCCCTTGTATGTAGAAAGAATTCTCGGGGACGCGACCCCCTATGCAATTTAATTAATTAATTAAGTTATTATTATGTTGCAAATTAAAACCAATGTTGGGTCTTGCTGGAGGAGTTTTATTCAAAGACGAACTGTCAGGGGGTCCCCGTATACCCAACCGCGTTAGGAACGCAAAATCAAGGAACATAACGCAAGTTTATCGGCTCCTAAGGTGGCATGAGTGGAACAAAACACCGAGCAAAAGGCCAAGCCTTCCACCCATTGCCAAGTATATAGGTGTGTTAATACATATAAGATATATTGTGATATTCCAACAACAAGTTCCCACAAGGAACAAACTTCATCTTCACCTGCAACTAGCAACGCTATAAGAGGGGCTTAGCAAGCAGGTAACATAGCCAAACAACGGTTTGCTAGGAAGGTGTCAAAGGTTAGAGGTTTCATGGCAACAAGGAGGGGCTGACAACAAAAGATAGGTAGCGCGACATATAACGATAGCATCGAAACATCTAGCATGGCAATGATAGTAAAGGTATCCAAGGTGATTGTCATCTTGCCTGAGATCCCGCAAGGAAGAAGAACGAATCCATGAAGTAGACGAAGAAGAAGCCACGAAGACGAACCACGTGTAGTCGAACAAATCCTCACGATCGCAACAGAAAATGAACTAGCGAGAAGAAGCACACGACAAGGTAAACAGACCCCTCAAGAACATGACAAGAAGCTCAACCAAGTATGATGCAAGACAATTCTATATGATGCAAAACATGGCAAGGGATGGAGCACACAAGAGCAACACAAACCAACAAGTTTAAATGAGGCCGGAATCAACATATAACAACTCCGGTAAGTCCTCATATGCACATTTCGAAATTGGTCTAGATCTTTACAAACATTAAGTTAAAGTTGTTAAACAGCAAGTTAACGTGCACCATGACGATCTACGCGAAATTCTAGTCAAGTTACATATGAAGTTTGTTTAATTCGGAGCTACAGCCTAGAAGATATGAGCAAAACAAGACAAGCATGGCAAATACGCAAGATGCATCCAAACAACAAGCAAACACACTCCAAGCGTGAAAATAACATGATATCATGTTTCTACATGCAAAATCACACAAGTTTCATATAGGACACACTCAAAACGGAGCAACGGTTCAACACATACACATGAAACAAGATATAACAACAAGCTGTCCAAAAACAGCCACATAGCAACTTTGGAGCAAGGTATATATATGCTACAACACCCAAACATGATAACAAGAGGCATGGATGTGAAATAGACATGATACTTAACAAGAATGAACTCAAATGACAAGGCAACGGCGACGAATAACTGGCTGACACCTGGCGCATCGGTTTCGGGGTGTCATAATGATGGAGATTGCCACTCGATATGCCAATGGCGAAGAAGAAGGTCGACTCTGTAGTGGCAAGGGAAACCAGTCGGACAAGGTCAAGATACTAGAGGTGGAAATTCTGGTCGGAAAAAGAAATGTAAAGCTGAACGGGCTGGTCCCGCTGAAGCAGCAGTTCCGGATCAGGGAAATTTCAAAGGAAAACCTAATGGGCCATGGGTGCCCAAAAAAATGAGAGATTAGTCCGGCAATGATGTTCTCGTGTCGATGTACAAAAAAAGGGGTGCACTTTTTGTACCCCTATGACTGTGCACGGGCAGTTTGAGCCACGGCGCCATCGCACCAAGCATGGCAAGGGAAGCAAGGCGGGGCAAGACTGAAGCTTGATGAAGACTGGAGGGACACCAAGAACAAGACCACAAAGAGCAAGGGGACGAAGCGGTTTCCCCTGGCAAGATCCTTGCCGGGGCCGGCTCTGGCAGCCCCGGCAAGACCCTTGCCGCGGCAGCTCGCCCCCCACCTATGGAGCGAATCACCCTTGAGTCCACCACCCCCATGGGGGGAGGATTCGGGAGATATCCCCGTGGTGGCATGCAGATCTTTGTGAAGACCTTCAAGATTAGATCCAAGGTGAGAAGACGACGACCCTTGGCGGGATCCCAGCCAAGGAGGTCCACAATGCCCCCGGCAAGCACCTTGCCGGGGATGATAGCAGGCGCCACGGCAAGACCCTTGCCGGGGCCTCGGCAAGACCCTTGCCGAGGACACCCACGGGGCCACCATCAGGCCCGCACCAACTGGGTTTCCACCGACCCACGCAGCTGCCGTCCCAACCAGCTGGACAGGCTCCTGCGTGGCAACCCACAGATCTTCATGGAGGCCCGCCGTTGTGCCACCTCAGCTGCCTGTCTGCCTACATGGCACCTCAGGCACCGCTGGCCAGGGTGCGTGTCGACCTCGAGGAGGAGCGGCGACGGACAAGACGGGCGTCTCCCCTCGTCCCCGATAAAGCAAGGACACCTAAGCAGGGCGCATTAAATGCACCTTGTCCTGTAATGCGAGGGATAACCTCGCATCACTGTACCCTTTCCACCTCCTGTGTGCCACTGTGGCGACCCCTTTTCCCTATAAAAGGAGGCCCGAGGCGACCAGGAGGAGGATTCGGCTTTTCGGAACCCCTCACGACTCTTTTAGAGCTCCTCGTTAGCTGAAGAACACCAACATATAATCCACCAAAGCAGGGGTAGGGTTTTACGCATCTTTGCGGCCCGAACCTGGGTAAAGGAACCGTGTCCTGATCGTTAGATCCGCTCTTCTCTCAACCCCACGCCCCGCAACCGTAGTAGGGATTCTTGTGATCCCATAGGTGTCGATCCAAATACACCGACATCTTTGGCGCTCCAGGTAGGGGGCGTAGTTGTGAGAATCGGCTTTAGCGGTTAGTTCGACACTTCTGCATCATCATGGCGCCCAAGAAGAAGACGACGGTGGCGGTTGTCTAGTCGGAAGCTGGACAGCCCGTCCCGACGCGGGTGAGCAGTGGACCAGTCACGGAAAGGACTCGGGGCGCTGCTTGCGAACACCAACGCCATCCCGACAGCCGGAGTTTGGGAGGTGGCGATGCCTGTGCGCCTGATAACAGGCCGCACGCCGCCAGTTCCAGAGATGGAACCCGGGCCTTCGCGGGCGGCGCGGGGCCCTCCAAGGCCGCGGCCGCACCACCCGAGGGCGACGCGAGGCCCTCCAGAACTCCCACGCTGGCGCCAACAACGCGCTCTTCTCAAGTAGCGCGTGACGAACGGCTTCGTCATCCCAAAGACCCCAGACGTCGCTATGGGAAGAGCCCCGAGCTCCGCTCCCGGGACGTAGAAGGCATGCCCGCTCACCGAAGCGCTGGTGGAGACGATAGGTGACCAAGGGATCGTGATGGAGCTCCCCCTGACGCGGTCAGGGGTCGAAGCGCGTCGCGATCCGTGCAGGTTTCGCTACCGCCGACGCCAGCCGAAGCTTTGGCGTGCGCGCAGTTGCTCCTTGAGTTTCCTCCCGTCACGGGGAAACTCGACGAATGGAGAGCCACCATCTGAAGCCTTGTCGCAGTCGCCAACAGGGACGACCTAAATCCAGCGGAGCTCCCGGACCGACGCTCCGATGGGGCCCCATGCACCGCGGGAGGGAGAGCTGGCAACGCCGTGTCTACGGTGCATTCACCTCCTCCTCGCCCAGTGCCGCGTGCGTCGACCCGTCGGGACGTCGTGGGCGACGCCATCTCCATTGCGTCGTCCGACCCGCGCACCGCGGTGACCAGCGTCAAATTCTTCAGGAGCGAGCCCATTAAGACGCTCGAACCACCATCGAGCATCGGCGCGAAACGCGCCACCAGTCAGACAGGCGAGCAGGGCCTGCTGCGGACCGCCCAGCACCGGAAAGCCCTGGAGGTCTACCTTACGAGGTGGGCTGTCCGGCTTTCACCCATGAGCTGCGGCAGTTCCAGTGGCCCTCTCACCGCACCTTCAAACTTGACATTGGCGAGAAGTACAACGACAAGACCCACCCGTCAGAGTTCCTCAGCATCTACACCATCACGATGCAAGCTGCTGGGGCCCGCGATGATAAGGTGCTTGCGAATTACTTTCCGTTAGCTCTTAAACCTAACGCCATGTCGTGGTTGATGCACTTGCTAGTAGACTCTATTTCCTCCTGGTCCGACTTGTGCCATGAGTTTGTTGGCGCCTTTACCGGAGGCCATCAAGCCCATGGCCAAGCGAGTGACCTGCATGTCATACCCCAGAAGGAAGGCGAGACTCTGTGCAAGTACATACAGAGATTCAGCCGGGTACAGTACAATATCCCCGATGTTCACCCTGCCGCCATCATCAGCGCGTCACCAGAACCTGCGCAACCGCAATATGCGCGAAGAACTGGCGATGACCAAGGTGAAGGACGTGGCAGAACTTTACGTTCTTGCCGACAAATGTGCCCGGGCCAAAGAGGGAAGGAAGTACCCCGGCGAGAGCGCCAGTGCGGAAACCGACTCCTCGGACGAAGATACCGCTGTTCCAGCGAAGAAGGGCCGGAACCGTAACAGGAAGCGCAAGGGGAAGGCCGTGCTTGCCGTCGAGGGATCCGATGATGCCAGCTCCGCCAAGAAGCCGGCAAACTCCGGCAAACGGTACTGCAAGATCCATCGCACCAAGGGCCATGACCTCCAGGACTGCCACCAGGTTGAGCTCTTTGCTGAGAAGAAAAGAGCTGAATACGAGAGGCGGGACAAGGAGAAGGGCCAAGACGGCGCTAAAGGATCCAGCAAGAAGCGTGACGGCCAAGCAGGCCATCGCGGCAAGGAGAAACATCAAGAAAGGCCCGCCCGGGGCCGCGATAGAAGACCTGAAGACGACGATCACGAAGAGGATGACGAGTCCGGCGGCCAAGAGTTTCAGAAGGCCACGGACGCTATGTGCGTCGATGGTGGTACCTCGCTGCATGCTTCTCAGCGCCAGCTTAAACAGTGGGCGCGGGATATTATTGCGGCAGAGCCGTCGCCCGGCGCCCAAAAGCCGCTGAAATGGTCCAGCACGCCTATCATCTTTGAAGCCGAGGACCACCCTGATCGCATTACTGCGGTCGGGTGCTTGCCATTGCTGGTTTCGCCAACAATACGCAACCTCAAGGTGACGAAGATGCTAGTCGATGGCGGGGCCGGCCCAAACCTACTATCGCCCATCGTAATCGAGAAGCTACAAGTTCCTGACGGAGAACTCGAGGAGACGGGCACGTTTCAAGGGGTCAGCCCAGGAAGGAGCCAACCAAAGGGGAAAGTCACACTGCCCGTGACTTTTGGAAGTGATCTGAACTACAGGACGGAGAGGATCGTGTTCGATGTCGCCAGGATCCCCCTGGCTTACAACGGGATCCTTGGCCACCCAGCGCTGGCCAAGTTCATGGCGGCATCGCACTATGCCTACAACACCCTGAAGATGCCAGGGCCCGTGACGATCATCACCATCCCCTCCGACAAGAAAGACGCGCTGATTTGAGCCGACCAATTGTACCAGCAAGCAGTTGCAGCAACTGCCACTACGGGGGCACTTGCTCCTGCCACTGGAGCCTCGGGAGGGAAGAAGAAGAAGACCGGCGAGACCTCGGGCGCCCACTCTGGCAAGCGCACCTCTTCGGAGTGTTGTGCTCCCGTCGAGGACGTGCCTGAGAGCTCCACCGGAAAGAAGAAGATCGGCGAGACCTCTGACACCCACTCCGGCAAGCACACCTCTTCGGAGTGTCGCGCCCCTATCGAGGACGTGCCAGAGAGCTCCGCCAGCGGAAACAAGAGATCAAGGGCTATGCCGCCAGGAACCAAGAAGGTTTCTGTCAAGGAGGACGGCACGGGAGGGGCCTTTACCATAAGCTCCGCCCTTGACAACAAATAGGAAGACGCGCTCGTCACCTTCCTGCGGGCGAATGTCGACGTGTTTGCTTGGCAAGCATCCGACATCCCCGGCGTTCCCAGGGAGGTGATTGAGCACCACCTTGCTGTCTGCCCCCATGCGCGGCCCGTCAAATAGAAGGTTAGGAAGCAAGCTTTGGAACGGCAGGAGTTCATCGCCGAGGAGATCCGGAAACTGGAAGCTGCGGGTTTGGTGAGAGGAGTGCTCCACCCAACGTGGTTGGCCAATCCAGTGGTAGTGCGCAAGGCAAATGGGAAGTGGAGGCTGTGTATTGATTACACAGATATCAATAAAGCTTGTCCCAAGGACCTCTTCCCGTTGCCATGCATAGACCAGATTGTCGACTCCACGGCAGGGTGTGACCTGCTATCATTCCTCGATGCCTACTCTGGCTACCACCAGATCTTCATGGCGAGAGAAGACGAAGAGAAGACAACATTCATCACCCCATGTGGTACGTACTGTTTCGTACGAATGCCTTTCGGGTTGAAGAGTGCTGGCTCGACATTTGCGAGGGCAGTCCAGATTGGTTTTGAACCCCAGCTCCATATAAATATGGAGGCTTATATGGATGATATAGTGGTCAAAACCAAGGACAAGGCAACCCTTGTACCGGATTTACAAGAAACATTTGTGAACCTGCGCAAGATCAACCTCAAGCTAAACCCTGAGAAGTGTGTCTTCGGCGTTCCGTCTGGCAAGCTTCTAGGGTTCTTTGTGCCACAACGTGGGATAGAAGCCAATCCGGACAAAATCAAAGCTATAGAGCAGATTGGAGCACCCAAACGGGTCAAGGATGTGCGTCGGCTTGCTGGCTGCGTTGCCGCCATGAGCAGATTCATTTCCAAGTCTGCTGAGCGCGCCCTCCCCTTTTTCAAGATTTTGAAGAAGGCGGGCCCAATGGAGTGGACGCCGGAAGAAGAAGCAGCGTTACAGGATCTGAAGAAGTATCTTTCCTCCACGCCAATAATGGTTGCGCGTCGACCACAGGAACCGTTGCTGTTATACCTAGCGGCAACGAACCAGGTGGTCAGTGCTGCACTGGTGGCGCAGAGAGAAATCGATGATGAGGTGATAGCAGCGACGGAGCCTGGTGCCACTGGCGTAGAGACGACACAGCCGATTGGATTGCAGCCGAAGAAGAAGATGATGCAGCACCCGGTCTACTTCGTTAGCTCCCTCTTGCAGGGGGCTAGGTCAAGGTACTCCTGTGTGCAGAAACTGCTCTTCGGCCTTCTTTGGCCTCGAGGAAGCTGCGTCACTACTTCCAGGCGCACGAGATCACTGTCGTCACTCGCCTCCCTCTGCAACGGTTATTGCACAATCCAGATGCAACGGGAAGGATTGTAGAGTGGGCACTGGAGCTGTCCAGCTTTGGCCTCAAGTTTGAAAGCACCTCGACAATTCAGAGCCGAGTCCTGGCAGAGTTCGTCGCAGAATGGACTGCAACGCCTGATGAAGAAGTCCAAGAAACTGCTCTCCCCGGCAAAGAGGCAAGTTGCAACTAGGTCATGTACTTTGACGACGCTTTCTCTTTGCAGGGCGCCGGGGCTGGTGTACTGCTGGTCGCGCCCACCGGAGAGCTCCTCAAGTACGTGGTCCAGATGCACTTCCCTAGGGAGGTGTCAACGAACAACACTGCCGAGTACGAGGGGCTGCTTGCCGGTCTTAGGATCGCGGCGGACCTCGGAATCAAGAAGCTCATTGTCAGAGGCGACTCACAGCTTGTCGTCAAACAAGTCAACAAGGATTACCAGAGCCCGTTGATGAAGGCCTACGTCGATGAAGTGAGGAAGTTGGAAGAGCGCTTTGACGGTATACAGGAGGAGCACGTTCCTCGAGCGGAGAACGACATCGCCGATTACCTGTCAAAGCGCGCTGCTCTCAAGTTACCTGTGGAACCAGGTACCTTTGTGCTCCAGCTTTCTCAGCCATCCATTGATCCATCAACAGAGCAGAACAAGAGGAGGAAGTCAGGGCCCGGCAAGTACTTTCCCGCCGCGCTCCCCGGAGCCGCCGGCAAGGATGTTGCCGGGGACACTGAGCCCGCCATCGGAGGGCTAACTCCGGCGAAGCGTCAAGCTTTTGCCGTCGAGGTGGCCACTCCCTTGACGGAGGAAATGCCTTTAGTCCTCGCCGTCGAGCCCCAGGCTCCAGCATGGGCGCAGCATACCGTCCGATTCCTTCAGACTGGGGAACTTCCCGAGGAGCAGGAAGAAGCGGAGAAAGTAGCTCGTCGGTCCGCCATGTATCAATTCATCTATGACGTCCTGTACAGGAGGAGACCGAGCGGTGTGAAATTGAAGTGCATCCCTCGAGAGGAAGGACTGGAGCTGTTGGCGGAAATACATGGAGGCATATGTGGATCCCACATAGGGTCAAGAGCCCTTGCCGGCAAGGCATTCCGGCAAGGCTTCTTCTAACCCACTGCCCTCCAGGATGCGGCGGTGCTGGTCACCAAGTGTGAAGCGTGCCAATTCCATTCAAAGAAACTTCATCAACCAGCTCAAGCCCTTCAAACCATTCCTCTCTCCTGGCCCTTCTCGGTCTGGGGGCTTGACATACTGGGCCCTTTCCCCTGCGCCGTCGGGGGCTTTGAGTACTTGTACGTTGCAATCGACAAGTTCCCAAAGTGGCCAGAAGTGGAGGCGGTGAGGAAGGTCACAACTCAGTCAGCCGTCAAGTTCTTCAAGGGGCTAGTGTGCCGTTTTGGTGTACCCAACAGGATTATCACCGACAACGGCACGCAGTTTACAAGCCGCACCTTCATGCAATATACCCAAGACCTCGGCAGCAAGGTCTGTTTTGCTTCCGTTGCTCACCCTCGAAGCAATGGTCAAGCTAAGAGGGCAAATGTTGAAGTGCTGCGAGGATTAAGGACAAAGACCTTTGACAGGCTGCACAAGAGCGGGAGGCGCTGGATTGATGAATTGTCAGCGGTTCTTTGGTTGATCAGGACGACGCCAAATCGAGCCACCGGCCAGACGCCCTTTGCCCTGATATACGGGGCAGAAGCAGTTCTCCCCAGGAACTCATATACGGGTCACCTCGAGTGCTCGCTTATGATGAGCTTGAGCAAGAGCAATTGCGGCAAGATGACGCGATGCTCCTTGAGGAAGATCGTCTTCGGGCGGCTGTGAGAGCAGCGCGCTACCAGCAAGCCTTGTGCCGCTACCATAGCCGCAAGGTTCATGCCCGAAGCTTTGAGGAAGGTGACCTTGTTCTCCGGCGCGTTCAATTGGCCAGGAACACGAACAAGTTGACACCGAAGTGGGAGGGCCCTTATCGGGTAATACGAGTCACCAGGCCTGGCGTAGTCCTCCTGGAGACCGAGGATGCCGTTCCGGTGAGTAACTCCTGGAACATCGAGCACCTTCGTAAGTTTTGCTCATATGGCGCGGCTTGCCGGGCCTCCCGGCAAGCCACCCTTTTGTACAAGCTTTGCCGGCAAGGCATGTAACCCTTTGTACAAAGCCAGGCGCAGACCCTGAGCATAAATAAATGAAGCGCTGGCGCCCTGAGTTTTAGCATGCATGCTGAGTCGAGTCTCGTCCTTGGTTAGGGTTGATAGTGCTTAGCAGCGGCTAACCCCTGGCTTAGAGGTCGAGTCTTTGCCTTTCCTCTGTCTTCCTTGGTTTGCAGGACGCACAGACATCCTTGCCGAGGCCACATGGAGGGAGGAGAGAAGAACAAATTAGTACTTAGGCCCCGGCAAGCCAGCATTGCCGGGGGCTATAAGAGTAAGAATTCGCCCGCGGCTGACCAGGGTTGCCGGGGGCTGCAATTTTAGATAAGTCCTTTTTCCCTTGTCAAGCATTCCGTTATGGAATGAGGTATGTGAAACCTCGTTCTTTTCCTTAAGCTGTCGTGCTCCCATAACTCTAGGACCTAAGGCTCGTCCCTGGGACCAAGTTTGGTCGCAGTCGCGGCAGCAAAAGGATAAAACGAGGAGCCTAGGTCCGCTTCATCCCTGCCTCCGCCAAGGGCGTGAGAAAGGTCGAGCGAAGTAGGGAAATGGCAGGGCCTGTTGCCGGGCGAGAAAATGTTTATCTTAAGGATATCAGGGATTTATTCCCTGTTGTGGGTTTTTACCTACGAACAAAGGACCCGGCAGACATTCCTTTTTCATTAAAAACATTCCATTCAGGTACAGTCCATAGGGAATGAAAAACATGAAAAAGCGGGATTACAAGTTTGAAACTTTACAGATGCCCGAAGGCTTACAGACTAAAAAGAGATAAGATGCCCGTAATGCCTTTCTTGTCCCTCTCCTCAGGAGGTAGGTCAAGGAGGCGAGAAGTGCAAAAGGGGCGCCTAGGCGAGCTACGGGTGGCAGAAGACACCGAGAAGGCATCTCGACGGCCTCCCGAGGGCTGGACGGTGATGACGGCGCCGGAGGCTGAGCTCAAAGACGAGGCGGCAGGATGTCAGTAGGAGACGAAGGCGTCGGTGCCCGCGTACTCCGACATGACGACCTTGCCACCCACCTTCTTTATCTTCCTCTTCCGCTGCCTCCCTACGCCAGCCGCCAAGGAGACGACCCCGAGAAGTTCAAGGAGCCGGCGACGCGGATGATGGGGTCACCGGTGCCACCAGGAGCGGCGCCCGACACCTAGTCGGACCCGTCATCCTGCCGTCCCCCGCCCTCGTCGTCCCTGTCGCTGTCCTCCTCGTCACCCTCGTTCGAGGAGGAGTCTTCGTCGTCGGAGGAGCTCTCCATGCAGCACCTCGCGCGAGTTCCGAGGTGCCCGAAGACCTTGACGGAGAGGTGGCCATCCCCCATCAGCTTGAAGTGGAGAGTGAGCCCGTCCGTCAGGCTGTGGATGCGAGCGAACCTCTTCCATCCTCGGCGAAGATACATCACATGAGGGGCGGGGAAGTCGACGAGGGCTCGCGTGCCACTTATCCCACAACCCCTCATGTGCAACCGCAGCGACTCCGGCGGGTTCGCCTCCATCTCCCGCGCAAACGGGGTCGGGAGACGAAGGCGATAGCGCGGCGACCCCCGCATCCTAATGAAGAATTCGCAGGGGTCATCTCCAACATGACCTTCCACCGGAGGAGGAGCTGCTGGCGGGGGCGAGGCCGGCGAGCCGCCCCGTCTTCCTCTTCCCCGAGCACCCCGGCCTCGCCCCCTCCCTCTTCCCCTCGTAGCTGGTTCGGCCACTGCGGGTGCAGGAGAAGGGGGGACGCGCTGCCGAGCAGCGACCCTCGCCGCCACCGTTGAAGAGCCGGGGTTTTCCTTCTTCATGGCGGATAGAAGAAAGGAGCAGAAGTTGAAGGAGAAAGAAGATGGAGCAGTGCGGAGCGCCGTCCCCTCCCTCCGCCCGTTATAAAGGGGCGGGGCTGGAGCTCGACCGCCCCGCTCGGCCAATTAAGACGCAGAAGGCGAGAGGGGCTGGGACCGACCCGCCGCCCCAACCAACGACGGCTCGGTTTCCCGCCTCCACCGCTCGCCACCTCAAACGCATGGAAGGCACGTGGCGAACGCGCGGGACCGAAGGGACGGGTGAGGCGACCTCTCCCCACCCCGTGATCGTGGGGAGTGGACACCTAGCAGACCGCGCCTCGGCCCCATCCAGTCAGCGGGCCACGCCCCCACACCTTCCCCCGTTTATGGGGAAGGCGCGGGCCGCCTCCTTTCACATTTACTGCGACTTGACGCATGCGTGCGGAAACCGCCCCACGCATGCCGCCCACGTCACGCACGCCCCTCCACCCCGCGCCGCGCGCGCGGGCCGTGGGAGGCGCAGCGCGCGGAAATTTTACCACGGTGAGAACCACCCCGCCTGCCCGCGCACCGTTCTGGGCCTGGCCCACCAACGTGCCGCGCTTATGTGTGGCCTAGGCCCGGGGGCTCCTGTCGGTGTACAAAAAGAGGGGTGCACTTTTTGTACCCCTATGACTGTGCACGGGCAGTCTGAGCCACGGCGCCATCACACCAAGCATGGCAAGGGAGGCAATCCGGGGCAATACTGAAGCTTGATGAAGACTGGAGCGACACCAAGAACAAGACCACAAAGAGCAAGGGGACGAAGCGGTTTCCCCCGGCAAGATCCTTGCCGGGGCCGGCTCTGGCAGCCCCGGCAAGACCCTTGCCGCGGCAGCTCGCCCCCTGCCTATAGAGCGAATCACCCTTGAGTCCACCACCCCCATGGGGGCAGGATTCGGGAGATATCCCCGTGGTGGCATGCAGATCTTTGTGAAGACCTTCAAGATCAGATGCAAGGTGAGAAGACGACGACCCTTGGCGGGATCCCAGCCAAGGAGGTCCACAAGGCCCCCGGCAAGCACCTTGCCGGGGATGACAGCAGGCGCCACGGTAAGACCCTTGCCGGGGCCCCGACAAGACCCTTGCCGAGGACACCCATGGGGCCACCATCAGGCCCGCACCAACTGGGTTTCCACCGACCCACGCAGCTGCCGACCCAACCAGCTGGACAGGCTCCTGCGTGGCAACCCACAGATCTTCATGGAGGCCCACCGTTGCGCCACCTCAGCTGCCTGTCTGCTTACATGGCACCTCAGGTACCGCTGGCCAGGGCGCGTGTCGACACGAGGAGGAGCGGCGACGGACAAGACGGGCGTCTCCCCTCGTCCCCGATAAAGCAAGGACACCTAAGCAGGGCACATTAAATGCACCTTGTCCTGTAATGCGAGGGATAACCTCACATCACTGTACCCTTTCCACCTCCTGTGTGCCACTGTGGCGACCCCTTTTCCCTATAAAAGGAGGCCCGAGGCGACCAGGAGGAGGATTCGGCTTTTCGGAGCCCCTCACGACTCTTTTGGAGCTCCTCGTTAGCTGAAGAACACCAACATATAATCCTCCAAAGCAGGAGTAGGGTTTTACGCATCTTTGCGGCCCGAACCTGGGTAAAGGAACCGTGTCCTGATCGTTAGATCCTCTCTTCTCTCAACCCTACGCCCCGCAACCTTAGTAGGGATTCTTGTGATCCCATAGGTGTCGATCCAAATACACCGACATATCGATTTACCGTGTCACATACATACGAAGAAAGATGAGGAGGGTAATTTGATTCTGCCCAAGCATACCACTCAACAGTGTCGGCTCCTGATTCAGTAGTTCCGAGAGGCACAACCCCCAGAGAAGGACTCTGATAAGGAAGAGGAGAAAGAAGGGGATGATGGTTACCCTAATGTGAATGCTACTTTGGTGATTTTTGCTGACTTAGAGAGCAAAAGTCGACTGAAAGTCATTAATAGAGAAGTGAACATGGTTGCTCCGACAACTACGATGTATTTGAAGTGGTCAAAAACTCCCATCACATTCGACCAGTCCGACCACCCAGCGCACGTTGCTACCCCCGGGCGGCAAGCATTGGTGGTCGACCCAGTCATTGGGGGCACGCGACTAACCAAGGTTCTCATGGATGGTGGCAGTGGATTGAACATTCTGTATGCTGAGACCCCCCGAGGGATGGTCATTCCGATGTCAAAACTCAGTGAGAGCAACATGCAATTCCATGGAGTCATCCCAGGAAAGAAAGCTGATTCACTCAGTCATGTCACTCTTGATGTGGTTTTCGGTGATTCAAAGAATTACAGCAAGGGAAAGTTAACATTTGAGGTGGTGGACTTTCACAGTACCTACCATGCTATTCTGGGCAGGACCGCATATGCCCGTTTTATGGCTCGACCATGTTACGTATACCTCAAGTTGAAGATGCCTGGTCCCAGAGGTGTGATCACAGTCACAGGCAATCAACAAAGGGCGAAAGAGTGCCTCTAGAAGGGCTCAAAGATCGCCAACGAAAAGATGGCAGCAATAGAAATGGAAGAATATCAGAAGACTGCGGTCCGAGTAATTTGATGCGAGCCAAGAAGCCTGCTTCAGAGTCTGTGTTTCAGTCGACCGGAGAGGCAAAACCTGTATATATTCACCCGACTGATCCAAATGCTGCTCCGACCCACATCTCAACAACACTCGACAGCAAATAGGAAGAAGCGCTCATCCAGTTCCTCCGTGAGAACTTGGAAATCTTCATATGGAAACCATCTGACATGCCGAGTGTACCCAGGGAACTGGCTGAGCAACGTTTACGAGTCAACCCAAGAGTAAAACATGTCAAGGAACATCTCCGTCAATCCGCCGTGGAGAAGAGGAAGGCAATTGGCAAAGAGGTAGCTCGGCTTCTGGCAGCTGAGTTCATCCGTGAGATATACCACTCCGAGTGGCTCGCCAATGTTCTCATGGTCCCCAAGAAATATGATTCACTCTGTATGTGTATCAATTTCAAGCACGTCAATCGAGCCTGCCCAAAAGATCACCTCCCTCTCCCCCACATCGACCAGATCGTCGACTCAACTCCAGGGTGCGAGCGTATATCCTTTTTGGATGCATATTCTGGGTACCATCAGATCCAACTGTATGGACCCGATGAGATTAGAACGGCCTTCATCACGCCACTCGGGTGCTTTTGTTATGTTACCAAGCCCTTCGGCCTCGAGAATGTTGGTGCCACGTTCATGCACATGATTCAGAAGTGCCTGCTCACTCAAATCAGTCGAAACGTGGAGGCATACATGGACGATATCATGGTCAAGTCACGTAAAGGTTCTGACCTGCCGACTGACTTCGCTGAAACGTTTGCCAATTAAGAAGAAATGATATCAAGCTCAATCCGTCGAAGTGCACATTCGGAGTCCTGGACGGAAAATTACTCGGTTTTCTCGTTTCCGAATGAGGGATCGACGCAAACACCAAATAATTGGAGCAATTCTCCGCATGAAATTCCATGTGCGTGTGCATGATGTCCAGAAGCTTACCGGTTTCTTTGCCGCATTGAGTCGAGTCATCTCTCATCTGGGTGAAAAGGCACTGCCTCTTTACCGACTGATGAAGAAATCAGACAAGTTCGAGTGGACTCCTGAAGCCAAAACAATGTTTGAAGAGCTCAAAGCCCCGCTTTCCACCCAGCCGGTGCTTGCTGCCCCAGTCAGCAAAGAGCCTCTATTGTTATATATGGTAGCCACTAGACAAGTTGTCAGCATAGTGCTTATAGTCGAGCGGGAAGAAGAAGGCAAAGCCTATAAAGTTCAATGCCCAATGAACCATATTTCTGAAGTCTTGACTCCATCCAAGCAAAGGTATCCGCATTACCAGAAGCTTGTCTACGAGATCTATTTGACCACGAAGAAAGTGACACACTACTTCGCAGACCACTCGGTTTCAGTCGTCAGCGATGCTCCATTATCGGAAATTTTGAACAATGGAGATGCTACTGGTCGAGTGGCAAAATGGGCGATTGAACTGCTTCCTTTAGATATCAAGTTCAAGGCAAAGAAAGCAATCAAGTCCTAGGCAATAGCAGATTTCCTTGCCGAGTGGATTGAACAACAACAACCGACTCAGGTTCACCCAGAACATTATACTATGTTGTTTGATGGGTCCAAGATGTTGAACGATTCTGGTGCTGGAGTAGTTCTGGTATCCCCAATAGGAAACAAGCTCAATTATGTCCTCCAGATTCACTTTGACTCCTCAAACAATGAGGCTGAGTATGAGGCACTTCTTTATGGGTTGTATATGGCCATCTCACTTGGCGTCCGTCGCCTGATGGTCTACGGCGACTCTGATTTGGTGGTCAATCAGGTAATGAAGGAGTGGGACGTCAGGAGCCCTGCCATGACTGGTTACTGCAATGCAGTGAGGAAGTTAGAGAAGAAGTTTGAAGGGGTGGAGCTCCACCACATACCCCGACTCAAGAATCTAGCAGCTGATGATTTGGCAAAGATAGGCTCCACTCGGAAGTCTATTCCAAGTAATGTGTTCTTGGAGCATCTCCATACCCCATCAGTCCAAGAAGATCCCTTTACAGAGGAGCCCCAACAACCAATAAGTTCAACCAATCCTACTGAGATTGAAGTTCCAGCAGTAGTCGACTTGATCATCGAGGTTTTAGTGATCACACCCAACTGCACGGTGCCATATATTGCATACCTTCTCAGGAAGGAACTCCCAGAGGATGAAGATGAAGCCCGCCAAATCGTCCGCAGATCCAAAGACTTCATAGTGATAAGTGGATGGCTTTACAGAGGAAGTGTTACCGGAGTTACTCAGCGTTGCATCACTCCAGAAGAAGGCCAACTGATCTTAAATGAAATTCACTTGGGGACCTGTGGTCACCACGCGTCCTCTCGGACCATCGTGGGCAAAGCATACCGAGCAGGTTTTTACTGGCCGCGTGCAAATGAGATGGCTAAAGATATAGTCGACAAGTGCAAAGGCTGTCAGTTTTACTCAAACATGTCTCACAAGCCTACATCCACCTTGAAAACTATTCCACTCGTCTGGCCATTTGCGGTTTGGGGGTTAGACATGGTTGGAACTTTCAAGACCGGCAGAAGCGGATTCACTCACTTGCTCGCCGCAGTCGACAAGTTCACCCAGTGGATCGAGGCCAAGCCTATCAAGAATCTTGACTCAAGCACCACCATCAGTTTCGTCAGATAGCTAATATTATGATATGGAGTCCCTCACAGCATTATCACAGACGACGACTCCAACTTCGATTGAGATGAGTTCAGAGCATTCTGTGCCTCCCAAGGCACTCGGGTCGATTACGCATCTGTTGCACACCCACAGTCGAATGGACAGGCAGAAAGAGCGAATGGCTTGATCCTGCAAGGGCTGAAACCCCGATTGATGCATGACCTCAAGCACGCAACTAGAGCTTGGGTGACCGAGTTGCCATCTATTTTGTGGGGACTGAGGAAAACTCCCAATTGGTCGACTAATCGGACCCCTTTCTTCATGGTATATGGAGCTGAAGCTGTGCTACAGAGTGATTTGTTTTACAATGCCCCTCGAGTGGAACTCTTCTTAGAAGTTGAAATAGAACAAGCACGCCAGGCTGCTGTTGATCTCCTTGAAGAGGAACGAGAGATGGCTCTTATCACGTCGACCATCTATCAACAAGACCTGCATCGATTCCATGCTCGAAATATCAGAGGTCGATCATTTCAAGAAGGAGAACTTGTGCTCCGTGTACACCAGAAACGGCCTCACAAGCTCACCCTGGTTTGGGAAGGGACTTTCATCATTACCAAGGTGCTCCACAACGGAGGGTACCACCTTTACAACGTAGCCAAGAAAGAAGATGAGCCACGCTCATGGAATGCGGATCTGCTCCGCCGTTTTTATACCTAAACACTTGGATCGATGAGTTGTAATAAGAATCCTTCAGTTCGCTTATCAAAGACATGACTTTTGCAGTATCGTTAATGTTCGTTTCTAAGCGTGCCCCCACTGGTTCGATTCTATGCTCAGGAAATCCTACTGGCGCGACCGAACACCTACAAACAGAAGCAAGTATAAGACCCCCGCCGATTGCCAGCAGTCGACGGCGGTCTCGGGGACTACACCATGATGACCCACAAGTATAGGGGATCTATCATAGTACTTTTGATAAGTAAGAGTGTCGAACCCAACAAGGAGCAGAAGGAAATGACAAGTGGTTTTCAGTAAGGTATTCTCTGCAAGCACTAAAATTATCGGTAACAGATAGTTTTGTGATAAGGTAATTCGTAACGGGGAACAAGTAACAAAAGTAAACAAGGTGCAACAAGGTGGCCCAATCCTTTTTGTAGCAAAGGACAAGCCTGGACAAACTCTTATATAAAGGAAAGTGCTCCCAAGGACACATGGGAATTATCGTCAAGCTAGTTTTCATCATGCTCATATGATTCACGTTATTTACTTTGATAATTTGATATGTGCGTGGACCGGTGCTTGGGTACTGCCCTTCCTTGGACAAGCATCCCACTTATGATAACCCCCCTCGCAAGCATCCGCAACTACGAATGAAGAATTAAGGTAAACCTAACCATAGCATGAAACATATGGATCCAAATTAGCCCCTTACGAAGAAACGCATAAACTAGGGTTTAAGCTTCTGTCACTGTAGCAACCCATCATCTACTTATTACTTCCCAATGCCTTCCCCTAGGCCCAAACAATGGTGAAGTGTCATGTAGTCAACGTTCACATAGCACCACTAGAGGAAAGACAACATACATCTCATCGAAATATCGAACAAATACCAAATTCACATGACTACTTATAACAAGACTTCTCCCATCTCCTCAGGAACAAACGTAACTACTCACAAATCATATTCATGTTCATAATCAGAGGGCTATTAATGTGCATAAAGGATCTGAACATATAGTGTTCCACCGAATAAACCAACTAGCATCAACTACAAGGAGTAATCAACACTACTAGCAACCCACAGGTACCAATCTGAGGTTATCAGACAAAGATCGGATACAAGAGATGAACTAGGGTTTGAGAGGAGATGGTGTTGGTGAAGATGATGGAGATTGACCCCCTCCCGGTGAGAGGATCAATGGTGATGACGATGGTCACGATTTCCCCCTCCCGGAGGGATGTTTGCCCGGCAGAACAGCTCCGCCGGAGCCCTAGATTGGTTCCGCCAAGGTTCCGCCTTGAGACGACAGCGCTTCGTCCCGAAAGCTTCCTTATGATTATTTCCAGGGAAAAATACACGTTATACCACAAGATGGGCATCGGGGGGCTTCCTGGTTACCCACGAGGTAGGGGCGCACGCCCAAGGGGTAGGGCGCGCCCTCCACCCTCGTGGATAGTGGGTGGCCCCCCTCTGGTACTTTCATTGCCCAATATTTTTAATATATTCCAAAACCGACTTTCATGGAGTTTCAGGACTTTTGGAGTTGTGCAGAACAGGTCTCTAATATTTGCTCCTTTTCCAGCCTAGAATTCCAATTGCCGGCATTCTCCCTCTTCATGTAAACCTTGTAAAATAAGAGAGAAAAGCCATAAGTATTGTGACATAATGTGAAGTAATAGCCCATAATGCAATAAATATCGATATAAAAGCATGATGCAAAATGGATGTATAAACTCCCCCAAGCTTAGACCTCGCTTGTCCTCAAGCGGAAGCCGATATCGAAAAATATGTCCACATGTAATAGAGATAGAGGTGTCGATAAAATAAAATACGGACATGAGGGCATCATGATCATTCTTAGAATATATATTGTCGTATGATTTCTTATGCTGAAGTAACAATCTATTCACAATGTAAAGTATAAATCAGAAAACTTCATTGAAAACTAACAAACTATGATCTCAGCCATTGAAGCAATTGCAATTTATCATAACATCAGAAGAGTCAATATAAGAGCTTTTCAACAAGTCCACATACTCAACAATCATTTAGTCTTTCACAGTTGCTAACACTCACACAATACTTATGGGTATGAAGTTTTAATCGGACACAGAGAAAGATAGGGGCTTATAGTTTTGCCTCCCAACCTTTTACCTCAAGGGTAATGTGAACAATAATGCTTTTTGAAAACCCACATCCAATTGGATATATATATCAGGATCTTTCCAACACATAGTGCTTGCCAAAGGATAAAGTCTAAAAAGGAAAGGTGAAGATCACCATGACTCTTGTATAAGGTATAAGAAAATAAAATAAAAGATAAGCCCTTCGCAGAGGGAAGCAGAGGTTGTCATGTGCTTTTATGGTTGGATGCACAAAATCTTAATGCAAAAGAACATCACTTTATATTGCCACTTGTGATAGGGACCTTTATTATGCAGTCCGTCGCTTTTATTTCTTCCATATCACAAGCTCGTATAAAGCTTATTTTCTCCACACTAATAGATCATACATATTTAGAGAGCAATTTTTATTGCTTGCAACAATGATAACTTACTTGAAGGATCTTACTCAATCCATAGGTAGATATGGTGGACTCTCATGGCAAAAATGGGTTTAAGGATATTTGGAAGCACAAGTAGTATCTCTACTTGGTGCAAAGAATTTGGCTAGCATGAGGGGGAAAGGTAAGCTCAACATGTTGGATGATCCATGACAATATAATTTATTTCGGATATAAGAAAACTAACCCATTACATTGTCTTCCTTGTCCAACATCAAGTTTTTAGCATGTCGTATTTTAATGAGTGCTCACAATCATAAAAGATGTCCAAGATAGTATATTTATATGTGAAAACCTCTCTTTCTTTATTACTTCCTATTAGTTGCAATGATGACCAAAATTATGTTTGGCAACTCTCAACAACTTTTATTCATCATACTCTTATATGTGAAGTCATTACTCTCCATAAGATCAATATGATCTCTTTATTTCTTTTTATTCTTTCTTTTTTCTTTTATTCCCTCAAGATCATAGCAAGATAACCAAGCCCTCGACTCAAGACTAATCTTTATTATATACAGCTCACGGGCTTGATTACATAGATAAGGATCAACACAAAAACTCAAAGCTAGATCATACTAAACTTTATTCTACTAGATCAAGATATAACCAAAAGGATCGAACTAAGAAAAACGGTGAAGATAGAAGTGTGATGGTGATACGATACCGGGGCACCTCCCCCAAGCTTGGCAGATAACAAGGGGAGTGCCCAAACCCATGTGTTTATGTCTCTTTCTTCGGAGGTGGCGATGATGGAGTTGATGATGATGCATGCTTGTCTTCCAACATCGAATGCATGAGATGCTCTAATTTACGAATAATGCCCTTGAGTGCGATGATTTGCTCTTGCAACAAAATATTTTCTCTAGTTAGATACTTGTTTTGCAACTGAGCTATTTCAATCATCTTGAAAGATTCAATTTCAGTAAGGGTAAGATGATTGCAGTGAGGTTGAAGGATATCTTCTTCTTCTTCTACCGGAACTTGATCCTTTGCGGCCTTCTTGATTTTATGCCCCTTGTTGATCTCCCGAAGTTCTTCTCTCTTCAACTCTATCTTCATTAACCAAGCATCGTCGCCAGCATTGTTGGAGGAGGAGGACGACATGATGCCTGGCCTTGAGAACTATGACAGAAAATAGCTCGAAACAAAAATAGAAGATATTGTCATGGTACTGGGGTCAAAACCTTTGGGAGATTATATAATGAATTTTTACCGACCAAAAGAAATATCATGCAAGCAAACGGAGTCCGGGGAGCACACAAAGTGCCCACGAGGCAGGGGGGCGCGCCCTCCACCCTCGTGGATGCCTCATGTCCTTTTCGGACTACTTCTTATTTTCCTATTTTGTTAAGTATTCCAAAACGGATAAAAATTGCTGTTAGAATGACAACCCACAAGTATAGGGGATCGCAACAGTTTTCGAGGGTAGAGTATTCAACCCAAATTTATTGATTCTACATAAAGGGAGCCAAAGAATATTCTCAAGTATTAGCAGTTGAATTGTCAATTCAACCACGCCTGAAAGACTTAACATCTGCAGCAAAGTATTTAGTAGCAAAGTAGTATGGAAGTAACGGTAATGGCGGCAAAAGTAACAGTAGCAGTTTTGTAGTAATTGTAACAGTGGCAACGGAAAAGTAACTAAGCAAAGATCAATATGTGAAAAGCTCGTAGGTATTGGATCAATGATGGATAATTATGTCGGATGCAATTCCTCATGTAACAATTATAACATAGGGTGAAACGGAGCTAGCTCCTGTTCATCAATGTAATGTAGGCATGTATTCCGAATATAGTCATACGTGCTTATGGAAAAGAACTTGCATCACATCTTTTGTCCTACCATCCTGTGGCAGCTGGGTCCTATTGGAAACGAAGGGATATTAAGGCCTCCTTTTAATAGAGTATCGGACCAAAGCATTAACACTTAGTGAATACATGAACTCCTCAAACTACGATCATCACCGGGAGTGGTCCCGATTATTGTCACTTTAGGGTTGCCAAATCATAACACATAGTAGGTGACTATTGACTTGCAAGATAGGATGAAGAACTCACATATATTCATGAAAACATAATAGGCTCAGATCTGAAATCATGACACTTGGGCCCTAGTGACAACCATTAAGCATAGCAAAGTCAGAGCAACATCAATCTTAGAACATAATGGATACTAGGGATCAAACCCTAACAAAACGAACTAGATTACATGGCAAATCTCATCCAACGCATCACCGTCCAGCAAGCCTACGATGGAATTACTCACGCACCGCGGTGAGCATCATGAAATTGGTGATGGAGGAAGGTTGATGATGATGATGGCGATGATCTCCACTCTCCGGAGCCCCGAGCGGACTCCAGATCAGCCCTCCCGAGAGAGATTAGGGCTTGGCGGTGGCTCGTTATCGTAAAACACGATGAATCCTTCTCTCTAATTGTTTCTCCCCAAAAGTGAATATATGGAGTAGGAGTCGGGGTCGGTGGAGCCTCAAGGGGCCCACAAGACAGGGGGCATGCCCAGGGGGCAGGCGCGCCCCCACCCTCGTGGACAGGGTGTGGGCCCCCTGGTCTTGATTCTTTCACCATTATTTTTTATATATTCCAAAAATATTCTCCGTGGATTTTCAGGTCATTCTGAGAACTTTTATTTCTGCACAAAAATAACACCATGGCAATTCTGCTGAAAATAGCGTAAGTCCGGGTTAGTTCCATTCAAATCATGCAAGTTAGAGTCCAAAAAGGGCAAAAGTGTTTGGAAAAGTAGATACGTTGGAGACGTATCATCTGCCCCAAGCTTAAACCTTTGCTTGTCCTGAAGAAATTCAGTTGACAAACTGAAAGTGATAAAGAAAAACTTTTACAAACTCTATTTGCTCTTGTTGTTGCAAATATGTAAAGCCAACATTCAAGTTTTCAGCAAAGATTATGAACTAACCACATTCACAATAACAATATCAAATATGTAAAGCCAACATTCAAGTTTTCAACATTCATGTCTACTCATATCAATGTCATAATCAACTAGCGAGCAATAATAATAAATCTCGGATGACAACACTTTCTCAAAACAATCATAATATGATATAACAAGATGGTATCTCGCTAGCCCTTTCTGAGATCGCAAAACATAAATGCAGAGCACCTATGAAGATCAAGGACTGACTAGACAGGTTATTAATGGTAAAAGAGATCCAGTCACAGTCATACTCAATGTAAATTAATAGCAATGCATGCAAATGACAATGGCGCTCTCCAACTGGTGCTTTTTAATAAGAGGATGTTGACTCAACATAAAAGTAAATAGATAGGCCCTTCGCAGAGGGAAGCAGGGATTTGCAGAGGTGCCAGAGCTCGAGTTTTGAAATAGAGATAAATAATATTTTGAGTGGCATACTTTTATTGTCAACATAACAACCAAGATTTCTCGACATCTTCCATGCTACACACATTATAGGCGGTTCCCAAACAGAATGGTAAAGTTTATATTCCCCCACCACCAACAAGCACACTCCATGGCTGGTCCGAAACAACAGGTATCATCCGCACCAACAACAGTCCTGGGGGAGTTTTGTTTAATTATTTTGATTTGATTTGAGCATGAGACTGGGCATCCCGGTTACCGGCCATTTTCTCGTGAATGATGAGCAGAGTCCACTCATCATGAGACTAACCCACCTAGCATGGAAGATATAGACAGCCTAGTTGATACATGAGTTGTTCGAGTATACAAAACGGAATTTCATTTGAACATTTAGAGTTTGGCACATGCAAATTTACTTGGAATGACAGGTAAATACCGCATATAGGAAGTTATGCTGGACTCATATGGAATAACATTAGGGTTTATGGAAGTGGATGCACAAGCAGTATTCCTGCTTAGTACAAGTGAAGGCTAGAAAGAGACTGGGAAGCGACCAGCTAGAGAGCGACAACAGTCATGAACATGCATTAAGATTAATCAACAATGAGTGCAAGCATGAGTAGGATATCAATCACCATGAACATAAATATCGTGGAGGCTATGTTGATTTTGTTTCAACTACATGCGTGAACATGTGCCAAGTCAAGCCACTTGAATCGTTCAAAGGAGGATACCACCCTATCATACCTATGTTTAATAGCATGTTGGCACGCAAGGTAGACTATTATAAACTCCTAGCTAATTAAGCATGGCATGAGCAACTATAATCTCTAACTGTCATTGCAAGCATGTTTCATTCATAATAGGCTAAATCAGGAATGATGAACTATTCATATTTCCAAAAACAAGATAAGTCGAGTTCATACCAGCTTCTCATCTCAATCAGTTCATCATATATCGTCATTATTGCCTTTCACTCGCACGATCGAACGGTGTGGATAATAATAATAGTGCACGTGCATTGGACTAAGCTGGAATCTGCAAGCATTTAATACAAGGGAGAAGACAAGGTAGCATGGCTCTTGGTTAAATCAACAATAATGCATATGAGAGCCACTAAACATTTTCATCATGGTCTTCTCCTCTAGACCCCCAAAGAAAAGAAAAGAAATAAAACTATTTACACGGGAAAGCTCCCAACAAGCAAAAGAAGAACGAGAAATATTTTTGGGTTTTCTTTTAGTTACTACTACTACAGGTATGGAAAGTAAACTAGCTAAAAGTTACAACTAATTTTTTTGGCTTTTCTTAAGGTTTTTCTAACACACAAGAAAAAGACTTAGAAAAGAAAATAAACTAGCATCGGTAGTACAATGAAAAAGTATGAGCACCGACTACTGGAATGAGTGTGTGAACATGAATGTAATGTTGGTGAGAAATATGTACTCCCCCAAGCTTAGGCTTTTGACCTAAGTTGGTTTATGACCACAGATAGAAGCTAATCTCTCCGGTGTATGGAGGAGTGTCCTCTGGGTGCCACTGGCTGGCAATCTCCTTCGGGTCCCACTGATAAACCGATTGCCGATAAGGGTCAAGTGGTGACTCCGGCTCAGGCTCTAGAACTTGTGCTAGGCTCCAGTACGCATAACGACATCTGGCAAGATGAGATATGTGCCTGAAAGTATATCAAACAAAGAAGGTGCAGGCAAGGTAATAATCTCACAGTAATTTTTATCAAATATCAATTTATACTTAAGTGACTTCTTCTTATCTTTAACAATAAAATCATGTGCTACCATACTCTTATAATCAAGAAAAATAGGGGGCATCAACTTCTCCTCCTTCTCATAATGCCTAATAGGTATCTTAAAGTGTTCAACAAGGCGTGAAGCAAAGATGCCTCCGGAGATGGGGCCCTTTGTACAATTCAGACTTAACCGTTTAGCAATAACAGCGCCTAAGCTAAAGGTGGTATCACGAAACAAAGCATGGCGCGAAATAACAATATCAGGGGCACTAAGATTTCCACTGTTCCCATGACCAATTAAGCATCTACTAGCAAATATCTCAAAGTAGCGTAGAACAGGAAAATGTATACTAGTAATTCTTGTCTCTGAAACTTTCCTCGTTTCCCCTACAGTGATCGTATCAATAAACCCCTCCGCATCTTTACGATGTGGTTCCTCTAAGCTACCCGCAAAGGTTATCTTACATACTTTACAAAAATCATAAAGTGACATCTCCTTAACCTCATCGTATAAGTGAAACTCCCCTGAAGGTGGTGATTTCTTAGCATGGAAGTAAAAAAATTGCACGAAAAATTTGTGAGTAAGAGATACTATTCGCGTTGGTCGTGGAGGAAGCTGGTGAGGCTTGCATTCTCAGCCAAGTAATAAAAGTCTTCATAAATCTCGGTGGCTCTCAAGAACTCATCACAAGGCCATTCACACGGCCGAACTTCCGCAATGCGAGGAAGATTGTATTTGGGCTTTTTATTCTCCTCACTCCGCTTATACTCCGAGCTTCGGCTCGAAGAGCCTCTCAACAATCTCCTCAACATTTTCTTCCTCTGAAAAATTTCTGAAATTTTAGTGACATCAAAATAAAAGTGAACCAAACTCAACACGATTGATAACAACTACTCCCATGAGTGCCTAGAGGCTATATCATGCATTAGAACTACTTTTGACCATATAAATTTGACATGCAAGCTCAAGAACAGGGTCACATAAGCAGCAAAAATTTGTAATAAATAAAGTACTAGATCGAAAACTAATTGGACCATTGGAGGAGTCACATACCGAAGAACAATCTCCCCAAATAGTTTTGTGAATGGAGCTTTGAGCAAGGAGATCGAAAATGGTAGCAAGATGAGCTAGAATATGGGTTTGAGCTATGGGAGGATTTTTCCTGCAGGAAGATGAAGTGTGTGGGTGCCGGAATAAGTGGAGGGGGCCACGTGGGGTCCACGAGGCAGGGGGTGCGCATAGGGGGGTAGGGCGTGCCCTGGACCTTCGTGGCCAGGTGGTGTGCCCCCCTGGTGTGTTCTCAATGCCAATAATTCTTAAATATTCTACAAAAAATCATATTTTATTTTTGGGACATTTGGAGAACTTTTACTTTCGGGGTATTTTTTGTTGCAAGGATAATTCAGAGAATAGCCAGAAAATACTATTTTTGCTTTATTTAATCTAAATAACAGAAAGTAAAAAGAGGGTACAAAGAGTTGTGCTTTCTAACTTCATCCATCTCACGCTCATCAAAAGGAATCCATTAACAAGGTTGAACAAGTCTTGTTAACAAACTCATTCCGAATAACATGAAACTGGAGAATTTTCGAATAACACTAGGTTACCTCAACGGGGATATGTATGTTCCCAACAATAAGAATATGATATTTCTTCTTGACAGTAGGAAGAGGGAATTCAAAACCTCCAATAGTAATCGTTGAAATCTTTCCAATAGAATTGATACTATGGACTTGAGGTTGTTTCCTCGGAAAGTGTACCGTGTGCTCATTAACATTAACATGAAAAGTGACATTGCCTTTATTGCAATCAATAACAGCCCCTGCAGTATTCAAAAAGGGTCTGCCAAGGATAATCGACATACTATTGTCCTCGAGAATATCAAGGATAACAAAGTCCGTTAAAATAGTAACGTTTGCAACCACAACAGGCACATCCTCACAAATACCGACAGGTTTAGCAGTTGATTTATTGGCCATTTGCAAAGATATTTCAGTAGGCGTCAACTTATTCAAATCAAGTCTACGGTATAAAGAGAGAGGCATAACACTAACATCAGCTCCAAGATCACATAAAATATTTTTAATATAGTTTCTTTAATGGAGCATGGTATAGTTGGTACTCCTGGATCTCCTAGTTTCTTTGGTATTCCACCCTTAAAAGTATAATTGGCAAGCATGGTGGAAATTTCAACTTCCGGTATCTTTCTTTTATTTGTCACAATATCTTTCATATACTTAGCATAAGGATTTGTTTTAAGCATATCAGTCAAACGCATGCGCAAAAAGATAGGTCTAATCATTTCAGCAAAGCGCTCAAAATCCTCATCATCCTTTTTCTTGGATGGTTTAGGAGGAAAAGGCATGGGTTTTTGAACCCATGGTTCTCTTTCTTTACCGTGCTTCCTAGCAAAAAAGTCTCTTTTATCATAACCTTGATTCTTTGATTGTGGGTTATCAAGATCAACAGCAGGTTCAATCTCTACATTATTGTTATTGCTAGGTTGAGCATCAACATGACCATCATCATTAACACTATAATTAGGTTCATGTTCATTACCAGATTGTGTTTCAACATCAGAAATAGAAATATCATTGGGATTCTCAGGTGTGTCAACAACAGGTTCACTAGAAGCATGCAAAGTCCTATCATTTTTCTTTTTCTTCTTCTTAGAAGGACTAGGTGCATCTACATTAGTTCTCTGAGAATCTTGCTCAATTCTCTTAGGGTGGCGCTCAGGATACAAAGGTTCATGAGTCATTCTACCCCCTCTAGTCATAACTCTAACAGAATTATCAATTTTCTTACTATTTAATTCAATGAGCAAATCATCTTGTGCTGTAAGAACTTGCTCTACATATTAAGGCCTCCTTTTAATAGAGTACCGGACCAAAGCATTAACACTTAGTGAATACATGAACTCCTCAAACTAGGTCATCACCGGGAGTGGTCCCGATTATTGTCACTTCGGGGTTGCCGGATCATAACACATAGTAGGTGACGATTGACTTGCAAGATAGGATCAAGAACTCACATATATTCATGAAAACATAATAGGTTCAGATCTGAAATCACGGCACTCGGGCCCTAATGACAAGCATTATGCATAGTAAAGTCATGCAACATCAATCTTAGAACATAATGGATACTAGGGATCAAACCCTAACAAAACTAACTCGATTACATGGTAAATCTCATCCAACCCATCACCGTCCAGCAAGCCTACGATGGAATTACTCACGCACGGCGGTGAGCATCATGAAATTGGTGATGGAGGAAGGTTGATGATGACGATGGCGATGATCTCCACTCTTCGGAGCCCCGAGCGAACTCCAGATCAGCCCTCCCAAGAGAGATTAGGGCTTGGCGGCGGCTCCGTATCGTAAAACACAATGAATCCTTCTCTCTGATTTTTTTCTCCCCGAAAGCGAATATATGGAGTTGGAGTCGGGGTCGGTGGAGCCTCAGGGGGCCCACGAGATAGGGGGCGCGCCCAAGGGGCAGGGGCGCCCCCACCCTCGTGGACAGGGTGTGGCCCCCCTGGTCTTGATTCTTTTGCCAATATTTTTTATATATTCCAAAAATATTCTCCGTGGATTTTCAGGTCATTTGGAGAACTTTTATTTCTGCACAAAAATAACACCATAGCAATTCTACTGAAAACAGCGTCAGGTCGGGTTAGTTCCATTCAAATCATGCAAGTTAGAGTCCGAAACAAGGGCAAAAGTGTTTGGAAAAGTAGATACATTGGAGACGTTCTGGAAAGTGTCCCTTATGTACTCCTATGGGGTTACGGTGTCAATAACATTGGTTTCAATATTTATGGGATTACCTGAGATATAATGTTTGATTCTTTGATCGTTCACCACCTTCGGATTTGTGCCTTCGAAGTTGTCGATTTTTATGGCACCAGAATGTTAGAACTACTCGATAACGTAAGGAACTTCCCATTTAGAGAGGAGTTTTCCTGCAAGAAATATTAAACGAGAGTTGTATAACAAAACATAACCACCTACATTAAACTCATGCTTTTGTATCCTTTTGTCATTCCATCTTTTAACTTTTTCTTTAAACAGTTTGGCATTCTCATAGGCCTGGGTTCTCCATTCATCAAGTGAGCTAATGTCAAATAGTCTCTTCTCACCAGCAAGTTTGAAATCATAATTGAGCTTTTTAATGGCCCAATATGCCTTATGTTCTAGTTTGAGAGGTAAGTGACATGCTTTCCATAAACCATTTTATACGGAGACATACCAGTAGGATTTTTATATGCAGTTCTATAGGCCCATAATGCATCATCAAGTTTCTTGGACCAATTCTTTCTAGATCTATTAACAGTCTTTTACAAAATTAATTTAATTTCTCTATTACTTAGTTCTACTTGACCACTAGACTGTGGGTGGTATGGAGATGCAATTCTATGATTAACATCATACTTAGCAAGCATTTTTACGAAAAGAACCATGAATAAAATGTGAACCACCATCAGTAATTAAGTATCTAGGGACTCCAAACCTCGAAAAAATTAACTTCTTTAAGCATCTTAATAGAGGTGTTATGATTAGCACTACTAGTTGGAATAGCTTCTACCCACTTAGTAAGCTTCTACCCACTTAGTAACGTAATCAACAACAACTAAAATATGTGTATACTCATTAGAGGAAGGAAATGGTCCCATATAATCAAAGCCCCATACATCAAATGGTTCGATAACAAGTGAATAGTTCATAGGCATTTCTTGATGTCTACTAATATTACCCATTATTTGACATTTCATCACAAGACAAGACAAACTTACATGCATCTTTGAAAAGTGTAGGCCAATAAAAACCGGATTGCAACACCTTATGTGCAGTTCTATCTCCAGCGTGGTGTCCTCCATAAGCCTCGGAGTGACACTTGCGGATGATCTGTTCCTATTCATGCTCAAATACACAACATCTAATAACACCATCTACTCCTTCTTTATAAAGGTGTGGGTCATCCCAGAAGTAATGTCTTAAATCATAGAAAAACTTTTTCTTTTTCTGGTATGTGAAACTAGTTGGTATAAATTTAGCAACAATGTAATTAGCATAATCAACATACCATGGAGCTGTACGAGAAGCATTTTTGACAGATAATTGTTCATCAGGAAAACTATCATCAATAGGGAATGGGTCATCAAGAACATTTTCTAACCCAGACAAGTTGTCTACAACGGGGTTCTCATCTCCCTTCCTATCAATAATATGCAAATCAAATTCTTGTAGCAAGAGAACCCATCTAATAAGTCTAGATTTAGCATCTTTCTTTTCCATAAGGTATTTAATAACAGTATGATTAGTGTGAACAGTTACTTTAGAATCAACAATATAAGGTCTGAACTTATCACAAGCAGATACAACTGCTAAAAATTCTTTTTCAGTAGTAGCATAATTTCTCTGGGAACTGTCTAGAGTTTTACTAGCATATTGGATAACATTTAGTTTCTTATCAACTCTTTGTCCTAGAACAGCACCTACATCATAATCACTAGCATCACACATAATTTCAAAGGGTAAATTCCAATCAGGTGGATGAACAATAGGTGCAGAAATCAAGGCTTTCTTAAGTATTTCAAATGCTTCTACACGATCATCATCAAAGACAAAAGGAACATCTTTTTGTAAGAGATAAGTCAGAGGCCTAGAAATATTTGAGAAGTCTTTAATGAACCTCCTATAAAAACCGGCATGACCAAGGAAACTTCTTATACCTTTAATGTCCTTAGGACACGTCATCTTTTCAATAGCATCAACTTTAGCTTTATCAACTTCAATACCTGTTTCAGAAATTCTATGCCCCAAGACAATACCTTCATTAACCATAAAGTGGCACTTCTCCCAATTCAAGACAAGATTAGTTTCTTCACATCTCTGCAAAACTCGATCAAGGTTGCTTAAGCAATCATCAAAAGAAGTTCCATACATGGAGAAATCATCCATGAAAACCTCAACAATATTTTCACAAAAGTTAGAGAATATTGCGGTCATACATCTTTGAAAGGTAGCAGGTGCATTACATAAACCAAAAGGCATACGTCTATAAGCAAAGTTACCGAAAGGGCAAGTAAAAGTGGTCTTTTCCTGATCCTCTTTTGACACACGTATTTGAGAGAAACCAGAATAACCATCTAGAAAGCAAAAATGTGTATGATTGGATAATCATTCTAGCATTTGATCAATAAAAGGTAAAGGGTAATGATCCTTTATAGTAGCTTTATTTAATTTGCGGAAATCAATTACCATTCTATAACCTGTAACAATTCTTTGTGGGATCAATTCATCTTTATCATTAGGAACAACAATAATACCTCCCTTCTTAGGGACACAATGGACATGACTTACCCACTGACTATCAGCAACAGCATAAATTATACCTGCCTCCAGAAGCTTTAGTATTTCATTTCTTACCACATCTTTCATCTTAGGATTTAACCGTCGTTGGTGATCAACAACCGGTTTAGCGTCTTTCTCCAATTTTATTTTGTGCTGGCATAGAGTGGGACTAATGCCCTTAAGATCATCAAGAGTATATCCAATAGTAGCACGGTTGTCAGGCCCAAGATGCGATTCTATCCCGATCATGTGACACTTACGTGATTGGGGCACAACCGCATTTCGGGCGCTTAGCAAGATGGATATCATTACATCGTACCATTAGATACATACATTGGGGATACAACAATACATACAAGTCACATGAATACATCAATATCAATACAAGACATCCGACTACGGATGCAAACATGAAAAGCACACGACATCCATCTGCTATCCCAGGCTGTCGACCCGGAATCTAACCCAAGACTGAAGAAGAAGAAGAAGAAAGAACTTCAACGCAACGATCATCGCTCTCACATCAAGACATCGGAAACCTGCACCTGCAACTGTTGTTGTAGTATCTGTTAGACACGATGACTCAGGAATCCCATAACCATGGGTAACAAGACTAGCAAAGCTTAATGAGAAGGAAGAGGTAAAGTGGTGAGGTTGCAGCAGCGGCTAAGCGATATGTATGGTGGCTAACTTACGAATACAAGAATAAGATGAGCATCTACGTAAGCGGTCGCAAACTAGTAATGATCGCTAAAGATCTTGAACTACCTACGAGTCAAACATAACCCCACCGTGTTCTCTTCTCAAAGAGAAAAGAGACAGTCACGGTTACACACACAGTTGTGTGTTTTGTCTCGGATCCTCTGTCAAGTTTTCTACAACCGGACATTAACAAATTCCAATCTGCCACATAACCGCGGGCATGGCTTTCGAAAGATCATAACCCTGCAGGGGTGTCCCAACTTAGCCCATCACAAGCTCTCACGATCAGCTGAGATAATAATAATTATTACCCCTTATCTTAGGGACAATCCGATCAGGCTCGGAATCCCGGTGCACAAGACATTTCGACATTGGTAAAACAAGTCCAGCAAGACCTCCCAATGTGCTGACACCCTGATAGTAGCCGCGCGTATCTCGTCTCAGGCCACGTCCGGATGAGCATAGGGTACAGCAACCAAACCCCAAGTTTCCAAGGGGGCGGCGCCGCGAACGACTCTATTTGGGACCAACACCATCAGCAGTGGCCCCCCTGCTATGTATAAAAGAATCCCGAGGGTGCGACCCCCTAAGCAATTTAATTTATTAATTAAGTTGTTATTATGAGGCAATTAAAACCAATGTTCGGCCTTGCTGGAGGAGTTTTATTCAAAGACGAAGTGTCAAGGGGTCCCCATATACCCAACCATGTAAGGAACGCAAAATCAAGGAACATAATGCCGGTTTATCGGCTCCTAAGGTGGCATGAGTGGAACAAATCACCGAGCAAAAGGCCAAGCCTTCCACCCATGCCCAGTATATATGTGTGTTAATAATAATAATAGATATTATGATATTCCAACAACAAGTTCCAACATGGAACGATCTTCATCTTCACCTGCAACTAACAACGCTATAAGAGGGGCTGAGCAAGCGGGTAACATAGCCAAACAATGGTTTGCTAGGAAGGTGTCAAAGGTTAGAGGTTTCTTGACAACAAGGAGAGGGGCTGACAATAATGATGTGTAGCGCGACATGTAACGATAGCATCGAGACAACTAAGCATGGCAATGATAGTAAAGGTATCCAAGGTGATGGTCATCTTGCTTGAGATCATGCAAGGAAGAAGAATGGATCCATGAAGAAGATGAAGAACAAGCCTTGAAGACGAACCACGGTAGACGAACGAATCCTCACGATTGCAACGGAACAAGCAATAACGAGAAGAAGCAAGCAACACGGTAAACACACCACACAAGACATGACAATATGCTCAACCAAGTATGATGCAAGAGAAGTCCATATATGATGCAAAACATGGCAAGGGATGATGCACACAAGAACAACATCACCCAACAAGTTTAAATGAGGCCGGAATCCACATACAACAAATCCGGTAAGTCCTCATATGCATAATTTGAAATTAGTCCAGATCTGAACAAACTTTAAGTTAAAGTTGTTAAACAGCAAGTTAACACGCACCATGATGATCTACTCGAAATTCTAGTCAATTTTCATATAAAGTTTGTTTAATTCGGAGCTACGGCCTAGAAGATATGAGCAAAACAAGACAAGCATGGCAACGGTGCAAGATGCACCCAAACATCAAGCAAACACACTCCAAATAGGTAAACAACATGATATTATGATTCTACATGCAAAACCAAACAAGTTTCATATAGAACACGCTCAAAACGGAGCAACGGTTCAACATATACACTCGAAACAAGATATAACAACAAGCTGAAGTTAACAGCCATATAGCAACTTGGGAGCAAGGTAAATATAAGCTACATCACCCAAACATGATAACAAGAAGCATGGATGTGAAGTAGACATGATACTTAACAAGTATGAACTTAGAACACACCAAAACACCTACTGGAACACAATTAACCAAGCATGGCAAGTTGCAATAAAATTATCTAGACTTAGCCAAAATCTGGGAAGGCAAAAACATCATCACGATGCTGCCTTCGGAGGCACAAAACAACATGCATATCAACTCTACTAAGCATATAAAGATCATGGGCATGTAGTAGACATATCATACAGCAAACAACCCCATTGGAGCAACTACATAGGAGGCATGGATCAATAGCAACAAGCTCCACCAAATTGAACATGCTGATAAAATCCTGACAATTATAATTTATAGCAACTTGAGAGCAAGAAAAAATAAGCTACATCAGGCCATATATGCAAACAAAGGCATGAATGGATAGACAATAACATGGACAACAAGGAACGATCATTGGCCACTCCAAAACAAGCATGGATTTGAGTGGGGCATCAAGCAAAGATAGCATCAGGTTATAACAGATTCCAGACTTGGCAGTTTTTTCACTTAGTATAAAACAGCAACATTGACATGGCATGTTTACAAGCTTGTTTAAGTCATCTCAAGGCATATCATGAAAAGAGGATTGCACCATAGCAAAGACCATATGATTGTGCTTCTAAAACGTATAGACATGTGGCATGAAGACAAACACATCAATAGCAATGAGCAAGTGTGTCGGTGTACTAAGATAGGGGTACCTTAGTACCCCAACTTGTGCACGGGCAGTAGCAGGTTCCCGCGGCAGGGTCTACCACGCGCTTGCCGGAAACCTCTCTGGTCCTTATTAAGCCATTCAAAAACAAAGTATACAAGTCAGAAGATCAAGACCCCGGCAAGTGGAGCTTGCCGTGAAGGCCGTCCCAGGCCCAAGACTACCACAATAGCACAAGACCCTGGCAAGAGGAGCTTGCCAGGAAGACTAGAAAACTACATCTCAGAAGACATGCCTCGGCGCCACATGCGCCCTGGCAGGGCCCGGGGAGCGACAAGCTCCAGGGCCCGGCAAGGTCGAGGCCCCGGCAAGGTGCTTGCCGGGGAGAGTTACGCTGTGTGCCCACGCTCCAGCTCATCGACCCACGCGTCGCCCTGGGGCCGTTCCAGGGACGCGTGGCGGATGGCTGTGCAGCCTGGGGGACACGGTGGCACTCCACGGTGACGAAGCTACCACCGTGGCAAACGGAGACGCAAGGGCGGGCGCTTTTGGGGTCGACGGTGACGGGCATTTAATGCTCTTGTCCCCCACTGTCAAAGTAGGTGATGACCACTGTTCATCCACTGTTCATCCACTGTTCCCGCACTGTTACAACTACCACCAAAGTTACATTTTTACCCCTTCTTCTACGTTGACACCTGTCGGTGACCCCTTGAGCTATAAAAGGAGGCCCATGCACAACGTAGAGGGCGTTCGGAACCTAGATAGCTCTCTCGCTCGGTGTAGCTAGTTCTTCAAGCTCCCGAGCTCCCCAACTCAATACAAACCAAGCAGGAGTAGGGTTTTACGCGTCCATCGCGGCCCGAACCTGGGTAAAACTGCCTGCGTGAGCTCTACGATCTGCTCTTTGTGCTCCCTCCGCTCCCTTACCGCACGAACAAAGGGGCTCCGGTCCCATAGGTGCTCGTGGTGGACAGTTTCCCCCGACAAAGTGAAATCAGCATCTCACAACAAGTTTCAGCACTTAACAGCCACATGCACTTTTGCAACAGAGATTAACATGGCAAGATGGCACCTAACATGAATGCTACAGCAACCATCATATAGAGCACTTCACAATCGAAATTTTGACATATCATTTGCTCCATTTGGGTAAACATGCACCAAGTTATCATATCTCAAACATGGCATCAAATTAACAAGTAACAGCAGTTTATAACAAGTAGCACTCTTGCAACAGTGATTAGGGCATCTAGATGAACTCAAACAAGCATGGCACAATGGAACAAAGTGAAGAGCATATCACCACGATCATATTGACATATTATTTGCATCATTTGGATAAACTCACAAAAAGTTACAGCCATCACTACATGCAATATTATTATGACAGAAAAAGGACTTATTGTTGGGAAACGTAGTATTTTCAAAATTTTCCTATGATCACGCAAGATCTATCTACTAGATGCATAGCAACGAGGGGGAGAGTGTGTCTACGTACCATCATAGACCGGGAGCGGAAGCGTCAAGTGACGCGGTTGATGTAGTCGAACTTCTTCGCGATCCAACCGATCAAGCACCGAATGTACGGCACCTCCGCGTTCAGCACACGTTCAGCTTGATGTCGTCCCACGAGCTCTTGATCCAGTTGAGCTTCACGGGAGAGTTTCGCCAGCACGACGGCGTGGTGACGGATATGATGTATCTACCGGTGCAGGGATTCGCCTAAGCACTGCAACGGTATGACCGAGGTGTGTTTCTGTGGAGAGGGGCACCGCATAGGGCTAAAACAATTCAACTTGTGTGTCCTAGGGTGCCCCCCTGCCCCCGTATATAAAGGAGCAAGGGAGAGGCCGACCCTAGAGGGGGCGCGCCAAGTGTGGGGAGTCCTACTAGGACTCCCAAGTCCTAGTAGGATTCCCCTTTCCTTCCCGGAGTAGGAGAGAAGGAAAGAGGTGGAGAGGGAGAAGGAAAAGGGGGCTGCACCCCTTGTCCAATTCGGACCAGAGGGGGGCGCGCGCCTCCTTCCTTTTGGCCTTTCTCCTCTATTCCCGTATGGCTCAATAAGGCCCATATACTCCGAAAAATACCGGAATCACTCGGAACCTTTCCCATGTCCGAATATAGTCGTCCAATATATCGATCTTTACGTCTCGACCATTTCGAGACTCCTCGTCATGTCCCCGGTCCCATCCGGGACTCCGAACTCCTTCGGTACATCAAAACTCATAAACTCATAATACCGATCGTCATCAAACGTTAAGCGTGCGGACCCTACGGGTTCGAGAACTATGTAGACATGACCGAGACTCATCTTCGGTCAATAACCAATAACGGAACCTGGATGCTCATATTGGCTCCTACATATTCTACGAAGATCTTTATCGGTCAAACCGCATAACAACATACGTTGTTCCTTTTGTCATTGGTATGTTATTTGCCCGAGATTCGATCGTCGGTATCTCTATACCTAGTTCAATCTCGTTACCGGCAAGTCTCTTTACTCGTTCCGTAATACATCATCTCGTGACTAACTCATTAGTATTTTGATTGCAAGGCTTATTATGATGTGCATTACCGAGAGGGCCTAGAGATACCTCTCCGACACTCGGAGTGACAAATCCTAGTCTTGATCTATGCCAACACCACGAACACTTTCGGAGACAGCTGTAGAGCATCTTTATGATCACCCAGTTACGTTGTGACGTTTGATAGCACACAAGGTGTTCCTACGGTATTCGGGAGTTGCATAATCTCATAGTCATAGGAACATGTATAAGTCATGAAGAAAGCAATAGCAGTAAAACTAAACGATCATAGTGCTAAGCTAACGGATGGGTCTTGTCCATCACATCATTCTCCTAATGATGTGATCCCGTTGATCAAATGACAACTCATGTCTATGGTTAGGAAACATAACCATCTTTGATCAATGAGCTAGTCTAGTAGAGGCATACTAGGGACACTTTGTTTTGTCTATGTATTCACACATGTACTAAGTTTCCGGTTAATACAATTCTAGCATGAATAGTAAACATTTATCATGATATAAGGAAATATAAATAACAACATTATTATTGCCTCTAGGGAATATTTCCTTCAGTCTCCCACTTGCACTAGAGTCAATAATCTAGCTCACATCGCCATGTGATTTAATACCGATAGTTCACATCGTCATGTGAATAACACCCATAGTTCACATCGCCATGTGACCAACACCCAAAGGGTTTACTAGAGTCAATAGTCTAGTTCACATCGCTATGTGATTAATACCCAAGAGTAATAAGGTGTGATCATGCTTTGCTTGTGAGAGAAGTTTAGTCAACGGGTCTGTCACATTTAGATCCGTATGTATTTCGCAAATTTCTATGTCTATAATGCTCTACATTGAGCTACTCTAGCTAATTGCTACCACTTTCAATACGCATCCAGATTGATACTTAGAGTCATCTAGATTTAGTGTCAAAACTTGCATCGGCGTAACCCTTTATGATGAACTCTTTATCACCTCCATAATCGAGAAACATTTCCTTAGTCATCCAGTTACTAAGGATAATTTTGACCGCTGTACAGTGATTTACTCCTGGATCACTATTGTACCCCCTTGACAAACTCATGGCAAGGTACACAACATGTTTGGTACACAGTATGTCATACTTTATAGATCTATGGCTGAGGCATAGGGAATGACTTTCATTCTCTCTATATTTTTCTGCCGTGGTCTGGCTTTGAGTCTTACTCAACTTCACACCTTACAAGTCAGGCAAGAACTCCTTCTTTGACTGATCCATTTTGAACTACTTCAAAATCTTATCAAGGTATGTACTCATCGAAAGTCTTATCAAGCGTCTTGATCTATCTCTATAGATCTTGATGCCCAATATGTAAGCAGCTTCACCAAGGTCTTTCTTTGAAAAACTCCTTTCAAACACTCCTTTATGCTTTCCAGAAAATTCTACATCATTTCCGATCGACAATATGTCATTCACATATACTTATCAGAAAGGTTGTAGTGCTCCCACTCACTTCTTGTAAATACAGGCTTCACCACAAGTCTGTATAAATCTATATGCTTTGATCAACTTATCAAAGCCTATATTCCAACTCCGAGATGCTTGCACCAGTCCATAGATGGATCGCTGGAGCTTGCACATTTTGTTAGCACCTTTAGGATTGACAAAACCTTTTGGTTGCATCATATACAAGTCTTCTTTAATAAATCCATTAAAGAGTGCAGTTTTGTTATCCATTTGCCAGATTACATAAAATACGGCAATTGCTAACATGATTCGGACAGACTTAAGCATCGTTACGGGTGAGAAAGTCTCATCGTAGTCAACTCCTTGAACTTGTTGAAAAAATTCGCAACAAGTCGAGCTTTGTAAACAGTAACATTACCGTCAGCGTCAATCTTCCTCTTGAAGATCCATTTATTTTCGATGGCTTGCCGATCATCGGGCAAGTCAACCAAAGTCCACACTTTGTTCTCATACATGGATCCCATCTCAGATTTCATGGCCTCAAGCCATTTTGCGGAATCTGGGCTCATCATCGCTTCCTCATAGTTCGTAGGTTCATCATGGTCCAGTAACATGACTTCCAGAACCGGGTTGCCATACCACTCTGATGCGGAACGAACTCTGGTTGATCTACAAAGTTCAGCAAAAACTTGATGTGAAGTTTCATGATCATCATCATTAGCTTCCTCACTAATTGGTGTAGGAATCACTGGAACTAGTTTCTGTGATGTTCCACTTTCCAATTCGGGAGAAGGTACAATTACGTCATGAAGTTCTACTTTCCTCCCACTCACTTCTTTCGAGAGAAACTCCTTCTCTAGAAAGGATCCACTCTTAGAAACAAAGACCTTGCCTTCGGATCTGTGACAGAAGAGTACCCAACAGTTTCTTTTGGGTATCCTATGAAGATTTACTTCTCCAATTTGGGTTCGAGCTTATCATGTTGAAACTTTTTCACATAAGCATCGCAGTCCCAAACTTAAAGAAATGACAGCTTAGGTTTCTCGTCAAACCACAGTTCATACGGTGTCATCTCCACGGATTTAGATGGTGCCCTATTTAACGTGAATGTAGCTGTCTCTAATGCATAACCCCAAAAGCGATAGTGGTAGATTGGTAAGAGACATCATCGATCGTACCGTATCTAATAAAGTACGGTTATGACGTTCGGACACACCATTACACCGTGGTGTTCCAGGTGGCGTGAGTAGTGAAACTATTTCACTTTGCTTTTACTGAAGGCCAAACTCGCTAACTCAAATATTTTACCTCTACGATCATATCATAGAAACTCTTATTTTCTTGTTACGATGATTCTCCACTTCACTCTGAAATTCTTTGAACTTTTCAAATGTTTTCAGACTTGTGTTTCATTAAGTAGATATACCCATATCTGCTCAAATCATCAGTGAAGGTCAGAAAATAACGATACTCGCCGCGAGCCTTAACACTCATCGGTCCACATACATCAGTATGTATGATTTCCAATAAATCAGTTGCTTGCTACATTGTTCCGGAGAACGGAGTTTTAGTCATCTTGCCCACGAGGTATGGTTCGCAAGCACCAAGTGATTCATAATCAAGTGATTCCAAAAGTCCATCACTATGGAGTTTCTTCATGCGCTTTACACCAATATGACCTAAACGACGGTGCCACAAATAATTTGCACTATCAGTATTAATCTGGCATCTTTTGGCTTCAATATTATGAATATGTGTATCACTACGATCGAGATCCAACGAACTATTTTTCATTGGGTGTATGACCATCGAAGGCTTTATTCATGTAAACAGAATAACAATTATTCTATGACTTAAAATATATAACCGTATTGCAACAAACATGATCAAATCATATTCATGCTCAACGCAAATGCCTAATAACATTTATTTATGTTCTACACTAATTCCGAAAGTATATGGAGTGTGCGATGATGATCATATCAATCTTGGAACCACTTCCAACACACATCGTCACTTCACCTTTAACTAGTCTCTGTTCATTCCGCAACTCTCGTTTCGAGTTACTAACTTTAGCAACTGAACCGGTATCAAATACCTAGGGGTTGCTATGAACACTAGTAAAGTACACATCAATAATCTGTATATCAAAATATACCGTTGTTCACTTTGCCATCCTTCTTATCCGCCAAGTATCTAGGGCAGTTGCACTTCTAGTGACTATTTCCTTTGCAGTAGAAGCACTTAGTTTTAGGCTTGAGTTTAGCTTTGGGTTTCTTCATGTAAGTGACAACTTGCTTGTCATTCTTCTTGAAGTTCCCCTTCTATCCCTTTGCCCTTTACTTGAAACAAGTGGTCTTGTTAACCATCAACACTTGATGTTCTTTCTTGATTTCTACCTTCGCTGATTTCAGCATCGCGAAGAGCTCGGGAATTACTTTTGTCATCCCTTGCATATTATAGTTCATCACGAAGTTCGACTAACTTGGTGATAGTGACTAGAGAACTTTTTCAATTACTATCTTCTCTTGAAGATAAACTCCCACTTGATTCAAGCAATTGTAGTACCCAGAGAATCTGAGCACATGCTCACCGGTTGAGCTATTCTCCTCCATCTTGTAGTCAAAGTACTGTCAAAGGTCTCATACCTCTCAACACGGGCATCAGTATGAAAATACTAATTTCAACTCTTGGAACATCTCATATGCTCTGTGGCGTTCAAAACGTTTTTCAAGTCCCGGTTATAAGCCTTAAAGCATAGCGCACTAAACTATCAAGTAGTCATCATACCGAGCTTGTCAAACGTTCATAACGTCTGCATCTGCTCCTGCAATAGGTTCGTCACCTAGCGGTGCATCAAGGACATAATACTTCTGTGCAACAATGAGAATAATCCTCAGATCACGGACCTAGTCCGCATCATTGCTACTAACATCTTTCAACTTATATTTCTCTAGGAACATATAAAATAAACGGGGAGCTACATTGCGAGCTATTGATCTACAACATAGATATGCTAATACTACCAGGACTAAGTTCATGATAAATTAAAGTTCAATTAATCATATTACTTGAAGAACACCCACTTAGATAGACATCCCTCTGGTCATCTAAATGATCACGTGATCCAAATCAACTAAACCATGTCCGATCATCACGTGAGATGGAGTAGTTTTCAATGGTGAACATATTATGTTGATCATATCTACTATATGATTCATGCTCGACCTATCGGTCTCCAGTGTTCCGAGGCCATATCTGCATATGCTAGGCTCGTCAAGTTTAACCCGAGTATTTTGTGTGTGCAAAACTGGCTTACACCCGTTGTATTTGAACGTAGAGCTTATCACACCCGATCATCACGTGGTGTCTCGGCACGACGAACATTCGCAACGGTGCATACTCAGGGAGAACACTTATACCTTGAAATTTTGTCAGGGATCATCTTATAATGCTACCTCCGTACTAAGAAAAATAAGAAGCATAATAAGATAAACATCACATGCAATCAAAATATGTGACATGATATGGCCATCATCATCTTGTGCTTTTGATCTCCATCTCCAAAGCACCGTCATGATCACCTTCGTCACCGGCGCGACACCTTGATCTCCATCGTAGCATCGTTGTCGTCTCGCCAACTATTACTTCTACGACTATTGCTACCGCTTAGTGATAAAGTAAAGCAATTACATGTCGATTGCATTTCATACAATAAAGCGACAACCATATGGCTCCTGCCAGTTGCCGATAACTTTACAAAACATGATCATCTCATACAAAACCGTATAACTCATCATGTCTTGACCATATCACATCACAATATGCCGTGCAAAAACAAGTTAGACGTCCTCTACTTTTTGTTGCAAGTTTTATGTGGCTGCTACAGGCTTAGCAAGAACCGTTCTTACCTACGCATACAAAACCACAACGGTATTTCGTCAAGTATGTGCTGTTTTAACCTTCACAAGGACCGGGCGTAGCCACACTAGATTCAACAAAAGTTGGAGAAACAGACACCCGCCAGCCACCTATGTGCGAAGAACGTCGGTAGAACCAGTATCGCGTCAGCGTACGCGTAATGTCGGTCCGAGCCGCTTCATCCAACAATACCACCGAATCAAAGTATGACATGCTGGTAAGCAGTATGACTAGTATTGTCCACAACTCACTTGTGTTCTACTAGTGCATATCATCTACGCATAGACCTGGCTCATGATGCCACTGTTGGGAAACGTAGTATTTTCAAAATTTTCCTACGATCACGCAAGATCTATCTACTAGATGCATAGCAACGAGGGGGAGAGTGTGTCTACGTACCCTCGTAGACCGGGAGCGGAAGCGTCAAGTGACGCGGTTGATGTAGTCGAACTTCTTCGCGATCCAACCGATCAAGCACCGAACGTACGAAACCTCCGCGTTCAACACACGTTCAGCTTGATGACGTCCCACGAGCTCTTGATCCAGTTGAGCTTCACGGGGGAGTTTCGCCAGCACGACGGCGTGGTGACAAATATGATGTATCTACCGGCGCAGGGCTTCGCCTATGCACTGCAACGGTATACTGAGGTGTGTTTGTGTGGAGAGGGGCACCGCACATGGCTAAAACAATTCAACTTGTGTGTCCTAGGGTGCCACCCTGCCCCCGTATATAAAGGAGCAAGGGAGAGGCCGGCCCTAGAGGGGGCGCGCCAAGTGTGGGGAGTCCTACTAGGACTCCCAAGTCCTAGTAGGATTCCCCTTTCCTTTCCGGAGTAGGAGAGAAGGAAAGAGGTGGAGAGGGAGAAGGAAAATGGGGCCGCACCCCTTGTCCAATTCGGACCAGAGGGGGGGCGCATGCCTCCTTCCTTTTGGCCTTTCTCCTCTATTCCCGTATGGCCCAATAAGGCCCATATACTCTGAAAAATACCCGAATCACTCGGAACCTTTCCGATGTCTGAATATAGTCATCTAATATATCGATCTTTACGTCTCGACCATTTCGAGACTCCTCTTCTTGTCCCCGGTCTCATCCAGGACTCTGAACTCCTTCGGTACATCAAAACTCATAATACCGATCATCATCAAACGTTAAGCGTGCGGACCCTACGGGTTCGAGAACTATGTAGACATGACCGAGACTCATCTCCGGTCAATAACCAATAGCGGAACCTGGATGCTCATATTGGCTCCTACATATTCTACGAAGATCTTTATCGGTCAAACCGCATAACAACATACGTTGTTCCTTTTGTCATTGGTATGTTACTTGCCCGAGATTCGATCGTCGGTATCTCTATACCTAGTTCAATCTCGTTACCGGCAAGTCTCTTTACTCGTTCCGTAATACATCATCTCGTGACTAACTCATTAGTCTTTTGCTTGCAAGGCTTATTATGATGTGCATTACCGAGAGGGCCCAGAGATACCTCTCCGACACTCGGAGTGACAAATCCTAGTCTTGATCTATGCCAACACCACGAACACTTTCGGACACACCTATAGAGCATCTTTATGATCACCCAGTTACGTTGTGACGTTTGATAGCACACAAGGTGTTCCTACGGTATTCGGGAGTTGCATAATCTCATAGTCATAGGAACATGTATAAGTCATGAAGAAAGCAATAGCAGTAAAACTAAACGATCATAGTGCTACACTAACGGATGGGTCTTTTCCATCACATCATTCTCCTAATGATGTGATCCCGTTGATCAAATGACAACTCATGTATATGGTTAGGAAACATAACCATCTTTGATCAATGAGCTAGTCTAGTAGAGGCATACTAGGGACACTTTGTTTTGTCTATGTATTCACACATGTACTAAGTTTCCGGTTAATACAATTCTAGCATGAATAATAAACATTTATCATGATATAAGGAAATATAAATAACAACATTATTATTGCCTCTAGGGCATATTTCCTTCACTTAGCAGTTTTGACTTAGCAACAAACAAACACAACGGCCGCATTATATCTAAAACGTGACCAGGGCGGGGCTTGGAGGTCTCTCACCAGAGTGGGCCGAGCCCAAGTGGAGGAGGAGCTGGGCCGGGAGGCGGCTGGGCCTCGCGGGGCACTCCTGGGCCTAGCGCGGTGGGCCTAGCTGGAGGATGCCGGGGTAGTGGGCCGTGCGGCTGGGCCGCAGGCGAGGAGGACGGCCGGCCCAGGCACCGGCTGGGCCCAAGCGGGCGCGGTCATCGTCTTCGAGCGGAGGCCGGCCGGATCAGGCTCGTCCCGATCTGCGCGGCGGCGGCGCTCGGGAATCCAGCGAGGGCCAGGGTCGGCAGAGAGGCAGCTGGAAGGGCAGATCCGACCGGAGGGAGACTGACAGTGTCTCACCGGCGGCGGGGGCTGGAGGTGGTCGGTGCGGGGCGGTGCGGGGCAAAGGATGGCGGCGATGCAGCTACCTGGCTAGCCGGCGGAGCGGAGGCGGCGCGCTCCGGCGAGCAGCTGGCAGCGAGCCGCTCGGGGACGGGAGGAATAAGGGCGCGCGGAGGCAGGGCGGCTCGGGATTGCGGGCGGCGGCGGACGGGCCTGCGCGGGCCCGATCCGGGTCCCACGGGCCGCGGCGGCGGGGAAGAACGATGGAGGCGATGTGGCGCGCTCCGGTTGGGCGCGAGCGGTGGCGCGATGACGTGGTAGGCTGTGAGTGGCTAGAACACGCGGCGGCTGGACATGTCCGGCGTGGATGGACATGTCCGGCGCGGATGGACATGTCCGGCGGCGCTAGAGGAGCGGGGCTAGGGTTTGCCTGCGATTTTGGACGAGGGAGACTATTATATAGGCATAGGGAGCTAGGAAGGTCCAAACGAGGAGCGGTTTGCGGCCACGCGATCGTGATCGAACGGCCAAGAGCATGGAGTGGTTAGAATGGGCTTTGTGGGCTGTGTGAAAAGGGTGCTGGGCCAAAAGAGAAAAGGTTTCCGACGGTTAACGCGGTTAACCGTTGGGCTATCAAACGAGCTCCGAATGCGAGGAAACTTGACAAGCGGTCTACCTATGCTATAATAAGACCACACGCCAAGTTTCACCCCATTCCGAGAACATTTTTCGGCCACTCATAAAATAAATATCCGGAGGCGCGGCGGGCGCACACGAGTGTGTCTGGGCTCAGAATGGACAACGGAGAGGACATGCGGACTCGGACGGATGCAAGTTTTGAAAACATGATGATGCAACACACATGATGACATGGCAAGATGCAACACGCAAGCAGATGACATGGCAATGAAGACGAATAACTGGCTGATAACTGGCGCACCGGTCTCGAGGTGTCACAACACTCCCTACTAACAAGAGATCACGTCCCGAGATCTTAGGAACGAGACGGAAGAGAAAAGGAAGAACAAAGTTCTTCGAGGACAAAAGAGTGAAACCAAAGAACCTTCAGAGGTTGAACAACTTGAAAGAAAGGGTACAACGGAGATGAGACTTCGACAGACAAGAGGAAGAAGGGATACGAGGAGAATCAAGCAAGTTGAAAGGCACGAGACTAAAGCTGAAAGAACAAGAATGAATTTGAAACCACTCCGGTTAATAAGAGATAGAAAGGAATTCGAACGAAGGAATTCGGGCAGCACTCCGGCTAAAAATGGAAGGTATAGAACATAAACTTGAGAAGGAGGAATAACACAATTGCCTCCGGGAGAATTGAAAGAGTTGGATGAAAAGAACAGAATAAAATTGACAACTTTGAGCACGAGTGACATGGACGAGAGTTTATAAGAGAAAGACTTGAACGGAGTTGTTGAGAAAATCAACAACAAAAGAATAATCTAGCTGTGGACTTATTAAAACATCTCAAGACTTGAGGTGAATTATGCCGCAACCAAAAGATGGATTGGCTGAGAATGAAGAAAGAAATGTAAAACTCCATTTCAAAAGAATAAGGAGAATTAATTGCTCTCGAGAGACAAAAGAATAAGAATGCTTGAGCTGCTCCAGAAGAATTAGCTGAACGTTTGAAGAATGAATTACTCGTGAAGAATCACTATGAAGAACTCCGGTAACAAAAGGATGATGATATAGAAATGAGGATGAAAAGAATAAGATTAGGGCCTGATGGCTTCTCGCCCCTCGTTGGTTACCCCAAGTGGAAGGTTGAGATGTAGCGTAGCGGCAAATTTCACTTGCAAAGATACCAAGGATCGAATCCCGTGAGACTCCGAGGGTCGACAAGTAGGTGTCAGAGGCGCCAGAAACTTAGCGGTTGACGGGACCTGCACATAGATACAGATAACTTTGCTCCCAACGAGTACAGAGAGGTTGTCAATCCCTCCGGCCTTGTTGTTTACAAAGGATCAAACACAAGAGATAATAATGATAGCTATGACTGCAACTAGGAAATAAAAACCGGAAGTAAATAGAAGGTGTGATCAGCGGTGGTAATATGGACCGGGGTCCCATGATGTTCACTAGTGATGTCTCTCTCCCAAAAGACGATAAAACAGCAAAGCGAGGTAAACAAATTACAGCTAGGCAATTGACAGGATTATGTGCGCAAACCAATGCTAACTTTGCTGTAAAGAAAGGTAGAAGCTCAAAAGCATGGGCGGTATGCCAAGGCAAGTAGACCGAAATCGATCTGCATCTACTACTAATCATCCACCTTGAGATATCTATCCAGAATATCTCGCTGGTATTAAGTTGCTAATCCCACCCAAAGTGTATACTCAAAGCAACAGACAACTGCATTAAAAGAACTTTGCATAAAGTAAACAATCCTTGCACCCGCAAGTACAAGCACCGTTGTTTTCTCCCTTGTGGCAATAGCACATCCCCTAGACTCATGTTTCTGTCACTCATGCTAGTCATCAGGGGGCATGAACCCAGAATCAAGCATAACGCTCCCTCTTGGAGTTACTACCTACTACTTGGCCAAAGCAATAAACAACAACGGAGAACATGTAAGAATTACTCAAGAACAAAGATATAAAAGAGGTGAATCAAATATATTACTCAAACACAATCTGAACATAGTCTCATAATCCATCAGATCCCAGCAAACTCAGCAAAGCAACAACAGAAAGATTACATATGTGCCTCGATCATGTAGGGCAGCTCACGAGGTCTAAACCATGAAGAGCAAAGAGGGGAGGAGAACATCACATAGCTACTGATCATGGACCCATGGTCCAAGGTGGACTACTTACGACTCATCCGAGAAGCATCCCTGGTGGTGGAGAAGCTCCCGGTGGTGGTTCTCCCCTCCGGCAGGGTGCCGGGAAGAGTTCTCCTGATGCTCCCGATCTTGGAAGCGCTGCGGCGGCAGAACAGAGGCGAGATCGCAAAAAAGGGTTCTGTCCTCGAGGGTTTCGGGATGAGAGGGATATATATGCGAAAGGGGGTAGCCAGAGGCGGAGCAGGGGCCCCAGGCGCCCCCCTGGCGCAGCCAGGGGTGGGGCCGCGCCAGGTGGCCGCCTGGGCCTCCCCTGGCTCCCCTCTAGCCCATCTTTGGTTCTTCGCGAAGCTTCCTGTACGCTGATTTTTCCTATATTTTTTCTGGAATTTTTGGAGCACTTTTAATATGGGGGAAACCTGAAATAGAAAAATAGCAGAAAACAGGAACTGGCACTGTGGTGCACTGAGTTAATAGGTTAGTCCAAATATGATCAAAAGTGTATGGAAGTGCATCAATATCATAGCAATATCACACAAAAGAAGCATGGATCAAGCAGAAATTATAGATACGTTTTGGACGTATCAACATCCCCAAGCTTAATTCCTGCTCGTCCTCGAGTAGGTAAATGATAACAAGCATAATTTCTGTGGTGACATGCTACCAACCATATAATAACTTTTTAAGTAAAGCAATCAAGGCATGTAATTCAATTCAAGTCATAACAAGCAAGAGTCTATATTAGCATTGTAACATGCAACATAAGAACATAAAGGTGCAAGAGCTCTCGCTGTCCGTGACTCGAATGTCTCCAAATGGTGTTTGCGTGCAAGAAAGGGGATAGGGATACACGAGAGAGTAAAACATAGTTTTTGTATTGTTGAGAACTTAATCTACTAAAGTTTCACACTTGGTCTTCTTTGGAATCTTATCTTGACTCATCCCCAGACCACTAGCCAGGTACAAGTCAAAATGATCCACTCCCTTTCGATATTTTGAGCACTCATGCAATGGATGAGCGTAGGCAAGAAAGTTGACACTTAGGATGGCAAAGAGAGAAAAATGATGGAGGGGGAAGACAAAAAAGGTGTGAAAGGCTCACATCAATGAGGACAATCATAGGCGAGAGAAAGCCAAATGATAGATATGATGTGAGGAGTAGGGATTGCCATGCAACGGATGCACATATGAGCTAAGGTAAGCTCTCCAATGGAACTAGTGGGGGTGCATCCAACTTGCTCGCTCAAGAAGACCTAGAGCTCTTTTGAGGAGGCTCATCATTGTAATATACAAGCCAAGTTCTATAGTCTGAAGGTCCCCACATAGCTATATGCATGAATGATAATCTCTATAGAGTACAAGGTATAAGATGGAGTACGAGTGTGGATCTCTCAAGAGGAATAGTAGTGTGCCCCCTTCTCTCTTTTTATTTCTTTTTCTCTTTTTTCTATTTTTTTATTTTTTTATTTTTTTGTGGCCTCAATGGCTCTTTCTATTTGACTCTCATTTGTCCTCTTTGGGATCTTTTGATTTTGTCCTCTTTGGGATCTTTTCCTCACTTTAGGGGCAACACTCTATATATTACAAGAAGTATAAAAGATCTTTCACACTTTACAAAAGTACTCAACATAAAGAAAATGAAACTATCATGATGTATGCAAATGTATGCCTCTGCTAGTGTAGCAGGATATGCAATGATACTAGCGCGTCATGTAGCAATGACTAGGGCAAGGACCAACTAGCATGCGGCTCATCGATCAAGCAAAAGGCATGTATGACATGAAGATCAAGTCATGAGAAGATGGATGTTGCATGGCAATGTATCTCGGAAAGGCTATGGAAATGCCTTGATAGGTAGGTATGGTGGCTATTTTGAGGAAGGATATAATGAGGCTTATGATGACACAGCGTATCGTGCCAAGGATTTGGGTGCACCGACGAAGTATGCGCCAACTCTCGAGGTAAGAAAGGGCAATGCACGGTACCGAAGAGGCTAGAAAAATATTGCTAGGTGGAAGTGTCAACTTTCGAATACTCACATTAGTCCGAAGAACTCATGCACTTATTATCGGTAACTTTCAATCTAATTAGGAGGTTCACAGAGAGACAAGTACCCCAAGGAGGAGTGTATGGGGGTTTGGTTATCCTTGCGCATCCTCGACTCATGGTACATGAGTGTACTCTAATATTCGATCCCTCCAAAGATTAGTGATCCATCTAGTAGCTAAAGTTCTCAACTATTTTGTAGGTTTTCGAAAATAAACACGAATTTCCCAAAATACGACATCTATCACTAATAGGCTAAAGCTCTTGACACCAAAAGTTCAGACATTACTCATGGCAATACCTCAAAACTATTGCAAGTTACTACTAAAATTAAATAGCAACCTCAATTACCTACTTTAAGTTAAGACACACAACTCAGTGCAACATGCAAACTCTCTTAACAAGATAAACATGAAAACTCAAGAGAGTTCAACAACCAACTAAACAAAAGCTCTTTAAAAAGAAAAGCATGAAAACTAAGAGCTAAACATGACAGCAGCTATGGAAAGACAAAGAACACACACAGCAAAGATAAGCATGAAAATCCTATGTTGTGTTCTAGGTTGAAGTGGAGCGTGTTTCTCTCCCACACAAAGAAAGCTGGGTTCTAACTTGTTATGAACAGCAAGCAAAGCTAAAGAAAACTAAAAAAAGAAACTAAGAGCAAGACGCTCCAAGCATAGCACATAACGCATGAAGTGATAAGAATATAGTGGAACGAAAGACGAATTGATAATTGTTGATGGTGAAGGGGATGCATGGGGGCATCCCCAAGCTTAGACGCTTGAGTCTTCTTGAATATTTCTTGGGGGTGCACGGGGGCATCCCCAAGCTTGAGCGTTTGACCCTCCTGAATCTTCTTTTATCATCTTCCCTCGCACACTTGAAAACTCCTGAAAGTGCAACTAATCCCCGGGTGGTTTTGGTAATTAATAACAACATATATATCATTGAACTAATATTCTCTTGAGAATCATTTCAGAAAAGTTCGATGATGTGGGTAAGGAAATGTCTGAAGAAGTGGACCCCTCAAAATGCTAAGACAAGCATTGGCAAAAGCTCAAGACTCCATTTTTGGTTTAGTGATCAAAGATCACATTGAGTCCATAGGAAAGCCAATACTATTAAAAGGGGATGAGGTTGTGTTAATGTTCTCGTTGCTCAAGTGCTTGGTGATCTAACTCCCTCAACTATCAGCACTATTCACTACTTAACACACACCCATAAGTAATCTCGGTCACACCGATTTCTCCAACTCAGTCCCACCGAGATGAACCACTTCAGTTGTTTCTCCAAACCCTAAATTCTCGGTCACACCGATTCTGAGTTTCGGTCTCACCGAAAAAGGGCTGCCAACCTTCTGTGATCAGTTGACATCAATTCGGAATATCCGAGTTTATATTTTCGGTCTCACCGAGATGGCAAACCCTAACCTTTGACTCACTTCGGTCTCACCGAGATGGTATTTTCGGTCCCACCGAAAATCCCAACGTTCACTATATTTGAACTTTTCGGTCTAACCGAGTTTTCACTTCGGTCTGACCGAGATTGGTCAAATGTGTGTGTAACGGTTGGATTTTGTGTGGAGGCTATATATACCCCTCCACCCCCTCCTCATTCGTGAGGAGAGCCATCAGAAAGTACCACCACTTCTACCACACACTTTCTGAGAAGTGAACCACCTACCCTTGTGTTGAGATCAAGCCATTCCATTCCTACCATATGAAACTTGATCTCTAGCCTTCCCAAGTTGCTTTCCACTCAAATCCTTCTTCCACCACAGCCATATCAGTGAGGAGAGTTGAGTGTTGGGGAGTTTATCACTTGAAGCACAAGAGCAAGGAGTTCATCACCATCAACACCGTCTATTACCTTTTGGGGGGTGGTGCCTCCTAGATTGGTTAGGTGTCGCTTGGGAGCCTCCGTCGTGATGTGGAGTTGAACCAAGAAGTTTGTAAGGGCAAGGAGATCGCCTACTTCGTGAAGATCTACCCCGAGTAAGGCTAGTCCTCCGTGGGCGTAGGCCGTGATGGAATAGACAAGGTTGCTTCTTCGTGGACCCTTCGTGGGTGGAGCCCTCCGTGGACTCGCGCAGCCGTTACCCTCCGTGGGTTGAAGTCTCCATCAACGTGGATGTACGATAGCACCACCTATCGGAACCACGACAAAAATCTCCGTGTCACCAAACTGCGTTTGATCTTCTCCACCTCTCTTTTACATGTGCAATTTACTTTCCGCTGCATAAACTCTAGAATTGCATGTGTAGGGTGTTACTTGAACTGATCTTGTTTGTGAAACTGCCAAAAACATTGCATGATCTAAAGGCAGATTTTTTATTGTCAAGTAGTCTAATCACCCCCCCTCTAGACCTACTTTCGATCCTACAAGTGGTATCAGAGCTTTGGTCTCCATTGCCTTGGTTTCCATTGCATTGGACTCCATAAGCTTGGTTTCACAACCTAGGAGAGTATGGCGTCTAGTGAGGGTAATTATCGTAGAGGTCCTTACTTTGATGGTACAAATTTTGCTAGTTGGAAGCATAAAATGAAAATGCATATTCTTGGTCATAACCCAGCCGCATGGGGCATTATTTGTGTTGGCATGCAAGGTGACTTCTTTGAAGAAGGAAAAGTTCCGGATCGCGAAGCTACACCCGAAGAGCTGAAGATGTTGCAAAACAATGCTCAAGCTTGTGACATTCTCTTCAATGCTTTGTGTCCCGAAGAGTTCAACAAAATCAGCCGTCTTGAGAATGCTAAGGAGATTTGGGATACTTTGGTTGAAATGCACGAAGGTACTGAATCTGTGAAGGAATCAAAGCTGGATATTCTTCAAGGTCAGCTTGACAAGTTCAAGATGAAGGATGGTGAAGGAGTCGCTGAAATGTACTCTAGGCTTGCTCTCATCACAAATGAGATTGCTGGCTTAGGAAGCGAAGAAATGACCGACCGATTCATCATTAAGAAGATTCTCAGAGCTTTGGATGGAAAGTATGACACCGTGTGCACTTTGATCCAAATGATGCCAAACTACAAGACTCTCAAGCCAACTGAAGTCATTGGAAGGATTGTTGCTCATGAGATGACACTTAAGGATAAGGAAGAGCTTCACAACAAGTCAAGTGGTGCTTACAAAGCTACAAGTGATGCTCCTACTACCTCAAGTGACAAGTTAGTTTCCAATGAAGACATAAGCCTAATGGTCAGGAACTTAAACAAGTTCTACAAGAATAGAGGCAAAGAGAGAAGCTCAAAGTCTAGATCATATGATGGAAAGAGATCTTCTAGTCGTGATCGAAACTGCTACAATTGTGGAAGACCCGGACACTTCTCAAATGAGTGTACGGCTCCCCACAAGAGAAGAGAAGAATCTCCAAGAAGAAGAGCAAGAGATGAGTCACCTCGGAAAGAGAGAAGGAGTAGAGATGATCGTTATGAACGAAGACCTCCTCGGAGAAGCAAGGATTCGGAGAGGAAAGACAAGTCATCAAGGAGCTACACAAGAAGAAGACATCAAGCTCATGTTGGTGAATGGGTCTCCGGCTCCGACTCTGACAGTCAATCCGATGGAAGCTATCACTCCGACTCCGACTATAGTCAAGATGAAGGTGTTGCCGGACTTGCACTCGTATCCTCCAACTCAAACTCCTACGACTTATTTGATTCACCGAATGAGGGAATTGGAAGATGCTTCATGGCTAAAGGCCCCAAGGTAACACACCCTGAGTTCATTGACTTTGATAGTGATGAGGATGACTTACTTGGTGAAGATGAGCTCTTGCATGATAAATCTAGTGAGCTTAGTAATGATGAAAATGCTAGTAGTCTTTATAGTCGAGAAGAGTCGAATGACAATGCTATGAAGGAGATTGAGCGTCTAACTAAAGAACTAAACACTCTTAAGTTAGCTCATGAAACAACTCAAGAAGATCATAGAGAGCTCCTAAGATCTCATGAGAAGCTACGCTTCGAGAAGCTCACTCTAGAGCAAGAACATGAGTTTCTAAAAGCGATCAATGACGATCTTCGAAAGAAGAGTTCTTCATATCTTGCCAAACGACTTCTCTTGTCTAATTTCTTGCCACCTATTAAGACTAAGCATGACAAGCATAAGAAAAATTCTTCCTCTAGTAGTAACAATAACAATGTTAAATCCAATGTTGTTACTTCTAGTAGTTCTCTTGATTCCACTAACAATGTTCCACGCCAAGTTTGGCACGGGCAAATTCATGTTGGATAGGAAGCACTTACCACTGCAGCCAGAGTATGAGGACAACGTAGTTGTGATGGATGAAGAGGATCCCACCTCAGTTGAAGGGCAAGCCAAGATCGAAGCTGCAAAGAAAGCCAAAGCTGACAGAGAGGCAGCAGCAGCAGCAGCTAAGCCAAAGAGCTTCGGAGATCAGATTCTTGAAGCAACCCGGAGAATTGAACAACGCCTGGCCAGCATTGAGCAATCTCAGGAGAGCCTTGAGAGGATCGTCGAGGACAAGATCCACGCTCTAGACGTGAAGCTGACTGAGATTCAGGTGTCTGTCAACAAGCTTGAGGCAGACATGGAGGAGACTAGGCAGGAGAGGGCAGAGCTTATGCAGGATGATATAGTCCAGGACTCTCATCGCCAGACTGCTCCGGTTCCCAGAGGATCCAGGTCTGCAGCTATCCCAGTGACAGACTCCAGGGCTACCACTTCAGCACCAGCTACAGCTCCAGCAGTTCCTTCAGCTCCAGCATCCACTACTCCAGCGCAGACATCCGCAGAAGTCTTCGCCGACGCAGCTATCTCTACACCGACATCGACCCAGACGGGAGCAGCCAGCCGAGCCCGCAGTGACGTTTAGCTCTATACCTTTTCGAACTTTTTGGTAACTTGTTGCCAAAGGGGGAGAAATTGCTATAGATCATAGGGCTTCGAGAGAGAGAGTGCTCTTTCGTCTTTTCGTTCTTTTGCCGTTTTCCTTGAGATACATTGGTTTCTTTTGGTTCCAGATACTTTAAGTGTGCTTGCTACTACGTTTGATGCTACCTTAATGAGTGCTTAGTCATACTATGCTTTAATGTGTGCTTATTGTTTATCATATGCTATTTCTTATTGTATGGCTATTTACTCTTGTCTTGGTGATTGAGTGCATGTTATTCATTCTTATCATTTTGTGCGCTCCACCAAGATGTATGTGATATGGAAGAGTGACCCATAATCCTAATCGATTGTGCATTTGCATTCAAACGCAAATTTTAAATAATGCACAAATTTAGGGGGAGCTCTTGTTTATCACATACTTCTCAAAGCGACGATATTATTCTTTGATTATATCTTTTGTCGAAGCTTTGATCTATATGTTGTCATCAATTACCAAAAAGGGGGAGATTGAAAGTGCAACTAATCCCCGGGTGGTTTTGGTAATTAATAACAACATATACATCATTGAACTAATATTCTCTTGAGAATCATTTCAGAAAAGTTCGATGATGTGGGTAAGGAAATGTCTGAAGAAGTGGACCCCTCAAAATGCTAAGACAAGCATTGGCAAAAGCTCAAGACTCCATTTTTGGTTTAGTGATCAAAGATCACATTGAGTCCATAGGAAAGCCAATACTATCAAAAGGGGATGAGGTTGTGTTAATGTTCTCGTTGCTCAAGTGCTTGGTGATCTAACTCCCTCAACTATCAGCACTATTCACTACTTAACACACACCCATAAGTAATCTCGGTCACACCGATTTCTCCAACTCAGTCCCACCGAGATGAACCACTTCAGTTGTTTCTCCAAACCCTAAATTCTCGGTCACACCGATTCTGAGTTTCGGTCTCACCGAAAAAGGGCTGCCAACCTTCTGTGATCAGTTGACATCAATTCGGAATATCCGAGTTTATACTTTCGGTCTCACCGAGATGGCAAACCCTAACCTTTGACTCACTTCGGTCTCACCGAGATGGTATTTTCGGTCCCACCGAAAATCCCAACGTTCACTATATTTGAACTTTCGGTCTAACCGAGTTTTCACTTCGGTCTGACCGAGATTGGTCAAATGTGTGTGTAACGGTTGGATTTTGTGTGGAGGCTATATATACCCCTCCACCCCCTCCTCATTCGTGAGGAGAGCCATCAGAAAGTACCACCACTTCTACCACACACTTTCTGAGAAGTGAACCACCTACCCTTGTGTTGAGATCAAGCCATTCCATTCCTATCATATGAAACTTGATCTCTAGCCTTCCCAAGTTGCTTTCCACTCAAATCCTTCTTCCACCACAGCCATATCAGTGAGGAGAGTTGAGTGTTGGGGAGTTTATCACTTGAAGCACAAGAGCAAGGAGTTCATCACCATCAACACCGTCTATTACCTTTTGGGGGGTGGTGCCTCCTAGATTGGTTAGGTGTCGCTTGGGAGCCTCCGTCGTGATGTGGAGTTGAACCAAGAAGTTTGTAAGGGCAAGGAGATCGCCTACTTCGTGAAGATCTACCCCGAGTAAGGCTAGTCCTCCGTGGGCGTAGGCCGGGATGGAATAGACAAGGTTGCTTCTTCGTGGACCCTTCGTGGGTGGAGCCCTCCGTGGACTCGCGCAGCCGTTACCCTCCGTGGGTTGAAGTCTCCATCAACGTGGATGTACGATAGCACCACCTATCGGAACCACGACAAAAATCTCCGTGTCACCAAACTGCGTTTGATCTTCTCCACCTCCTTTTTACATGTGCAATTTACTTTCCGCTGCATATACTCTAGAATTGCATGTGTAGGGTGTTACTTGAATTGATCTTAATTGTGAAACTGCCAAAAACTTTGCATGATCTAAAGGCAGATTTTTTATATTGTCAAGTAGTCTAATCACCCCCCCTCTAGACCTACTTTCGATCCTACAAGTGGTATCAGAGCTTTGGTCTCCATTGCCTTGGTTTCCATTGCATTGGACTCCATAAGCTTGGTTTCACAACCTAGGAGAGTATGGCGTCTAGTGAGGGTAATTACCGTAGAGGTCCTTACTTTGATGGTACAAATTTTGCTAGTTGGAAGCATAAAATGAAAATGCATATTCTTGGTCATAACCCAGCCGCATGGGGCATTATTTGTGTTGGCATGCAAGGTGATTTCTTTGAAGAAGGAAAAGTTCCGGATCGCGAAGCTACACCCGAAGAGTTGAAGATGTTGCAAAACAATGCTCAAGCTTGTGACATTCTCTTCAATGCTTTGTGTCCCGAAGAGTTCAACAAAATCAGTCGTCTTGAGAATGCTAAGGAGATTTGGGATACTTTGGTTGAAATGCACGAAGGTACTGAATCTGTGAAGGAATCAAAGCTAGATATTCTTCAAGGTCAACTTGACAAGTTCAAGATGAAGGATGGTGAAGGAGTCGCTGAAATGTACTCAAGGCTTGCTCTCATCACAAATGAGATTGCTGGCTTAGGAAGCGAAGAAATGACCGACCGATTCATCATTAAGAAGATTCTCAGAGCTTTGGATGGAAAGTATGACACCGTGTGCACTTTGATCCAAATGATGCCAAACTACAAGACTCTCAAGCCAACTGAAGTCATTGGAAGAATTGTTGCTCATGAGATGACACTTAAGGATAAGGAAGAGCTTCACAACAAGTCGAGTGGTGCTTACAAAGCTACAAGTGATGCTCCTACTACCTCAAGTGACAAGTTAGTTTCCAATGAAGACATAAGCCTAATGGTCAGGAACTTCAACAAGTTCTACAAGAATAGAGGCAAAGAAAGAAGCTCAAAGTCTAGATCATATGATGGAAAGAGATCTTCTAGTCGTGATCGAAACTGCTACAATTGTGGAAGACCCGGACACTTCTCAAATGAGTGTACGGCTCCCCACAAGAGAAGAGAAGAGTCTCCAAGAAGAAAAGCAAGAGATGAGTCACCTCGGAGAGAGAGAAGGAGTAGAGATGATCGTTATGAACGAAGACCTTCTCGGAGAAGCAAGGACTCGGAGAGGAAAGACAAGTCATCAAGGAGCTACACAAGAAGAAGACATCAAGCTCATGTTGCTTTATGTAAAAGTGGTAACCCCACTTGTGCTTAAACGATGAGTATGACCTATGATCAAATGTTCTCATTTGACTCCTAAGTCAATATACTCATATATAGATGACCTAGTCATCGACAAATTGTGTGCTAGTAGCTAGAGTTTTGGTTGTGCATGTTTGACACATATTTCAGTTGCTATCTTATTGTGTGAGCATGTTGGATGCATGATTTTATCCATTCAAGGACATCCATTTGTTGTTTTGATTGTTTTGGTTTCCTTTTCTGGCCAAATGGATGGACAAGAATGCCTAAGCAGCTTCCCTAGCTATCTATGCTATCTTGTCTCAAAATTCTATTCATGCTTATATCACAACTTTGAACAAGTCTTTTTCGGACAGTCCGAGTGAGGAGCACTCGGAACCACCGATTCGTCTAAGGCTGACTTCCAAAACCTTCTAAGTCTATTTCGGTCTGACCGGCTTCTCAATCTCGGTCCAACCGAAACACTTAGATTGATCTAGGTTTCATCTCGGTGAAACCGAGTTCAAAATCTCGGTCTGACCGATATGTGTAACTGCACAGCAGAAATACATCTCGGTGACACCGAGTTTTTCAACTCGGTCCCACCGACAGCACGGGGTTATATATACTGAGGGCTGCGCGCGATCTATTCCTTTCAAACCGTTCGCCCTCCAAGACCCCTGCTGCCGCCGCCCTGATCTAAGGATCGTCGCCGTCGTCGCCTGTGTGCCCTTGCCGCAGGTCTCCGCCGCCGTCAACGGTAATCTTCTCCTCCGTTGCCGCCGTAGAGGGACACCACCAAGTTAGGGTGTGTCTCAATCCCTATTCATGCTCCACTTCTGATTCTTGCATGATAGGACTGCCCTGATTCAATCCATGTTTGATATGATCCCAATACATTGTTCAGATCGTTTAGTCTCGAGGAAAATTCTTAGGTTTAGGTTTCCACGGAATGCATCTCGGTGAAGCCGATTCCTGAAACTCGGACTGACCGATTTGGTCTCTGACCATTGCACTACACAGTTCGGTCTGACCGAGTTGTGAAAATCGGAATGTCCGAAGTGAAGTTTCTATGAAACCCTAGTTTTTCGGTAGGACCGAAACCCATTTCGGTCTGACCGAAAGTGGTGTGTAGGTTCTGTTGAACACTTCGGTTACACCGAAACTTGAAATCGGTTTGACCGAAATACATTCTGTGAAAACTCAAAACTAAGTTTTTAACTCATTTTTTTTGCAAAAACTTCTGCAGTTGTGATAACTCTTCTACTCTGCCTATACCTTATCTATTCACAGGTCTTTCAGCCATGTCAGATGTCAGTGACAGCCAGAACAGGTCCGAATCACCGTTTGCTGAGATTCCAGAGGCAGGTACAAGTCCTGAGGCTAGCAGCTCTAGTGATGATGGTGAGAGGAGTACCCCTAGTGGTCTGCCTCCTGCTGCTACGAGAACCAGGAAGAAGAGAACGTCTGATTCTGAGGATTCCGATTTCGTTGCTGAGGAAGTTACCTCCAAGCCGAAGAGGCAAGTGGTCGCCAAAGAGCTCCAAGGGCAGCAGCCAAAGAAAGGCACGAGCAAAGTGAAGCAGTCTGCAGTTGCCAAGAAGCTCAACTTGGAAGAGCCAGCTCCAAGCAAGGTGAAGAAGACTTCCAAAAGGAAGAGAGTTGTTTATGCTGAACCTCAAGTTGATGATGCTGAAGAAGAAGAAGAAGATGCACCCCAGCCTCCTCCTCAGAAAGCTAAGTTCATGGGTGATGCTATTCGGGCTCAAGCCTCCTCCAAGCCCAAGAAGCCTGCTCCAGCTAAGGCAGCTCCAGCAAAGCCTAAGAGGACAACCAGAAGCATTCCAGCTTCTGAGAAGAACAAAGGTGAGATGCCACCTTCTGAGTCAGATGAAGAGCATGTGTTGCTCAAGCTCCGTCCCAGATTGCCACTCCACAATGATGCTCATCCTCAAGCTGAGGATATGAAGGCAAGGAAGGACAAAGGTCTCAGGCTATGGAGACAATCTGATCCATATGCCGTAAGAAGAAGGACTGCTGTAGACCCCAGATTCCACACCAAAGAGCAGCAGGATTTCTATGAGACCGTGCTAATGGATAAGAAGCCCATTGTTGCTGACACTAGGTATGTCGACTGGAAGTACATTGACAGCAGAGAGCATCGGGACTTCTTTCCCCATGTGCATGAGAGCTTTACTGCATGTGGAGTTGCTGACTTTGTGGGTCAAGAACTGACAGCATGGAACGACGAGATGATCATGCAGTTCTATGCCACAGCTCATTTCTACCCCGATGGCAAGGTCACATGGATGACTGAAGGTCAACGGTTTTCTTCAACTGTTGCAGAATGGGCAGAACTTCTGAACGCTCCAGTGCAGAGAGAGGACGACGTTGATGTCTATGGGATTCCTAAGAAGAGTCATGATTCCATGAAGAATATGTACAAGGAGACCCCAGCTGCTGATTTGGAGGGATGGAAACTCGGCTCAGTGTATTATCTCCAGGCAGGTCTGACCACCACTAACACTATCCTGAGGCATACTTTGATGCCTAAGTCAGGTGACCACCGGATGATACGAGGCTATTCTATCAACATGCTGCACATTCTCGATGAGAAGGCACCTTTTAAGGTGATGGACTTGATGGTAGAGACCATCAAGAGGACTGCAGCTGACCAGAAGAGGTCGTGTGGGTTTGCACCGCAGAAACAGATGCTTATCAACGCCAAGTTTGGCACGGGCAAATTCATGTTGGATAGGAAGCACTTACCACTGCAGCCAGAGCATGAGGACAACGTAGTTGTGATGGATGAAGAGGATCCCACCTCAGTTGAAGGGCAAGCCAAGATCGAAGCTGCAAAGAAAGCCAAAGCTGACAGAGCAGCAGCAGCAGCAGCTAAGCCAAAGAGCTTCGGAGATCAGATTCTTGAAGCAACCCGGAGAATTGAACAACGCCTGGCCAGCATTGAACAATCTCAGGAGAGCCTTGAGAGGATCGTCGAGGACAAGATCCACGCCCTAGACGTGAAGCTGACTGAGATTCAGGTGTCTGTCAACAAGCTTGAGGCAGACATGGAGGAGACTAGGCAGGAGAGGGCAGAGCTTATGCAGGATGATATAGTCCAGGACTCTCATCGCCAGACTGCTCCGGTTCCCAGAGGATCCAGGTCTGCAGCTATCCCAGTGACAGACTCCAGGGCTACCACTTCAGCACCAGCTACAGCTCCAGCAGTTCCTTCAGCTCCAGCATCCACTCCTCCAGCGCAGACATCCGCAGAAGTCTTCGCCGACGCAACTATCTCTACACCGACATCGACCCAGACGGGAGCAGCCAGCCGAGCCCGCAGTGACGTTTAGCTCTATACCTTTTCGAACTTTTTGGTAACTTGTTGCCAAAGGGGGAGAAATTGCTATAGATCATAGGGCTTCGAGAGAGAGAGTGCTCTTTCGTCTTTTCGTTCTTTTGCCGTTTTCCTTGAGATACATTGGTTTCTTTTGGTTCCAGATACTTTAAGTGTGCTTGCTACTACGTTTGATGCTACCTTAATGAGTGCTTAGTCATACTATGCTTTAATGTGTGCTTATTGTTTATCATATGCTATTTCTTATTGTATGGCTATTTACTCTTGTCTTGGTGATTGAGTGCATGTTATTCTTTCTTATCATTTTGTGCGCTCCACCAAGATGTATGTGACATGGAAGAGTGACCCATAATCCTAATCGATTGTGCATTTGCATTCAAACGCAAATTTTAAATAATGCACAAATTTAGGGGGAGCTCTTGTTTATCACATACTTCTCAAAGCGACGATATTATTCTTTGATTATATCTTTTGTCGAAGCTTTGATCTATATGTTGTCATCAATTATCAAAAAGGGGGAGATTGAAAGTGCAACTAATCCCCGGGTGGTTTTGGTAATTAATAACAACATATATATCATTGAACTAATATTCTCTTGAGAATCATTTCAGAAAAGTTCGATGATGTGGGTAAGGAAATGTCTGAAGAAGTGGACCCCTCAAAATGCTAAGACAAGCATTGGCAAAAGCTCAAGACTCCATTTTTGGTTTAGTGATCAAAGATCACATTGAGTCCATAGGAAAGCCAATACTATTAAAAGGGGATGAGGTTGTGTTAATGTTCTCGTTGCTCAAGTGCTTGGTGATCTAACTCCCTCAACTATCAGCACTATTCACTACTTAACACACACCCATAAGTAATCTCGGTCACACCGATTTCTCCAACTCAGTCCCACCGAGATGAACCACTTCAGTTGTTTCTCCAAACCCTAAATTCTCGGTCACACCGATTCTGAGTTTCGGTCTCACCGAAAAAGGGCTGCCAACCTTCTGTGATCAGTTGACATCAATTCGGAATATCCGAGTTTATATTTTCGGTCTCACCGAGATGGCAAACCCTAACCTTTGACTCACTTCTGTCTCACCGAGATGGTATTTTCGGTCCCACCGAAAATCCCAACGTTCACTATATTTGAACTTTCGGTCTAACCGAGTTTTCACTTCGGTCTGACCGAGATTGGTCAAATGTGTGTGTAACGGTTGGATTTTGTGTGGAGGCTATATATACCCCTCCACCCCCTCCTCATTCGTGAGGAGAGCCATCAGAAAGTACCACCACTTCTACCACACACTTTCTGAGAAGTGAACCACCTACCCTTGTGTTGAGATCAAGCCATTCCATTCCTACCATATGCAACTTGATCTCTAGCCTTCCCAAGTTGCTTTCCACTCAAATCTTTCTTCCACCACAGCCATATCAGTGAGGAGAGTTGAGTGTTGGGGAGTTTATCACTTGAAGCACAAGAGCAAGGAGTTCATCACCATCAACACCGTCTATTACCTTTTGGGGGGTGGTGCCTCCTAGATTGGTTAGGTGTCGCTTGGGAGCCTCCGTCTTGATGATGTGGAGTTGAACCAAGAAGGTTGTAAGGGCAAGGAGATCGCCTACTTCGTGAAGATCTACCCCGAGTAAGGCTAGTCCTCCGTGGGCGTAGGCCGTGATGGAATAGACAAGGTTGCTTCTTCGTGGACCCTTCGTGGGTGGAGCCCTCCGTGGACTCGCGCAGCCGTTACCCTCCGTGGGTTGAAGTCTCCATCAACGTGGATGTACGATAGCACCACCTATCGGAACCACGACAAAAATCTCCGTGTCACCAAACTGCGTTTGATCTTCTCCACCTCTCTTTTACATGTGCAATTTACTTTCCGCTGCATAAACTCTAGAATTGCATGTGTAGGGTGTTACTTGAACTGATCTTGTTTGTGAAACTGCCAAAAACATTGCATGATCTAAAGGCAGATTTTTTATATTGTCAAGTAGTCTAATCACCCCCCCTCTAGACCTACTTTCGATCCTACAACTCCCTTCATACATAACTCATCATAATCTGATTAGCGAGGTTAGTACCCAAAATAGAATATTTTTTTCCCTACTGGAAATAAAGATAATCTTGAAGAGCTACTGTTTCTCAACATTGCCAAAAGGTTTTTGCAAAGAAAAAGCAAGCTCAAGGTTTGCAAACGAAGAAAAGGCAAAACAGGACAGAATCTGTGAAAAACAGACCAGCAGGTAGTAAAAAATATTTTTTTCGGGGCACTTCTGCAACTCAAATCAAAAAACTCAAAACAGACGCTCGAAAGCCAATTGTATAGAGCACGCTGTCAAAAAAATTCGGATCAAAAAGATGATCGGGTGATTTTATTCGAAGTTTTCTTTCCAAGGACAGAATCTGTTTTCTGGACAACACATCACAACTTTTGAACTTTCTTGCAATCGGCGGCTAAACTTGGCACAAAGCTGAAAAGAAAAGATACAATGATGATGCTACTGTAGTAAAAAACATCAAGACACAACAAAAGCAAAATAAAACCTAATTCGTTGTGGGCTGCCTCCCAAAAGCGGTTTCTTTTATGCCTTTAAGCTAGGCATGATGCAAAAAGAGAAGATCAAGTTTTATCAAGAGTAAGAGAATAGCTAGCCCGTGTAACGGACTCAAAAGGCAACTTAATCTTCTTTCTAGGGAAGTGTTCCATCCCTTTCTTGAGAGGGAATTGGAATTTTATATTCCCCTCTTTCATGTCAATGATAGCACCAATGGTGCGAAGAAAAGGACGTCCCAAAATAATTGGACATGAAGGTTCACATTCAATATCCATAATTGTAAAATCAACGGGAACATAATTGTCGTTGACAATGATAAGAACATCGTCGATCTTCCCCAAAGGTTTCTTTACGGAAGAATCAACAAGACGAACACCAAAAGAACAAGGATCAAAAGGTTTTAATTCAAACATATCATACATTCTTTTGGGCATAACGGAGGTACTAGCTCCAACATCACATAAAGCATAGCAAGAGAAGTTGTTCAATTTAATTTTGACTATGGGATCCCAACCATCTTCTAGCTTCCTAGGGATGGAAGTCTCAAGCTTGAGCTTTTCTTCCCTAGCTTTGGTAAGAGCATTGGTGATATGCTCCGTGAAGGCAAGATTAAGTGTGCTAGTGTGGGGATCTCTAGACATCTTGTGAAGAAAACCAATAACTTCAGAAAGGGTGCAATTATCAAAATCAAGGTCACTACTATCAAGTAAAGTGGTAGTGGTGTCCTTTAGGCTCACTTGTTTGGTAGCTTCTATGGTCATAGGAGTTTCTTCTTCTACGGTTGAGGTCATAGCATCACCATTAATAGGTCCAATGGGACTAGGAGTGCATTGGGTGCTAAGAGTTTGGATATCCTCAACAACTTGAATAGTAGCATCAGTGTGGTGGGTTGGAAGGCTCTTAATTCTATCTTCTTCCTCCTTTTCTCTAGCCCATCTCTTTTTAAGTTTAGCCATCATCCTAATGTTTTCATTAATTTGCACTTGAATAACATTCATAGGAGTGGTCTTCCTCTCCTCAAGAGGAGAAGTTCTAATTTTAAGCAACTCTACCTCATGGGCTAAATTGTCTACCTTCGAAGAGAGATTATCTAGTTTGTCTAGTTTTTCTTCTACACTCTTATTGAAGGCCTTTTGGGTAGTGATGAAGTCTTTAAGGATAATCTCTAGTTCAGAAGTGGAGTTCTTGGTGCTAGGATAAGCATTGTTGTTCCCATAGGAATTAGACGGGAACGGTCTAGGGTTGCCACCAAAAATACTCCTATAAGCATTGTTATTGAAATTGTTTCTAGAGATAAAGTTCACATCTACTTGATCTTGAGCAATCAAAGAATTTAAAGGAACATCATGAGGATCAATAGAAGATTGCTTGGAAAGTAGAGACATGATCAAGTCAACCTTTTCATTTAGGGAGGAAATCTCCTCGACAGAGTTTACCTTCCTACCCGTTGGAGCGCGTTAGGTGTGCCATTGGGAATAATTGGGCATCATTTCGTCGAGAAGTTTCGTGGCAGCACCAAGTGTAGTTGACATAAATGTTCCTCCCGCGGCCGAATCTAACAAGTTCTGCGAGGTAAAGTTCAAGCCTGCATAAAAAGTTTGGATAACCATCCAAGTAGTCAAACCATGAGTAGGGCAGTTCTTGACAAGAGATTTCATGCGTTCCCAAGCTTGGGCAACGTGTTCATTATCCAATTGTTTAAAATTCATTATGTTACTCCTTAATTGGATAATTTTAGCAGGGGGATAGTACTTCCCAATAAAGGCATCCTTGCACTTGTCCCAAGAATCTATACTGTTCCTAGGCAAGGATTGAAACCAGATTTTAGCTCCTCCTCTCAAGGAGAAAGGAAAAAGCTTAAGCTTAACAATATCACCATCTACTTCTTTGTACTTTTGCATATCACAGAGCTCAACAAAATTATTTAAGTGCAAAGCAGCATCATCTCCAGCACCGGAGAATTGATCTTTCATAACTAGGGTCAGCAGAGCAGGTTTAATCTCATAAGAAGGTGCTAAAGTGGCAGGTGTAGCAATAGGCGTGCAGATAAAGTCATTGTTGTTATGACTAGTGAAGTCACACAACTTGGTGTTCTCGGTGGAACCCATAGCAGCAGCAAGCAAGATAACTATTTTTGTGATTTTTGGTAAGGGACACTAAAGCAAAAACTGAAAGGTAAACTAACAAGACTAAAAAGCAAAGATAAAAGATAGCGTGCAACTCCCCTATCTTGAAGAGTGGAGTCCCCGGCAACGGCGCCAGAAACTTGCTTGATGGCTTCTCGCCCCTCGTTGGTTACCCCAAGTGGAAGGTTGAGATGTAGCGTAGCGGCAAATTTCCCTTGGCAAAGATACCAAGGATCGAATCCCGTGAGACTCCAACGGCGCCAGAAACTTAGCGGTTGACGGGACCTGCACAGAGATACAAATAACTTTGCTCCCAACGAGTACAGAGAGGTTGTCAATCCCTCCGGCCTTGTTGTTTACAAAGGATCAAACATAAGAGATAATAATGATAGCTATGACTGCAACTAGGAAATAAAAATAGGAAGTAAATAGAAGGTGTGATCAGCGGTGGTAATATGGACCGGGGTCCCATGATGTTCACTAGTGATGTCTCTCTCCCAGAAGACGATAAAACAGCAAAGCGAGGTAAACAAATTACAGATGGGCAATTGACAGGATTATGTGTGCAAACCAATGCTAACTATGCTGCAAAGAAAGGTAGAGGCTCAAAAGTATCGGCGGTACGCCAAGGCAAGTAGACCGAAATCCATCTGCATCTACTACTAATCATCCACCTTGAGATATCTATCCAGAACATCTCGTTGGTATTAAGTTGCGAATCCCACCCAAAGTGTAAACTCAAAGCAACATACAACTGCATTAAAAGAACTTTGTGTAAAGTAAACAATCCTTGCACCCGTAAGTACAAGCACCGTTGTTTTCTCCTTTGTGGCAACAGCACATCCCCTAGACTCATGTTTCTGTCACTCAAGCTAGTCATCAGGGGGCATGAACAGACAATCAAGAATAACGCTCCCTCTTGGAGTTACTACCTACTACTTGGCCAAAGTAATAAACAGCAACGGAGAACATGCAAGAATTACTCAAGAACAAAGATATAAAAGAGGAGAATCAAATATATTACTCAAACACATTCTGAACATAGTCTCATAATCCATCAGATCCCAGCAAACTCAACAAAGCAACAGCAGAAAGATTACATATGTGCCTCGATCATGTAGGGCAGCTCACGAGGTCTAAACCATGAAGAGCAAAGAGGGGAGGAGAACATCACATAGCTACTGATCATGGACCCATGGTCCAAGGTGGACTACTCACGGCACATCCGGGAAGCGTCCATGGTGGTGGAGAAGCTCCCGGCGGTGGTTCTCCCCTCTAGCAGGGTGCCGGGAAGAGTTCTCCTGATGCTCCCGATCTTGGAAGCGCTGCGGCGGCGGAACAGAGGCGAGATTGCGAAAAAGGGTTCTGTCCTCGAGGGTTTCGGGACGAGAGGGATATATATGTGAAGGGGGGCAGCCAGAGGCGGAGCAGGGGCCCCAGGCGCCCCCCTAGCGCGGCCAGGGGTGGGGCCGCGCCAGGTGGCCGCCTGGGCCTCCCCTGGCTCCCCTCTTGCCCATCTTTGGTTCTTCGCGAAGCTTCCTGTACGCTGATTTTTCCTATATTTTTTCTGGAATTTTTGGAGCACTTTTAATATGGGGGAAACCTGAAATAGAAAAACAGCAGAAAATAGGAACTGGCACTGTGGTGCACTGAGTTAATAGGTTAGTCCAAATATGATCAAAAGTGTATGGAAGTGCATCAATATCATAGCAATATCACACAAAAGAAGCATGGAGCAAGCAGAAATTATAGATACGTTTTGGACGTATCAGGGCCTTGAAGTGATTTGACGGGGTCCAACGAGATAGCCGAGAAAATTTGAACTCCGGAAAGAAAAGATTAAGACACTTGGAACTAGAATTTATTCATCAAGAATAAACTCCGAATGAAGGAATAAATCAACTTGATGAAAAAATAAGAATTATGTTATGCTTATCCTCCACCAATTAAATTGATGCAAAGCAATGGATTTTCATATCACTTATTCCCGATGAAAAAGGGATTAAGAGAGGTATATCGCGAACTTGTGAAAATCTTCATGAAACACTGGTAGGATTGGAATAAAATTGAATGGATTGATATGACAACACCGGAAAAGAACTCTTGAGCGAACCACCGTAAGAATTGAAACCGAGTGAAGAAAGGAAAGAACTACCAGGAAGAATTAAAATCGAGTGATGAAAAAGAACAAACCACCGTAAGGAATTGAAATTGAGTGAATACCACAGAATGAATCGCCGGGAAGAATAAATTATTTGCGGAAATTTAGAAACAAGAGAACGAAGAGATCGCGAACGGTTTAAAGAATGCTTGAACGAGCACCGGACAAATGTGAGACGAACGAAGAGGCATCAATGAAGAATATTTGGAGGACGAAGTTGAAAACTGAGAACGAAGAAATCTTCTAGAATGATGGCCTTCAGAGGAACACAAACAAAAGAATTCATGAAATACTTTGGAAGAATGAAAAGAATTAAGGTTGAACCAATGATGAAAAGAATTAAAAGCGATCTTGAAGAAGGCATATGACTGATGGAATCCATACTTACGTCACACTTGAAAAGAATTTTGGAACACTCCGGAAATTTGGAAGAGTCAGGTAATATCCTGGGAAAGACCTGTGGGTTATGAGCCCACCGAAGAGAAAACACCGTTGAAAGGATTGAAAAGGAGATAATGCACCAGAACGATTGAAACATTCTAATGAGTTGACAACCTCGAATTAATTGAAATACAGACGAATCTCCTGAGATGTCTTCGGAACTCCGGAATAATTAATTAGCGAGAGGTGAACCAGCAAGGGGAAAAACATTTGAGCCGATGAAAGAATATGAACAACACCGAGATATTGGAATTGAATCCACCAGAAAAGAAAAGAGATGAAGAATGACGAACTAGACGAGAATTCACCAGTTGAAATAATTGATGAAAGAAAGCAAAGACTTCACACGAGTAGGATGGATACTCGATTAAGGACTCCGGCTCCGAGAAGAAAAAAGGGTGGGCGGGTGGGAAAAAGAAAGACAACTTCGGAAGTGGAAAACAACACCGGTTGAAAAGAACTGAGGATTGAACTTGCAAAGAAGAAGAGGATCAAAACACTTGACAAGAGATGCACCAGATGAAAAGAACTGACAACGCAACGAACGAAAACTAATCGCATGATCCTAAAAAATATTTGAAGGGGAAGAGGAGTAATTCAAAACACCTACGTCAAGATTCCTCACCAGAGCGACGAAGGGGCAGAGGAGTAAAAAGAATTCCTACTCTCCGATATAACTAGACACCGAAAAAGTTTTCTTCTAGACTCAACAACGGCCAAGCTACGATCAATCAAGGGGGCTCCTATGGTCGGTCGAGGCTCTGATACCAACTTGTCAGGCCCAAGATGCGATTCTATCCCGATCACGTGACACTTACGTGATTGGGGCACAACCGCATTTCGGGCGCTTAGCAAGATGGATATCATTACATCGTACCATTACATACATACATGGGGGATACAACAATACATACAAGTCACATGAATACATCAACATCAATACAACACATCCGACTACGGATGCAAACATGAAAAGCACACGACATCCATCTGCTATCGCAGGTTGCTGACCCGGAACCTAACCCAAGACTGAAGAAGAAGAAGAAGAAGAAGAAGAAAGAAAGAACTTCAACGCAACGATCATCGCTCTCACGTCAAGACATCGGAAACCTACACTTTCAACTGTTGTTGTAGTATCTGTGAGCCACGAGGACTCAGCAATCCCATAACCATGGGTAACAAGACTAGCAAAGCTTAATGGTGAGGTTGCAGCAGCGGCTAAGCGATATGTATGGTGGCTAACTTACGAGTACAAGAATAAGATGAGCATCTACGCAAGCGGTGGCAAACTAGTAATGATCGCTAAAGATCCTGAACTACCTACGAGTCAAACATAACCCCACCGTGTTCTCTTCTAAAAGAGAAAAGAGATAGTCATGGTTACTCACATAGTTGTGTGTTTTATGTCGGATCCTCTGTCAAGTTTTCTACAACCGGACATTAACAAATTCCAATCTACCACATAACCGCAGGCACGGCTTTCGAAAGATCATAACCCTGCAGGTGTGTCCCAACTTAGCCCATCACAAGCTCTCACGATCAGTTGAGATAATAATAATTATTACCATTTATCTTAGGGACAATCCGATCAGGCTCGGAATCCCGGTACACAAGACATTTCGACAATGGTAAAACAAGTCCAACAAGACCTCCCGGCGTGCTGACACCCTGATAGTAGCCGTGCATATCTCGTCTCAGGACACGTCCGGATGAGCACAAGGTACATCAACCAAACCCCAAGTTTCCAAGGGGGGGCGCTGCAAACGAATCTATTTGGGACCAACACCATCAGCAGTGGCCCCCTTCTATGTAGAAAAGAATCCCGAGGGTGCGACCCCCTAAGCAATTTAATTAATTAAAACCAATGTTGGGCCTTGCTGGAGGAGTTTTATTCAAAGACGAAGTGTCAAGGGGTCCCCATATACCCAACCGTGTAAGGAACGCAAAATCAAGGAACATAATGCCGGTTTATCGGCTCCTAAGGTGGCATGAGTGGAACAAATCACCGAGCAAAAGGCCAAGCCTTCCACCCATGCCCAGTATATAGGTGTGTTAATAATAATAATAGATATTGAGATATTCCAACAACAAGTTCGAACATGGAACGATCTTCATCTTCACCTGCAACTAACAACGCTATAAGAGGGGCTGAGCAAGCGGGTAACATAGCCAAACAATGGTTTGCTAGGAAGGTGTCAAAGGTTAGACGTTTCATGGCAACAAGGAGAGGGGCTGACAATAATGATGGGTAGCGCGACATGTAACGATAGCATCGAGACAACTAAGCATGGCAATGATAGTAAAGGTATCCAAGGTGATGGTCATCTTGCCTGAGATCCCGCAAGGAAGAAGAACGGATCCTTGAAGAAGATGAAAAAGAAGCCTTGAAGACGAACCACGGTAGACGAATGAATCCTCACGATCGCAACGGAACAAGCACTAACGAGAAGAAGAAAGCAACACGGTAAACACACCACACAAGACATGACAATATGCTCAACCAAGTATGATGCAAGAGAAGTCTATATATGATGCAAAACATGGCAAGGGATGATGCACACAAGAACAACATCACCCAACAAGTTTAAATGAGGCCGGAATCCACATAACAAATCCAGTAAGTCCTCATTTGCATAATTTGAAATTAGTCCAGATCTGAACAAACCTTAAGTTAAATTTGTTAAACAGCAATTTAACATGCACCATGATGATCTACTTGAAATTCTAGTCAAGTTTCATATAAAGTTTGTTTAATTCGGAGCTACGGCCTAGAAGATATGAGCAAAACAAGACAAGCATGGCAACGGTGCAAGATGCACCCAAACATCAAGCAAACACACTCCAAATAGGTAAACAACATGATATTATGATTCTACATGCAAAACCACACAAGTTTCATATAAAACACGCTCAAAACGGAGCAACGGTTAAACATATACACTCGAAACAAGATATAACAACAAGCTGAAGTTAACAACCACATAGCAACTTGGGAGCAAGGTAAATATAATCTATAACACCCAAACATGATAACAAGAAGCATGGACGTGAAGTAGACATGATACTTAACAAGTATGAACTTATAACACACCCAAAAACCTACTGGAACACAATTAACCAAGCATGGCAAGTTGCAATAAAATTATCCACACTTAGCCAAAATCTGGGAAGGCAAAAACATCATCACGATGCTGCCTTCGGAGGCACAAAACAACATGCATATAAACTCTACTAAGCATATAAAGATCATGGAAATGTAGTAGACATATCATACAACAAACAACCCCATTGGAGCAACTACATAGGAGGCATCGATCAATAGCAACAAGCTCCACCAAATTGAACATGCTGATGAAATCCTGATAGGTATAATTTATAGCAACTTGAGAGCAAGAAATAAATAAGCTACAGCAGGCCATATATGCAAACAAAGGCTTGAATGGATAGACAATAACATGGACAACAAGGAATGAGCATTGGCCACTCCAAAACAAGCATGGATTTGAGTGGGGCATCAAGCAAACATAGCATCAGGTTATAAAAGATTCCACACTTAGCAGTTTTTTCACTAAGTATAAAACAACAACATTGACATGGCATGTTTACAAGCTTGTTTAAGTCACCTCAAGGCATATCATGAAAAGAGGATTGCACCACAGCAAAGAACATATGATTGTGCTTCTAAAACATATAGACATGTGGCATGAAGACAAACACATCAATAGCAATGAGCAAGTGAAATCAGCATCTCACAACAAGTTTCGGCACTTAACACCCACATGCAATTTTGCAACAGAGATTAACATGGCAAGATGGCACCTAACATGAATGCTACAGCAACCATCATGTAGAGCACTTCAAAATGAACATTTTGACATATCATTTGCTCCATTTGGATAAACATGCACCAAGTTATCATATCTCAAACATGGCATCAAATTAACAAGTAACAGCAGTTTATAACAAGTAGCACTCTTGCAACAGTGATTAGGGCATCTAAATGAACTCAAACAAGCATGGCACAATGGAACAAAGTGAAGAGCATATCACCACGATCATATTGACATATTATTTGCATCATTTGGATAAACTCACAAAAAGTTATAGCCGTCACAACATGCAACATTATTATGATAGAAAAAGGACTTAGCAGTTTTGACTTAGGAAAAAAACACAACGGCCGCATTATATCTAAAACGAGACCGGGGCGGGGCTTAGAGGTCTCTCACCAGAGTGGGCCGAGCCCAAGTGGAGGAGGAGCTGGGCCGGGAGGCAGCTGGGCCTCCCGGGGCACTCCTGGGCCTGGCGCGGTGGGCGTAGCTGGAGGAGGCTGGGGTAGTGGGCCGTGCGGCTGGGTCGCAGGCGAGGAGGACGGCCGGCCCAGCCACCGGCTGGGCCCAAGCGGGCGCGATCATCGGCTTCTTGCGGAGGCCGGCCGGATCGGGCTCCTCCCGATCTGCGCGGCGGCGGCACTCGGGAATCCGGCGAGGGCCAGGGGCGACGGAGAGGCAGCCGGACGGGCAGATCCGATCGGAGGGAGACTGACGGCGTCTCACCGGCAGCAGGGGCTGGAGGTTGTCGTTGTGGGGCGGTGCGGGGCGAAGGACGACGACCATGCAGCTACCTGGCTTGCCGGCCGAGCGGAGGCGGCGCGCTCCGGCGAGCTGCGGGGCCAGAGACGCGGCGGAGCTCGGGAGGAGCTGGCGGCGAGCCGCTCGGGGATGGGAGGAGCAAGGGCACGCGTAGGCAGGGCGGCTCGGGCTTGCGGGCGGCGGCGGACGGGTCTGCGCGGGCCCGATCCGGGTCCCGCGGGCCGCGGTAGCGGGGAAGAACGGTGGAGGCGACGTGGCGCGCTCCGGTTGGGCGCGGGTGGTGGCGCGATGACGTAGCAGGCTGTGAGTGGCTGGAACACGCGGCGGCTGGACATGTCCGGCGCGGATGGACATGTCCGGCGGCGCTAAAGGAGAGGGGCTAGGGTTTGCCTGCGAGTTTGGAGGGGAGAGACTATTATATAGGCATAGGGAGCTTGGAAGGTCCAAATGAGGAGAGGTTTGCGGCCACGCGATCATGATCGAACGGCCAAGAGCATGTAGTGGTTAGAATAAGCTTGGTGTACTCTATGAAAAGGGTGCTGGGCCAAAAGAGAAAAGGCTTCCGGCGGTTAACGCGGTTAACCGTTGGGCTATCAAATGAGCTCCCAATGCGACGAAACTTGACAGGCGGTCTACCTATGCTACAATAAGACCACACGCCAAGTTTCACCCCATTCCGAGAACATTTTTTGGCCACTCATAAAATAAATATCCGGAGGCGCCGCGGGCGCGTGCGAGTTTGTCTGGGCTCAGAACGGACAACGGAGAGGACGGGCGGACTCGGACGGATGCAAGTTTTGAAACATGATGATGCAACACACATGATGACATGGCAAGATGCAACACGCAAGCAGATGACATGGCAACGAAGACGAATAACTGGTTGACACCTGGCACACCGGTCTCGGGGTGTCACAACGGTGCTTCTTCAGAGTTTTCAACAATTTCTCTTCTTCCTGCTCAGAAAGGTTAGCACTAATAATAATATATCTTCTTTTCATCAAGATAAGCATATTTAAGATTATCAAGTAATGGTTTAAGCTCAAACACGGGATCACCCTTGGGTTGAGGAGGATCCTCTAGATTTTCAACAGGCAAGTTGTGTTTCAAAATAGGTTCCTGTTTAAAGAATACTTCATCTATTTCCCATCTTTCATTCATAAACATATCATTTTCATGGTCTAGCAAATATTGTTCTAAAGGATCATTAGGAGGCACGATAATAGAAGCAAGACCAATAATTTCATCTTTACTGGGCAATTCTTTATCATGGGGTTGTCCATGAAATTTAGCAAAATTAAAATCATGAGACATATCCCCTAAACCGACATTAACAATATCCTTTTTGCAGTCTATCTTAGCATTAACAACATTGAAGAAGGGTCTTCCAAATACAATGGGACAAAATCATCTTGTGGGGAACCAAGAACAAGAAAATTAGTAGGATATATTATTTTCCCACACAAGACTTCGACATCTTTAACAATCCCAATTGGGGATATAGTATCTCTATTAGCAAGCTTAATAGTAACATCAATTTCTTCTATCTCAGCAGGTGCAATTTCATTCATAATTTCTTCATATAAGGTAAAAGGAATAGCACTCACACTAGCACCTATATCACATAAGAATAACAACGATCTCCTATTTTAACAGAAACTACATGCATGCCAACAACAGGTCTATGTTTATTTTAGGTGTTGGGTCTAGCAATACTAGCAGCTTCATCAAAGAAGTAAATAACATGCCCATCGATATTATCGACCAAGAGATCCTTCACCATAGCAATACTAGGTTCAACTTTAATTTTCTTAGAGGCTGTAGGTGTTCTAGCATTACTCTTACGAACCACAGTTGAAGCTTTAGCATGATCCTTTATTCTAACAGGGAAAGGTGGTTTCTCAAGATAAGCGGTAGGAACAATAGGATCAACATTATAATTGATAGTCTTTTCTTAAACCTTAATAGTTTCAACTACTTTTAATTCAATGGGAGGATGATATTTAAACCACTTCTCCTTAGGGAGATCAACATGACTAGCAAATGATTCACAGAAAAAAGCTACTATCTCAGAGTCGAGTCCATATTTAGTGCTAAATTCACGAAAAGCATCGGTATCCATAAAAGATTTACCATAATAAAACTTAGGTGTTATACTTGACTCCTTACCTTCGTCGAGTTCCCAATCTTTAGAGTGTGTTTAATTCTTTCCAATAAATCCCATATGAATTCAATAGTCTTCATCATAAAAGAACCAGTACAAGAAGTATCGAGCATGGAGCGATTATTGAGAGAAAGCCGAGCATAAATTTTTTGAATAATAATTTCTCTTGAGAGCTCATGATTGGGGCATGAATATAACATTGACTTAAGCCTCCACCAAGCTTGAGCGATACTTTCTCCTTCGTGAGGCCAAACATTATATAAATAATTACGATCAAGATGAACCAGATGCACAGGATAAAACTTCTGATGAAATTCCAATTTCAATCGGTTATAGTTCCATGATCCAATATCGTCACATAGCCTAAACTATGTCAATGCCTTTACCTTCAAATATAAAGGGAAGACCTTCTTCTTGATAACATCCTCGGGCATAGCTGCAACCTTAAATAATCCACAAACTTCATCAACATAGATTAGGTGCATATCGGGATGTAATGTTCCATCTCCTATACAAGGATTAGCTAGCAGTTTGTCTATCACACCCGAAGGAATTTCAAAGTAAAAAAACTCAGTAGGTTGAGGAGCAACTCTTTGCTCTACTGGTCGGGGTGAAGATACCCCGAACAAGCCCCTCAAAGGATTATTTTCCATAGTAACAAGTGACAGTAAATTTTAGCACACTATATAAAATTTTCCTTACCAAATTCCACCTACCAAAGGCGCTTCACTCCCCGGCCACGGTGCCAGAAAAGAGTCTTGATGACCCACAAGTATAGGGGATCTATCGTAGTCATTTAGATAAGGAAGAGTGTCGAACCCAACGAGGAGCGGAAGGAAATGACAAGCTGTTTTCAGTAAGGTATTCTCTACAAGCACTGAAATTATCGGTAACAGATAGTTTTGTGATAAGGTAATTCGTAACGGGTAACAAGTAACAAAAGTAAACAAGGTGCAACAAGGTGGCCCAATCCTTTTTGTAGCAAAGGACAAGCCTGTACAAACTCTTATATAAAGGAAAGCGCTCCCGAGGACACATGGGAATTATCATCAAGCTAGTTTTCATCATGCTCATCTGATTCACGTTCTTTACTTTGATAATTTGATATGTGGGTGGACCGGTGCTTGGGTGCTGCCCTTCCTTGGACAAGCATCCCACTTATAATTAACGCCCCTCACAAGCATCCGCAACTACGAAAGAAGAATTAAGGTAAACCTAACCATAGCATGAAACATATGGATCCACATCAGCCCCTGATACGTCCAAAACGTATCTATAATTTCTGCTTGCTCCATGCCTCTTTTGGGTGATATTGCTATGATATTTATACACTTCCATACACTTTTGATCATATTTGGACTAACCTATTAACTCAGTGCACCCCAGTGCCAGTTTCTGTTTTCGGCTGTTTTTGTATTTCAGGTTTTCACGTTACGAGAACTGCCAGGAAAAATCCAGAAAAATTATATAAAAAATCAGCGTTCCAGAAACTACCGTGTGCCCGAAGGATAGCCGGGGGGGGGGCACCAGGGCTCAAGGCGCCCTGGCGGCGCCCCCCCCCTGGGCCGCGCCGGGGGGCGCCTGGGCCCCCCGAGGCTCCGCTGATGCCCCCCTTTGGCATATATTTAAAGCGTCTCCCGAAACCCTCGAGACGGGAACTCTTTTTCGCGATCTCATCTCTGTTCCGCCGCCGCCGCCGCTTCCAAGATCGGGAGCACCAGGAGAACTCTTCCCGGCACCCTGCCGGAGGGGAGGATCACCACCGGGAGCCTCTCGACCACCATGGACGCCTCCCGGATGAGTTGTGAGTAGTCTCCCTTGGACCATGAGTCCATGACCAGTAGCTATGTGATGTTCTCCTCCCGTTCTTGTGCTTCACTAATTAGTCCTCGTGAGCTGCCCTACATGATTGAGGCACATATGTAATCCTTATGCTGTTGCTATGATGAGTTTGCTGGGATCCGATGGATTATGAGATTATATTCACATTGTGTTTGAGTAGTATATTTGATTCACCTCTTTTATATTTATGTTCGTAAGTAATTCTTGCATGTTCTCCGTTGTTATTTATTGCTTTGGCCAAGTAGTAGGTAGTGACTCCAAGAGGGAACATTATGCTCGATTGTGGGTTCATGCCCCTCGATGACTAGTTTGAGTGACAGAAACATGAGTCTAGGGGATGTGCTGTTGCCACAAGGGGGAAAACAACGGTGCTTGTGCCCGCGGGTGCAAGGACTGTTTACTTTATGCAAAGTTCTTTTAATGCAGTTGTCTGTTGCTTTGAGTTTACACTATGGGCGGGACTCGCAACTGAATACCAGCGAGATGTTCTGGATAGATATCTCAAGGTGGATGATTAGTAGTAGATGCAGATGGATTTCGGTCTACTTACCTCGGCGTACCGCCCATGCTTTGAACCTCTACCTTTCTTGCAACTTAGTCAACATTAGTCTTGTCAATTGCCCAGCTGTAATTCGTTTACCTCACATAGCAGTTTTATCGTCTTTTGGGAGAGATACATCACTAGTGAACATCATGAGACTCCGGTCCATATTACCATCATTGATCACATCCGCTATTTACTTTCTGCTTTTACTTACTATTGCATTATATCTATCACTACTATCACTTGCATTTGATCCTTTGTAAACTACAAGGCCGGAGGGATTGACAACCTCTCTGTACTCGTTGGGAGCAAAGTTATTTGTATCTGTGTGCAGGTCCATGTTGATTGCTAATATCTGGCGCCGTTAGCAGTTGACACCTTCTTGTTGAAACTGGGAGTCTCAGGGAAATCGATCCTTGGTATTGCCAAGGGAAATCTTCTGCTACACTTCATCTCAAAACCTTCCACTTGGGGTAACCAACGAGGGGTGAGAAGTCACCTAGCAAAGCAATTTCTGGCACCGTTTCCGGGGACTCCACTCTTCAGGATAGGGGAGTTGCACACTATCTTTTACCTTTGCTTTTAGTCTTGTTAGTTTACCTTTCAGTTTTTGCTTTAGTATCTTTTATCGAAAATCACAAAAATAGTTATCTCATTCTTTAGTTGTCATTATGTCGGGTCCTTTTGTCTTTAACGAGGCAGAAGTTCTCACCTTTAAACAAAGAGGTGGGGAAAGTTTGAAAGATGCTTGGTATAGAATTAATGATTCTCAAAAAAGAGCCACCAAGAAGCAACCTACTACTATCCTGCTTAGAAATTTTTATGTTGGAATAACTTCTTGGAATAGGTTTATTCTAGATACTGCTATCAATGGGAATTTCCTAGAAGCCCCGGTTTGGGAGTCTCTTAGTATTATTGAAAATCTTGTTGGGAATCCCCCTGTTGTTAGCATTCAAGAGGACATCACCCTAGCTCACATTATGAAATTTTTTGAAAAAATAGAGCTAGAGATGCCAAGCATTAATAAGATAAATGAATTGGATCATAAGATCCAAGGGAATTTGAATAGGCTTGATAGCTCCATGCATAAAATTTTCAAAACTTTGGAGACCGTGAAATTCCATGACTTGGACTCTTCTAGGGTAGATAAGATTGAGGAAATATTTGATACTCTAGGAACTACTTTCTCCTCGATCAAAACCAAAAAGGTAGAAACTCCGGCAAAGAGGGAGCCTAAGTTCGTTCACGTTCCAAAGGCTTCCCGTTCTAAAAGTAATCCATCAATTGCCAAAGGGGTTGAAAGTGTAAAGACTTTGGAAGAAACGCCTCTCTTTGATGAATTTATAAATGAATCTTCCCTTGACTTTTATCCTTTTGGTCTTCTCCCTAGAAGTATCTCTATGAGGCCTTTATTTGAGAGTCCTCTTAAGACTAGTTGTATTATTGAAGAGCTTTTTGATGATCTTGATGATGGTTCAATTGATACAACTTGATCTCTATGCATTATGCCTAGCTTAAAGGCATAAAAGAAAGCGCTTTTGGGAGGCAGCCCAATGAATAAATTTTATTTTGTTTTTGTTGTGTCTTGATGTTGTTATTACTGTAGCATCATCATTGTATCTTTGCTTTTCAATTTTGTGCCAAGTATAGCCTCTGATTGCAAGAAAGTTCAAAAGTTGTGACGTGCTGTCCAGGAAACAGATTATGTCCTAGGATAGAAAAATTCGTATAAAATCACCAGATCATCTTTTTGGTCTGAATTTTTCCGACAGCGTGCTCTATATAATTGTCTTTCGTGCGTCTGTTCTGAGTTTTTTTATTAGAGTTGCAGAAGTGCCACGAACAAATCATTTACTACCTGCTGTTCTGTTTTTCATAGATTCTGTCCTGTTTTGCCTTTCCTTCATTTTGCAAACCTAGAGCTTGCTTTTTCTTTGCGAAAACCTTTTGGCAATCTTGAGAAACAGTAGACCTTCATGAATATCCTTATTTCCAGCAAGGTATAATTATTTTATTATGGGTACTAACCTCGCTAATCAGATTATGATGAGTTATGTATGAAGGGAGTTTTCAACTGTGCGAGGGAAGATGATAAAAAGATTCAGGAGTGTCAAACGCTCAAGCTTGGGGATGCCCCCATGCACCCCAAGAAATATTCAAGGAGACTCAAGCGTCTAAGCTTGGGGATGCCCCCGTGCATCCCCTTCTCCATCAACATTATCAGTTCGTCTTTCGTTCCACTATATTTTTATCACTTCATGTATTATGTGCTATGCTTGGAGCGTCTTGCTTTTTAGTTTTCTTTAGCTTTTTATAATGAGTCGGAACTCAACTTTCTTTATGTGGGAGAGAAACACGCTCCACTTCTACCTAGAACATAACATAGAATTTTCATGTCTATCCTTGCTGTGTGTGTTCTTTGTCTTTTAATAGCTACTATCATGCTTTGCTCTTGACTTCCATGCTTATCTTTTTAAAGAGCTTTTGTCTAGTTGGTTGCTTGAACTCTCTTTAATTATCATGCTCACCTTATTAAGAGAGTTTGCTTCCGTTGCATTGGTTGCTATGTCTATGATAAAGATGCTACATGCATAATGGCGCTTAGTAGTTCATGTTTTCTTATGGTTAGTCTCAAATAGCTGGGGGGTTCCCAATGTGTTATTGGAGTACCAACATGATTTGTTTGCCTATGATGCGGTATGGTTTAGTAATATCTTCCATCAAAGAATTTATGTTGATTGACTTGGCGTATGCTCACGCATATTTAAGACTGTAAAGAAAGTCTGTCAAGCCTTGATGATCTTTTATTTCTGAGTAGCAATATAACTTCCATGTCTGATTCAATGTTGCTTTGTCGCTCTGCATGATTATGACCGTCATTGCTCTCTTAGTTGGTCGCTCCCAGTCTTTTGCTAACCTTCACCTGTACTAAGCGGACTGACTGCTTGTGCATCCACATCCTTTTAATCCAGTTATGCCATATGAGTCCACCATATCTTCCTACATGGTATTTACCTGCCATTCCTAACGGAGACTTGCATGTGCCATCTCGAAATTATTCAAAGAAAAGAAAAAAGCATTCCTATTTTGTGCCTCTGTTGTAAGTTCATGAGGAAGTAGTAGTTAGTTCATAATCTTTTTAAGTTGGACAAGCTTCACCCCGGGATTGCATGTATAATGTGCAAACCCATAATTCGAGAAGGAACAGGCATTGAGTGCGCCCGGCTCAAAATTAATATAACAAACAAACCCTCCTTCACGCTTTGTTCATGAGAAATCAGAAAACTTTGGCAGTGATAAACAAAGGAGATTAAGAGGATGTGATCGTCCTCATTCGGGAGCCGTTCCTCGAAACTTGTCCATCTCAAAAAGTGATTGAGTTGTCTGCTAGCAATCGTTGACGAAACATGCATGATCTAAGAAAGAAAAAAAATTATTACCTCTGTTTTTAAAACCAAGAGCTCTGGTACATGTTCTGTCTTTGTTTCCGATTACGGGTTTTCAACCTTGCCAACAAAAGCCACGGTTCGAGAGTCTCCACCTTCTTTTTAAAGCACCAACTACTGAGAGCATGATTGTCATTCTGAGTGTAATGTGCATTGTCCCAAAGTAGCATTGTCTTTTGCATGATTGTGATATCATTTATTCTGAAATCATTGTATCTAGTCATCACTTAAACCTTGGAGGTGCCCCTGCATTTATGTTTTGCTTCACTAAAGGGGGCAAGCTAGATATCACTTTATCATATCTGCACATCATGTTCATTACAAATCTATTTGATGTTTCAATATCATATTGTAAAACTTTCAGTTCTTTGTGATTTTCTCATGAGGCAACTTAATTACTACAGATTCATTGTCTGAGTAAGCTTTTGTCATATGACTATGAATAAGTCCTATATGGTTAATAGCATGTCACCACAGAAATTATTCTTGTTATCATTTACCTACTCGAGGACAAGCAGGAATTAAGCTTGGGGATGTTGATACGTCCAAAATGTATCTATAATTTCGGCTTGCTCCATGCCTCTTTTGGGTGATATTGCTATGATATTTATACACTTCCATACACTTTTGATCATATTTGGACTAACCTATTAACTCAGTGCACCCCAGTGCCAGTTTCTGTTTTCGGCTGTTTTTGTATTTCAGGTTTTCACGTTACGAGAATTGCCAGGAAAAATCCAGAAAAATTATATAAAAAATCAGCGTTCCAGAAACTACCGTGCGCCCGAAGGACAGCCGGGGGGGGGG
>LR738711.1:567078668-567227990 GCA_902687465.1 Secale cereale | reverse complement strand
TATTTATACACTTCCATACACTTTTGATCATATTTGGACTAACCTATTAACTCAGTGCACCCGAGTGCCAGTTTCTGTTTTCGGCTGTTTTTGTATTTCAGGTTTTCACGTTACGAGAATTGCCAGGAAAAATCCAGAAAAATTATATAAAAAATCAGCGTTCCAGAAACTACCGTGCGCCCGAAGGACAGCCGGGGGGGGGGGGGGGGGGGGGGGGGGGCACCAGGGCTCCAGGCGCCCTGGCGGCGCCCCCCCGGGCCGTGCCGGGGGGCGCCTAGGCCCCCCGAGGCTCCGCTGATGCCCCCCTTTGGCATATATTTAAAGCGTCTCCCGAAACCCTCGAGACAGGAACTCTTTTTCGCGATCTCATCTCTGTTCCGCCGCCGCCGCCGTTTCCAAGATCGGGAGCACCAGGAGAACTCTTCCCGGCACCCTGCCGGAGGGGAGGATCACCACCGGGAGCCTCTCCACCACCATGGATGCCTCCCGGATGAGTTGTGAGTAGTCTCCCTTGGACCATGAGTCCATAACCAATAGCTATGTGATGTTCTCCTCCCGTTCTTGTGCTTCACTAATTAGTCCTCGTGAGCTGCCCTACATGATCGAGGCACATATGTAATCCTCATGCTGTTGCTATGATGAGTTTGCTGGGATCCGATGGATTATGAGATTATGTTCAAATTGTGTTTGAGTAATATATTTGATTCACCTCTTTTATATTTATGTTCGTAAGTAATTCTTGCATGTTCTCCATTGTTATTTATTGCTTTGGCCAAGTAGTAGGTAGTGACTCCAAGAGGGAACGTTATGCTCGATTGTGGGTTCATGCCCCTCGATGACTAGTTTGAGTGACAGAAACATGAGTCTAGGGGATGTGCTGTTGCCACAAGGGGGAAAACAACGGTGCTTGTGCCCGCGGGTGCAAGGACTGTTTACTTTACGCAAAGTTCTTTTAATGCAGTTGTCTGTTTCTTTGAGTTTACACTATGGGTGGGACTCGCAACTTAATACCAGCGAGATGTTCTGGATAGATATCTCAAGGTGGATGATTAGTAGTAGATGCAGATGGATTTCGGTCTACTTACCTCGGCGTACCGCCCATGCTTTGAACCTCTACCTTTCTTGCAACTTAGTCAACATTAGTCCTGTCAATTGCCCAGCTGTAATTCGTTTACCTCACATAGAAGTTTTATCGTCTTTTGGGAGAGAGACATCACTAGTGAACATCATGAGACTCCAGTCCATATTACCATCATTGATCACATCCGCTATTTACTTTCTGCTTTTACTTACTATTGCATTATATCTATCGCTACTATCACTTGCGTTTGATCCTTTGTAAACTACAAGGTCGGAGGGATTGACAACCTCTCTGTACTCGTTGGGAGCAAAGTTATTTGTATCTGTGTGCAGGTCCACGTTGATTGGTAATATCTGGCGCCGTTAGCAGTTGACACCTTCTTGTTGAAAATGGGAGTCTCAGGGAAATCGATCCTTGGTATTGCCAAGGGAAATCTTCTGCTACACTGCATCTCAAACCTTCCACTTGGGGTAACCAACGAGGGGTGAGAAGTCACCTAGCAGCCCCTTACGAAGCAACGCATAAACTAGGGTTTAAGCTTCTGTCACTCTAGCAACCCATCATCTACTTATTACTTCCCAATGCCTTCCCCTAGGTCCAAACAATGGTGAAGTGTCATGTAGTCGATGTTCACATGACACCACTAGAGGAAAGAAAACATACATCTCATCAAAATAACAAAAGAATACCAAATTCACATGACTACTTATAACAAGACTTCTCACATGTCCTCAGGAACAAACGTAACTACTCACAAATCATATTCATGTTCATAATCAGAGGTGTATTAATGTGCATAAAGGATCTGAACATATAATCTTCCACCGAATAAACCAACTAGCATCAACTACAAGGAGTAATCAACACTACTAGCAACCCACAGGTACCAGTCTGAGGTTTTGAGACACAGATCGGATACAAGAGACGAACTAGGGTTTGAGAGGAGATGGTGCTAGTGAAGATGTTGATGGAGATTGACCCCCTCCCGATGAGAGGATCGATGATGATTACGATGGTGATGATTCCCCCCTCTCGGAGGGATGTTTCCCCGGCAGAACAGCTCCGCCGGAGCCCTAGATTGGTTCCGCCAAGGTACTGCCTCGAGACGGCGGCTCTTCGTCCCAAAAGCTTCCTTCTATTTTTTTTAGGGCAAAAGACACCTTATACCAGAAGATGGGCATCAGGGGGCTTCCAGGTGGCCCACGAGGTCGGGAGCGCGCCCAGGGGGTAGGGCGCGGCCTCCACCCTCGTGGATAGTGGGTGGCCCCCCTCTGGTGCTTTCTTCGCCCAATATTTTTAATATATTCTAAAACTGACTTTCGTGGAGTTTGAAGACTTTTGGAGTTGTGCAGAATAGGTCTCTAATATTTGCTCCTTTTCCAGCGCAAAATTCGAGTTGCCGGCATTCTCCCTCTTCCTGTAAACCTTGTAAAATAAGAGAGAAAAGGCATAAGTATTGTGACATAATGTGAAGTAATAGCCCATAATGCAATAAATATCAATATAAAAGCATGCTGCAAAATGGACGTACCACACCCAGTGGGTGCACTCAGCGTGCCTCCACTGGTTTTGACTTTCCACTCGACACGGCCCGCCTGATCCGAGTGAATACGACGTCCACTCGACGCTATTCAAGTGGAGGAGCTATACAATCAAACTAAACACCCAGTGGGTATACAGACAGACTCAAGGTTCAAACCTACAATAGATGCACATTAAAGGTTCAAAAATGCTCATCCACGGACACCTAAAGAAGACAAAGCTGAAGCTTCTGAAAAACAATTGGAAATCGACTTACAAAGTCCCACTTACACGAACATTGGCTTGGAGAGAGGAGGTGGAGTCGTAAGCAGCTCTGTTTGCCTCATACGCTGTATTTAGGTGGTCCACCATCACTCCAACTTGGATCATTGCCTCCTTGGCAGCTCCTATATGGTCCTCGGGGACATGATGTAGAGTGAATGGAGGCGGAGCTGATGATGGAGTCGGAGCTGGCGGCAGAGTCGGAGCTTGGGGCACCGTTGACGAGCTCGGAACTTGGGGCTGCCCAGTCAGGTCCAATGCATGAACAGTTGGTGCGGGAGGCCGGTCAGTCAACAGAGGGTGAGCAAAAGTAACAGCAGCTCGAGACGAGCCGTCGATCTCCTGGACAATTGGCTCAACAGATAAACGAGACGTGCGGTTGGCAGACACCCTCCGACTGAAGGTCTGCCCCCCCTCCCTGTGCTCCCCTGGGTCTCATCATCATCATCGTCGTCATAGGGAAGCTAGATAACCTCTGATTTCCCTGCAAATATTTCGAATGAGATTCCAATCGACCGCTCAAACCAGCTGATAAAAGACAAGGGCATTGGATATAGTTTACCTGCTCAAGAAGTCGCCGCATCGGCGGTGTGTGCGTCGCCTTGATCTTCATCTATCTCCATGTAAGACGTTGTGGAAGTGGCTGCCCTGAAAGTGTGAAAATCCCACTCGGTTAGACAAACGAAGAATTTGTGACAACAACGGGAAGCAGAGAAGAGAAACATTCATCCCAAAGCAATGGGTACATCCACTTTGATATTTGGTAAAGCCTTTCGAGGCTTGCCGCCAGTGACTTTGGCTTGCTTCGCGGTCTTCTCAGTCGGCTCCGGAGTCGATGTCCGTGTGCGCTTCGAGGTCCTGGCACTCGACGTCGTTGCCTTAACTCGACCACCCGCGGGGTCCTGCGATTTCTTGGAGCGCCTCTGAGTACGGGGTGGTGGCTCGACCTCGTCGCTACTGTCCAAGTCCGAGCTGTCATCATTGCTATCATCAACGTAGTCAACACTGGCACTCCCGTCATTGCTCCCACCTTCCTCCAGCGGCTGCTCCCCACTCGGCATGGAATACATCCTCGTGAAGACCTTAGAGGCACCGATCAAATAAATTCAAACCTCTCCAAGAACGATTGCAGATGGAAGATAACTGGGAAAGAAATCACTCGACAAAGCAGAGCCTAACCTCTCCTGGAGCATGCGCAGCGTCGAACGGCAAGATCCTCCTGGCTCTACGGGGATTGTCTTTGTTCCCAGTGATGCTCTTCAACTACTATGCTACCGTCTTCTCCTCGACCTCCTCTAGGTGAGCCCTAGCAGTATCAGTTGGGCCCGAGTACATCCACATGGGATGGTCGCGAGCTTGCAGAGGCTGGATGCGTCGACTGAGAAATACTTCCAGCAGGTCCATGCCAGTCACCCCACCCTGAACCAGCGCGACAACTGCGTCGACCAAAATGGTGACTTTGCCTTTCTCCTCCGCAGTAACAATCATGGAGCATGCTTTGACAATCCTAGCTAAAGTGAAAGGTTGAAGCCCAGTCAGACAGCCAGGAGTCGGAACATCCTTGCAGTAAAACCCAGTCGACTACCAACCCCTGACTGACTCGACAAACTTTACCGAAGGGAATGTGCTCCTATCTCTCGTCTGGAGACCCAACCCCCCACACATCTGGATCACATGCGTCTTTTCGTCAGTTGGATTAGCCTTCTTCACCGACTGATATCGACAAGTGAAGATATGTTTGAACAGCCCCCAATGGGGTTGACATCCCAGGAAGCTCTCACACATTGAGATAAACGCGACAAGGTAGGCAATGGTGTTGGGAGGGAAGTGGTGGATCTGAGCACCGAAAAAGTTCAAAAAGCCATGGAAGAACGGATGGGGAGGCAGAGAAAGACCTCGGTCGACGTGGGCTATGAGTAGGACGCGCTCGCCCTCGCATGGCTCGGGCTCGGTCTCCCTCCCTAGTAACCTCCAAGACCGAGGCGCGATGAGTCTGTCAGCCGTGAGACCCTCCAGATCCTCTTTTGTGATGGTCGAGCGGGTCCGATCCCCTTGGATCGAGCCCGGTGATAGGCTGGACCGCGAGGACGACCCCTTCGCCGGTTTCTTGCCCTTGGATGCCACTTTCTTGGCAAGTCCGTCCTTCACCATTGTTGGAGAGCTCGAGCGCGACAAGAGAAAGGAAAGAGCAGGAAGGCGAGCGGGGAAGGAAATGGGAGGCACAGTGTAAACGTCTCAGCCATGGCGCCCTTTATATCCGCATTTCAGAGTGGCCGGCCGATGGGCCCACGAGATCCGTTCGCATCCTGCAACGGGCTGCTGCTTGATACGTGGCGGAAAGGCGGCACGAGAATCGAGGATCCCCTATCCTCTCGCTCTGTTAACTACGCCAACGTCTCGTCCCGTGCCGTGCGCTTCTCCACAGTTAAAAAAATCCCGAGATATCTGGGATACGCAGAGCCAACGAATCGCACCTGAGATACTCTGGCTCGGCCGGCTCAGAAACAAACTGACAGAACTCACTCGGCAACCCCTTGAAGACCTTAATGGATAGAGGTGACTGCTGAAGAAGCGGACCGTGAACACACCTCTGGGTACCTCAAAAAGCTCACTTGGTATGCTGGAGCAAGATGAATCCGTTCTGGAGAACCTCCCTCCAGTCGACCCTCAATCTATTTGGGGGCTAATGACGAAGAGACATACCTAGGGTAGGGTACTAGGCCTGACCTAGATGCCCTACCCAAGGGCACTGCCCTAGAGTCGAAGACATTTGAAGTCTAAGAGAAGATACCGACTAAAATCACCTCAAAGAACAATCCACTCGATGGCATGTGTCGGTGTACAAAAAGGGGGGGTACACTTTTTGTACCCCTATGACTGTGCACGGGCAGTCTGAGCCACGGGCACCACCACACCAAGCACTACAAGGGAGGTGAGCCTTGGTAAGACTGAAGCTCGATGGAGCTGAAGCCCAAAGCCAAGACCACAAAGAGCAAAGGGACGAAGCGGCTTCCCCCGGCAAGATCCTTGCCGGGGGCCAGTTTTAGCAGCCCCGGCAAGATCCTTGCCGGGGCCGACTTTAGCATCCCCGACAAGACCCTTGCCGCGGCAACTCGCCCCACGCCTACGGAGCGATTCACCCTTGAGTCCACTGCCCCCATGGGGCAAGGATTCGGGAGACATCCCCGTAGTGGCATGCAGATCTTTGTGAAGACATTCAAGGTCAGATACACATTAAGAAGACGGCGACCCTTGGCGGGATCCCAGCCAAGGAAGACCACAAGACCTCCGGCAAGCACCTTGCCGAGGATGACAGCAGGCGCCGCGGCAAGACCCTTGCCGGGGCCCCGGTAAGGCCCTTGCAGAGGACATCCGCAGGGCTACCATCAGGCCCACGCCAACAAAGCTTCCACCGCCCCATGTAGCTGCCGACCCAACTAGCTGGGCAGGCACCTGCGTGGCAACATGCAGATCTTCGTGAAGACCCACCATTGCTCCACCTCAGCTGCCTGCCTGCCTACATGGCATATCAGGCATCGCTGGCCAGGGCGTGTGTCGACACAAGAAGGAGCGACGACGGACGAGACGGATGTCTCCCCCGTCCCCGATAAAGCAAGGACACCTAAGCAGGGCGCATTAAATGCGCCTTGTCATGTAATGCGAGGGATAACCTCGCATCACTGTACCCTTTCCACCTCCTGTGTGCCACTGTGGTAGCCCCTTTTCCCTATAAAAGGAGGCCCGAGGCGACCAGGAGGAGGATTCGGCTTTTTGGAGCTCCTCACGCCCCATAGCTAGCTGAAGGACACAGATATACAATCCACCAAAGCAGGAGTAGGGTTTTACGCATCCTCTCAACCCCGCGCCACGCAACCGTAGTAGGGATTCTTGTGATCCCATAGGTGTCGTTCTCAATACACCGACAGCTTGTTCCACTCGGATGCTCAAAATCCACTCAACCACAACAGCGTCACTCGACCGAATGAAGAAACACTCGGAGTACAGAAGACCTAAAGTCACCCCAGTATAGCTACGATCGGGCATTTACTTCGTAGTCTTAAAGATCATTAATAGTTGGCGTTACCAGTAATGCCCCCGTCTTAACTCTCATTAACCACTATGTAACCGAGGGCCGCAGGGGTCGTGACGCACTCTATATAAGCCACCCCCTCATCAGGCACAGGGTTTCAGATCCCCTGTAAACACACACGCATATTCCAGTCGACAAGCTTCCGGGCACCGAGACATAGGGTTGTTACCTCCTCCGAGAGGGGCCTAAACTCGTAAACTCCTCAGTGCAACCTCTCCATAGCTAGGGCCTTGCCTCCACCTACGTAGTCCCTATTCTTATTGTCAAACTCACTCCCAAGACACCGCCTGCTAGGGGCATGCCGCCTCCTGGAACACAACCAGGAGGCCGGCTGTACACCTAGTCGGCCTGAGGGGCTTGGCCAGCCCCGATGTCTTAAAACATCCTTGGGTGGGGATGAGGCTACCCGAGGTACATAACCCCAACATCTGCCCACGCCATCCACTAGATTCCCACCATATCAAGCACAGAATGTTGGTGCAGCTCAAAATCATCAAAGTCGTCAGATTCATAACCATCATCATTGGCACTACAATTGCGTGCACCGATGTACCCTAATTTCCCATGATAGATCCACCTCTTATCGGATCTTAGCATACCAGTGAAGTTTATGTGATATCTAACAACATCAATAGTTTCACGGATCCCATTACGGCAATTTATGCATGGGCACAACATATCTTCGGCCCCATTGTTGTGAGCAAGCGCGAATTCCATAAACTAATTCACGCCAGCCATGTATGGTGGTGTGAGGACCATTCCATGAGTAATCCAACCACAATCCATTGCCTGTACGACATAAAAAGTAAATAGAATGCACCTGATATTTGCTACTATGATGTTTTTCATTAAGGACATCTCACCTAAAATCGCCCCTGTTTAACATTGCCTCTGTCGCGCATGACTTCACCCTTCAATTGTGGCGCATGGCCTTGCTGTACCCTCGCAACCATGTTCACCTCCTTGTGTCGGCCTCTGAACTCGCTGCTGGGGGCGTGGTATGACGGAGGGCCCTAAGCTGATGATTCCAATTCCCTTTGTTAGGAGGGAAGTAGCTGATCCCAATTCCAACTTTCTGCTAATATGAAAAGAGATCCCGCCAAATGAGTTAGCTGAAAAATATTTACTTGTTATTTTTATTTACATTTACAAAAAATGACCCACCAACAGTAACAGTGACACTGAGACTCATCCCAAAAAATGGACATGCATAGTGATGGCCCAATACGTCACCAAAAATAAGCCCGGAACATCGCCAAAGTTGGCTAGGGCCCCTGTTCCAGGAGGAAAACACCTCGTGATGGTGTACCATCACACGAAATGGTTTTAGGCGATGGTTCATGTTTCATCACCAATTTTTTACTGAATAGAGCAAATTTTGTAGTGTCGGTGAAACCCTGCCGGCATTCCGCTGCCACCACCACCACTCCAACCTGTTGGTTCATATCTCATCTACGTCCTCTTCCCACTTGCTGGATCAAGAAGTAGAGGACCCGGCCGAGCCGTACGTGTGCTAAACTCGGAGGTGTTGTCTATTTGACACTAGACTAGATTGGATCGTGACAGCATCACGAAGAGTAGAACTACATCAACCGCGTTATACACGCTTTCACTTTCGGTCTAGAGGGGTATGTAGACACACTCCCATCTCATCGCTATGCATCTCCTAGATTAGATCTTGGGTGTTCTTAGGATTGTTTTTGATTTTCATGCTTAGTTCCCTATCAGTGGCCTCATGAGCTAGGTCTATGTGTAGATGTATATGCACGAGCAGAACACAAAGAAGTTGTGGGCGTTGTTGATGTTCAAATTTATTAACTCCTTTGTCTTATTAGGATTCTATGATATTGTGGGAAGAAGCGGCTCGGACCAATCTTACTTGTCCTCGCACAAGAGACCGGTTCCACTAACAAACATGCAACTTGTATTGCATAAATGTGGCTGGCGGGTGTCTGTCGCTCCCACTATAGTTGAATCTGATTTGACGACGGTGATCCTTGTAGAAGGATAAATGGTAACTTGTATATCACCATTGATGTTTTGCCTAGATAAGAATGGCTCATATAGTTTGCCCTAGCAGCCATGTAAAAATTGCAACAACAAACTAGAACGTCTAACTTGTTTTTGCAGGGCATGTTGTGATGTGGTATGGCCAAAACATGATGTGATATATGTTGATGTATGAGATGACCATGTTTTGTAATAGGTTCACAACTTGCATGTTGATGAGTACGGAAACTTGCAGGAGCCATAGGGTTGTCTTTAATTTATTGTATGACCTGTGTGTCAATCATTAAATGCCATGTAATTGCTCTTGTTTATCACTATGAGTTAGCAATAATTGTAGAAGCAATAGTTGGAGGAGACAACCACACGATGTCATGATGATGGAGATCATAGTGTCATGCCGGTGATGATGGAGATCAAAAGCACGGGATGTGTCAGTGTCAAAACCGGTAGATCTCGAGTAGGGGGCCCAAGCTATGCATTTAGAGGATCGATGGTAACAGGAGGCTGGGGACACGATGTTTACCCAGGTTCAGGCCCTCTCGATTGAGGCAATACCCTACTTCCTGCTATATTAATCTGGATGAATACGAGTACAAGAGTTGATCTACCTCGAGATCGTAATGGCTAAACCCTAAAGTCTAGCCCATGAGGATATTGTGATGATGATCCCCTTTACAGAATAAACCTCCTAGCTTATATACACGCCAGAGAGGGCCTAGGGTTACGAGGGTGATTTGGGGGAGGAAGTAATAGATACATCTAGACTCTACGCTTGCCTTTCTACGTACATAGGAGTCCTGACCTAATACGGGGGAGAGTCTTATGCTTCTTCTCTTGTGGCCCATCAATACGGCCCAGCTTCATCGACCCGGACGCCCGAGGACCCTTGAATACAGGACTCCCTAAGTAGCCCCTAGACTTGCCTTCAAGGACGAGGTTGTGTCCAGCTTCATGTCTTCGGTCTTGCAAGGTGAGTCCTTTTGGATGATAGTTCGACTTCTTTTAATATTGTATTCCATCCATTCCTCGCCGCAGACGCCTTGGCTTCCACGTGTCCAACAAATGCGAACCATCTGGGTATTTTGCAATTGCCCCCTTGAGTATGTAGGGAAGGCACCTATATAAGAGATTAGACCTTGGTTGCCTCTCCATGCCATTCCACGCGGAAGAAACCCTAGTGCCTGCCAAAAATCTTCAAACATGGCCAGCGCCCCAAGCTCTTCCTCGCGCCCTCACGGCCCTCGAGCAGGTGATTGGAAAAGTTGCTCCGTATCCCACGCGCACCTGAGAACACTCCAAGCGCAGGGATATCTCCCTCCCGAGGATCTCGTCCCCGTCCAGGCCAGACTAACTTCCATCGACAATCAAGCCCTAACTGAGAGCTTTCCAAACCCCTCCGATGGAGAGCGGGTATGTTTTGTCCCTTTCCTTTTAAGAGGCATAGGTTTCCCCGTCCACACCTTCCTTAGGGGACTCCTGGAGTTCTATTGTCTATAGCTGCACGATCTTACGCCGGGGTCTATCCTGCATATTGCGGGATTCGTCGCTTTATGTGAACTATTCTTGGGTTGTGAGCCTCATTTTGAGATGTGGCGGAAGTTCTTCTGCCTTGTCCCTCACTCAGAAAAGGGATCCTTATTTGAAGTTGGTGGCGCCGAAGTATGGCGCATAGCAGGGACATGCTATCTTCCCGGTACTCCAAAGAAGGCATCCGAAGAGTGGCCTTCGGAGTGGTTTTATATTGAGGACGTTGCCCTGCCAGATCCAATTCGGCAAGGCCTCCCCAAATATTCTAGTGCTCTGCCAAAGAAGCTTTTCAACTGGTGTCCCCACAGTCCCTGGAAGAAGAGAGAGCAGTGGTTAGCAGACTGACCGACAAGATCAAATTGCTCGCTAGTTCGGGGCTGTCTATAATTGAGGTGATGGCGATTTCAAAGTGATGCGTGCAGCCGCTCCAAGCTAGAGGATTTCCAATGTGGCATTATAATGGCCTGAATGATGCCTCACGCTTCTTATGCCCGGGTCCGGACGACCCTACTACTTTAGCCATCACCCTAGATGGTCCTTATAAGGGAGAGAAGAAAGACTTCCCCCGTTTGAAGTGCCGGGAGGGTTTTTCTATGTACAATCCTCTTGACTGGGTAAGTCTCTCTCGTGACCGCTATATTTTCCCATTTTTCTTTGTCATGATGTATTGACCGAACTAAATTCGGTTTTTCCCAACAGGAGTGGAGGAAGGTGATTGAGGGGATTAATAGTCCCGCCCCACAGCCAGAGGACCGATTCCAAAATGCAGGCCCTGGATATGATGAAGATCCAGACATAGGCATAGAGCTAGAAAAGGGAGTCTTCTATCAATCCTGCCATGAGGGCAACCTGGTGGCTATTGTAGCCGATTACCCTGGCCTCATTCCTTCTTCCAACATAACTACCCAGGACATATCTCATTAAAGAGAAGATTCCCAGCGCGCCTTACCCACCTCATTTCTCCATGCTCAAAAGGGGCGGTGCTCCTCACGCCGAAATGTGCGAAGACCGTCATCCCAGAGGGCGACACCTGCATTGGGTGAGGCCTTGAAGCGAACGAGAACCGTGAACACCAGCAAACCTTCAGATATGTATGTTTTTTTGACACACGCTGGGTGGTGAAGTCGGTATTACAACTTTCCGTTTTATTTTTATTTTTAGGAGGAATACACACCGGACTGTTTCCGGAGATCATGCAGATCAAGCTCCAGCCAATCCGGCTTCTGGCCCGTCAAGGGTTAATGCGGATTCAGTGCCGGATTGTTCCCTCCAAGAGGATTCGGATGGAATGTCAGTTACTAATTCCGAAGTGGAGGTGCGATGGTTTACCGGCGGCGAAAAGCAGCCATACGTGACCCAGTCTTTTCTGAGGAGGCGTTTAACACCCTCAGCTCTGTAGATGCTTATATCCGAGCCGCTCAAGACGGACTCGCTGGAGACACTCACCGGCTTTCCAAAGATATGCGGTGAGTGTACATTTTGATGTTCCCATGATAGTAGCCCCCGAGACTTAAAGCAGTTGGTAAAACTGATTTGAGGATCTTTGTGTTTTTGCAGGTGCTTCAAGAAAATAATAATGCCTTATCCAAAGATCTGGAAGTGTGCTGGACCCAGCTAACGACTGTCACCACCAAATTATAAAATTCAAAGAAATCTGGAAAGGATGCTGGTGGTAAGAACAATGGTGTCCAGACAATATGGTATTTGTGCTGATCACTGAGTCGTTAAGTACATACTAATTGTAATACATCAGCAGGGCCGACCGACCAAATGGAGAGGGAGCTAAGGGCTGCTTCGGTGGACAAAAATTTTGCCGAAGGGGAAACAGCTGCTGGTAAGCGCGTATTGATGCAAGTCATAGATAAAGAAACCAAGTGCAGGATAAAAATGTTAGGCTGGAACAGGAGCTAAAGGACATAAGAGCCCAACTATCGAGTGCCTTGGAAGAAAACCGGAGCTAAAAGGCGGCATGTTCAGTATGTCCCTTATATCTAGCTCTCCTTATAGTCCCTTACATTGAAAAAAATTCACAAAACTTTTCCTGCAGGTTTGTTAACTAGGTAGCCCGAAGGGGGAGTGTCCGGTTTTGAGGGTGACGTGCTGCAAGAGCTTTCTAAGGTACACGAGCGAGCTCGGAAGGCCATGAAGAATATGGTCAAGGCTTTATGGTCGGGCGATTCCGCTCCAGAAACTATGGAGGACTTGGCGGACTTGTTCAAAGGGGATCGACGCCACTTCAAACTGTGGAAAGCATCAGCATGTCGCATGGGTACTCGAGAAGCCTGGGCCATGGTGAAGACGCGCTACACCCATCTTGATCCGAATCATATGGCCCGCATGGGACCTCGAGGGTCCGATGGACAAGAAATCCCTCTGCACTTGGTATATGACCAAGTAGAGACATCTGTAAAGTTTTCCCATCAGGACTGTAGACTAGACAGCCTTATAGAGGGAATTGAGAATGACTAGTCGTTTGATTCTATGTATTAATGTACTTTTACCATCAAACTTATCTACGGCCGAAATTATAAAAAGGTTGTCATGGCCGACCTTCTGCTTTAACCTCCATAATCCCAAAGCCTGGAGTGTTTCTGAATACTATATCTGTGGTAGACACGTGATATGTTCGGAAACCAGGCAATCCGGTCATAATTGCTTGAACATACAAACTGTTTTTGGGGAGTTATGTTATATTACTGTTTAACGTAAGAAACATCTTCCAGAGAGAATAGTTCCATTTGGGGTTCCTTTCCCTAGGTCAGCGTGCATGCATTTGCGGGCCTAGGCTTTTAATCCGGTAAAAAACGATTGTAGGATGCCATATCCCGTGGTAGTTTAAAATACATGCATTAAAAGTAATATGTCGTGTATCCGCCAACCGATTATTCCCTTAAGAGCGCTAGATTTTGGCTTCACCCAGTCTGAGGTACATGTCCGGATTACCTGGCTGTAACAATCACAGAGGTGCTCCCTTTACGCCCTAGCCGAACAATCTGAAACATAGGGGGTAAGCTTAGGAGCTAGGCAACCCAGCTTGGCCAGAACTTTAAGTCATGTTGGTGCATATAATGGCAAGGAAGGACTGTAAAAAACAGACGGCATTTTAAGCAAGAAGCTTTATTGGTAATGGGCTTCGTTAAAGAAGCCCCCAACTATATTTGAGGTAGATACATTCCAAGATGTACTTATCCTGTGGCAGTTCGGGTGAGCCGAATACTTACCAATGAGAGAAAATGTAAGAAGAGAACAAAATAAAAGGAGAAAATTAAAAGATAAGAGACAAGACCTAACTTAAAAGGTGGAAAAAATTGCTACCGAACTATCCATAAAACCGTCGGAGCCTGGCAGCGTTCCACGGGTTCGGCATAGAAGGATTATGTCCTTGATGCACCACAATGTGTGACAATCGATCCCGCCAATATAGACGTTATGATCGTCTGGCAGACAAGAAATGATGACTACACGATAGTTTAGTGTGCCATGCTTTACTGCTTAGAACTGGGGCTCTAAAGATGTTTTGCGCACCATGGAGCATATGAGATGTTCCCGGAGCTAAAATTGGTATTTAGGGTCATACCCGAGTTGAGAGGTATGACACCTCCGACAAGTTCTTTAGCTGCAAGATGGAGGAGAACAACTCCGTTAGTGAGCACGTATTCAAGATGTCCGGGTACTACAACTACTTGAATTAGTTGGGAGTTAATCTTTGGGATGAATTAGCGATTGATAGAGTTCTTTAGCTCATGCCCGGGTTGGTAGGTATGACACTTTCGACAAGTTCTTTAGCTGCAAGATGGAGGAGAAATATTATGTTAGTGAGCATATACTAGGAATATCGGGGTTTCAAAAACGCTTGACTCAGTTGGGAGTTAATCTTCCAGATGACACGGTCATTGACAGAGTTCTCCAGTCACTTCCACCAAGCTATAAGGGCTTTGTACAGAACTATAATATGCAAGGGATGGAGAAAACGATTCTTGATCTCTTCACGATGCTTAACGCCGAAGGGGTAGAAATCAAGGAGCATCAAGTTTTCATGGTTAGAAAGACCACTAGTTTTAGGAAAGGCAATGGAAAGAAAGTGAACTTCAAGAAAAATGACAAGACAGTTGCCACTCCCATGAAGAAACCCAAGGCTGGACCCAAACCAGAGACTTAGTGCTTCTACTGCAAGGGGAATGGTCACTAGAAGCGGAACTTCCCCAAGTACATGGCAGATAATAAGGCTGCCAACGCCAACAAAGGTATATTTGATATACATGTTATTTATGTGTTCCTTAATAGTGCTCGTAGTAGCGCATGAGTATTTGATACTGGTTCAGTTGCTAATGTATGTAACTCAAAACAGGGGCTGCAGAATAAACGTAGACTAGGTAAGGACAAGATGATGACGCACATTGGAAGTGGCTCCAAGGTTGATGTGATCACCACCATCATGCTCCAACTACCATCGGGATTAGTTTTTAAACCCAAATAATTGTTATTTGGTGTTTGCGTTGAGCATGAACATTATATCTGGATCATGTTTATTGCGAGACGGGTATTCATTTAAGCCATATAATAATTATTGTTCTATTTATATCGATAATATCTTTTATGATCATGCACCCAATGTGAATGATTTATTCTTATTGAATTGCGATTGTAGTAATACACATGTTCATAAAATTGATGCCAAAAGATGCAAAGTTAATGATGATAGTACCAACTACTTGTGGCACTGCCGCTTAGATCATATTGGTGTAAAAAACATGAAGAAACTCCATGTGATGGACTTTTGGAATCACTTGATTATGAATCATTTGAAACATGTGAAACATGCCTCATGGGCAAGATGACTAAAACCCCATTTTACGGAACAATGGAGCGGCAAGTAACTTATTGGAAATAATACATACCGATGTATCCAGTCCATGATTGTCGAAGCACATGGTGGATATCATTATTTTCTTACCTTCACAGATGATTTGGGTAAATATGGGTATATTTACTTAATGAAACACAAGTTTGAAATTTTTGAAAACTTCAAGGAATTTTCGAGTGAAGTGGAAAATCATCATAACAAAAAAAAAGTTTGCAGGATCTAATCATGGAGGTGAATATCTGAGTTATGAGTTTGGCACGCATTTAAGACATGTTGAATTTTTTCACAACTTGTTGGCGATATTCCCCACCGTTATAACCCGGCTAAAGGTTTGACCCGGCCTAGAGCTTGAAGGCTCTATGGGTCACCCTGTTTTCAGGGTTAAGATAAGATGACAGAGGAATCCAAGGCTCACTGATGAGACCCGACAGGAGGCTGACTTGACAGGAGCCCAATGGGGCAGCTCGAAGAGACGGTCCAAGAAGAGGAAAGTTCCATGACAAGGGAAGCAACACCTCGCAAGGGAAGCGAGACCCAACAAAGGACTATGTTCCGTGAAGCCGATGATCTATGGGGCAAGGGCCGCCACTTTTGTGGTTCGGTGAGGGGAGCGATCAACGCAAAGAGAAAACACAACAAGGGGCACGTCGATCTTTACTGAGGTTCACGCCGCTCAGAAGTGTAAAACCCTACTCCTGCCTTGGTGTATTGGGTGGATGTGGAAGAAAATACACGAAGCGCTCTTTCCCGGCAAGTTGCTAGGAGAAGGCAGCTGCACGGATACCTATGCGAGTGTGTATGAGGGTTTGAACCCCTGCAATGGTTGCCTTGGCCGTCCTTTTATATCTCAAGGGGTTACCACAGTGGAAAAAGGTCATTACAGTGTGATTAGACTGATACAGATATATCGTACCTAACTCTGCTAGTTAGGACAAAACAGCATTAAATTCACTGCTAGGTGTCGTGTGGAGGGTAAACCCCGGTAACGGTGATGCACCGCTTATACACCGACCTCTTATTAGCATGACACGCCATTAGGATGGGTGTTATCATCCTTCCCAGCAAGCTGACATGTATGCCCTACCTCCATTTAACCACCTGCGGGCTCGACACCTCACTGATCAGCGACCAACTGGCCAGAGAGTTGGAGCGCTGGCGTCTGGCGACAAGTCTGTGTTCGATGGGCTTGCCGGACTTTGTCTCACCGGGATCAGCTGCTTCTGTTGTTGGTCTTCTGTCTTGTTCCAAGATTTAATGTGCTGCTTGATCTCACGAAGAGCAGTTTCTCTGGCCAGGATGCTACATAAAACTTGATACTAGTTGAGGCAGCTGCAACACGTCTATGCATAGGTCAGGGCAGTGAACACCTATGTTTACTGCATCGACAGGAGCCCCCGGGCCTTGGTCACACATGTCGCTAGGCATCGTTGGTATAGGCCCAATAATGCATAGCCTTACGTACTGACCTTGTAGGGAATGGTGTTGTATTCTGAGATCTTCTTTGCTTTTTCATTAATCTAGATCTAGGCCAACCCCCAGCTTCACCCTGATATTCTTGGCGCTTTGGACAGGGTAGGCCATTCACGTCAATAACCAGGGGCGCACACGCACATAGGACGCCGCTAAGGCGCCCGCGTGTGGTTTGGGGTAATTGCCATTTCTTCAATTACTCCCCCCTTTACCGCAACCTTACACCTCCTTCGCGATGACGCGGATTAGGTGCAGCGCGTGGGATTGGTGCAGAAGGTCAGTCGTGGTGGTAGTGGCTTGGTTAGAAGAGCCAACACGTTGGATTATCAAAACTGGGTGGTCAACGAAACAAGACGCCGGCCAGGAATGTAGAGGGTAAGATTGGTGGAGCGGGGCAGTTGCCCCTGGGTAGTGGAGAGCCAGCCCCCACGCTCCTCGCTATAAATGGAGGGGTGCGAAGGCAACAATGCTCATCCACATTCTTCTATTTCCTTTCCTTGCTCCCACCACCATCATGGCGAGGGGACAAGGACGGGCTCGTGCTTCCGCCCTGGCGACGGGAGCTTCTCCTCGTGAGCATGCTTCCGATTCGGCTACAGCCATGAAGGCTAGTTCCAGTATGCGAGGCGGGAGTGCAGGGCGAGGTTAGGGTTGGCGCGTCGCCCATAGTCAAGGTGGACGGAGTGGTGCGCTCATTGCTCCTACTCCATCCACTCCGCCCCTAGCAACGGTTCATATGGGGGACACGACGTTTGAGTTCCTCGTCGAGCTGCGTGATCCTCCCCATAGTCTCATGCGGCTCCCTCGCCCCTTTACAAGAGTGATGGAGGTCGACCATCGGCTCGGGTTATGGTTGCATGTGAGCGGCTGCATCAACGGTGCCATCTGGGTGGATGTGGAGTTCCCTGCCAGCGGCGCCATGTACATCACTTGAGGGTGGAAATCCTTCGCTCGTGCCCGTTACTTGGCGGAAGGGCACATCCTCCACTTCAATCTGGTGGAAGCTGATGCACTTTCCGTGCAAATCTTCGGGCCTTGGGCAACTACCTAGGGTGCTACATGGAAAGCTCGAGCGATGACGAAAGCTCCTCCTCAAGCGACAGAAGTGAGGAGAACAGTGTCAGTGAAGACGGTAAAGAAGAGCCCCCGGTCGTCAAGTTCGAAGACGACGACTCAGACTCCAGCTGAACGCGGGCGACACCTTCATCACTAGCTAAGCGCCGACAACACCATCATCTACAGTCGGACCCTAACAGAGTGATTTTCCGGGGGTGCTTGGCCTTGACGCCATCGCCACCTCCAGCTAGATCCCGTCAAGCATGCTTGTGGACTCCAGCTTTGTCTTCCCTGCGGGGGTGCACCGCCAAGCTGCTCTCTCATTCCCTGGCTTCACCCTCCCCGTCGGGAGGGGCGCTCTCCTGATCTTGTCGGGCCGCGTCCCTCTGGTCCTGGCGGGGGTGACCAGAGCATCGCCTAGGCGCTCCTTTTGCCCTCATTGTACTCGGGATAAACCCTAAGAGGAGAGGGACAAGAAAGGCATTACGGAGCACTTTTTTTAACTAGACATGTAAATATTTGTCATGTTTGAATCATATATACATATTTCCCATCCATACTTGCACTTTTTGCCTCACGCAATCTTGAGAAAGGGAACTTGCCAGAGACACGTACTCACTTTAGACGACTCAAAGGACTAACCCTCAGTGGTCTTTTGCGAGTAAGATATCTGACAACGTCTCTTGCCGGCCCCAAACGCAGTGCTACCTCTTGAGCTTGCATTGTATCCCCCCGAAGAGGAAAGGGAGATGCAACACAGTAGCATAAGTATTTCCCTCAGTTTTTGAGAACCAAGGTATCAATCCAGTAGGAGACCACGCGCGAGTCCCTCGCAGCTGCATAAACAAATAAGAACTTCGCAGCCAACGCGATAAGGGGTTGTCAATCCCTTTACGGTCACTTACGAATGTGAGATATGATAGAGATGATAGTTTTTATTTTTGATATTTTTAGTTTAATAAAACAGCAAATAAAAGCGGTAAAAGTAAAGTAGATGTAGATTGATATGTTGAGAATAGACCCGGGGGCCATAGTTTTCTCAAGTGGCTTCTCTCATGATAGCGATATTCTACGGCGGGTGAACAAGTTACTGTCGAGCAATTGATAAAAAAGCAAATAATTATGAGACTATCTAGGCATGATCATTGTATATAGGCATCACGTCCGAGACAAGTAGACCGACTCCTACCTGCATCCACTACTATTACTCCACACATCGACCAATATCCAGCATGCATCTAGTGTATTGAGTTCATAAGAACAAAGTAACGCCTTAAGCAAGATGACATGATGTAGAGGGATAAACTCAAGCAATATGATATAAATCCCATCTTTTTACCCTCGATGGAAACAATACAATACGTGCCTTGCTGGCCCTACTGTCACTGGGAAAGGACACCGCAAGATTGAACCCAAAGCCAAGCAGTTCTCCCATTGCAAGAACTATAGATCTAGTAGGCCAAACCAAACCAATAATTCGAAGAGACATGCAAGGATATTATGAGCACACATAAAAAGTTCAGAGAAGAACCAAATATCTTTCATCGATAACCTTGATCATAAACTCACAATTCATCGGATCTCGACAAACACACCGCAAAAAGAGATTACATCGAATCGATCTCCTCGAAGACCGAAGAGAACTTTGTATTGAGATCCGGAGAGAGAGAAGAAGCCATCTAGATAATAACTTTGGACCTGAAGGTCTGTGGTAAACTACTCACAACTCATGGTGAGGGCGATGATGATGATGATGAAGGCCTCCGTGATGGATCTCCCTCCGGTGGAGCTCTGGAACAGGTTCCAAGATGGGATCTCCACAGGAACAGAAGGTACGGCGGTGGAATTAGGGTTTTCTCTCTGTGTACAGAGTTTTTGAGGTACGTGGACTTATATAGGAAGAAGGAGGGCACCGGGGGCCACCTGAGGGGCCTCGAGGTAGGAGGGCGCGCCCTGGGAAGGGGGGCGCGCCCCCACCCTCGAGGGCCACGTCTCTGTCCCCTGACTTGGTCCTCAAGATCCGCGTGCGTGATTTTCTCCAAAAATATCTCTCGCGAAGGTTTCATTCCGTTTGGACTCCGTTTGATATTCTTTTTCTGCAAAACCCTGAAATAGGCAAAAAAACAGCAATCTGGACTGGGCCTTTGGGTTAGTAGGTTAGTCCCAAAAATGATATAAAAGTGAACGATTAAGGCCATTAAACATCAAAGGCTTCATAAATAATAGCGTTGATCAATAAAGAATTATAGATACGTTGGAGACGTATCACGCAGCTACTACTATCCCTTGTCGAGAAAACTCGAGGCAAGTTTTAGAAGCGCAGACGGAGGCCAGCCCCCTACCTGTTTTCAAACGCAGCTGCAACTGATCCCGTCGAGCAGACTCGAGGCAGGGACAATAGCACGAATGAAGAACACGGCAAGGTCACCTCGCATACAACTTTCTCATACGTAGATGTAATATGGACTGACGGGAAATTTTAAATGAAACAAACTCTCGACTTATCTTTCTTTTCTGTACTTGTCATCATCTGGATGAAAAGGAGGATGCAACAGGTCCAAGTATACACCCCCACTATCCTTCCCCCGGGAAAGTTGCTCGCGAGGAATCCCTCTATCTCTGATAAAATAGGAAAGAAGAGAAGAGATCGGATGGGGCCTTGGCAGCATATTAATCAGCTTATCTAAACAAGTGTTATCACATGTAAATCATGCTATGGCATATAGATAAACATGTATGAAATTTTGTAAAAACACTTTGTTATATTTAGATGCGCACAGGGTTTTCGCCTGGCTTTGTACAAAGGGTTACAAGCCTTTGAGGCTAGGCTTGTACAAAACTAATTGTCGGGGCAAGGCCCGGCAACCGCTCCTTACGGGTAGAACTTACGAAGATGGTTCATATTCCATGAGTTTTGCACACGAATGCCATCTTCGTTCTCCATACGGACCGGCCAGGTCTGGTGACTCATACTACCCGGTAAGGGCCTTGCCACTTTGGCGCCTACTTGTTTGTACCCTTGGTGGACTGGACGCGCCTAAGGACAAGGTCGCCTTCCTCAAGGCTCCAGGCATGAAACGTGTGGCTATGATAGCGGCGCAAGGCTTGTTGGTATCGTGCAGCATGTACAGCCGCCCAGAGACGATCTTCCTCGAGGAGCACATCATCGTCATGCCGGAGCTACTGTTGCCCTACTTCATCGTAGGCAAGTACTCAAGGTGACCCGTATATGAGTTCTGTGGGGAGCACCACTTATGCACCATAGACTAGGGAGAAGGGTGTCTGGCCAACAGCTCCATTTAGCGTCGTTCTGATCGACCAAAGAACCACTCACAGCTCATCAATCCATAACCTTCCGCACTTGTGTATCTTGTCGAAAGTTCTTATCTTGAGCCCAAGCAACACTTCATCATTCGTCCTTTCTATTTGACCATTACTCCTTGGGTGAGCAACAGAAGCAAAGCAAACCTTGCTTCCAAGGCTTTGGATGCATTGCATGAAGGTTCGGCTCGTGAACTGTTTGCCGTTGTCAATGATGAATCTGTTGTCAACCCCAAACTGGCAAATTATTCCTATGAAGAACTTTGTGAACTTTGTGAACTGTACTCACTTGCCTCACTGGCTATACCTCAGGCCACTTTGTGAACTTGTCGATGGTGACATACAAGAACTCAAAGCCCCCGATAGCACAGGGGAAGGGGCCCGAAATATCGAGGCCCCAGACCGAGAAGGGTCAGGAGAGAAGGATTGTCTGAAGGGGTTGAGATGGTTGATGTATGTTCTTCGAATGGAATTGGCATGCTTCACATCTTTCTACTAGCTCAGTTTCATCATGGAGGGCAGTGGGCCAGTAGAAAGCTTGCCGGAAGGCTTTTTCGATAAGAGCTCTTGCTCCTATGTGGGAACCACACACACCTCCGTGTATATCTGCCAACAACTTCAGTCATGTCGGATCCTGGGCTCCGAGGACCCAAGAAAGGTTTGAACATTGGGGTGTGCGTGAGGAACTTCGCTTAGCCCTGCATAGGTACACATTACCTCACGGCGATGCTCTGGCGTGATCGAGCATAGGGGAAGATGAACTACGGACACGACTATTTAACCTGGTTCGGGCCACCTTGCAGTGTAAAACTCTACTGCTGCTTTGTGGATGGATTTCCTCGTGAGGGAGGATGAACACGCGAGTACAAGGGGAGTGGATCATCCCTGGCGGGTCCCTCTCCACGGTGGCTCTCTGTCTCTACTTTTCTCGGCCTTGGTCCTCTTCCCCTGAAAACACAAGGCGAGAAGGGTTGCCACAATGGCCAAATTTGAAGGGGAACAAGAGTACAACTTATCCTGACTAAAGGTGGTCTTCTCCTACCAAAGCTCATTACCGTGACGCGCTAGTAGGCTCGGCGATCCTCTGTCCTTCCAAGCTCGTCGTCCTGGTCTTCTTGCACCAAAGAGGCAACCTTTGGGGATCACTGTCGGTGTCAAAACAGGCAGATCTCGGGTAGGGGGCCCAAGCTATGCGTCTAGTGGATCGATGGTAAGAGGAGGCTGGAGACATGATGTTTACCCTGGTTCAAACCCTCTCGATTGAGGTAAAACCCTACTTCCTGCTATATTAGTATGGATGAATATGTGTACAAGAGTTGATCTACCTCGAGATCGTAATAGCTAAACCCTAGGTCTAGCCTATGAGGATATTGTAAGATGATCCCCTCTAAAGACTAAACCCCTCGGCTTATATACACACCGGAGGGGACCTAGGGTTACAAGGGTTACTTTGGGAGGAATAAGTCGATACATCCGGACTCTACACCTCCCTTTCTACGTACATAGGAGTCCTGGCCGAATACGGGGGAGGGCCTTCTGCTTCTTCTTCATGCGGCCCAGCTTCAATGACCCGGATGATTGAGGACCCCTGAATATAGGACTCCCTCAGTAGCCCCCGGACTTTCCTTCAAGGACGAGATTCTATCTGGCTTCATGTCTTCGGTCTTGCAAGGTGAGTCCTCCTGGATGATAGTTTGTCTTCTTCAAATATTATAATCTGCCGATTCCTCGCCGCCGTCTTTCTTGTCTTCCACGTGTCCAATGAATGTGAATCATCTGGGCGTCTTTTGCAAATACACCCTCGACCGTTCAGGGAAGGCGCCTATATAAGGGAATAGTTCCAACTACCTTTCCAACTCATTCCACGCGGAAGAAACCCTAGTGCCTGCAGAAAATCTTCAAACATGGCCAGTGCCCTGAGTTCCAACTCGCGCCATCATGGCCCTCGTGCAGGAGATTGGAAAAGCTGTTCTGTGTCTCACGCGCATCTGCGTACACTACAAGCGCAGGGGTATCTCCCTCCAGAGGATCTAGTCCCCGTTCGGGCTGGACTAACATCTGTTGACAACCAATCCCTGGCAGAGAGCTTTCCCAACCCCTCCGATGGAGAGCGGGTATGTATTGTCCCTCACCTTTTAAGAGGCGTGGGGTTCCCTGTCCATCCCTTTCTCAGGGGACTCCTGGAGTTCTACGGCCTCCAACTGCACAATCTTACTTCAGGTTCGATCCCGCACATTGCGGATTTTGTTGGTCTATGCGAACTTTTCTTGGGCTCCGAGCCCGACTTCGACCTGTAGAGAAAGTATTTCTGCCTGGTCCCTCTATTGGAAGAGGGATCCATATTTGAAGTTAGGAGCGCCAAAGTATGGCGCATAGCCGGGACAGGCTATCTTTCTGGTACTCCGAAGAAGGCATCTGAAGAGTGGCCCTCGGAGTGGTTTTACATTGAAGATATCGCATTGACGGATCCAGTTCGGCGCGGACTCCCCAAGTATTCCAGTGCTCCACCAAAGAAGCTTTTCAACTGGCGTCCCCACGGTCCTTCGGAAGAAGAGAAATCGGAGGTTAGCTGACTGGCCGGCAAGATTAAATTGCTTGCCAGTTTGGGATTAACTATAATCAAAGTGATGGCCATTTCACTGAAGCGGCGTGTGCAGCCGCTCCAAGCCAGAGGACTTCCAATGTATCATTATAATGGTAAGACCCTGCCATTCTAGGCGCCGTGCTGAAAGGCCTCTACAAAGGAGAGAAGCAGGACTTCATCCGTTTATCGTGCCGGGAAGGCCTTTCTATGTACAATCTTCCCAACTGGGTGAGTCCTTCTCTTTGACCACTTTAATTTTCTTTGTTATGATGTATTTACCGAACTGTACTCAGTTTCTTCCAACAGGAGTGGAGGAAGCTGGTCAAGGGGATTAATAATCCCGCCCCGCAGCCAAAGGACCCGTTCCAAAAGACGGGACCCGGATATGAAGTGGACCCGGATATAGGCGTAGACTTAGAAGATGGAGTCTTCTATCAAGCCTGCCGTGAGGGCACCTTGGTGGCTATAGTAGCCGATTACCCAGGCCTCATTCCTTCTTCTCGCGTAAGTAATTTAGGGGATATCTCACTAATAAGAAGATTCCCAGTGCGCATTTACCCACCGTATTCTATCATACTTAAATAGGGACGGTGCTCCTCACGCCGAACTGCGCATAGACTGCCAACCCAGAGGGCGGCGCCTACGTCGGGTGAGGCTTTGAAGCGGAAAAGGACCATGAATACCAGCGGACCTTTAAAGAGGTATGTTTGTTTTACCATGCACTGGGTGGTGAAATTGTTATTATAACTTTCCGCACTGTTTCTTCCTTTTAGGAGGAATTTAAGCCGGAATGTCCCCGGAGGCGACGCAGGCCAAGCTCCAGCCAATCCGGCATCGGGACCGTCAAGGCTGGATGTTAATTCGGTGCCGGATTGTCCTCTCCAGGAGGATTCGGATGAAGTGTCAGCTACCAATTCCGAAGTGGAGGTCGTGATGGTTCATTGGTGGTGAAAAGCGGCCAGGCGTAACCCTGCTTTTTCTGAGGAGGCGTTTAAAGCCCTCAATTCTGCAGATGCCTATATCCGAGCCGTTCAAGACGGACTCACCGGAGCTACTCATCAGCTTTCAAAAGATATGAGAGTAAGTTTTTAGTTTAAATGGTCCCATGCTAGTAGCCCCCGAGACTTAAAGCAGTTGGTATAACTGATTTGAGGATCGTTGTATTTTATAGGTCATCCGAGAAGAATAACTCTTTATCAAAGGAACTCGAAGAGTGCCAGACCCAGCATCCTGAATTGAAAAATTCGAAGGAATCCGGAAAGGATGCTGCTGGTAAGGATAATTGTGTCCGGAAGCTATAACAGTTCTGCTGATTACTATGATATATATACTAATGTGTAATATAGCACCAAGATCGACCAACCAACTAGAAAGGGAGTTAAGAGCTGCCCTAGCGGACAAGAAATTTGCCGAAGAGAAAAAAACTGCTGGCGAGCGTACACTAACACAAGCTATGGAAAAAAGGAACCAAGCACAGGATCAAAGGCAGACAATTCACCTGGTCTAACATGCAGGCTCATCCGTTGCTGGAACAATTGGATTGGTTCTTTACTTAAGTAGCATGGACCTATGATCATCCCAATACTTTGGTTTATCCTTTAGCACGTTGTAATGCCCCGGTTGTAATACTTTCCCTTTTGGGCAATATATATATCTTTTGCTTAATCAATTCCATTGCGGGTTCTTCGTTTTTTGGGTTTTCGTCGTTTTGTCGTGTTGCGTGTGTGCATTCATCCATAGGATGTAGTCTTGTGCATCGCATTGCATTTGTGTTGTCGTTTGCATCCGGCCCAACTCGTTCCTTTCCGTTGTCCGTTTCGAGTTCCGGAGCCCTCTCACGTGTCCGTGGCATCCCCGAGGCCTACTTTGGTGTTTGGCTGTGTAACGTTTCCGGTTTGGCGTGAGACTTGTCGTGTGTTGTTGTTTTGGTGTGTGTAACCCTCCTGTCGAATCTCGTCGCGTTTGGAGTTCATTTGGTGCTACAACAGTTATTCTCGTGGGCTGAAAGTACCCCCTCTTTGAGGCCCAAGACACCCCTCTAACAGGCCACCAAACCAACCCAAACCCCTCCCTTCATCTAGGCCATCTAATTGTGATCATGTGGCTGAAAACCTCACCTCATTTGGACAACCCTAGCTCCTTGTGCCTATATAAACGTCCATCTCCCCCAAAATTTGCGTCCAGAAAACCCTATGCTTCCACAGTGCGCCGCCGGTGCTTCCACCGTTGAATCCCGGTGCTTCCACCGTTGAAAATCCGTGCTTCCGACGTCCCAGGAAACCATGCTTCCGAGAGTCGTCGCCGTGCTTCCGTAGTGCCGTCGACGTGCTTCCGACCCGACGCGCGGGTCCCGCAGGGTCTTCTTCAACCTCCACCGCCGCCGTTCGTCGTCTGCGCCGCCGGCCAGCACTCCGGCCACCGCCGCCGCCCTCTCCTCCACGCCGCCGGCGCCCCGCTCCGCCACCTCCCTCTGCCCGAGTCGCCGCCGGCCTCTCGCCTCGCCGCCGGCCGAGGGCCCCGCCGGCCACCCTCCAGGCCGCCGGCCCCGCCTCATCCGCCTCCACCGCCGCGGGGCGTGGCGCGCCGGGCTCCCCCACCTCCTCCGACAAGGGCACTGGCCCCCCTGCTTCTTCCCCGCCGCCGGGGCCGAGGCCCAGCCGCCGCCGCTCTTTCTTCTCGCTCGAGGAGCGAGGGGATTGGGAGGATCCCGCACGCCCGATCCGGATCCACCCCGTAGCCCGAACCCTAGCGGGCCCAAGCCCGTTAGCCGCCAGCCCGATCCGCTCCAGGCCGCGGTGGATCCGCTTCAGCCCAGTCCGCCTGCTCCGCCCGTTGACTTCGCCGGACCCGACCCGCGTTGACCGGATCTGCCTGAGAAGGTTGTTTTTCCTCTAAGTCCCTGTAATTTTTGATGTCTGATGCTGATTTGCAACGTGGATAACTTTTTGTGTGGTTGTCCGATTTGAGCAAATGATATGTCAAAATGATCGTGGAGACTTGTACTACATTTTGTTCCATTGTGCCATGCATGTTTGAGGTCATCTAGATGTCGTAATCTTCATGAGAAGAGTGCTACTTGTTATAAACTGCTGTTAGTAGTTGTTTTCATGCCATCTTTGCAATGTTATAACTTGGTGCATGTTTATCCAAATGAAGCAAATGATATGTCCACATGTTCATCATGAAATGCTCTACATGTTGATTGCTTTAGCTTGCATGATAGATTTTATCTTGCCATGTTTATCCCCTTTGCAAAGTGCTATGTGGCTGTTATGTCGTTAAACTTGTTACAAGATGCCTCGAAGAGGAGCTCGTTGCTATTGATGTGGTTGTCCCCTTGATGCATGCTTAGATGTTTTGGATTCACCATCATGTGTACTTTGCTGTGGTGCTTACCATTTGCCATGTTTAGCTTTGAGGTGACTTAAACTTGCTCACAAAGATGCCATGATGTTACTACTATTTTAACACTTAGTGAAATTTCACTAAGTCTGGAATCTGTAATTTCCAGATGCCATGTTTGCTTGTTGTTCTAGGCCAATCCATGCTAGTTTTGGGGTGAATCATGATGATTCCTTGTAGTATATATTGTTGGCTATCCATTCATGCTCTCACATGCTTATTTGAGTGGCTGTAGCATATTTAACTTTTGCTCCCAAGTTGCAACAAATTACTGCTGTCAGGATTTTGTTGTCAAGTTCAATATGTCATAGCTTGTTGCTATTGATCCATGGCTCCTTTGGGGATGCTCCAATGGATTTGTTTGCTGTAGAGTATGTCTAGTTTGTGTCCATTCTCATTGCCATGCTGTTTGAGTGCTGTAGGCCATTTATCTCTTGCTCCGAAGTTGCTATGTGGCTGTTATTTTCAGCTTGTGCATGTTTATTGTTCCGGGTGTTACTTTTAGCCCATTGCTCCGTTTTGAGCAAATCCTATATGTAACTTGTGTGATTTTGCATGTAGATTCATATTATCCTATTGTTATCATGTTTTGAAGCATTTTGCTTGATGCATATTGTTGAGCTGTCACATTGTGCTTCCTAAGTAGACTTTCTGTGCTTCCATAGTGCATCTGTTTTGCTTCCATAGTGCATCAGTCATGCATCCAGTAATTTTTCTGCGCATTGCATCTCTTTTGATTCGTTGCCTTGTGTTCTTGTGCTTGAGTAGAGCCGGAAGCTGAGACCGAGTACGAGTACGAGCACGAGGTTACTACCGAGGTTGAGAACGAGGACCCCTCTTACGATCCCATCGACAACTCTTCAGGCAAGATGACCGAACCCGGATACCATTACTATCTTTGCCTATTGCTAGAAGTCTCGATATATAGTTTCCCTCGATGCCCATGTTTTCCTGTCAGCCTCCTATTGTAACCATGAACCTGTCTAACCACCCTACCTATGCAAACCATTGTTTGGCTATACGTAGGCTTCGCTCAGCCCCTCTTATAGCATTGTTAGTTGCAGGTGAAGATTGAAGATTCTTGCTTCTTGTTGAAGCTTGTTGGGATATCACACTATATTAATTATTAAATGAAATCATCTATATATTCGTAATGGGTGGAAGGCTAAGCCTTTTGCTTGGTGATTTGTTCCACTCATGCCGCCCTAGGAACCGTATAAACCGGTGTTATGTTCCTTGAATATGCGTTCCTCACACGGTTGGGGTTATGGGACCCCCTCGATAAACCGCTAAGTGCTAAGTCTTTTCCAGCAAGTCCCAACTTTGGTACTATTTGCCTAATAACTAAAAACTTGCATAGGGAGTAATTAACCCTCTTCTTAATAAACAACCCCGGGCCAGTGCTCCACATGAGTGTTTGTCCGAACCGGGGAGCCTGCGGGGCCACCATGGGGAAACCCGAGGTCTGGTAAAAACCCGTAGCTTCACCCATACGGTCATGGCCTGAGACTAGATATGCGCGGCTATTGTCAGGGTGTCGGCATGCCGGGAGGATTTGCTGGATTAGCCTTACCTTAGTCGGAGTATCTTGAGTACGGGATTCCGAGAATACTCGGGCCTTCCCACCTTGGAGTTGCGACTCTGCGGATCGTGGGCTTGTCATGGGCCAAGTTGGAACACCCCTGTAGGGTTATGAACTTTCGAAAGTCGTGCCCGCGGTTATGTGGCGGATGGGAGCTTGTTAATATCCGGTTGTAGAAAACTTGACACCATGTTCCAATACACTACCAGCGTGAGTACCGTGACGGTCATTTTCCGGAAGGGATTCGGGAAGTGAACACGGTGGGTTATGTTTGACTTGCTTTAGTTAGGATCACTTCGTGATCATCTCTCGTCCGAGGCACCTTCTCTTCTCGCTCTCTTTTACGTAAGCTAGGCTAGTGCTGCTGCAGACTCTTGTTCTTTATTCAGCCTTGTTCCTCACCCAAGGCTGGGATAGTCATGTTACCCGGGAATGGGATTGCTGAGTCCTCTGTGGCTCACAGTTACTTCAACACACCAGATGCAGGTACGATGGTGAGCTACACACGCGATGACACCGAGCTAGACTGGGAGTTCGATGAGGAGCGTAGCCGTTACTATGTGAACTATCCGGTTGATCAGTAGAGCTTCTACTAGGATTCGATCTAGACCTGTGGTTTAATGTTATGTTTGGTATCTTGTCATTTGGATCTTACCCTTAGATGGGCTGTAATGTTTATTTGAATGATGTTTGGACATGTAATGTATTTGTGTGACGTGGCGAGTGTAAGCCAACTATCTTTTCAGTTTTCCATTCCTATTTTTACATGAGATGTGCAAAGGTACCAAACTTGCGATCATTCCAGAATGGGCTTATATCTTAAAGTCGTGCCTCGATACGTAGGAGATATAGTCCCATCCTGGGCATTACAAGTTGGTATTCAAAGCCTTCTCTGACCTAGAAGCCCCCTCTGTTTGATCGAATCGTTGACGGTCGAGTCTAGGCACACACTGAAAAAGTTTTGAGTCCTATATTTATATCGGAGAGTAGGAATTCTTTGCTCCTCATCTCTTTTCATTCTGGTGAGGACTCCTGACAACTACTCTTGCCTCTTCTACTTTCAAAAATTGCACCAAATATTTTTTTAGGAATCTCGCGAGTATTGTTGGATTGTTTCGATGTCCTTGTGACGAGAATATTGTTCTCGATGCCTCCTGACATTAGGGGTTGTGGCAGTGTCCCGGGGAGTTGAGCTTCGGGGTATTGTCGTCACAAGTATATCGCGACAGTACTAGAATACTTAAGACGGCCGACATAGAAAACTCTCCTATACGGTTAGTGGCAAGATAACCCTGACATCACCCAGTACTAGGGAGGTAGTTCGGGAGTATTGCCATAGCTTTGTATAGTGGATGTTTTTCGAAGGTCCGAGGTAGACGGTTTCCAAGAAAGACTGGTTATGTGTTGATGGATGGATACAGCTGGATGTAGGATTAGAGTTGAGTGCGCGATGCTTCCCCTGTATCCCCAACACCTGATTGCATAACTGGAAACTTTCGAAAATTAATAGGTGGGTTCATCCAGTAGATCGTAGGCATTCTTCCAACGAATGCAGGTTAGCGAGTTCGGGGTTCTACATTGAGTGAAGTGGTTTTATGGCCGATGTTCCGATCGGGAGTTGCATCTTAAAGGGTCCATGGCTATGCTGATCCGGGGATTGCAAAACCCTTTCCTAACACGTTCCATAAGATTTCATCACAAAGATGTCGAACGAAGCTCCTATCTTGTGTTTGTTCCATCTGTACCTTGTTGTTATTCTTATTTACCTTTTGTCTCCCAGTGGCTTCTCGTGACGATTGTTGTTACCATTAAACTGAGAATTTCATTCGTTCCTCTTGTTCGAATGATTCTTGTGAAGACTATGTTGCATTTCTATCCGTTGTTTCAGCTTATACCTTCTTTCAATCAAATTGCTGATTGGTGGTCATCTCTTTCAGGATGGCTCCGAAACGGGTTCCCAATGCTAACCCAGAGGGTGAAGAGGTTCCAGACCGTCCTCCTTCCCCTCCTCCTCCGTCTGAGGCCTGGAGAGCGAGTATGCAAACTACGAATCAGAACACCCAGATGTTGATGCAGATGATGCAGCAAATGCAAGCAAATCAAGCAAATCAGGGTGCTCCAGGGAACCAAGGCAATTTCTTCAACCAACAGCACCATGCTACGCTCAACCAGTTCTTGGCCAATCAACCAAAGGCTTTCAGTTACTGTGTCGACCCTCTCGATGCTGAAGATTGGATTACTGATATCAAGAAGCATTTTGAGTGCAGCAACGTAAGGCCTGAGGACTATGTGAAATTCGCAGCCTTCCAACTCAAGGACCAAGCAGCTGACTGGTGGCAGCAGTACAAAGACTCCAGAGAAGGGTGTGTGATCTCTTGGGATGATTTCTGCAAGGACTTTCACTCTCACCAGATTCCAACAAGTGTCATCGAGAGTATGCGTGAGCAATTCCGCAACCTGAAGCAAGGCTCAATGACTGTCTACCAGTATAATGTCAAGTTCCAAAATCTTGCCCGCTATGCCAAGAATGACATACCAGATGCCAAGAGCAAGATCTATCAATTCCGTGGAGGTCTCAAGGATGAACTTCAACTTGCTCTCACCTTGTTCGAGCCTGATGAGTTCGACAAATTCTATAACATGGCGCTTAAGCAAGAGGCAGCCCAGCTCAAGATGGAGGCTTCCAAAAAGAGGATTCGAGATGCCGTTCACTCCTCCTCATCTTCTCAAGTGGTCGCGAAGCAACAGAAATTTTGGCTTCCTCCTCCAGTGATCCAAGCTCCCTACAACAACAACAACAAGAACTCTTGTGGACGTGGTTTCTCCCACCCACCCAACCCAAGCAACCAGCCGAAGAATCAGTTTCAGTCTCAAGGTTCCAAGTCAAGTGGTTCTCATTTCCGTCCTCTATCAGAAGTGGTCTGCAACAAGTGCACTTAGAAAGGCCACTATGCTAACAAGTGCCCCAACCCAAGGCGCCTTCCGCCTCCTCCACCTGTCAGTACAGCTATTGTCAAGCATAATCCCAAGCAAGCAAGGGTGAATCTGATGAATGTAGCGCAAGCGGAGAATTCTTCTGTTGTGATTTTGGGTAACCTTTCAGTGAACTCTTTTCCTGCTAAAGTGTTGTTCGATTCGGGTACTTCATGTTCTTTCATGTCATATCCATTTGCATCCAAGCACAACATTGTCACCAAAAGTCTGCCAAGGGAATTGTCAGTTGTTTCTCCGGGCAAACTAATGCATTCAAAGATATTTGCTCCGGATGTATCTATTCGCATGGGTGATTATCGCTTTCTGGCTAAACCGGTGGTTCTCGGCAAGTCCGACATTGACCTCATCCTCGGGATGGATTGGCTTTCCCAGCATGATGCTCAAATTGACTGTGCACAGAAGGAAGTCAAGATTACTCATTCCGATGATGACGTGATTATCTTCGCCTCCAGGGAAAACACAATCAGGCTTTTCTCTCTCAATGACAAGGGCGAGATTAATGCCATATCTCAAATTCCGGTGGTTAACGAATACGAAGATGTCTTTCCTGAAGAACTTCCAGGCATGCCCCCACACCGTCAAGTGGAATTCGTCATTGAACTCGAGCCGGGTACTGAGCCAGCATGCCGGCGTCCGTACAAGCTCTCTCCTAAAGAGTTGAAGGAGTTGAAGAAACAGCTTGATGAACAGGAGCGTATGGGTCTGATCAGGCCTAGTACGTCTCCTTGGGGCTGTGGTGTCTTATTTGTCAAGAAGAAGGATGGCACGGAGTGCCTTTGCGTTGATTACTGGCCATTGAACAAGAAGACAATAAAGAACAAGTATCCGCTCCCCAACATCAGTGAACTATTCGAGCAGCTCAAAGGAGCTAAAGTGTTCTCAAAGCTTGATCTCCGAATGGGCTATCACCAAATTCGCATTCATGAAGAAGATATCCCCAAGACTGCCTTCAGAACGAGCTACGGCTCCTATGAGTATACAATCATGTCTTTTGGTCTCGCCAACGCTCCACCTACCTTCTCGAGAATGATGCACTACATTTTCAACCCCTACACCGGCGAGTTTGTGCTTGTGTATCTGGATGACATTTTGGTATTTTCCAAGAATGAAGAGGATCACGAAAAGCACCTCTGTCTGGTTCTCGACAGACTCCGTGAACATAAGTTCTATGCCAAGTTCTCCAAGTGCGAATTTTGGCTCGATAAGGTCTTGTATCTGGGCCATATCATCTCCGCTGATGGTATTGCGGTAAACCCCGAGAAAGTTGAAGGAATTGTCAACTGGGAACCTCCTCAGAACGTCAAGCAACTCCGAAGCTTTCTTGGTCTTGCCAGCTATTGCAGAAGGTTCGTTGAGAACTTCTCCAAGATTGCCAAGCCTCTTTCCAACTTGCTGCAGAAGAATGTCAAGTACTACTGGTCTCCAGATTGTGAAGTGGCATTCAAAACTCTCAAAGAAAAGCTCGTCTCTGCTCCAGTTCTAACTCCTCCAGATGAGTCCAAGCCCTATGAAGTATTCTGTGATGCTTCTCTTCAAGGACTTGGTGGTGTGCTTATGCAGGACAAGAGAATTGTGGCATACACTTCTCGTCAACTGAAGCCAAGTGAGAAGAACTACCCCACACATGATCTTGAACTAGCAGCTGTGGTACATGCTTTGATTACATCGAGACACCTCCTATTGGGCAGAAAGGTCGACATCTTCACCGATCACAAGAGCTTGAAGTACATCTTCACACAGCCGAATCTGAACCTCCGCCAGACTCGTTGGGTCAAAATGATCCAAGAGTATGATCCCAGCATCGAATACACTCCTAGCAAGGCGAATGTGATTGCAGATGCTTTGAGCAGAAAGGCATATTGCAACAGCCTTCTTATCAAGCCGTGTCAGCCTGAGCTTTGTGAAGCATTCAGGAAACTCAACCTCCAAGTTGTTCCGCAAGGTTTTCTTGCAAATCTTCAAGTTGCTCCAACCTTGGAAAATCAGATCCGTGAGGCCCAACTCAGTGATGCTATGGTGCGGAAAGTGAAACATGGTATTGCAAAGGGTACTCCTAAATACAAGTGCTATCGTGTTGATGAGAGAGATACCTTGTTCTTCGAGGACAGACTCATGGTTCCAAAAGGTGATCTCAGGAAGCTCATAATGGACGAAGCACATGATTCCCTCCTTTCGATTCATCCTGGCAGTTCCAAGATGTACCAAGACCTCAAGCAATCTTACTGGTGGACTCGCATGAAAAGCGAGATTGCCCAATTCATGAATGAATGTGATGTCTGTAGAAGAGTGAAGGCAGAGCATCAACGTCCAGCCGGTCTTCTCCAACCTCTTCCTATTCCCGACTGGAAATTCAACAACATTGAAATGGATTTCGTCACTGGCTTTCCTAAGTCCAAGAGAGGGAATGATTCTATCTTTGTGGTGATTGACAAGCTTACCAAAGTCGCTCACTTCCTTCCAGTCAAAGAATCCATCAATGCAGCCCAATTGGCAGAGTTTTACACTTCCAGAATTGTGTCCTTACATGGCATTCCTCAAGTTATCTCCTCAGACCGTGGAAGTTTGTTCACTTCTAAGTTCTGGGACTCCTTTCAGTCTGCCATGGGCACTAAGATCAGGTTCAGCACTGCTTTTCACCCTCAGACTAGTGGTCAAGTCGAGAGAGTGAATCAGATTATAGAAGACATGCTCAGAGCCTGTGTCATATCTTTTGGCATGAAATGGGAAGATTGCCTTCCGTTTTCCGAGTTCTCTTACAACAACAGCTTCCAAGCAAGTGCCGGTAAAGCTCCGTTTGAAATCCTCTATGGCAGAAAGTGTCGTACCCCTCTCAACTGGTCCGAGACTGGTGAACGTCAACTTCTTGGCAATGACTTGATCTCAGAAGCCGAAGGGATGTGCAAAGTCATACGTGAGAATCTCAAGGCCGCTCAGTCGCGTCAGAAGAGCTACTATGACGGCAAGCATCGTGATTTGGCCTTCAACATTGTGGATCATGTCTATTTCCGTGTTTCTCCGATGAAAGTAACCCAAAGATTCGGTATCAAAGGAAAGCTTGCTCCTAGATATGTCGGGCCTTTCAAGATCCTTGGCAAAAGAGGCGATCTAGCCTATCAACATGAGCTCCCTTCGAACTTCGCCAATGTTCATCATGTGTTTCATGTGTCTCAACTCCGCAAGTGCTTCAAGACTCCTGAACGCATGATTCCGTTTGAGGAGATTGATCTTCAACAAGACTTGTCTTACCGAGAGTATCCCGTTGCTATTGTTGAAGAAACCGAGCGCAAGACCCGCAACAAGTCCATCAAATTCTTGAAAGTCAAGTGGTCACACCATACCGACCGAGAAGCTACGTGGGAACGAGAAGATCATCTTCGTTTCGAGTACCCTTCCTTTTTCTAGTCCTAGATCTCGGGACGAGATCTTTTTTGTAGTGGAGGAGAGTTTGTAATGCCCCGGTTGTAATACTTTCCCTTTTGGGAAATATATATATCTTTCGCTTCATCAATTCCATTCTGGGTTCTTCGTTTTTCGGGTTTTCATCGTTTTGTCGTGTTGCGTGTGTGCATTCATCCATAGCATGTAGTCTTGTGCATCGCATTGCATTTGTGTTGTCGTTTGCATCCGGTCCCACTCGTTCCTCTCCGTTGTCCGTTTCGAGTTCCGGAGCCCTCTCACGTGTCCGTGGCATCCCCGAGGCCTACTTTGGTGTTTGGCCGTGTAACGTTTCCGGTTTGGCGTGAGACTTGTCGTGTGTTGTTGTTTTGGTGTGTGTAACCCGCCTGTCGAATCTCGTCGCGTTAGGAGTTCATTTGGTGCTCCCACAGTTATTCTCGTGGTCTGAAAGTACCCCCTCTTTGAGGCCCAAGACACCCCTCCAACAGCCCACCAAACCAACCCAAACCCCTCCCTTCATCTAGGCCATCTAATTGTGATCTTGTGGCTGAAAACCTCACCTCATTTGGACAACCCTAGCTCCATGTGCCTATATAAACGTCCATCTCCCCCAAAATTTGCGTCTAGAAAACCCTATGCTTCCACAGTGCGCCGCCGGTGCTTCCACCGTTGAATCCTGGTACTTCCACCGTCGAAAATCCGTGCTTCCGACGTCCCAGGAAACCATGTTTCCGAGAGTCGTCGCCGTGCTTCCGTAGTGCCGTCGACGTGCTTCCGACCCGACGCGCGGGTCCCGCAGGGTCTTCTTCAACCTCCACCGCCGCCGTTCGTCGACTCCGCCGCCGGCCAGCACTCCGGCCACCGCCGCCGTTCGTCGTCTCCGCCGCCGGCCAGCACTCCGGCCACCGCCGCCGCCCTCTCCTCCACGCCGCCGGCGCCCCGCTCCGCCACCTCCCTCCGCCCGAGTCGCCGCCAGCCTCTCGCCTCGCCACCGGCCGAGGGCCCCGCCAGCCACCCTCCAGGCCGCCGGCCCCGCCTCATCCGCCTCCGCCGCCGCGGGGCGCGGCGCGCCGGGCTCCCCCACCTCCTGCGACCAGGGCGCCGGCCCCCCTGCTTCTTCCCCGCCGCCGGGGCCGAGGCCCAGCCGCCGCCGTTCTGTCTTCTCGCTCGAGGAGCGAGGGGATCGGGAGGATCCCGCACGCCCGATCCGGATCCACCCCGGAGCCCGAACCCTAACGGGCCCAAGCCCGTTAGCCGCCTGCCCGATCCGCGGATCCCGCCCGATCCGCTCCAGGCCGCGGTGGATCCGCTTCGGCCCAGTCCGCCCGCTCCGCCCGTTGACTTCGCCGGATCCGACCCGCGTTGACCGGATCTGCTTGAGAAGGTTGTTTTTCCTCTAAGTCCCTGTAATTTTTGATGTCTGATGCTGATTTGCAATGTGGATAACTTTTTGTGTGGTTATCCGATTTGAGCAAATGATATGTCAAAATGATCGTGGAGACTTGTACTACGTTTTGTTCCATTGTGCCATGCATGTTTGAGGTCATCTAGATGTCTTAATCTTCATGAGAATTGTGCTACTTGTTATAAACTGCTGTTAGTAGTTGTTTTCATGCCATCTTTGCAATGTGATAACTTGGTGCATGTTTATCCAAATGAAGCAAATGATATGTCCACGTGTTCATCATGAAATGCTCTACATGTTGATTGCTTTAGCTTGCATGATAGATTTCATCTTGCCATGTTTATCCCCTTTGCAAAGTGCTATGTGGCTGTTATGTCGTTAAACTTGTTACGAGATGCCTCGAAGAGGAGCTCGTTGCTATTGATGTGTTTGTCCCCTTGATGCATGCTTAGATGTTTTGGATTCACCATCATGTGTACTTTGTTGTGGTGCTTACCACTTGCCATGTTTAGCTTTGAGGTGACTTAAACTTGATCACAAAGATGCCATGATGTTACTACTGTTTTAACACTTAGTGAAATTTCACTAAGTCTGGAATCTGTAATTTCCAGATGCCATGTTTGCTTGTTGTTCTAGGCCAATCCATGCTAGTTTTGGGGTGACTCTTGATGATTCCTTGTAGTATATATTGTTGGCTATCCATTCATGCTCTCACATGCTTATTTGAGTGGCTGTAGCATATTTAACTTTTGCTCCCAAGTTGCAACAAATTATTGCTGTCAGGATTTTGTTGTCAAGTTCAATATGTCATAGCTTGTTGCAGTTGATCCATGGCTCCTTTGGGGATGCTCCAATGGATTTGTTTGCTATAGAGTGTGTATAGTTTGTGTCCATGCTCATTGCCATGATGTTTGAGTGTTGTAGGCCATTTATCTCTTGCTCCGAAGTTGCTATGTGGCTGTTATTTTCAGCTTGTGCATGTTTATTGTTTCGGGTGTAACTTTTAGCCCGTTACTCCGTTTTGAGCAAATCCTATATGTAACTTGTGTGATTTTGCATGTAGATTCATATTATCCAATTGTTATCATGTTGTGAAGCATTTTGCTTGATGCATATTGTTGAGCTGTAACACTGTGCTTCCTAAGTAGACTTTCTGTGCTTCCATAGTGCATCTGTTTTGCTTCCATAGTGCATCAGTCATGCATCCAGTAATTTTTCTGCGCATTGCATCTTGTTTGATTCGTTGCCTTGTGTTCTTGTGCTTGAGTAGAGCCGGAAGCTGAGACCGAGTACGAGTACGAGCACCAGGTTACTACCGAGGTTGACAACGAGGACCCCTCTTACGATCCCATCGACAACTCTTCACGCAAGATGACCGAACCCGGATACCATTACTATCTTTGCCTATTGCTAGAAGTCTCGATCTATAGTTTGCCTCGATGCCCATGTTTTCCTGTCAGCCTCCTATTGTAACCATGAGCCTGTCTAACCACCCTACCTATGCAAACCATTGTTTGGCTATACGTAGGCTTCGCTCAGCCCCTCTTATAGCATTGTTAGTTGCAGGTGAAGATTGAAGATTCTTGCTTCTTGTTGAAGCTTGTTGGGATATCACACTATATTAATTATTAAATGAAATCATCTATATATTGGTAATGGGTGGAAGGCTAAGCCTTTTGCTTGGTGATTTGTTCCACTCATGCTGCCCTAGGAACCGTATAAACTGGTGTTATGTTCCTTGAATATGCGTTCCTCACACGGTTGGGGTTATGGGACCCCCTCGATAAACCGCTAAGTGCTAAGTCTTTTCCAGCAAGTCCCAACTTTGGTACTATTTGCCTAATAACTAAAAACTTTCATAGGGAGTAATTAACCCTCTTCTTAATCAACAACCCCGGGCCAGTGCTCCACATGAGTGTTGGTCCGAAACGGGGAGCCTGCGGGGCCACCATGGGGAAACCCGAGGTCTGGTAAAAACCCGTAGCTTCACCCATCCGGTCGTGGCCTGAGACCAGATACGCGCGGCTATTGTCAGGGTGTCGGCACGCCGGGAGGATTTGCTGGATTAGCCTTACCTTAGTCGGAGTATCTTGAGCATGGGATTCCGAGAATACTCGGGCCTTCCCAACTTGGTGTTGCGACTCCGCAGATCGTGGGCTTGTCATGGGCCAAGTTGGAACACCCCTGCAGGGTTATGAACATTCGAAAGCCGTGCCCGCGGTTATGTGGCAGATGGGAGCTTGTTAATATCCGGTTGTAGAAAACTTGACACTATGTTCCAATACACTACCAGCGTGAGTACCGTGACGGTCATTTTCCGAAAGGGATTCGGGAAGTGAACACGGTGGGGTTATGTTTGACTTGCTTTAGTTAGGATCACTTCGTGATCATCTCTCGTCCGAGGCACCTTCTCTTCTCTCTCTCTTTTACGTAAGCTAGGCTAGTGCTGCTGCAGACTCTTGTTCTTTCTTCAGCCTTGTTCCTCACCCAAGGCTGGGATAATTGTGTTACCCGGGAACGGGATTGCTGAGTCCTCTGTGGCTCACAGTTACTTCAACACACCAGATGCAGGTACGATGGTGAGCTACACAGGCGATGACACCGAGCTAGACTGGGAGTTCGACGAGGAGCGTAGCCGTTACTATGTGAACTATCCGGTTGATCAGTAGAGCTTCTACTAGGATTCGATCTAGACCTGTGGTTTAATGTTATGTTTGGTATCTTGTCATTTGGATCTTACCCTTAGATGGGTTGTGATGTTTATTTGAATGATGTTTGGACATGTAATGTATTTGTGTGACGTGGCGAGTGTAAGCCAACTATCTTTTCAGTTTTCCATCCCTATTTTTACATGAGATGTGCAAAGGTACCAAACTTGCGATCATTCCAGAATGGGCGTATATCTTTAAGTCGTGCCTCGACACGTAGGAGATATAGTCCCATCCTTGGCATTACACACGTACCACATCAAATCATGTGCCTTGCGTAGTCTCTATTGCTACGTGCATACCCAAGGCCAAAGTTTTTCGTTTCGAGAACTATTGGATTGATCTACCTGGCTTTTTTGATTGTGTCTCTGCCGTGTGGAACCGTGATTTTAGACACGTAAATGTTGCCTCTAGGATATCGGCCAAATTTAAAGCTCTCTTTTATGCTCTTAAACAATGGCATCTCAGTCTGTCTAAAGTGAAGGAACTTATTACTGACTGCAACAAGGTTATTTTATTTCTGGATAATCTTGAGGAGGTTCGGCCTTTGAGTTGGCCTGAGACAAACTTTCGGTGTATTGTTAAGTCCCACCTGGAGGAAATTCTGCACATGCAGTACATTTATTGGAAGCAACGCTGCACCATCAGGTCTATTAAAGTTGGGGAAGAAAACTCTAAATTCTTCCATGCAATGGCAACTGAGAGATATCGAAAGAACACGATCTCCTCTCTCAAAAACGTTGCGGGAGACGTGATCTCTGATCACCAACAGCTAGCCGGTATGTTCTAGTCTGACTTCAAACAACGAATGGGCCATGCTAAGGGAATACATATGGATTTTGATCTTGCCTCCCTCATTGCTAAGGTGGATGGGCTAGCGTCCTTGCCTCGGCCTTTTTCGGATAAAGAAATGGAGGATGTTGTTAAGCATATGCTTGTTGATCGTGCACCGGGGCCTGATGGATTCACGGGGCTCTTTCTGAAGAAGTGTTGGCCCATTCTGAAAAATTACTTTTTGTCGCTTGTCAGGGATTTTTATGATGGTACATGTGATCTGGAATGTTTAAACTCTTCTCTAATCACTCTCATTCCCAAGAAATTAAGCCCGGAGGTGGTTGGGGATTTTCGGCCAATATCTTTGACGAACACTTGCTTAAAGTTTATCATGAAACTCTTAGCAAACAGACTGCAACAGGTGATTCTTAACTGTATTCATAAAAACCAATATGGTTTTCTTCGCTGCAGTTCAATTCAGGACTGCTTAGCATGGTGCTTTGAGTATATCCATCAGTGCAAAGCATCTAAAAGGCCGATCGTCCTTCTCAAGCTTGATTTCACAAAAGCTTTTGATACTCTTGAGCATGAGACAATTCTCCAGATGTTACGCTATAAAGGTTTTGATGAACGTTGGAATGGCTGGGTTGACACACTTTTATCATCTGGCTCTTCTTCTGTGCTTCTTAATGGGGTCCCTGGTCAGCAGTTTAAATGTTGCACTGGAGTTCATCAAGGTGACCCACTCTCCCCTTTATTGTTTGTCATTACGGTGGATCTTCTTCAATCCGTGGTGAATGATATGTGTGCTCGCAATGTTCTCCGAATGCCTATTCCGACTGGTTCAAAGGATTATCCAATAGTTCAGTATGCAGATGACACGCTGATCATCCTTCCAGCTGCTGATGATCAGCTCATTGCGCTAAAATAGATGCTTGAAAAGTTTGCTCGGGCCACCGGATTAAGAGTCAACTTCAGCAAATCGTCCATGATTCCTCTGAACTTGTCTACTGAGGAGGGCTCTCGCATTGCTGCCCTCTTGGGCTGTGAGGTCGGATCTTTCCCCTTCACCTATCTAGGCCTTCCTATGGGCACTTCTAGACCTACTGTGGCTGATCTCTCGCCCCTAGTGGATCGTCTGGAGAGGCGCCTTTCAGCATCGTCCTGTTTGCTGAATCAGGGCAGTCGTTTGCAGCTGCTACAGTCTGTGCTGGCTTCCATGCCAATATATTTCTTGTGCTCCTTATCCCTCCCAAAGGGCATTCTTAAACAGTTAGAGCGAATAATGCGTCAATGTCTTTGGCGGGGCAACTCTGAGACTCCCCATCAATCTCTAGCAGCTTGGGATCTCATATGCCGACCCAAGAAGCATGGCGGCCTCGGAGTTACAAACCTTGGCACACAAAATGAGGCCTTGCTCATGAAGCATCTCTACAAGTTTTTCAATAAACTTGATATACCTTGGGTTCAATTGCTCTGGGATTCTTATTACGGCTCATCACCACCTCAAGCCACTCGTAGCTGTGGTTCTTTCTGGTGGCGGGACATTCTCAATCTCTATGATAAGTTTTGCACTCTCGCTGTCCCACAAGTTCATGCAGGGGACACTGTGTTGTTTTGGGTCGACATGTGGCACATTGACAGTAGAGTTATTTCCCTCCGGAACAGATTACCCCACCTCTACTCCTTTGTGCTCAATGACCTCATCACTGTCAAGGATTTCTTTGATGCACCATCTGAGGCTGAGAACTTTCATCTTCCTTTGTCTATCGAAGCCTTTCATGAGCTTCAGCAACTCCAGTCTTTGTTGGCTCCTATGCAAATTGATCCATCAACAAGAGATATCTGGCAATGGCCCTCCAAATCAGGCACCTTCCAATCCAAATTGTACTATGATTTCACCTTCTCTCGTATAGTGGTGGATCCAATCTTCAAATGGATCTGGAAATGTTCCTGCACCCTCAAGATCAAGGTTTTTGGGTGGTTGCTCTTGATGGATCGCCTTAACACAAGGGATATGATGCAACGAAGGCATTGGCATGTAGATGATGCTAACAGTGTTTTGTGTCTTCTACCACATATTGAGGACCGGGGGCATCTCTTCTTTGCCTGTAACTTTAGCCAGCGTGTTTGGAATTACCTTGGAATATCCTGGACACCAGATAGTCACCACTCCACATACTCCATGGCTTTAGCAGCTCGACGGGAATTTGGTCAACCCTTCTTCACTGAGGTAGTTTTTACTGCCTCTTGGAATATCTGGACTCAAAGGAATGGCAAAATCTTCAGAAATGAGCAGCCCAGCTTCAGATCCTGGAAACGAAATTTTGTATATGATATTTCTTTACTTGCTCATAGAATCAAATGTAAATATAGAGATAAGCTTCTCTCTTGGATAGCCTCCCTCCAGTAGCTTTGTTGTAAGTTAACTCTCTCCTTCTTCCTTGTATTTATTTGTATCTTTGTAACCACACCCTGGTTGGGTTATTTTATTAATAAAACACTGTGAGGCTGTTGCCTTGCAGTACATAGTCAAAAAAAATATTAGGCTTGAACAGGAGCTAAAGGGCGTAAAGGCCCAACTCTCCAGCGCCTTGGAAGAGAACCGGAGGCAAAAAAGCGACTTGTTCAGTTTGTCTCTTATACCTAGCTCTCCTTATAGTCTCTTAGTTTGAAAGTTTCTTACAAAAACTTTTCCTGTAGGTTTATTGATTGGTCAGCCTGAAGGCGGAGTATCCGGTTTGGAGGGTGATGTGCTACAAGGGCTTCCTAGGGTCCATGAATGGGCTAAGAAGGCCATGAAGAGTATAGCCAGAGCTCTATGGCCTGGAAACTCCCCTCCAGAATCTATGGAGGATTTGGCGAATCTGTTTAAAGGGGCTCGGCGCCGCTTCGAACTATGGAAGGCGTCAGCATGCCATATGGGAGCTCGAGAAGCATCAGCTATGGTGAAGAGGCGCTACACTCGTCTTGATCCAAATCACATGGCCCGTGTCGGACCTCGAGGGTCCGATGGACAGGAAATTCCTCCGTGTTTGGTCTATAGCCAAGTAGAAATAGCTTCCAAGCTTTCCCAATAGGAGTGTAAGTTAGACAGCCTCATAGAGGGAATAGAAAATGAATAGTCGCCTGATTCTATGTATTAATGTACTTTTACCATCAAACTTATCTTTGGCCAAATTTATATAAAGTTCATCATGTCCAACTTATACGTCTCCAACGTATCTATAATTTTTGATTGTTCCATACTATTATTTATGAAGTCTTGGATGTTTAATGGGCTTTATCTTACACTTTTATATCATTTTTGGGACTAACCTACTAACCCAAAGGCCCAGTCTAGATTGCTGTTTTTTGCCTGTTTCAGGGTTTTGCAGAAAAAGAATATCAAACGGAGTCGAAACGGAATGAAACCTTCGCAAGAGATATTTTTGGAGAAAATCACGCACGGAGAACTTGAGAACCACGTCGGAAGAGCCACGAGGGGCCCACGAGGGTGGGGGCGCGCCCCCCTTCCCAGGGTGCAGCCCCTACCTCGTGGGACCCCCGTGACTCCCCCGGTGTCCTCCTTCCTCCTATATAAGTTTACGTACCACAAAACCATTAGCAACAGAGAGAAAAACCTAATTCCACCGCCATAACCTTCTATTCCCATGAGATCATATCTAGGAGCCTGTTCCGGAGCTCCACCGGAGGGGGATCCATCACGGAGTTCTTCATCATCAACATCATCGTCCTCACCATGAGTTGTGAGTAGTTTACCACAGACCTTCGGGTCCATAGCTAGTATCTAGATGGCTTCTTCTATCTCTCTGGATCTCAATACAAAGTTCTCCTCGGTCTTCGAGGAGATGTAATCGATGCAATCTCTTTTTGCGGTGTGTTTGTCGAGATCCTATAAATTTTGAGTTTATGATCTAGATTATCTATGAGAAATATTTGGTTCTTCTCTGAATTTTTTATGTATGCTCATATTATCCTTCAAGTCTCTTCGAATTATTGGTTTGGTTTGGCCTACTAGATCTATAGTTCTTGCAATGGGAGAAGTGCTTGGCTTTGGGTTCAATCTTGCGGTGTCCTTTCGCAGTGACAGTAGGGGCAGCAAGGCACGTATTGTATTGTTGCCATCGAGGATAAAAAGATGGGGTTTATATCATATTGCTTGAGTTTATCCCTCTACATCATGTCATCTTCCTTAAGGCGTTACTCTGTTCTTATGAACTCAATACACTAGATGCATGCTGGCTAGCGGTCGATGTGTGGAGTAATAGTAGTAGATGCAGAATCGTTTCGGTCTACTTGTCTCGGACGTGATGCATATATACAATGATCATGCCTAGATAGTCTCATAATTATTCGCTTTTCTATCAATTGCTCGACAGTAATTTGTTTACCCGCCGTAGAATATCGCTATCATGAGAGAAGCCACTAGAGAACACTATGGCCCCAGGGTCTATTCTCAACATATCAATCTACATCTACTTTACTTTTACCGCTTTTATTTTATGTTCTTATAAACAGAAATACCAAAAATATAAACTATCATCTCTATCAGATCTCACTTTCGTAAGTGACCGTAAAGGGATTGACAACCCCTTATCGCGTTGGCTGCGAAGTTCTTATTTGTTCGTGCAGGTGCGAGGGACTCGCGCGTGGTCTCCTACTGGATTGATACCTTGGTTCTCAAAAACTGAGGGAAATACTTACGCTACCGTGCTGCATCTCCCTTTCCTCTTCAAGGGAATACAACGCAAGCTCGAGAAGTAGCAAGAAGAATTTCTGGCGCCGTTGCCGGGGAGGCTTATGCAAAATTCATATACCAAGTACCTATCACAAACCCTTATCCTTCACATTACATGTTTGCCTCTCGTTTTCCTCTCCCCCACTTCACCCTTGCCGTTTTATTTGCCCTTCTTCTACCGTGTGTTTATCATTCGTTTGTTTCTTGTTTGCTTGGGTGTGTTGGATTGCTTGCCTGTCACTATGGCTCAGAACAATACCAAATTGTGTGACTTCTCCAATACCAACAACAATGATTTTATTAGCAATCCGATTGCTCCTATTACCAGTGTTGAATCCTGTGAGATCAATGCTGCTTTGTTGAATCTCTTCAGGAAAGATCAATTCTTCGGCCTTCCTAGTGCAGATGCCGCTACCCATCTAAACAACTTTGTTGATTTGTGTGATATGCAGAAGAAAAGGGACATGGATAGCGATATTGTTAAATTGAAGTTATTTCCATTTCACTTAGAGATCGTGCTAAAACTTGGTTTCCTCTTTGCCTAGAAATAGTATTGATTCATGGAATAAGTGCAAAGATGCTTTTATCTCTAAGTTTTTCCCTCCTGCTAAGATCATCTATCTTAGAAATGATATTATGAATTTTAAGCAACTAGATCATGAGCATGTTGCACAAGCTTGGGAGAGAATGAAATTAACGATACGTAATTGCCCTACACATGGTTTGAATCTATGGATGATTATTCAGAACTTTTATGCTGGATTGAATTTTGCTTCTAGAAATCTTTTAGATTCGGCCGCAGGAGGCACTTTCATGGAAACTACCTTAGGAGAAGCTACCAAACTCCTAGATAATATTATGGTTATCTCAATGGCACACCGAAAGATCTACTAGTAAAAAATTGCATGCTATCGAAGAAATTAGTGTTTCGAGTGGAAAGATGGATGAAGTTATGAACTTGTTTGCTGCTAAGAGTGCTTCTTCTTATCCTAATGATATGCCTTTGTCCACTTTGATTGAAAATAACAATGAATCTTTGGATGTGAATTTTGTTGGTAGGAATAATTTTAGTAACAATGCTTATAGAGGTAATTTTAATCCCAGGCCTTTTCCTTGTAATTCCTCTAATAATTATGGTAATTCCTACAACGACTCTTATGGAAAGATGCCTTCTGAATTTGAAAGTAGTGTTAAGGAGTTTATGATCTCGCAAAAGAATTTCAATGCTATGCTTGAAGAGAAATTGCTTAAGGTTGATGAATTGGCTAGAAGTGTGGATAGAATTACTCTTGATGTTGATTCTTTGAAACTTAGATCTATCCCACCTAAGCATGATATCAATGAGTCTCTCAAAGCCATGAGAATTTCCATTGATGAATGCAAAGAAAGAACCTCTAGGATGCGTGCTAAAAGAGAGGATTATATTAAAGCGTGTTCTTCTAGTTATCATGTAAATAAAGATGAAGATCCGGAAGTTATTGATGTGTCTCCTATTAGATCCTTGTTTTCTATTATAAATTTTGATGAAGATAGGATTGGAGATGATTCTGCTTTAAGGTGTCCCAATGATTCAGAGTTTTTAGATCTTGATGCTAAAATTGCTAAAAGTGGGAGTGAAGAGATTAAAACTTTGCATAGTGATGAACCCACTACTTTGTATTTCAAGGGATTCAATTATGATAATTGCTCTTTGATTGATTGTATTTCCTTGTTGCAATCCGTACTAAATTCTCCGCATGCTTATAGTCAAAATAAAGCTTTCACCAAACACATAGTTGATGCTTTGATGCAATCTTATGAAGAAAAACTTGAGTTAGAAGTTTCAATCCCTAGAAAGCTTTATGATGAGTGGGAACCTACTATCGAAATAAAAATAAAAGATCATGAATGCTATGCTTTGTATGATTTGGGTGCAAGTGTCTCCACTATCCCAAAAACATTGTGTGATTTGCTAGGGTTCCATGAACTTGATGATTGTTCTTTAAATTTGCCTCTTGGGGATTCCACTATTAAGAAAACTATGGGAAGGATTAATGATGTTCTTATTGTTGCCAATAGGAATTATGTGCCCGTATATTTCATTGTTCTTGATATAGATTGCAATCCTTCATGTCCTATTATTCTTGGTAGACCTTTCCTTAGAACGACTGGTGCAATTATTGATATGAAGGAACGAAATATTAGATTCCAATTTCCATTAAGGAAAGGCATGGAAAACTTTCTCATAAAGAAAATCAAATTACCATATGAATCTATCATGAGAGCCACTTATGGATTGCCATCCAAAGATGGCAATACCTAGATTTATCTTGTATTGTGCCTAGCTAGGGGCGTAAAACGATAGCGCTTGTTGGGAGGCAATCCAATTTTATATTTTTTTTGTTTTTGTTGCTGTTAGGGAATAAATATTGCATCTAGCCTTTGTTTAGATGTGGTTTCATGTTTTGCTTAGTGTTTGTGCCAAGTAAAACCTTTGGGAAGATGTGTGTGAAGTTTATGTGATCTTGCTGTAAAAAACATAATCGTTAGCGCTCACTAGAATGGTCGTCAGATTTTACTGGAGCGTGCTATTTAGTTGATTCTTTTTGCAGAAATTAATAGAAAAATTCCTCACATTTACCAATTTAGTTTGAATTTTTTGGAGTAACAATAGTACGCGAAACTTGCAGATTACTACAGACTGTTCTGTTTTTGATAGATTCTGTTTTTCGTGTGTTGTTTGCTTATTTCAATGCATCTACGAGTAATATTTGGAGGTATGAACCATAGAGAAGTTGGAATACAGTAGGTTTAACACCAATAGAAACAAACAATGAATTCATCGCAGTACCTTTGAGTAGTGGTTTGCTTTCTTATACTAACGGTGAAGGAAATATGCCCTAGAGGCAATAATAAAGATGTTATTTGGATTTCCTTATATCATGATAAATGTCTTTTACTAATGCTAGAATTGTATTAAACGGAAACTTAGTACATATGTGAATACATAGACAAAAAAGTATGTCCCTAGTATGCCTCTAGTAGACTAGCTCATTGATCAAAGATGGCTATGTTTCCTAGCCATAGACATGAGTTGTCATTTGATCAACGGGATCACATCATTAGGAGAATGATGTGATGGACTAGACCCATGCGATAGCCTAGCACTATGACCGTTTAGTTTTACTGCTATTGCTTTCTTCATGACTTATACATGTTCCTATGACTATGAGATTATGCAACTCCCGAATACCGTAGGAACACCTTGTGTGCCATCAAACGTCACAACATAACTGGGTGATCATAAAGATGCTCTACAGGTGTATCTGAAAGTATTCATGGTGTTGGCATAGATCAAGAATAGGATTTGTCACACCGAGTGTCAAAGAGGTATCTCTAGGCCCTCTCGGTAATACACATCATAATAAGCCTTGCAAGCAAATGACTAATGAGTTAGTCACGAGATGATGTATTACGGAACGAGTAAAGAGACTTGTCAGTAACGAGATTGAACTAGGTATAGAGATACCGACGATCGAATCTCGGGAAAGTAACATACCGATGACAAAGGGAACAACGTATGTTGTTATGCGGTTTGACCGATAAAGATCTTCGTAGAATATGTAGGAACCAATAAGAGCATCCAGGTTCCGCTATTGGTTATTGACCGGAGATGAGTCTCGGTCATGTCTACATAGTTCTCGAACCCGTAGGGTCCGCACGCTTAACGTTTGATGACGATCGGTATTATGAGTTTATGAGTTTTGATGTACCGAAGGTAGTTCGGAATCCCGGATGAGATCACAGACATGACGAGGAGTCTCGGAATGTCCGAGACGTAAAGATTGATATATTGGACGACTATGTTCGGACACCGGAAGTGTTCCGTAAAGTTTCAGAAATAACCGGAGTACCGGGGGGGGGGGGTACCGGAACCCCCTGGGGAAGCTATGGGCCTTAATGGGCCATAGGAGAAAGAGAGAAGGAGGGCGAGGGCTGGGCCGCGCGCGCCCCACCCCTTGGTCCGAATTGGACAAGGAAGGAGGGGGGGGGCGGCGCCCCTTCCTTCTCCTTCTCCCTCTCCTTCCTTCCCCCCTTCTCCTTCTTGGTGGACTCCTACTAGGAATAGGATTGCAATCCTATTCCTAGTAGGATTGCCTCTCCTAGCACGCCATAGAGGGCCGCCCGGCCTCCCCTTGCTCCTTTATATATGGGGGCACGGGGGCACCCTAGGACACACAAGTTGATCAGTTGATCTCTCCCAACCGTGTGCGGTGTCCCCCTCCACAGTAACACACCTCGGTCATATCGTTGTAGCGCTTAGGCGAAGCCCTGCGACGATAACTTCATCATATCTGTCACCATGCCGTCGTGCTGACGAAACTCTCCCGTGAAGCTCAACTAGATCAAGAGCTCATGAGACGTCATCAAGCTGAACGTGTGCTGAACGCAGAGGTGCCGTACGTTTGGTACTTGTTCGGTTGGATCGCGAAGAAGTTCGGCTACATCAACCGCGTCAGTAGACGCTTCCACTCCCGGTCTACGAGGGTACGTAGACACACTCTCCCCCTCGTTGCTATGCATCTAGTAGATAGATCTTGCGTGATCGTAGGAAATTTTTGAAAATACTACGTTCCCCAACAGTGGCATCATGAGCCAGGTCTATGCGTAGATGATATGCACGAGTAGAACACAAGTGAGTTGTGAACGATACTAGTCATACTTCTTACCAGCATGTCATACTTTGCTTTGGCGGTATTGTGAGATGAAGCGGCCCGGACCGACATTACACGTACGCTTACGCAAGACTGGTTTCACCGTTATGAGCACTCGTTGCTTAAAGGTAACTGGCGGGTGTCTGTCTCTCTCACTTTAGCTGAATCAAGTGTGACTACACCCGGTCCTTGTGAAGGTTAAAACAGCACATACTTGAGGAAACATCGTTGTGGTTTTGTATGCGTAGGTAAGAACGGTTCTTGCTAAGCCCGTAGCAGCCACGTAAAACTTGCAACAACAAAGTAGAGGACGTCTAACTTGTTTTTGCAAGGCATGTTGTGATGTGATATGATCAAGACATGATGAGTTATACGGTTTTGTATGAGATGACCATGTTTTGTAAAGTTATCAGCAACTGGCAGGAGCCATATGATTGTCGCTTTATTGTATGAAATGCAATCGCCATGTAATTTCTTTCCTTTATCACTAAGCGGTAGCAATAGTCGTGGAAGCAATACTTGGCGAGACGACAACGATGCTACGACGGAGATCAAGGTGTCGCACCGGTGACGAAGGTGATCATGACGGTGCTTTGGAGATGGAGATCAAAAGCACAAGATGATGATGGCCATATCATGTCACATATTTTGATTGCATGTGATGTTTATCTTATTATGCTTCTTATTTTGCTTAGTACGACGGTAGCATTATAAGATGATCCCTTACAAAATTTCAAGGTATAAGTGTTCTCCTTGAGTATGCACCATTGCGAAAGTTCATCGTGCCGAGACACCACGTGATGATCAGGTGTGATAAGCTCTACGTTCAAATACAATGGGTGTAAGCCAGTTTTGCACACGCAGAATACTCGGGTTAAACTTGACGAGCCTAGCATATGCAGATATGGCCTCGGAACACTAGAGACCAAAAGGTCGAGCGTGAATCATATAGTAGATATGATCAACATAAGATGTTCACCATTGAAACTACTCCATCTCACCTGATGATCGGACATGGTTTAGTTGATTTTTTTACTATAAATAGTAGGGTAAAAACCCCACTGCAGCTTTTATTAGAAATAAAAGAACATATGTCTGTTGGGCTTGAGCTAAGCCCAACTAAAAGAGCTAAAAAGAAAGAAACTACCAAAAACTAAGCAAAAGCTAGGAAAACTAACACTAAAACCTAAATAAAAGAACAGAACAGGGAAGCAAGTAGAAGTAGACATATTACAACATAGAATCCAGCCAAGCAGAGAATTGTACTTCATATTTCTTCTTGATCCTGAGTTTCAGAAGCTTGAGTTCCTCAGTAAAAATGTGTTTCCAGCCTTGAAAGGAAGGAGTTATACCATCAAATATTTTGTTGTTTCTGGATATCCAGATGGCCCATGATCCCAAGATGATAATCTCCATGAAGAAAGGGTATATGAGTTTGTCTTTGAGGTCCTGAAAAGCTTCCAGCACTGACAAATTTGGAGTTCTTGAAGGACAGATAAAGTTCCAACATCTTGTGGCAAAAGGACAACCCCAAAAGAGATGATGAAGAGTTTCCTCTTGAGGACAGTACCTCACTGCACAATTGTAAACTTCAATTCAAAGTTTTTCCTCCTTAGTAGATTTCTTGTGTTTACTCTGTCATGTAGGAGCATCCAGAAAATAACTTTATGCTTGGGTTGGCAGGAGCTTTTCCAGATCCATGAAAAATGTGGTGGGGTTTGTTTGTGCCCAATTAGCACATTATAAGCTTTAATTGAAGAGTAGACTTCATTGCCCCATATGTAACTCCAAGTATCCAGAGCATCCAAATATTTTGATTGTCTCATGGAAATGCACATGTCCTCCATTTGGATGAACTCCTCATATGCCTGTGCAGTTAGAGGCAGATGGAATAAGTCTTGAAGATATTCAGTGTTGATTACTTGTTGGACACTTGTCTGTGGATTTCTAACAAAGGAATATAGGTGATCAAACTTGTGTTTGAGGATGAATTGATCCCACATATCATCCCAGAACAAAGCAGATTTACCATCTCCCACATTGCATCTTGCTATAGCTTTGAACTGATCAATGAGTGCAAGATTGGATTTCCACCAAAAGGAGCCCACTTTTTGATCTCCTGGAAGTTTCCCATTGCTGTAATATGTTTCCCAAATTAAATTGACCCAAGGGATGTCATGTCTATTGTAAAACTTGTGAAGGTTTTTCATAAGCAGAGTTTTATTATGTGTGAATATATCCAGAACTCCCAAGCCACCCTGATTTTTAGGTCTGCATACTGTGTGCCAGGCCACCAGGGCTGGCCCCCTATCTTCCAAATCAGGGCTCCTCCATGGACAGTGCCTTAAGTACTTGATGATCTGGTGTTTAATAGTAATGGGAATGTCCAGGCAACACATGATGTAAACAACTAAGGAAGCCAGCACATATTTGACGAACAAAATCTTCCCTGCCTGAGTCATGAAAGTGGAAATGCAAGTAATCCTCTTAGCAATTCTATTCACTATGGGTAAGCACTGCTCTACAGTTGGCTTATAAATGCCCATAGGTACCCCTAAGTAGGTGAATGGAAATTGTCCTCTGGTACAGTTTAAAGTGTTAGTGAAAATCTCTACTCTGTCTTCTGCAATGTTTAGTGGCACCATGATTGATTTCCCATAGTTAACTCTAAGGCCTGTGGCATCTGCAAATGTGTTTAGAAGGGCTTTGAGGCAAACAAGCTGTTTAGCATTTGCTTGCAAAATGACAAGGGTATCATCTGCATACTGTATAATAGGGAAGTCTGGACATGAGGTCACTTGTAGTGGAGGTGTAAATAGATCCCTAGTCATGGCTTTATTTAAAATTGATTGAAGCAGATCAGCAGCCAATATGAATAAAAGAGGTGAAAGGGGATCTCCTTGCCTTAGTCCTCTTTTACGGTAGAACTTTTTCCCTGGTACCCCATTTAACATTACAGCAGAGGATGCAGAATTTAGTAACATGTGTATCCAGGTTATCCATCTCTCACCAAATCCCTTAGCCCTTAATATATCAATTATAGCCTGATGCTCAATAGTGTCAAAAGCCTTTTCAAAATCCAGTCTGATAACAAGCAGTTCTTCTTTTGACTTATGGCATTGATGTATATATTCATATGCCCATCCCAGACAGTCTTGAATTACTCTGTTCTTTAAGAATCCATACTGGTTGATATGGACAAACTTGAGAATAACTTTTTGTAATCTGTTGGCAAGCAGTTTAGTAATGATTTTGAGCACCCCATTCAGCAGTGAGATTGGTCTAAAGTCAATAGGAGATATAGGTACCTCCTTTTTTGGAATGAGTGTGATATATGAAGTGTTAATGCTTTCCAAATTCACATTACCAGCATGAAAAGCCAAGATAAGTTCAGTAACATCCTGTTTAATAATGTCCCAGCAAGCTTTGAGGAACTCATTGTTAAAACCATCAGGGCCTGGAGATTTGTCTGTGGGTAGGTTTTTAACTACCTCTTCAATTTCTTCCTGAGAGAAAGGTCTCTCAAGGTCTTGGGATATTTGTGGGTCCACTTTGTTGTCCTACAGGTCCTGTAAATTGAACTGCATTGTATGGCCATTTGATTGCCCCATTCTCTTCTTGAAAGCTTCCCAAAGAATTGCAGCCTTCCCTTCATGATCTGAAATTTCCACTTGGTCCTCATTCATGAGCATTGCAATTTTATTGTGCCTGTGATTAATTGAAGCCTTTGTATGAAAGAATTTGGTATTTTCATCCCCAAATTTTACCCCCTTGATTTTACCTCTTTGTTTCTAGTAAATCTTCTGATTATTGAGGACAGTTAGTAGTGTTTCTTTCAAAAACTCTCTGCAGTTATGGTCATATGTAGTGAGGTCTCTGAGGTCTCTGAATTCCTCCAAGAAGCCCCATAGGGATATACATTCATTCAACTGTTCAATCTGCTTTTGAAGGCAAGAAAGGTTTTTTGCCCAAAGTTTTAGTGCTCTTCTCAAGTTCTTGAATTTAGCATTGATTTTCTTAGCTGGATCAGTATAGCCAACAGGTATGTTCCATGCAGTTTGAACAATATCTTTGAAAGAGTTGTGCTTCAACCAATAATTTTCAAATCTAAAAACCCCTGACTTAGGAATAGATGTGCCAATTTTAATAACACAAGGCAAATGGTCTGATATTGGTTTTGCAAGAGGCAATGCAGTTGTGTCAGGATAAGAGGTCATCCATGCAGCAGATGTAAAAAACCAATCCAGTTTTTCAAGAAGAGGACTTTGTTGCATATTGGTCCAGCTGAACTGTCTTCCTTTTAGAGGTAGCTCAATTAATCCCAAGTTGCTAATGGCCTCATTGAAGAGTAACATCGGATTAATATCACCACCAGGCCTATTTCTGTCCTCAGGTGACCTGATGAAGTTGAAGTCCCCCGTAACTATCCAATCAGCATCATCTGGCATTTGAATATTTGTAAACCAATCAATAAATTCCAATTTGTCTACAAGGTTGCAAGGCCCATAAATGTTTGTGAGGATCCAAGGTTTGTTGGTTGAAGTACAAGTGAACTGCATGGAGAGTGAAAACTTATTCTGAAAGAGCAAATGTCCATTAAAAAGAGCCTCATTCCAAGCAGTTAAAATCCCTCCAGATGCCCCAATAGAAGGCAGGAACTCAAATTTGTTGAATCTCCGTGGACAAAAATTATGGATATATGCCAGGTCAAATACTTGCCTCTTAGTTTCTTGGAGGAAAAAAATACCAGAAGCACTTTCCTCTATTTTTTGCCTAATGGCCAACCATTTATCAGAAGAATTTAAACCCCTAATGTTCCAGTTTAAGATGTTCCAGGATCTGTTTCTACTCAAGGTAAACTAATCTTTGGGGAAATTGTGATACCAGGCCCCATCTCCTGGTATGATGCCATACATATGCAATACATAGTCTTTGTATGAATGAGATCCAGCACAATTGAGGTGACAGATATCATGAGTAATATATGAAACACCACAGATATCATGGTAACCACAACTCCAGAACAAAGACAAGGAGATCATCATTGCAGTTGACAAAAGAGGACACCAAATATTCGTTACAGACATTGAACATGTTCTGCTTACATCAGGCAAACTAGACATCATACATTCCACTAACGTGCTATCCTTTCTCAGAATATTCCTGATACTATTAATTGCTGGGCAGTTTATCATGGCACTTCTAAGAGGTTGTATCTCCAGTGACCTTGGGGACTTTGGCCACATCCTCCTGGCCCTTCTTCTTGGGCCTCTTAGAGATTATGTCCAGTGCCTCATCCTCAGACACCTTGCAAAAAGTTTTTTTCAAATTTTTGACCACTTTATTATGCACAATGGGTGGAATAGCATTACAAGGTAATCAAGAGCTAGTATCACATGATTTCCTCCTATACCCATTGTTATCTTTCTTAATTCTATCACTTCTTCTCACCTGGGTCTCCACAAGTGGCTCTCTGTCCCTTCTTTTCCTTGAAACAACTTCCCCTAGTGGCAACTGTAAGTCTTTGTTGGGGGACACTTGCTTAAGTGGACTTCCAGCTCCACTTGAGGAATGAGCAGTAGGGCTTATACCCTCATTTTCCTTTCCCAGACCCAGCATTATTTCTTTGCAACTTGGAGCCTGTGAGGTAACAGGTTTGTCATGTATATGGAATAAAATAGTCTGTTCAGTATCACAATTTGCAGTAAGCATTTTCCACAGCTCAGATTTCAACAGGTGCATCACCCAACCAAATTTGTCAGGGGTGAGAAGCATGTGAATAATGAAGTTAAACCAACTTACAGGAATGTCTATTTTGAAAGTGTTTGCTTCTCCCTGGGTAGCTGGAGCAAAGTGCTGTATCCACAGGTCTAGGCCTTCCTCAGAAATCAAATGAGCACCATCAATAATATCCAAGGTATGATTTTGAACTAGTTCAAAGAACTCCAAAGAAGGTGAATTTGTTGAATGTAAACTGTCCATACCTTTACTTGTTTCACCAGTGGAGGTGCCAATCTGAGCAATAGGGGCTTCTACTTGGTCTTGTAACTCCAAACTGTGCTCTGTGCTTTTAGCAACCTGAATTCCTTGTGACATAACATTGGCATCCTCATTCCCTGTGCCCATAGGGCCAACATTTTGCTAGGTGTCAGATGAAGAGTTATTTTCATTCCCCTCAACATGGGCATTGACAGCACCCACGGGCTGAACAAGAGGCTCCTCTGTCCCAATAATACCTTCAGTAACAGTAGGTACAATGACAGCCTCATTGTTTTGCCCAAGGCTCTCCTCTTCCCCATCTGCCTGATAGGCATTAATAATATTTTGAAGTCCCAAACCCGGAGGGTTTCTCTGAGCACCTTGGTTAACCTCCTCACTGGCAGTGTTAGTGTTCGACCAAAACCCATCTGAAAGTGAAACTGTAGTGGTAATACTGCTGTTAGGAGCACCATCCTCTTGCAAGATAGGAATCTCCACTTGTGGTTGAGGTAGTTGGTCCTGAGGGTTATTAGCCAGGGGGAATGCCCATTGACCTTCTTCTTCCTGTTCTTCCCAATCATCCCAGTTCTCCTGTTGAGCAGGTACATTGTGAATTGGGGCCGGATGGAAGCCAGGGAAATCATTTGCATGCTGTGGAATAGGATGAGGGTCCACTCCAGGAGGTGGAATAGGATCTTCATCAGCTGGACCACCTCCCAGCATTTCCTCCAGAAGAATCTCCACTGAACAAGTCCAAGATTCCTCCTCAAAATTCTCTCCTTCTGACCACCTTATACTTTTTGGAATGTCAATAAGATCAGTAACTCTTGCCTTCACCAGAATCCTCCCCTTGAGGGCATCCTCTCTCTCCCAACTGATAATTCTTCCCCACTTAGCAACAGCAGCGGCAATATCTTCAGTATTGCAGTGGTCAAAAGGAACACCCACAAACAGTAACCAAACGATCCTATTGAAGTGTAGCCTGCGCCAGTTCCTACCTTGGTTGTGTTTAGAGAAAGAGACAAATACATCTCCAAAAATATGTGGGCTCTGCCTGATGAGACGATCTCTGTCTCTGACATGCCGAAACTGAACATAGGCTTCTCCAAACGGACAAGGTTGGATTTCTCTGAACCCCACTGCTTGAACACCTTGAAAGAACTCCTCAAGAACTTCTCTAACGTTGGGAAAAAATACCTCATTGGGATGCGGCAGAATGGTTGCAATCGCCCAGTCCTCATGCCTTCGTGGACGATGCGTCAGAATAGCCATCGAAACACCAGTACGGCCCTCCACTTCGAAAATCTGGAACCCATGAGGAACGAAAGGAGCCGGGTTAATGGGAATGTTGGCCATGGTCGATGATGAAGCTTCCGAAGGAACGGTCACCAGGGACCACTCCGGCGATGGTGAGGTAGACGACGAGCTAGCCGAGGCAGCAAGAGTGGAATGGGCAGAGTTGGTAAGAACAGAGGAATGCGAGGAGGAAGCCTGTGTTCTCGGATGAAAGTTTGGAAATAGGCCCTTGACCAACTCCGCAAATGACGAGACTTGCCTGATCGGTTGAGCTGGGCCGACACATTTGAACCAGGCCTCCACCTCACCATCCTCCCAAGCCGTTGTAGGTGGGCTCGCGAAAGAATCAAATTTGATAAAAGGCCATAGCCCAGGAAGCTTTTGAGCCATGCAAAACACACTACAGTCGCGCATGAAAAAGAACGTTGCAGCATTAGCGGCTGTTTAAACGACTCATAATCCTCCGAAATATGAGAGGTGGAATTCAAAGCTTGCCGCTGATTGTCAGTGGAATGAATTGGACCCGATAATCGCTCAAAAACAGATCGGCCGTTTCTGGCCACCGTGCTGTAACTCCGGCGATCGCCGGAGTTGTCAACGACAGCCTTTCCCTTTCTACCCACCAAGGTCCATTCATCATCTAGCTCTTTGTAGTAAACTTGTTCTTCCCTAAACCAATTTTGTCCACCAAAATTCCACAAACTAAAAACAACCTCAAAGTCTTGCTCAACAATTCTACCATTGTTGTAAATCTCAAAACCAACTAGATTAGAGGCCACCGAGAACTTGAAAGTTCTATCCCTCAAGAGACGAACCCTAAAACCTTGGGCATAACCTCCAAACATAGCCAGGAGAGCGATACTAACCGTGTGCACATCAAGCTTGAAGGTTGCGCGGCAGAAGGAAACCACCAAGGTGAATTCTTGTTGACGAAAGCCAGGGGAGAACACCACGAGATGTCCAAACTTTGTTCTCATATCGGCTTGTAACTTTCTGCCACGATCAAAGTTGAGGGTAAAAGGAGCCATATATGGGTGTGGCTGACGCGGCCGGAATGACCGTCGGCAGAAGAGGTGGCCGCCGGCGCAAAATCGCCTAGGGATCGCCTAGGAAGAGCCTAGGAGGAGCACGTTCCACTCTTTCCCCGGAATGGGGTTTAGTTGATTTGGATCACGTCATCATTTAGATGACAGGAGGGATGTCTATCTAAGTGGGAGTTCTTAAGTAATATGATTAAATTGAACTTTAATTTATCATGAACTTAGTCCTAATAGTTTTTTGCATATCTATGTTGTTGTAGATCAATGGCCCATGCTACCGTTCCTTTGAATTTTAATGCATTCCTAGAGAAAGCTAAGTTGAAAGATGATGGTAGCAATTGCATGGACTGGGTCCGTAACTTGAGGATTATCCTCATTGCTGCACAGAAGAATTATGTCCTTGAAGCACCGCTTGGTGACAAGCCCCCTCCCGGTAATGTAGACGCTTTGAACGTTTGGCAGACGCGGTCTGATGACTAAACGATAGTTCAGTGTGCCATGCTTTACGGCTTAGAACCGGGACTTCAATGACGTTTTGAACGTCATGGACCATATGAGATGTTCCAGGAGTTGAAGTTAATATTTCAAGAAGATGCCCGGATTGAGAAATATGAGATTTCCAATAAGTTCTACAGCTGCAAGATGGAGGAGAATAGTCCTATCAGTGAACACTTGCTCAGAGTGTCTGGGTACTACAATCATATGACTCAACTTGGTTGCAAAGTTGACGAGGATAGTGTTATTGATAGAGTTCTTCAATCACTGCCACCAAGCTATAAAGGCTTCGTGATGAACTATAATATGCAAGGGATGCAGAAGACAATTCCCGAGCTCTTCGCTATGCTCAAAGCTGCGGAGGTAGAAATCAAAAAGGAGCATCAAGTGTTGATGGTTAACAAGACCACTAGTTTCAAGATAAAGCGCAAGGGAAAGAAGGGGAACTTCAAGAAGAATAGCAAGACAGTTGCTACTCCCACGAAGAAACCCAAGTCTGGTGCCAAGCCTGAAACTGAGTGCTTCTACTACAAGGGGACTGGACACTGGAAGCGGAACTGCCCCAAGTATTTGGCGGATAAGAAGGATGTCAAGGTGAACAAAGGTATATGTGATATACATGTTATTGATGTGTACCTTACTAATGCTCGTAGTAGTACATGGGTATTTGATACCGGTTCGGTTGCTAATATTTGTAACTCGAAACAGGGACTATGGATTAAACGAAGATTCGCTAAGGACGAGGTGACAATGAGCGTGGGAAATGGTTCCAAAGTCGATGTGATCGCAGTCGGCACGCTACCTCTACATCTACCTTCGGGATTAGTTTTAGACCTAAATAATTGTTATTTGGTGCCAGCGTTGAGCATGAACATTATATCTGGATCTTGTTTGTTGCGAGACAGTTATTCATTTAAATCAGAGAATAATGGTTGTTCTATTTTTATGAATAATATCTTTTATGGTCATGCACCCTTGAAGGGTGGTCTATTCTTATTAGATCTCGATTGTAGTGATACACATATTCATAATATTGAAGCCAAAAGATGCAAGGTTAATAATGATAGTGCAACCTATTTGTGGCACTGCCGTTTATGTCATATTGGTGTAAGGCGCATGAAGAAACTCCATAGTGATGGACTTTTGGAATCACTTGATTATGAATCACTTGGTGTTTGCGAACCATGCCTCATGGGCAAGATGATTAAAACTCCATTCTCCGGAACTGTGGAGCGAGCAACAGATTTGTTGGAAATCATACATACTGATGTATGTGGACCAATCAGTGTTGATGCTCGTGGCGGGTATCATTATTTTCTGACCTTCACTGATGATTTGAGCAGATATGGGTATATCTACTTAATGAAGCACAAGTTTGAAACATTTGAAAAGTTCAAAGAATTTTAGAGTGAAGTAGAGAATCATCGTAACAAGAAAATAAAGTTTCTGCGATATGACCGTGGAGGTGAATATTTGAGTTACGAGTTTGGTCTTCATTTGAAACAATGTGGAATAGTTTCACAACTCACGCCACCCGGAACACCACAGCGTAATGGTGTGTCCGAACGTTGTAACCGTACTTTATTGGATATGGTGCGATCTATGATGTCTCTTACCGATTTACCACTATCGTTTTGGGGTTATGCTTTAGAGACAGCTGCATTCATGTTAAATAGGGCACCATCTAAATCCGTTGAGACGACACCTTATGAACTATGGTTTGGCAAGAAACCAAAGTTGTCGTTTCTTAAAGGTTGGGGCTGCGATGCTTATGTGAAAAAGCTTCAACCTGATAAGCTCGAACCCAAGTCGAAGAAATGTGTCTTCATAGGATACCCAAAAGAGACTGTTGGGTACACCTTCTATCACAGATCCGAAGGCAAGATATTCGTTGCTAAGAATGGATCCTTTCTAGAGAAGGAGTTTCTCTCGAAAGAAGTGAGTGGGAGGAAAGTAGAACTTGATGAGGTAATTGTACCTTCTCCCGAAATGGAAAGTGGAACATCACATAAACTAGTTCCGGTGATTCCTACACCAATTAGTGAGGAAGCTAATAATGATTATCATGAAACTTCAGATCAAGTTTCTGTTGAACGTCGTAGATCAACCAGAGTACGTTTTGCACCAGAGTGGTACGGCAACCCAGTTCTGGAAGTCATGTTACTAGACCATGATGAACCTACGAACTATGAGGAAGCGATGATGAGCCCATATTCCGCAAAATGGCTTGAGGACATGAAATCTGAGATGGGATCCATGTATGAGAACAAAGTGTGGACTTTGGTTGACTTTCCCGATGATCGACAAGCCATCGAAAATAAATGGATCTTCAAGAGGAAGACCGACGTAGACGGTAATGTTACTGTTTACAAAGCTCGACTTGTTGCGAAAGGGTTTCGACAAGTTCAAGGAGTTGACTACGATGAGACTTTCTCACCTATAGCGATGCTTAAGTCTGTCCGAATCATGTTAGCAATTGCCGCATTTTATTATTATGAAATCTCGCAGATGGATGTCAAAACTGCATTCCTGAATGGATATCTCAAAGAAGAGTTGTATATGATGCAACCAGAAGGTTTTGTCAATCCAAAAGGTGCTAACAAAGTGTGCAAGCTCCAGCGATCCATCTATGGACTGGTGCAAGCATCTCGGAGTTGGAATATACACTTTGATGAGGTGATCAAAGCATATGGTTTTATACAGACTTTTGGAGAAGCCTGTATTTACAAGAAAGTGAGTGGGAGCTCTCTAGCATTTCTGATATTATATGTGGATGACATATTGTTGATTGGAAATGATATAGAATTTCTGGATAGCATAAAAGGATACTTGAATAAGAGTTTTTCAATGAAAGACCTCGGTGAAGCTGCTTACATATTAGGCATCAAGATCTATAGAGATAGATCAAGATTCTTAATTGGACTTTCACAAAGCACATACCTTGATAATGTTTTGAAGAAGTTCAAAATGGATAAGTCGAAGAAAGGGTTCTTGCCTATGTTACAAGGTGTGAAGTTGAGTAAGACTCAATGCCCGACCACTGCAAAAGATAAAGAGAAAATGAATGTCATTCCCTATGCCTCAGCCATATGATCTATCATGTATGCAATGCCGTGTACCAGACCTGATGTGTGCCTTGCTATAAGTTTAGTAGGACGGTACCAAAGTAATCCAGGAGTGGAAAACTGGACAGCGGTCAAGAACATCCTGAAATACCTGAAAAGGACAAAGTATTCCAGCTTTGACAAAGAGCTCGTCGTAAACGGTTACGTTGATTCCAGCTTTGACACTGATCCAGATGACTCTAAGTCACAAACCGGATATGTATTTTTATTAAACGGTGGAGTTGTCAGTTGGTGCAGTTCCAAGCAGAGCATCGTGGCGGGATCTACGTGTGAAGCGGAATACATAGCTGCTTTGGAAGCAGCAAATGAAGGACGCTGGATGAAGGAGTTCATATCCGATCTAGGTGTAATACCTAGTGCATCGGGTCCAATGAAAATCTTTTGTGACAACACTGGAGCAATAGCCTTGGCAAAGGAATCCAGGTTTCACAAGAGAACAAAGCACATCAAAAGACGCTTCAATTTCATCCGCGATCTAGTCAAGGAGGGACACATAGATATTTGCAAGATAGATACGGATCTGAATGTTGCAGACCCGTTGACTAAGCCTCTTCCGCGGGCAAAACATGATCAGCATCAGGACTCCATGGGTGTGAGGATCATTACTATGTAATCTAGATTATTGACTCTAGTTCAAGTGGGAGACTGAAGGAAATATGCCCTAGAGGCAATAATAAAGATGTTATTTGTATTTCCTTATATCATGATAAATGTCTTTTATTCATGCTAGAATTGTATTAACCGGAAACTTAGTACATGTGTGAATACATAGACAAAATAGTATGTCCCTAGTATGCCTCTACTAGACTAGCTCAATGATCGAAGATGGCTATGTTTCCTAGCCATACACATGAGTTGTCATTTGATCAACGGGATCACATCATTAGGAGAATGATGTGATGGACTAGACCGATCCGTTAGCCTAGCACTATGATCATTTAGTTTTACTGCTATTGCTTTCTTCATGACTTATACATGTTCCTATGACTATGAGATTATGCAACTCCCGAATACCGTAGGAACACCTTGTGTGCTATCAAACGTCACAACGTAACTGGGTGATCATAAAGATGCTGTACAGGTGTCTCCGAAAGTATTCGTGGTGTTGGCATAGATAGAGAATAGGATTTGTCACTCCGAGTGTCGGAGAGGTATCTCTGGGCCCTCTCGGTAATACACATCATAATAAGCCTTGCAAGCAAATGACTAATGAGTTAGTCACGAGATGATGTATTACGGAACGAGTAAAGAGACTTGTCAGTAACGAGATTGAACTAGGTATAGAGATACCGACGATCGAATCTCGGGCAAGTAACATACCGATGACAAAGGGAACAACGTATGTTGTTATGCGGTTTGACCGATAAAGATCTTCATTGAATATGTAGGAACCAATATGAGCATCCAGGTTCTGCAATTGGTTATTGACCGGAGATGAGTCTCGGTCATGTCTACATAGTTCTCGAACCCGTAGGGTCCGCACGCTTAACGTTTGATGACGATCAGTATTATGAGTTTAAGAATTTTGATGTACCGAAAGTAGTTCGGAGTCCCGGATGAGATCACAGACATGACGAGGAGTCTCGGAATGTCCGAGACGTAAAGATTGATATATTGGATGACTATGTTCGGACACCGGAAGTGTTCCGTAAAGTTTCGGAATTAACTGGCGTACCGAGGGGGGGGGTTACCGGAACCCCCTGGGGAAACTATGGGCCTTAATGGGCCATAGGAGAAAGAGAGAAGGAGGGCCAGGGCTGGGCCGCACGCACCCCACCCTTTGGTCCGAATTGGACAAGGAAGGAGGGGGGCCGGCGCCCATTTCCTTCTCCTTCTCCCTCTCCTTCCTTCCCCCCCTTCTCCTTCTTGGTGGACTCCTACTAGGAATAGGATTGCAATCCTATTCCTAGTAGGATTGCCTCTCCTGGCGCGCCATAAAGGGCCGGCCGGCCTCCCCCCTTGCTCCTTTATATACGGGGGCAGGGGGGCACCCTAGGACACACAAGTTGATCAGTTGATCTCTCCCAACCGTGTGATGTTCCCCCTCCACAGTAACACACCTCGGTCATATCGTTGCAGCGCTTAGGCGAAGCCCTGCGACAATAACTTCATCATATCTGTCACCACGCCGTCGTGCTGAGGAAACTCTCCCTTGAAGCTCAACTGGATCAAGAGCTCGTGGGACGTCATCAAGCTGAAGGTGTGCTGAACGCGGAGGTGACGTACGTTCGGTACTTGATCGGTTGGATCGCGAAGAAGTTCGACTACATCAACCGTGTCACTAGACACTTCCGCTCCCGGTCTACGAGGGTATGTAGACACACTCTCCCCCTCGTTGCTATGCATCTAGTAGATAGATCTTGCGTGATCATAGGAAAATTTTGAAATACTACGTTCCCCAACAAACGGAGCTCACGAGAATTTTTGTCTAAGTTTTGCGTTGTGAAGTTTTCAAGTTTTGAGTATTGCTTTGATGGATGCCCCGGGAAGCTTGTTAGTTCTGAGAATCAAAGGCCTAAGCTTGGGGATGCCCATGGCACCCCAAGTAAAATTCAAGGATAATCAAAAGCCTAATCTTGGGGATGCCCCGGGAAGGCATCCCCTCTTTCGTCTTCATCCATCGGTAACTATACTTGGAGCTATATTTTTATTCACCACATGATATGTGTTTTGCTTGGAGCGTCTTGTATAATTTGAGTCTTTGCTTGTTAGTTTGTCACAATCATCCTTGCTGGACACACCTATTTGAGAGAGTTAAATATGGCCTAGGAATTGTTAGAACACTCTACGTGCTTCACTTATATCTTTTGAGTTGAATAGTTTTTGCTCTAGTGCTTCACTTATATCTTTTAAAGCATGGTGGTGGTTATGTTTTGTAGAAATCGTTGAACTCCCATGCTTCACTTATATCTTTTTGAGAGTCTATTAAAACAGCATGGTAATGTGTTTAGGCTAAAAAAACTAGTCTTCACATGATAGACATCCAATGTCAATGTAGTAAAAAAATTCACACTAAGTGCATTGAATAGAATGAGATGTTGGATGCTTGATAATTGTTTTGAGATATGAGGATAGTGATATTAGAGTCATGCTGGTGGAGTTATTGTGAAATTGAGAAATACTTGTGTTAAGGTTAGTGATTCCCGTAGCATGCACGTATGGTGAACCGCTATGTGACAAAGTTAGAGCATGAGGTATTTGTAAAGTGTCAACCTTTGTGTGGAGGCCGGGGGCGCGCGATGGTTAACTCCTACCAACCTCCCCCCTAGGAGCATGCGTTGATTGCTTTGTTTTGATGACTCGTAGATTTTTGCAATAAGTATATGGGTTCTTATGACTAATGTTGAGTCCATGGATTATACGCACTCTCACCCTTCCACCATTGCTAGCCTCTCTTGTACCGCACAACTTTCGCCGGTACGTAAACCCACTATATATCCTTCCTCAAAACAGCCACCATATTATTCCTCAAAACAGCCACCATACCTACCTATCATGGCATTTCCATAGCCATTCCGAGATATATTGCCATGCGACTTTCCACCGTTCCATTCATATGACATGCATCATATTGTCATATTGCCATGCATGATCATGTAGTTGACATCGTATTTGTGGCAAAGCCACCATGCATAATTTTTCATACATGTCACTCTTGTTTCATTGCACATACCAGTACACCACCGGAGGCATTCATATAGAGTCATACTTTGTTGTAGTATCGAGTTGTAATATCGAGTTGTAATATCGAGTTGTAATGAAAGTGTGATGATCATGATTATTAGAGCATTGTCCCATGGGAGGAAAGGCTAAATCAATAAAGCCCCTCCACAAAAAAAAGGAAAAAGAAAAAAAAGAAAGGCCAAAGAAATAAAGAAAGGCCCAAAAAAGAAAAAAAGAAAAGCAAAGGGGACAATTGCTACTATCTTTTTTCCACACTTCTGCTTCAAAGTAGCACCATGTTCTTCATTGTAGAGAGTCTGATGTTTAGTCACTTTCATATACTAGTGGGAATTATCGTTATAGAACTTGGCTTGTATATTCCAACGATGGGCTTCCTCAAATGCCCTAGGTCTTCGGGAGCAAGCAAGTTGGATGCACACCCACTAGTTTCTTTTGTTGAGCTTTCATTCATTTTTAGCTCTAGTTGCATGGCAATCACTACTCACTCACATTGATATCTATTGATGGGCATCTCCATAGCCCGTTGATACGCCTAGTCGATGTGAGACTATCTTCCTCCTTTTTGTCTTTTCCACAACCACCTCTCTATTCCACCCATAGTGCTATGTCCATGGCTCACGCTCATGTATTGTGTAAAAGTTGAAAGGTTTGAAAGAATAGAGTATGAAAACAAGTGCTTGGCTGAAAATCGGGGTTGTGCATGATATGAATATTTTGTGTGATGAAGAGGGAGCATAGCCAGACTATATGATTTTGTAGGGATAACTTTCTTTAGCAATAGTATTTTGAGAAGACATGATTGCTTTGTTTTTATGCTTGAAGTATTATTATTTCTTATGTCAATATAGACTTTTATCTTGAATCTTCAGATCTGAACATTCATGCCACAATTAAGAGAATTACATTGAAAAACTATGTTGGTTAGCATTCCACATCAAACATTCTTTCTTTATCATTTACCTACTCGAGGACGAGCAGGAATTAAGCTTGGGGATGCTTGATACGTCTCCAACGTATCTATAATTTTTTATTGTTCCATGCTATTATTTATGAAGTCTTGAATGTTTAATGGGCTTTATCTTACACTTTTATATCATTTTTGGGACTAACCTACTAACCCAAAGGCCGAGTCCAGATTGCTGTTTTTTTGCCTGTTTCAGGGTTTTGCAGAAAAAGAATATCAAACGGAATCCAAACGGAATGAAACCTTCGCAAGAGATATTTTTGGAGAAAATCACGCATGAAGAACATGAGAACCACGTCGGAAGAGCCACGAGGGGCCCATGAGGGTGGGGGGCGCGCCCCCCTTCCCAGGGCGCGACCCCCTGCCTCGTGGACCCCCCGTGACTCCCCCGATGTTCTCCTTCCTCCTATGTAAGTCTACGTACCACGAAACCATCAGCAACAGAGAGAAAACCCTAATTCCACTACCGTAACCTTCTATTCCCGTGAGACCCCATCTTGGAGCCTGTTCCAAAGCTCCACCGGAGGGCGATCCATCACGGAGTTCTTCATCATCATCATCATCGCCCTCACCATGAGTTGTGAGTAGTTTACCATAGACCTTCGGGTCCAAGCTAGTATCTAGATGGCTTCTTCTCTCTCTGCATCTCAATACAAAGTTCTCCTCGGTCTTCGAGGAGATCTATTCGATGTAATCTCTTTTTGCAGTGTGTTTGTCGAGATCCGATGAATTGTGAGTTTATGATCAAGATTATCTATGAGAAATATTTGGTTCTTCTCTGAACTTTTTATGTGTGCTCATATTATCCTTGCAAGTCTCTTCGAATTATTGGTTTGGTTTGGCCTACTAGATCTATAGTTCTTGCAATGGGAGAAGTTCTTGGCTTTGGGTTCAATCTTGCGGTGTCCTTTCGTAGTGACAGTAGGGGCAGCAAGGCACGTATTGTATTGTTGCCATCGAGGATAAAAAGATGGGGTTTATATCATATTGCTTGAGTTTATCCCTCTACATCATGTCATCTTGCTTAAGGCGTTACTCTGTTCTTATGAACTCAATACACTAGATGCATGCTAGATAGCGGTCGATGTGTGGAGTAATAGTAGTAGATGCAGAATCATCTTGGTATACTTGTCTCGGACGTGATGCCTATATACAATGATCATGCCTAGATAGTCTCATAATTATTCGCTTTTCTATCAATTGCTCGACAGTAATTTGTTTACCCGCCGTAGAATATCGCTATCATGAGAGAAGCCACTAGAGAACACTATGGCCCCCGGGTCTATTCTCAACATATCTATCTACATCTACTTTTCATTTACCGCTTTTATTTTCTATTCTTATAAACAAAAATATAAAAAATATAAACTATCATCTCTATAAGATCTCACTTTCGTAATTAACCGTTGAAAGGATCGATATGGTTGACTAGAGGGGGGGTGAATAGGCAACTAACAATTTTTAGCTTTTCTTAACCAATTTAAATCAAGCAACAAAGTAAGTTGTCTAGATATGCAACTAGGATGACAACTTATAGGAAGCAAAGATAACAACCTCACAAGCAAGCTACCTAAGATAAACAAGAAAAGCTTGCACAAGTAAAGGAAAGAAATAACCACAAGTGGAGCCGGTGAAGATGAGGATGTGTTACCGAAATTCCTTCCCTTTGAGAAGAAGTACGTCTCCGTTGGAGCGGTGTGGAGGCACAATGCTCCCCAAGAAGCCACTAGGGCCAACATATTCTCCTCACACCCTCAAACAATGCAAGGTGCCGTGATTCCACTAGTGGTACCCTTGAAGGTGGCAACCTAACCTTTACAAACAATGTTGGGGCTATCTCCACAACTTAATTGGAGGCTCCCAACCATACCACAAAGCTTCACCACAATGGAATATGGCTCCGAGGTGACCTCAACCGTCTAGGGTGCTCAAACACCCAAGAGTAACAAGATCCGCAAGGGATTAGTGGGGGGAATCAAATATCTCTTGGTGGGAGTGTATATCGATGCCTTGCCAAGCAATCCCGAGGAAATCAACAAGTTTGATTGGCTAGGGAGAGAGATTTGGCGGAAATGGAGCTTTGCAACAATGGAGCTTTGGGGAGGAAGAGGTAAGTCTTCTAGGAGAAGAAGACTCCCTATATATAGTGGGAGAACAAACCCAACCGTTATCCCACATATCTGCCCGCAGAGCGCGGTACTACCGCACATAAGTTGCGGTACTACCGCTTGGCCCAGCGGTAGTACCGCTCTGGATGCGGTACTATCGCTGGTGCAGTACAGGCCAGTACTAGCCCTGTTGCGTTGAAGCAACGGGCGGTAGTACTGCCTGAGCGGTACTACTGCAAGGCAGGGCTAGACAAACTGAGGAGAAGCACGGACTAAATAAAATACATCCGCAGCTACATCCGCAGATATATGGTCGTAGCAAAAACTCGACACGGTACTACCGCTTGCTCGAAGAGGTACTACCGCGTAGGACGCGGAAGTAGAAAATTACTTCCGCGCCTACTATCGTACTAGTTACGACGCTGGGCCGGACACACGGTACTACCGTGTTCAGGGTACGGTACTACCGCGGCCCTGAAGAGGTACTACCGTGTGACCTTGCGGTACTACCGCAAACTCTGAGCGGTACTACCGCATGCCAAGTAGTGGTAGTAGTAGGAAGCCACTGTTATTGTTCTGACAAGGAAAACAGCCGGAGCTACAGAGAAGCAAAGGAAAGGTGGTGCGAATGAGTAGACGTGTACGTGTTGATTCCACCCAAACCTTTCCGAAGCGGACCCCCTCTTAATAATACGGCTTTCCTATGACTCAATTCCACCGAAAAGAAACAAAAGGAAACACCGTCTTCCATAGGTTCCGAGGGGCACTTAATCATCTTGTGCTTAGGTGAGATATATCTGAAAACGCTTAGTGCACACGATTAGTCCGCAAATGCATTGTCATCAATCACCAAAACTACTTAGGGAGAAATATTCCCTTACAATCTCCCCCTTTTTGGTGGATTGATGACAATACGGGATTTGCACAAGGATATAGAAGAAAGTAAGCAAACCTTGTGAAGTAATAGAATATAGGTAAGCTCCCCATAGATGTGTTCATACAAGAGATGGTGCTTTGGACTGCACATCACACATACTAGGATCAATGCTCCCCCTATATTCTACAAACAATATACTCCTTGCTTACAAAGAATAAGATTCTACGCACAGAAGTAAGGAGGATAGGGTGAGCACATATAAAGGGCAAGTAAAGCAACTGCTCACAACCTAAGAGATAGCATAGACATAATAACGTGTTAACGAGAAGGGAGCATACGTATCACACCATATGAAGGTCTCACACACACGACACAAACACAAACAAGCAGACAAAGTTCGACCAACGAAAAGCAAATAAACACGGCACAAGACGCAAATCTGGCACAAGACGCAAATCCTAACACTCTCCCCCCCTTTGTCATCGAGACACCACAAAGGGAAAGAGGAAACCTAAGGCAGGTGGTAGCTCAGGCGGAAGAATTCAGTCGTCATGCTCTCCGTCAGACACATGCTGCTCCTCCTCAGACTCCGCATCTGGAGTGATGACCTCCTCTGACCCGTCAGATGGTTCCTCACCAAAGATATTCATTATCTTCTTGTCATGCTGGCGAGATTGCTTGTGAGTCACATGAGCCTTGTACTGCCCCTTTGCCTGCATACAGAATAGTGCCTTCATCTTCCTCTTCAGCTTCTTAGCCCACAAGGGCTCAGACGAGGGAGGAGCATATCCTCCAGAACTGTCCTCAGCTGGCTCCTCCTCCACTGGCTCCTCATCTGCATCCATCTGAGCTGCAGCAGCCTCTGCACGGGTAGTGGTGTTAGCCCAACGACTCTTGATGCGAAGTCGGATAGGCTCATGACGAATCCACTACGGGGCCTCAAACTCCTCATCGGAGTAAAGCTTCTCCCAAGTCTTGGAGATAAGCGGAAACAGAAACGGACCGTAGATAGGCACTTTGCGAGAGAAAATCGCAAAGCAAAGCTCACACCACATGATATGGGAGATATCAAGTGGTTGAGTCTGAGCACTGCAGGCCTCCTCACACATCAGCAGCATCTCAACGAGGTATGCATGTACCTTGTCCTTGTCCCCAACCCGAGGAAACAAGGTGTTGCGGAAGATCCTATGCACGATATCAAGAAAGGGGTTCATCACCGAAGTCTTCTTGCCACTAGCAAGCGTCTTCTCCACATAAAAAGGCAGCAGCCAGTCTTTTTTGGTAGATTCTTCGTTGGCATGAGGTCGAGCTCCAACTGGGGTGTGGAGCCCCACGTCAGCAACCTGAAGCAGATCCTTAAGTCCTTCCATGTAGCAGTCATCTTATGACCATTTGTCATCCAAGTCATGTTGCGTTCGTCCTTGGGATGAAAGTGCACCGAAGCATAGAACTGTGTCACAATCTCTGGGTCAACATCCATCTGATATGTCATGATGTGCTCAATGCGAAACTGCTCCACACGATCGAGAGCCTCGGCAAAGTAGGCCCGGTGCTCATCCTTCCCTACATGGGTCATGTCAATCCAATGTGCATCCACATACAGGTTGTGCTTGCTCTTGAGTACCTTTGTGTAGATACGATACTGCTACTTGGTCCAGAACAGTTCATCTCCATGGAACTGAGCCCGGGGATCTGCATAAGGGTTGATCTTCCTCCTTGTGATGAACTCATGAGTTGGTATCTCCTCCATGGTCATTGTTGGTTCCTTGTTCTTGGTGGCGGTGGTCTTGGTTCTGCGTTGGGGGGCATTGGAGCCCTCAGGAATATCACTTTGGGTGCGCAGACGCTTGGACCCGGTGTCACGGCTGGGATTTTGTGCGACGAACATTGGAACCAGAGCCATCACCTAAGACACAAACACAAGAACACGAAGGAAAAACACAGAGAATCAATGCAAAACCCACAAAAAGCACGTGAAACAAGTAGAAAGGATAATATGTATGTGCTACGAAGTAGATATGAACCAAGCGGTAGTACTGCGCAAAGAAGGCAGAAGTAAATTTTTAGTGCCGCTTAGGGGGCGGTAGTACCACATCGAAGAGTTGCGGTAGTACCGCACAGAACGCGGTACTAAAAAATTACGTCCGCATTCATCACGGTGGTACCGCTCCTTATGGCGGTAGTACCGTTACGCGGCAAAGCGGTAGTACCGCGGTCAGCCAGCGGTAGTACCGCTCGGGTCAGATCCGAAAGCGGATCTAAACAAGAACGCGTAGAACAACGAACGGTACTATGGCTGATCATAGCAACTTAGTAGCAACGTACTTACTAGCATTTCTATTGCACTAAAACTCTCCTACACCCTAATCTTCCATGGATAAGGACAAGAAGAACATAAGAACAACAAGCATCTCCCCAAAACCAAGAAACAACAACTAGCAAAAAAGAAGAGGTGATTTGGGGAGAAACCTTCATCCATGGCAAGAGGTCGAGGTGGGGAACGATCCCACCGGTCGGAATGCGAGGAGAGTGGCCGGGGGAGGAGATCCGGCGAGGTCCTCCGGCGACATTCTTGAGGGAGAGAGAGAGATGACATGGGGGAGACGAGATGAATGGGTATGGGGAAGTTAGAACTCCCCCTATCCTTTTATAACCCCCAGCCGTTCGAACAAATGCGGTAGTACGGCGGTCATCGCGGTAGTACCGCCCGTGCGGAAGTACCGCACGCGGAGCGGTAGTACCGCTCTACCAGCGGCAGTAAAAAATTATTGCCGTGCTGGTTGCCGTAGTACCGTATTCTCTCTTGCGGTAGTACCGTGACAACTCACGGTAGTACCGCTTTCCCAAGAAAATGTAAGTTTCGACAAGAAGGCTTAAGCAAAGCAAAAGGCGCACACGTAGGGCACACGGAAAGAGAGACAACAAACAATCAAAACAACACACAAGACACTTCTCCGGGAAGGAGGTCGGTGGCCGAAGCCACCTATGTTTGAGTTATTTGGTATGGCACCACAAAGAATTATCCTTGGGCCCATGACCAACACTCGTCTTGAAGCACTTATACCATTTAACATGGCAAATGACAAAGACTTGATCGATTTATGCATAATGGGGGAGGAAGAGTTCATTGAGAGAACAATACCCCCCTATGTCCATGCCTACATCTAGGCAAGATAACTATATTGAGTGGGAGGGGTGTGTGCATGGTTTCAAGCCACATTGCTCAAATCTATGATATTTAGCTCATGCCTTAACTCGCGAAATCTTGCTTCATCCAAAGGCTTCGTGAAGATATCTGCAAGGTTATCATGAGTGTTGACATAGTGAAGCTCGATTTCCCATCGCCGAATATGATACCGGATGAAGTGATACCGAATCTCAATATGCTTCGTCTTGAAATGTTGCACCGGGTTGAGAGAAACCTTGATGGCACTTTCATTGTCACACCAAAGAGGCACATTGTCACAAGTGACACCGTAATCCTTTAAAGTTTGCCTCATCCATAGAAGTTGAGCACAACAACTGCCAGCTGCCACATACTCTGCTTCGGTGGACGAGAGAGACACACAACTTTGCTTTTTGGAAGACCAACTTACCAGAGAGCAACCAAGGAATTGGCACCCTCCCGAAGTGGACTTTCTATCCACTTTGTCTCCCGCCCAGTCCTAATCATAGAAACCTACAAGGTTGAAGTTTGCTTCTCTTGGGTACCATAACCCAAAGTTTGGGGTATGAGCCAAATATCGAAAGATTCGCTTGACTGCCACAAAGTGACTTTCCTTAGGTGAGGCTTGAAACCGTGCACAGATTCCCACACTCAACATAATATCCGGTCTAGATGCACAAAGGTAAAGCAAGGAACCAATCATAGAACAATATACCTTTTGATCCACCGCTTTACCATTGGGATCAATGTCAAGTTGGCACTTGGTTGGCATTGGAGTAGTCGCCGGCTTGCATCACTTAGATTAAACCTCTTGACCATGTCTTGAGTGTACTTGCCTTGTTTGATAAAGATTCCTTCTCTTCTTTGCTTAATCTCAAACCCAAGGAAGTACTTCAACTCTCCCATCATGGACATCTCAAAATGTGTGGTCATGAGTGCATCGAACTCATAATTAAAAGCTTTGTTAGGTGAACCAAAGATAATATCATCAACATACAGTTGGCACACAAACAACTCCTCTTTGACCTTCTTAGTAAAAAGAGTGGGGTTGATTTTCCCAATTTCAAACCCACGATCTTGTAACAACTCGGTAAGATGCTCATACCACGCACGTGGGGCTTGTTTAAGGCCATAGAGTTCCTTATCGAGTTGATACACATGATTGCGGAACTTAGGATCCTCAAACCCCGGGGGTTGTTTGACATAAACCAACTCATTAATAGGACCATTAAGAAATGCACTTTTCACATCCATTTGTTGCAACTTAAAATTATGATGAGAAGCATAGGCAAGCAACAAACGGATAGATTCAAGGCGAGCAACGGGGGCAAAGGTTTCACCGTAGTCGATACCCTTGACTTGGGAGTAGCCTTGAGCCACCAAACACGCCTTGTTGCGAATGACAATGCCATGAGCATCCTGCTTGTTCTTAAAGATCCTCTTGGTTCCAATGACATTATGGTTCTCCTTTGGACTCGGCACCAGACGCCACACTTTGTTGCGCTCGAAGTTGTGGAGTTCTTCATGCATGGCATTAAGCCAATCAGGGTCTTCGAGCGCCTCATAGACCTTTTGAGGTTCAACACAAGAGACAAAAGCTTGATGAGCACAATAGTTTGCTAATTGTCTATGAGTGCTTACCCCCTTTGTGATGTTTCCAAGAATATTCTCCATGTGATGTTCTCTAGAAGAAAGCCCGGAGGAAATTTTTGCAGCACAATGCTCCAATTGCTCTTCAAGTGATAATTGAGGAGCACTGAGTTGATCATCTTGAGCGACGTCAAGAGCTTGATCTTGATCTTAAGCTTCCTCTTGATCTTGATCTTGCTCAGAGGAGAGAACTCGGCCTTGTGCATCATTTGGTGACTCACCACCATCTTGTAATTGATCTTGCACTTGGCCTTGTTCGTTCGGTTGAGGGCCTTCACTTTGTTCTTCGGAAGCGTGTGGGTCTTGGGTTGATGATGGTTCCACTTGTGTGGAACATTGTCCTTCTCCTTCGGCCACAAGGGGTTCCTCAATGGGTAAGATATATCCAACACCCATTCTTCTTATGGCTTGAGGAGGAATTTCATCACCTACATCACAAGTACCACTTTGCTCCACTTGGGAGCCGTTATTCTCATCAAACTCTACGTTACACGTCTCCTCAATGAGTCCATTGGACTTGTTGAGGACACGGTAAGCATGAGATTTTGTAGCATAACCAACAAATATGCCCTCATGAGCTCTAGACTCAAATTTAGACAAACGAGCACCTTTCTTGAGAATGAAACACTTACACCCGAACACCCGGAAGTACTTGAGATTGGGCTTGTTCCCGGTAAGAATCTCATATGGAGTCTTGTTCAAATCTTTGCGGAGATAGAGCCGATTGGATGCATGACATGCGGTGTTGATGGCTTCAGCCCAAAAGTTGTATGGAGATTTGAATTCCGCCATCATGGTCCTTGCCACGTCCATCAATGTCCGGTTCTTTCTCTCTGCTACACCATTTTGTTGAGGGGTATAAGGTGCGGCATATTGATGTTTGATCCCCTCATCACTAAGAAACTCATCCAAGGTGTAGTTCTTGAACTCGGTGCCGTTGTCACTTCGGATCATCAAAATCTTTGCTTCATGTTGTCATTGAGCTTCATTTGCAAAGTTGATGATGGTTTGTTGGGTCTCACTCTTCTTTTTGAAGAAGTATACCCATGTGTATCTTGAATAATCATCCACAATCACCAAGCAATACTTTCTGCCCCCAAGACTATCAAAGGATGGAGGCCCAAAGAGGTCCATGTGAAGGAGCTCTAATGGTCTTTTTGAGTAGATGATAGTCGTGGGAGGGTGAGCTATCTCATGTAACTTTCCTTCAATACAAGCACTGCAAGCACGATCTTTGGCAAAGCTAACATTTGTTAGTCCACGGACATGGCCCCCCTTGAGAAGACTTTGCAAAGATCTCATAGTGACATGGGCTAACCGGTGATGCCAAAGCCATCCCACACCAACTTTAGCCATTAGGCATGTCGCGTTCTTAGTGGGTTGCTACGAGAAGTTAACCACATAGAGACTGTTCTCGACATGCCCAACATAGGCTACTTTAAGAGTCTTGCTCCACAAGAGGGCCACGGTATCAATATCAAAGAATGTAGCAAAGCCCATGAGTGCAAGTTGATGAACAGAAAGTAAGTTATATGCAAGGGACTCAACAAGCATGGCTTTCTCGATCGTGAGATCATGAGAAACAACAACCTTGACAAGCCCCAATACCTTAGAAGATGAAGCATCACCCCATTCGACGTTGGTGTCCATGGATGAACCTTGATGCACGTCCACCACCAAGTCTTTGCTTCCGGTCATATGATTTGTGGCTCCACTATCGAGAAACCATGATCACCCACTGGAAGCAAACTCCTACATGAGATCAATGCTTGGATTTAGGTACCCATTTGGTAATGGGTCCTTTGAGGTTAGTAACAAGGGTCTTAGGAACCCAAATATACCATTCAATGTACTCATAAGAAGAACCAACAAATTTAGCAAAGACATGACCATCACTAGCACGACATAAAACATATGAAGGATTAAAGTCGCCGGCTATGTTTGATGGTATGGTGGGGTTTTTCTTGACTCCACCACCCTTCACATTGTTCTTCTTCTTAGAAGCACCCTATCCCTCTTTCACAAAGGTTTGTTTGAGAGGAGTAGGTAGCTTGGTCTTGTCGTTCTTCTTCTTCTTGGGCTTGGGAGCAAACCCGATTCCTTCCTTTGCTACAACCTCCTTTTGATTACTCAAAAGATCGTTGAGGTTCTTCTCACCTTGTATACCTGTCACAAGGCCTTTCTCAAGTTGCTTCTTCAACTTGGCATTCTCTTCAACAAGATGCACATGCTCGCAACATGAGTTAGTAGCATTTGCATTATCAATCAACACCGTGCGAGGAAAGATAGATTCTCCTTGGTTAGCGAAACTTGGAGTTGATCATGAGACTCCTTGAGAGAAGCATGTATACCTTTCAAGTCCTTGTGAGCCTTGTCAAGTGTAACAAAATCCTCCTTGAGTCTAGCATGGTCAGCCCCAAGTTTTGCCTTCTCGGAATTAGTCATATGAGAGACAACTAAAGCATGATCGAGATCTTTCTTTAATTTAGCATGATCATCGTTGTGTGACTCCTCAAGAGCTAAACGAAGACCACGCTCTTCCTATAGAGCATTAGAGAGATCCGATATCTCATCGGCATAGTCTCGACTATGTCCTTCCATTTTAGCAATGGTCTCCTCGTGAGCCTTGATCTTGTCAATGGCCTCACCGAGTTGTTCCAAGAGAGCAACAAAATGTTTCTTGGGTTTGCCCTTGAGTTTGCTCATAAACAACCCAAATTCATTCTCTTCCTCCTTTGCTCCCTCACTCTCATCAATACAATCCGTCAATGAAGGATTATAGATGATGGTAGTGTTGATGTTTGGAGTTACCTTGTTGGTGGCCTTAGCCATGAGACACTTGGCGGTGATGTTCTCATTTGGTGAGTCGAAGAGAGATGAGTGTGGAGTAGTAGCAATAGCAATTGTGGCCATGCTGACCATCTCATCATCTTCATCATTATTATCATCCTCAACATATTCTTCTTGGGCCGCCAACCCTTTAGGAGGGGTCTTCTTGTTGGGATAAGACTTGGCCTTGTCCTTCCGGATAAGCTTGCCTCCAAAGTCTTCTCTTTTCTCATATGGGCAATCTACAACAAAGTGGCTCACATTCCCACAATTGAAGCACGTCCTCACTCATTGCTTGCCCTTGTTGCCACTTGAGTTGTTCTTGTTGAAGTTGGGCCTTGAGTTCTTCTTCTTGCACCAAAATTGTCGTGAAGCAAGAGCCATGTGCTCATCATAGGCATATTTGGTGTCCTCGGGGCAACACTCATCGTCATCCTCCTCCTCCTCTTCTTCCACACAAGCCTTGGCCTTCAAGGCAAGGTTAGGCTTCTTTGATCGTGGAGCTCTTAAAACCGCATTGTCGGCGGTCTTGTGCAAGATCCTCATGGCAACGAACTCATCCAACACTTCATTTGATGACAAAGTGTGGAAGTCCGGTCTTTGGCGAATGACAGAGGACATGGCCTTGTGGTAAGGCATCATGGCCTTGAGAAACTTGCGCTTGATCCAATTGTCATCCGTGTCCTTGCTCCCATGATCTCCAAGTGAAACCGCAAGAGTGGTTAATCTCCGATAAAGTTCACGTGGATCTTCATCTTCGATCAGAGCAAACTCATCGTCTTCATCTTGCACAACTTAATAGTTAGAGCGTTCAATGCTTGCGCTCCCCTTGTACATGGAGCCAACATGGTCCCAAGCTTCCTTGGCCAAGGTGAAGGGTCGAAGATGTGCAATGTCTTTGGGAGGGATAGCATCTTGAAGTATGCAAAGAACGGACTCGTTGAATTGATGATCCGCAGCTTCCCTCGGAGTTAAGTTGTCGGGATCACGTGGGTAAAAACCTTGCTCAATGATTCTCCAAAGATTAGTAGAACAATGATTTAAATGACGTCTAAAGTGAAACATCCAAGTAGTAAAATCAGAATTTTTTACAAACTTAGGAGGAGGCCCAACGGAATTTAAATGTGGAGTGGGAACGGGTCCTCCATAGTGGGTAGGAGGAGCGGAGTGGGCAAAGATCCCACTCCCATTCTTAGTAACTGGGGCTTGCTCACTACTAGCTTCTCCTTTGTCGGGAGTAGCCTCCGACACGATGGTAGCGGGACGAACCACTTCCAATGGTGTGGTGGATAATTTAAGCCCCTCAAGCAATTCCTTAAACATGCCCTTGACCTCGGTCGCTATGATTCTTTCCATGTGACCTCGCCACATTGAACTCCTCACGAGAGACCGAGGCTCCCCCATCAGACGTAGGCAAGGACGGAGTTCCACCGGAATGTTCCTCCGTCTCGACTACATTGTCACCCATACTCTTTGGACGGTAAAGTCCTTAGAAAGAGACGAGGTGTGGGGACCCCGACTCATAAGTCGTGATCACCGAATGCACGTGTACAGTGATCCCAGAGATCAATGCTCACTGAACACACAGAAGCTGAATCACAAGAGTCTTACATCCTTACATACCGTGTTACACAAATAGGACCATAAAGGTCAAGTCTTGAGTATATCATCGCAGCGGAAAAATCTTCAAAGACAACTGGAACCCATGCCATCTGCCTTAACCCTACAGGCATTCTGACTGGGAAACGTCCTAGCTCGCATGCTCGTAACCGAGAAATCTTCATCATAACCTATTCTCTCATGCCTGGCCAATAAAATAACCAGTGGCAAGCCAATGAGTACATTGAATGTACTCGCAAGCAACCCAAGTGTGATAACAAAATATTTTATGCAAGGCTCTACTGCTACATTGGTAGTTTTGCGGAAAGCTAGTTTTTCATATGCAAGTTATGATCAACAAGTAACAAGGGCAATGCGTGTGTCTGTAACAAGTATCAGGAGGTCACAGACATCAATATCGAGAAAGAGTTGTAATCAACTCATGCTCAAGCTCATTGTGACTTCCTCACAATCACATCATCAATGTCTCTGAACCACGTTGTTTTCTCACACACACACCAGGTTTCGCAAACATTGGACGTAGCCCAAGAACGGTTACCCAACTGTCCATGACCGTGGACACGGCTATTCGAATAGTTTTACACTCTGCAGAGGTTGCACACTTTACCCACTAGATCCGGGGAACTTCCGTGTCATCCACGACCCGCGGTACCTCAAGTACCCGGGGTAAGCACCCGATCACTATCTTTCCCTAGGCGACACTAATATGGAGTCCACTCGATTGGTAACAGCCCCGTGCCAAACATTTCACATCTCAAGGTTTGTGGAGACTCGCTCCGAATTCATCACATATCACAAGCACGGGGTACCAACGGTGTGTCCGGTGCCCTGTGAAAACAGTCATGGCCGCCTATCCAAGCACGACCCCGTCCCGAGAGTGACCTCATGTCACCCCCGTCACTAGTAATGCGGGCACAATCCTAGTATCAACCTAGGTAATCAATAATGCCCTTTCCCATATAAGGGTAGAGTGGTTGCGCATGTATGGTTGGAATAACGGTCGCAACTTAAACCAATCCGTTTTTCAAAACAACTCACAGACTTTCCTCGGTACACCACTTCGTCATCAAGTGGTTACCCATCTCACCATCTCCCTCGGGCATAAATGGCTCCCGACGGGGTTTTCGAAAAGTCTTTTGAAATTATCCTGCTTTCGTCACCATGCATATACCCGTCCCATTTGCGTAGCCACTATTAAAGCAACCTAACTACTCCCACCCACATAACCCTCATAGGAAGGTAGGGTCATGTTTGATGCAAGTATCAATAGTAAGCAACAATGGTAGCAACCAAAGTGGTTTCCACCTCAACATGATTCCGATACATTGAATAATAAGGTGCTATGAGACATGCATAAAAAGGTTTCTTGAACATGGTCAAAGGGTTGCTTGCCTTATTCTTCAGAGTCTTCAAATCTTCTGGTCCTTCTCCGAATACTCCATTTATTACGTCAACTAACGATGGAAACAATCGTAATAAGCAACACAATCAAAGCAACAATAAAAGTGCTCTAAAAATAGGAGTTGGACTTTTCTAGGATACCTCTGGTCATATTAGAAATGACCAAGGTGGTTTCATAGGTGTTGGATCAATAGGTAGTTGGGAACATTTCAATATGTTGGAACCAAAGGGTTTATGGATTTGGAAGAAGTATACAGAAACATTTCCTTGAATGATGAGCAAAGGTACCCATCATCAAGTCATGAGTTTAGAAGCATTTAGGAGTTGGTTTCACTGGATTTGGATTTGAAATGAAATTCCTAGGATTTTCCAAAGCTGATAAATATGAAGAAATGGCTCCATATTTGGTGGGGTACAGAAACTATTATTAAAAATGTTCCAAAACTAAGTTTGGACATGACAAGCATCTAGGAATTTGAATCACTGCATTTGGATCAAAAATGAGCTCTCTGTGATTTTCTAAAGTTAATCACAGAAAGTGGAAAATGGGCATTTGATAAATATTTGTGTAGGAAAAGTTTCTGGAATAATGTGCATGTTGCACCATGTGATAGATCATGATTTATGGAGCCATAGGAAATTTGAATCATGCAATTTGGATTTCATATGAATATTTGGGAGATATTAGAAGTTTACTGGAAACAGAAAAATAAAAAGAAAAGGGGTTATACCCTGGCGCCCAGGGCGGAGAACAGCCGCACAGCAACTGGGCCGGCCCATCAGCTCGGCCGCCTGTGTGCAGAGGGGCCACGTCGAAGACGCCCGCCTGGAAGGGCGCCACCACGCGGGGGGGAGGCGGGCTGGCCGAAGCCGCCTCCACTTAAACGGGTGGGCCTGGCCCCCGGTGTCGCTGATGTGCGGGCCCCCCGTGGCAGGTTCATCTCCTTCCTCCCGCGCGACGCGGCGGGGAGGAACAGAGGCGATGCCCGCCGGCGGCTCGCCGGCGCTGCTGGGCTTCTCCGGCGATGCTCCGGCCACCGGAGTGCCAGCGCGGAGAGGCGCATCCAACCGTGGGCTTAACGCACGCCGGGGAGGACTAAGGCGAGCCGGCGTCCAACCGGGGCGGAGGAGGGCTCCGGCCACTTTGGGCCTTGAGCGCACGGCCACCTTGGGGAGGAAAGATGGAGGTGGGGGAGCTCCCTGGAGGTCGTGTGACGGCACTAGGGTGCCCAAGGGGGTGCGAGGAGCTCGGGGTCGCCTGGATTCGAGCGGCGGCCGGCGGCTCTGCTCCGGCCAGGGAGGAGGCTGGAGGGCACGGGAGAGAGAGGGAGTGGGTCCAGGAGGATCAGGAGAGGGAGTGGAGGCCATCGGAGCCGCGAGGGGGCTCGGGGGCGGCCTATAAATAGGTGAGCGCCGGTCCACCGAACACGCGTGCGTCGGCGAGGTCGTTGCCGTCCCTGTAGGCCACGGGGGTAGGTTCCGGGGTGTCTGCGGTGTGCGTGGGCGTGGTCCAGGTCGAGAGGAAGGAAGAGGAGGGGCAGGGAGGTGCCAGAGCATCGCGCGTGCGAGCTCGCTCACTGGAGCGTTCGGGCGGCCATGGCGCGCGTGCGAGCAGAGGTGAGAGAGGGGGAGAGAGGAGGGGGCCGACCGCGTGGCAGGTTGCGGACGTCGAGGCCTCCTCGGGGGACACGAGGGGGAGGCCCTAGGTGGTCGGCGCTGGCGATTGGAGGGCGGCTGCAGTGCTCCAGAGCACTGTAGCGCGCTCCAGAGCGGGCATTTGGCTGCCAGTGGCGTGGCCTGGCGCCCAGGTCGTGTCCAACGGTGTCAAAAGGGCAGAGGAGGTAGTAAGGAAAGGGGGAGGCAGTCTTGGATGCTCTAGGAGCCACTGGAGTGAGGAGAGAGGTGAAGGAGGAGAAGAAGGTGGCTGTCCACAAGAGTAAAAATGGGGTTTTTACCCTCCAATAATTGAGCTGAGGCCATGGGAAGGTTACTAGGGGTAGATGATGATCAAAATAGGCTGTGGTAAGAATTTGAGGTAAGGAGAAAAAGTAAAAGAGGTTCAAACACAGGTTTTGGTAAATGAACATAAGGTGTTTGATCAGTGTTTAGTCAAGCAAATGACATCCACTTGACATGGGACTTAATAGGATCAAATGTCACATATAATTAGGCCCCTACACCAAATTTGAGCTCATTTGGGCAAATTGGCCAATGTAACTTTGGTGAACCCTAGAAATGAACAGAAATGGTTTCACCATGTTGGAGTTAAGCAAATCATCTCCCCTTGATGCACCACTTGGTGTAGCATCATCATTTGGGGATATGAACATGCCCACAAAGTTTGAGGCTCCAGATAAAAAGTTGACAATGTAAAGTTGTTCAAATTTGCATTTGAACAGAAGTGGTTTTGGGGTGATCTGATCAAGTTGCTCTTTTCCAAATCTTATGCCATTTGGTCTAGATGCCTTATTAGGCCATTCTAGCATGTGCACCAAATTTGAGAGCATTTGGACAAGTTTGGCAATGTAGAGTTGCTCAAACTTCAAATATGGACAGAATGGTTTTGAAGGGGTTTGAGGATGTTTCTTGATCTTCAAGGCATGAGGATTTGCAAGATCATCAAATATGTCATATATGACATGATAGAATTTCCCTGGGATTTTTGGAGAATATTTCCTTTGTAAATATTTCAAAAGCTTGAAATATCCAGAAAGGGTTTTGGAAGGATTTGTCCAATATTTTGAACATGACCATGTGTTGAGACTCTTATATATGGACAATATATGTCCTATGAGTCTCCCTGAATTTTGGCAAATATTTTTGAAATGATTAAATAATTTTTCCCTATTAAAGACCATTTCTGGCCTTAAGAAAAAGCTTTTAAATAAAATATAAAAATAACTTTTAAAATTATACTTTTGTGGTTTTTGGGAGTCCTATACCTAATAGGATTCAAATATACTTTTTGAAAGATTTTTAACACCCTAAATAAGGTACTTGCAGTGCAAACCTCAATTCATGGGTTTTTGGAAAACTAATTTTAGAAAATATCATTTGGCCAAAATATTTTTATAAGAAAATTCTATACTGGTCTATACACATGGCATGATCATTGGGAAAAGGTTTTGGGTCAAGGAGATGAAGTATAAGAGTTGGAGGATTTATTTGATTTTTTTAGAGCACTAGCAAACAGCAGACAAGAGTCAAATCAATCAAAGTCAAAAGCACTCAAAAGTTTTTGCAAATCCACATTTTTAACATGAGAATAAGCTTAAGCAATGTGTCATGAAAATCAGGGTGTGACAGACCTACCCCCCTTACAAGAATCTCGTCCCCGAGATTCCCAGACTAGGCGTGGAAAGAAAAGCGGAGTCTTGGGTACGGGGTAGTCTTCACTTCTTCTTGTTGGTTCTGATTCCGAACGGTGCTCCTTGGAATCTGAAGTGCTTGATGGTTTGGCTTCTTGCTTGATGTCGTCCTTGATGGAAGTTGCTGAGGGGTCTCTTGCATAGGTTAGGTTGGGTTAGCTGTCAAAGGCTCGGTGATCGATGTCCTTGCGGGCATCGGGCTATCTAGGAGGTAAGAAGTACTTCCAGAGTGGGGGCTCGTGGAAGATTTGGTTCACGGAGGGTATCTCAGGTGGTAGATCTAGCTGGGGAGCCGTCTACTACATGACTTGCAGTGATCTCAAAGGGTCCAATGAACCTTGGTGCGAGCTTCCCCTTGACGTGGAAACGCTTGTTTCCCTTCAGAGGAGTTACCCGCAGGTGCACGTGGCCCCCGATATGGAATCTCATGACCCAACGGTGAGTGTCAACATAACTCTTTTGCCTTGACTTGGCTGCCTTCAAACGTTCTCTGACTAGTTGGACTTGCTCTTCCGCTGCACGGAGAATATCCGGCCCAAAGACTAGCCCTTCTCCAGTCTCTGACCAGTTGAGGGATGTGCGACATCTGCGTCCGTACAACACCTCAAATGGTGCCATCTGAAGGCTCGACTGGTAACTGTTGTTATAGGAGAACTCGGCAAAAAATGAGACAATCCTCCCACTTGGCTCCATATACCAAGACACAGGCTCGGAGTCAGGACTTCGAGAATCTGATTGACTCGTTCAGTCTGACCTCCGGTCTGGGGGTGGAAAGCCGTGCTGAAAGATAACTTGGTTCCCAAGGCTTCTCGGAACTTCTTCCAGAACCTTGAGGTGAACTGGGTTCCTCGATCTGACACAATCTCCTTGGGAATACCATGAAGACTTACGATTCGGTCGATGTAGTGAGTTGCCAGCCGGTTGCCATCATAAGTGGTCTTGACAGGAATGAAATAGACCACCTTGGTCAGATGATCGACCATGACCCAGATAGAGCCATGTCCTCTTATCCGACCTTGGTAATCCAGCGACGAAGTCCATTCCGACTTTATCCCTCTTCCACTCAGGAACCTTGAGTGGTTGAAGCAATCCAGCGGGTCGCTGATATCCAGCCTTGACCCTCTGGCACACATCACGCTTTGCAATGTAGTTTGCGAAAATCTCTCTTTTCATCACGTGCCACCAGAATCGTGCCTTCAAGTCCTGATACAACTTGGTGTGAGCGTTCCTCGACACGGAATTGCTCGGCTCCTCCGGGAGGAGTGGTTTGCAGATACGCCCGGTCTTCAACGCGGAAGTTTTCTTCTTGATGACGGTGGTCGATGTAGATCTTCCTTCTTGACGGGGCGGTCTTCAAATGTCTTCCATCCAGCTGTCCGTCTCTTCTTGTCGTCGGGCAGACAAGTAGGCCATCAAATGATGATGTTACCCAACTCGTCCAATAGCTTCATGAGGTCTAAGGGCACGCAAGGTAAGGTGGGGTATTGGTGGTGGTCTCGGTTGAGTATTGCAGAGGCCTTCCTGACTCTCAGTCAAGGCCCGTGGTCAAAATCTGACCAGGTTGTGGCTCGGTGGGGCTTAAGGGTTTCAAGGATTCTAGTGAGTGAATGAACTTATGTCATCTTATCCTTAAGCACAGTTTCTGAGATGCCAATAGCTCTATCTAGTACTCCGAACGGAAAAGCATCTTCTCGCAGAGACCAACTTCAATCACCACTCATTGCCATACATATCCTCATGATTCTCAAGAGACGGTCTCACAAAATTATACTTGTCTAAGATCCCCAAATCCATATGCACGTCTACCTCTAAAATCCAAAGGTAGATCATACATGCTGCTGAGCCTAAATTAATCTCCACAATCCAAGCACTCAACCTAGTCTTGCAAGGCTCAAGATAATGCATCTCTATTCTAAGGAAACACGTCATATGCCACTCCAAGATTTGTTTCCTTCCTATAGGTCAACTCCAATAGCCCGGTAATTCCATCAATCACCACATAATCCAACAATCCTACAAATCCGATGTCTACGGTGATCCACAAGATCTCAATACCCTATGATATCCAAACACTGGGAAGGACTACGCATCACGACAGTATGTCCACCAAATTCCCATCCTCCGGGTCAAGTAAACTCCAAGATCATGACTAAATAGATCCCTAAATCAACTCCGACAATAATCCAATCTCCTAGGTTATTGTCCACCGAGAAACATGGTATCATGATCAAGATCATCGGTCTAAATCCAATTTACTCCGAACCATGCAGACATATCCAACATCTATACCAACCAGAATCACCTACATAAATCCAAGTCTCATGCCCAACGGGCACTTCTACATACTTCCCCAAAGTCATGATCTCATCAATATGAAAACCTCATAATCCATCAAGGTCTCAGATAATTTCTCGAAGTCACTGATATAAACCACCAAGTCATCTGTCCAATATCCTCGAACTGGTCTATCTATGGCATCGTCAGACCTCGTGCTATATCAGGATGAAAATGTGCTCACTCATCGTGTCCACTAGCTCCTTTACGAACCTAGTGTTGTGCAAGGTTACAAAGGATTAACAGGTTCTCTCGCCTTACCATGAGTTAGGCACATGGTTAAGGATTCGTGCTGGAGTGTCTCGGGAAGTCTCAAAGGGTCTAGGAAAAGGGGTTACTGGTCTGGAGGGTTAAACATAACACTACGGGGTTGCAATTGATCGTGGAGGTTGTAGCAGAAGTCTTCAGTGCCAGTTGGCCGTCGAGGTAGAATCCTTGGTGCATCTTGTCTTGTGGGTCTTCAGTTGGGGAGAGAGAGAATAGAGGGATGAAGCAACGTAGAGGAGGGTAATGCCTAAAGGGGGTTCTATAGTGCAGGTGCAACAAACAGGTGCAAAAAGGCAGAAACAAAAGAAGCAAGGCAAGGGAGGTGATATAGCCATGCACTTGTTGCCTGGGGAAAAAGTGCGACTTATATCAAAACACAAACGAATAAAAGCAAACAACACACAATCATGGTTCTATTCGAACCATCATATGGACTCGACTGCGCATGGGGGGTACACGACTCATCCTACCCTAGGGGTTCACGGACTCAGTGCCGTGACTTGTGCCTCGTGCAGTCTTCTGAGCTTCCTCAGGTGTTGCTATGTCCCTTGTAGTTGCTTGATGAATGATCCGGGTTGATCCTGAAGAATCTTCAACATCTTCTCGCCTGATGAGGTGATGGGGTGAAGGTGCCTCCTTGTAGCTGGCGTTGACTTGGTCTTCTCTTGTCTCTTTAATCATGACGATCCCTTGTGCCTTCTGGGGCGTCGAGGGTACCAGGTAGGCAATCCATATGTAATGACAATAACAAGGCATAATAGAGGTCCAACATGTCGGTTCCGTTGATGAAAACATCGACACCAAGAGCGGGGAACGAAGAGAACCGTTTTCCTGCTCACTATAGTGAGGCGGACCAAATGGCAAGGTTCTCATTCACCGGTGGTTGCCGATACAACAACGGTAGTGACATGATTACTCTATTAGCGATGTATATCATGATTTTGCATAACCTATACCTTGGTCATCGTAGGCCAACGTTGCACCTTCTTGGGGCACTGCCAAGGGTATCACCATCTTCTGGGTCTTCATGTCTTTTTCCATCGAGGATGTAACTTCTGTTGTTATCGTCTTATCGTGGTGTCACCAATCTTGCGTGCAAAAGTGGTGGGTGAGTGTTCGGCAAGGTGCACTCCACGAGGATCACAGAAAATCCAGTGGTCTGGGGCATAAGGGTTCTAGCGACCAAGGTTTTGAAGGGGAAGAGATCAAGTATAGCCTAGTTTTTCGAAAAACTGAGAAGGGAAGAGAAGTATAGATAGTTTTGAAAACTACTAATAGTTTTTGGAAATAGTTTTACCCTAACTAACGACCATGCTAACTAAGGCTTCCTACAATCAGGATGGCTCTGATACCAGCTCTGTGGGGACCCCGACTCATAAGTCGTGATCACCGAATGCACGTGTACAGTGATCCCAGAGATCAATGCTCACTGAACACACAGAAGCTGAATGACAAGAGTCTTACATCCTTACATACCGTGTTACACAAATAGGACCATAAAGGTCAAGTCTTGAGTATATCATCGCAGCGGAAAAATCTTCAAAGACAACTGGAACCCATGCCATCTGCCTTAACCCTACAGGCATTCTGACTGGGAAACGTCCTAGCTCGCATGCTCGTCACCGAGAAATCTTCATCATAACCTGTTCTCTCCTGCCTGTCCAATAAAGTAACCAATGGCAAGCCAATGAGTACATTGAATGTACTCGCAAGCAACCCAAGTGTGATAACAGAATATTTTATGCAAGGCTCTACTGCTACATTGGTAGTTTTGCGGAAGCTAGTTTTTCATATGCAAGTTATGATCAACAAGTAACAAGGGCAATGCGTGTGTCTGTAACAAGTATCAGGAGGTCACAGACATCAATATCTAGAAAGAGTTGTAATCAACTCATGCTCAAGCTCATTGTGACTTCCTCATAATCACATCATCAATGTCTCTGAACCACGTTGTTTTCTCACACACACACCAGGTTTCGCAAACATTGGACGTAGCCCAAGAGCGGTTACCCAACTGTCCATGACCATGGACACGGCTATTCGAATAGTTTTACACTCTGCAGAGGTTGCACACTTTACCCACTAGATCCGGGGAACTTCCGTGTCATCCACGACCCGCGGTACCTCAAGTACCCGGGGTAAGCACCCGATCACTATCTTTCCCTAGGAGACACTAATATGGAGTCCACTCGATTGGTAACAGCCCTGTGCCAAACATTTCACATCTCAAGGTTTGTGGAGACTCGCTCCGAATTCATCACATATCACAAGCACGGGGTACCAACGGTGTGTCCGGTGCCCTGTGAAAACAGTCATGGCCGCCTATCCAAGCACGACCCCGTCCCGAGAGTGACCTCATGTCACCCCCGTCACTAGTAATGCGGGCACAATGCTAGTATCAACCTAGGTAATCAATAATGCCCTTTCCCATATAAGGGTAGAGTGGTTGCGCATGTAAGGTTGGAATAACGGTCGCAACTTAAACCAATCCGTTTTTCAAAACAACTCACACACTTTCCTCGGTACACCACTTCGTCATCAAGTGGTTACCCATCTCACCATCTCCCTCGGGCATAAATGGCTCCCGACGGGGTTTTCGAAAAGTCTTTTGAAAGTATCCTGCTTTCGTCACCATGCATATACCCGTCCCATTTGCGTAGCCACTATTAAAGCAACCTAACTACTCCCACCCACATAACCCTCATAGGAAGGTAGGGTCATGTTTGATGCAAGTATCAATAGTAAGCAACAATGGTAGAAACCAAAGTGGTTTCCACCTCAACATGATTCCGATGCATTGAATAATAAGGTGCTATGAGACATGCATAAAAAGGTTTCTTGAACATGGTCAAAGGGTTGCTTGCCTTATTCTTCAGAGTCTTCAAATCTTCTGGTCCTTCTCCGAATACTCCGTTTATTACGTCAACTAACGATGGAAACAATCGTAATAAGCAACTTAATCAAAGAAACAATAAAAGTGCTCTAAAAATAGGAGTTGGACTTTTCTAGGATACCTCTGGTCATATTAGAAATGACCAAGGTGGTTTCATAGGTGTTGGATCAATAGGTAGTTGGGAACATTTCAATATGTTGGAACCAAAGGGTTTATGGATTTGGAAGAAGTATACAGAAACATTTCCTTGAATGATGAGCAAAGGTACCCATCATCAAGTCATGATTTTAGAAGCATTTAGGAGTTGGTTTCACTGGATTTAGATTTGAAATGAAATTCCTAGGATTTTCCAAAGATGATAAATATGAAGAAATGGCTCCATATTTGGTGGGGTACAGAAACTATTATTAAAAATGTTCCAAAACTAATTTGGACATGACAAGCATCTAGGAATTCGAATCACTGCATTTGGATCAAAAATGAGCTCTCTGTGATTTTCTAAATTTAATCACAGAAAGTGGAAAATGGGCATTTGATAAATATTTGTGTGGGAAAAGTTTCTGGAATAATGTGCATGTTGCACCATGTGATAGATCATGATTTATGGAGCCATAGGAAATTTGAATCATGCAATTTGGAGTTCATATGAATATTTGGGAGATATTAGAAGTTTACTGGAAACAGAAAAATAAAAAGAATAGGGGTTATACCCTGGAGCACAGGGCGGAGAACAGCCGCACAGCAACTGGGCCGGCCCATCAGCTCGGCCGCCTGTGTGCAGAGGGGCCACATCGAAGACGCCCGCCTGGAAGGGCGCCACCGCGCGGGGGGGAGGCGGGCTGGCCGAAGCCGCCTCCACTTAAACGGGTGGGCCTGGCCCCCGGGGTCGCTGACGTGCGGGCCCCCCGTGGCAGGTTCATCTCCTTCCTCCCGCGCGACGCGGCGGGGAGGAACAGAGGCGATGCCCGCCGGCTGCTCGCCGGCGCCGCAGGGCTTCTCCGGCGACGCTCCGGCCACCGGAGTGACCAGCGCGGAGAGGCGCATCCAACCGTGGGCTTAACGCACGCCGGGGAGGACCAAGGCGAGCCGGCGTCCAACCGCGGCGGAGGAGGGCTCCGGCCACTTTGGGCCTTGAGCGCACGGCCACCTTGGGGAGGAAAGACGGAGGTGGGGGAGCTCCTTGGAGGTCGTGTGACGGCACCAGGGTGCCCAAGGGGGAGCGAGGAGCTCGGGGTCGCCTGGATTTGAGCGGCGGCCGGCGGCTCTGCTCCGGCCAGGGAGGAGGCTGGAGGGCACGGGAGAGAGAGGGAGCGGGTCCAGGAGGATCAGGAGAGGGAGTGGAGGCCATCGGAGCCGCGAGGGGGCTCGGCGGCGGCCTATAAATAGGTGAGCGCCGGTCCACCGAACACGCGTGCGCCGGCGAGGTCGTTGCCGTCCCTGTAGGCCACGGGGGTAGGTTCCGGGGTGTCTGCGGTGTGCGTGGGCGTGGTCCAGGTCGAGAGGAAGGAAGAGGAGGGGCAGGGAGGTGCCAGAGCATCGCGCATGCGAGCTCGCTCACTGGAGCGTTCGGGCGGCCATGGCGCGCGTGCGAGCAGAGGTGGGAGAGGGGGAGAGAGGAGGGGGCCGACCGTGTGGTAGGTTGCGGACGTCGAGGCCTCCTCGGGGGACACGAGGGGGAGGCCCTAGGTGGTCGGCGCTGGCGATTGGAGGGCGGCTGCAGTCCTCCAGTAATTGAGCTGAGGCCATGGGAAGGTTACTAGGGGTAGATGGTGATCAGAATAGGCTGTGGTAAGAATTTGAGGTAAGGAGAAACAGTAAAAGAGGTTCAAACACAGGTTTTGGTAAATGAACAGAAGGTGTTTGATCAGTGTTTAGTCAAGCAAAAGACATCCACTTGACATGGGACTTAACATGATCAAATGTCACATATAATTAGGCCCCTACACCAAATTTGAGCTCATTTGGGCAAAGTGGCCAATGTAACTTTGGTGAACCCTAGAAATGAACAGAAATGGTTTCACCATGTTGGAGTTAAGCAAATCATCTCCCCTTGATGCACCACTTGGTGTAGCATCATCATTTGGGGATATGAACATGCCCCCAAAGTTTGAGGCTCCAGATAAAAAGTTGACAATGTAAAGTTGTTCAAATTTTCATTTGAACAGAAGTGGTTTTGGGGTGATCTGATCAAGTTGCTCTTTTCCAAATCTTGTGCCATTTGGTCTAGATGCCTTATTAGGCCATTCTAGCATGTGCACCAAATTTGAGAGCATTTGGACAAGTTTGGCAATGTAGAGTTGCTCAAACTTCAAATATGGACAGAATGGTTTTGAAGGGGTTTGAGGATGTTTCCTTGATCTTCAAGGCATGAGGATTTGCAAGATCATCAAATATGTCATATATGACATGATAGAATTTCCCTGGGATTTTTGGAGAATATTTCCTTTGTAAATATTTCAAAAGCTTGAAATATCCAGAAAGGGTTTTGGAAGGATTTGTCCAATATTTTGAACATGACCATGTGTTGAGACTCTTATATATGGACAATATATGTCCTATGAGTCTCCCTGAATTTTGGCAAATATTTTTTAAATGATTAAATAATTTTTCCCTATTAAAGACCATTTCTGGCCTTAAGAAAAAGCTTTTAAATAAAATATAAAAATAACTTTTAAAATTATACTTTTGTGGTTTCTGGGAGTCCTATACCTAATAGGATTCAAATATACTTTTTGAAAGATTTTTCACACCCTAAATAAGGTACTTGCAGTGCAAACCTCAATTCAGGGGTTTTTGGAAAACTAATTTTAGAAAATATCATTTGGCCAAAATATTTTTATAAGAAAATTCTATACTGGTCTATACACATGGCATGATCATTGGGAAAAGGTTTTGGGTCAAGGAGATGAAGTATAAGAGTTGGAGGATTTATTTGATTTTTTTAGAGCACTAGCAAACAGCAGACAAGAGTCAAATCAATCAAAGTCAAAAGCACTCAAAAGTTTTTGCAAATCCACATTTTTAACATGAGAATAAGCTTAAGCAATGTGTCATGAAAATCAGGGTGTGACACGAGGCTCTGATACCAATTGAAAGGAGATCGATATGGTTGACTAGAGGGGGGGTGAATAGGCAACTAACAATTTTTAGCTTTTCTTAATCAATTTAAATCAAGCAACAAAGTAAGTTGTCTAGATATGCAACTAGGATGACAACTTATAGGAAGCAAATATAACAACCTCACAAGCAAGCTACCTAAGATAAATAAGGAAAGCTTGCACAAGTAAAGGAAAGAAATAACCACAAGTGGAGCCGGTGAAGACGAGGATGTGTTACCGAAGTTCCTTCCCTTTGAGAGGAAGTATGTCTCCGTTGGAGCGGTGTGGATGCACAATGCTCCCCAAGAAGCCACTAGGACCACCGTATTCTCCTCACGCCCACACACAATGCAAGGTGCCATGATTTCACTAGTGGTGCCCTTGAAGGCGGCAACTGAACCTTTACAAACAATGTTGGGGCTATCTCCACAACCGAATTGGTGGCTCCCAACGACACCACGAAGCTTCACCACAATGGAATATGGCTCTGAGGTGACCTCAACCGTCTAAGGTGCTCAAACACCCAAGAGTAACAAGATCCGCAAGGGATTAGTGGGGGGAATCAAATATCTTTTGGTGGAAGTGTAGATCGATGCCTTCTCAAGCAATCCCAAGGAAATCAACAAGTTTGATTGGCTAGGGAGAGAGATCGGGCGAAAATGGAGCTTTGAGCAACAATGGAGCTTTAAGGAGGAAGAGGTAAGTCTTCAAGGAGAAGAAGACTCCCTATATATAGTGGGAGAACAAATCCAACCGTTATCCCACATATCTGCCCGCAGAGCGCGGTACTACCGCACATAAGTTGCGGTACTACCGCTTGGCCCAGCGGTACTACCGCTCTGGATGCGGTACTACCGCTGGTGCAGTACATGCTAGTACTAGCCCTGTTGCGTTGAAGCAACGGGCGGTAGTACTGCCTGAGCGGTACTACCGCACGTCCTTGCGGTACTACCGCAAGGCAGGGCTAGACAGGCTAAGGAGAAGTGCGGACTAAATAAAATACATCTGCAGCTACATCCACAGATATACGGTCGTAGCAAAACCCGAACACGGTACTACCGCGTAGGACGCGGAAGTAATTTACTTCCGCGCCTACTACCATACTAGTTATGACGCTGGGTCGGCCACACGGTACTACCGTGTTCAAGGTACAGTACTACCGCGTAGTGTGGTACTACCGCGGCCCTGAAGAGGTACTACCGTGTGACCGTGCGGTACTACCGCAAACTATGAGTGGTACTACCGCATGCCAAGCTATGGTAGTAGTAGGAAGCCACTGTTTTTGTTCCGACAAGGAAAACAGTCGGAGCTCCAGAGAAGCAAAGGAAAGGTGGTACGAATGAGTAGACGTGTACGTGTTGATTCCACCCAAACCTTTCCGAAGCGTACCCCCTCTTAATAGTACGGCTTTCCTATGACTGAATTCCACTGAAAAGAAACAAAAGGAAACACCGTCTTCCATTGGTTCCGAGGGGCACTTAATCGTCTTGTGCTTAGGTGAGATATATCTGAAAAATCTTAGTGCACATGATTAGTCCGCAAATGCATTGTCATCAATCACCAAAACTACTTAGGGAGAAATATGCCCTTACAACCGTAAAGGGATTGACAACCCCTTATCGCGTTGGCTGCGAAGTTCTTATTTGTTTGTGCAGGTGTGTGGGACTCGCGTGTGGTCTCCTACTGGATTGATACCTTGGTTCTCAAAAACTGAGGGAAATACTTACGCTACTGTGCTGCATCTCCCTTTCCTCTTCGAAGGAATACAACGCAAGCTCGAGAAGTAGCACCGACTATCTGCTTCGACCTCCATAAACCCAAAGGCTGGAGTGTTTCCGAATACTATTCCTGTGGTAAAGCACGTGATATGTTCGGAAACCAGGCATTCGAGTCATAATTGCTTGAACAGACGAACTGAGTTCGGGGAGTTATGTTATATTACTATTTAACGTAAGAAACATCTTCTAGAGAGAATAGTTCCATTAGGGGTTCCTTTCCCTGGGTCGGCGTACATGGATATGCAGGACTAGGATTTTTTATCCTATGAGAAGGATTGTAGGAAGCCATCTCCTGTGATAGTTAAGATACGCTTTAGGATGCGTTATGTCGTGTATCCGCCCACCAATTATTCCCTTAAGATTGCTAGCTTTCGGCTTCACCCAGTCTGAGGTACATATCCGGATTACCCGGTTGTAACAATCGCAGAGGTGCTCCCTTTACGCCCTAGCCGACCGATCGGAAACGTAGGGGTAAGCATAGGAGCTTGGCAACCCAGCTTGGCCAGAACTTAAGTCATATCGGTGCATATAATGGCAAGGATAAACTGTAAAAACAGACGACATTTTTAAGCAAGAAGCTTTATTGATTATGGGCTTCGTTAAAGAAGCCCCCAGGTATATGTGAGGATGTACTCATCATGTGACAGTTCAGGTGAGCCGAATACTTGCCAAGTAAATGTAAAGAAAAAAGGGAGAGAAACAAGAAAGTAAAAGACAAGACCTAAATTATAAAGAGGAAGAAATTGCTAACGAACTATACATAAAATCGTCGGATCCTGGCAGCATTCCAAGGGTTCGGCTCAAGGCTGTTCTCATGTGCATAGCGAAGGCGATAGGCTCCACTGGTGAGTACTTCGTCAATAATGAAGGGGTCCTCCCATTTTAGTTTGAGCTTGTCCTTTTTCTTCTCCAAGAGGCGTAAAACAACTTCGCCGACGTTGTATGTCTTGGCCCGCACTTCTCTGCTTTGGTATCGCCTAGCCTGTTGTTGGTAAAATGCGGAATGTGCTAGCGCTCTATCGCGCTCCTCTTCAAGTCCGTCTAGGTCGTCCTGCCGATCTAACTTGGCCTCCCTTTCCTCATACATGCGCAGTGTAGGTGAGTCATGAATAATGTCGCAGGGCAGAACAGCCTCTGTGTCGTACACCATGAAAAAGGATGTATATCCGGTCATACGATTGGGAGTGGTCTGCAACCCCAGAGTACGGAGTCAAGCTCTTCGACCCAGTGTTTATCAGACTCCCGTAGGGAGCGCACTAGTCGGGTTTAATGCCTCTCATAATCAGACCATTGGCCCTTTCGACCTGACCATTTGTTTGAGGGTGGTATACGGAAGCGTAATCGAGTTTTATACCCAACTTTGCGCACCAATTTTTTTACCTCGTCAGCTGTGAAATTGGAGCCATTATGTGTGCTAATACTATGCGAACACCATAACAGTCTATTACGCAGGATATAACATCTATCACGGGCCCTACTTCAACTCTTTTTACTGGCTTGGCTTCGATCCACTTAGTGAACTTATCTACCATCACCAGTAAGTATTTTCTTTTATGAGTTCCCCCTTTAAGGGGGTCCGACCATATCAAGCCCCTAGACCGCAAAAGGCCAAGTAATGGGGATTGTTCTCAGTGCGGTGGGAGGCATGTGACATTGATTTGCAAAGAGCTGGCAGCCAACGCAATGTTGGACTAAGGTTTGGGCATCTGCTCGTACAGTAGGCCAGTAAAAGCCAGTGCGAAAAGCTTTACCTACGAGCACCCATGCAGCGGCATGGTGACCGCCCATTCTAGCGTGTATTTCAGTGAGAATACGCCTTCCCTCCTCTTCGGAGATGCACCTTTGGAGAATACCAGTTGTGCTTTTCTTGTATAGTTCACCTTCGTGAACTTTGCAGGCTTTAGAGCGCCGGACTATGCGGCGGGCCTCATTTTGATCATCGGCGAGTTCCTACCTATTTAGGTAAGCTAGGAAAGGCTCTGTCCAGGGGGCTATAACAACCATGATTTCGTGAGCCGAAGGAGCTATCTCCATGCTTGGATCTCCGATGTCATCGTGATTGAGTTCAGCTGGGGGTGTGTTTGGATCTGTATTCATATCACTGCTCGCGTCCTGCCATGTTACTGATGGCTTAAACAACCGTTCCACAAATGTGTTCGGTGTGACAGGGTCGCGTTAAGCTCCCATGCGTGCGAGTACGTCGGCTGCCTGGTTATTATCCCGGGCTACGTGATGGAATTCCAACCCCTCAATTCGAGCCGAAATTTTTAATATGCCATTGCGATAAGCTGCCATTTTTGAATCCTTCGCATCAAAATCCCTGTTGATTTGGGAGATGGCGAGGTTTGAGTCTCCGCATACCTTGAGGCGTTGGATGCCCATGGATACGGCTAGACAAAGCCCATGCAATAGGGCCTCATATTCGGCTGCATTGTTTGTGTCCGTATACATAATCTGTAAAACGTACCGAACTGTATCCCCTGTTGGAGATGTCAGTATTACACCGGCCCCCAGTCCGGATAGCATTTTGGAACCGTCGAAGTACATTGTCCAGTGGGAGTATGAGCCGTACTCTTAAGGGAGTTCAGCTTCGGTCCATTCCGCGATGAAGTCGGCCAACAGCTTGGATTTAATAGTCCGGCGCGGCTTGTAGGATATTTCGAACTGTAAGAGCTCAATGGCCCATTTGGCTATGCGTCCCGTGGCATCTTTATTATTGATAATATCATTGAGTGGTACCTCGGATGCCATTGTGATCGAACACTCTTGAAAGTAGTGTCAGATTTTCCGAGATGACATGAAGACTACATAGGCAATTTTTTGATAGTGGGGTACCGTGATTTACACGGTGTGAGAACCTCGGATGCATAGTGTACGGGCTTTTGAACGGGGAATTTATGTCCGTCTTCGGCTCATTCGACGACGAGCACGGCACTCAGCACCTGGTGAGTAGCTGATATGTACAGCAGCATTGGTTTGCCAACACTAAGGGCGGCTAGGATTGGGTTGCTTGCTAGTAAAGCTTTTATTTCTTCCAATCCGGCTGTGGCCGCATTTGTCCATTCAAAATTTTCAGTGCACCGTAGCAATATGTAAAGTGGCAATGCTTTTTCCCCTAACCTAGAGATGAAGCGGCTTAAAGCCGCTACGCAGCCTGCTAGTTTTTGCACTTGCTTGAGATCGTTTGGTATTTTGAGTTCTGACAGGGCCCCGATTTTGGATGGGTTAGCTTCGATTCCTCTATGCGATACGATGAACCCTATTAGCTTTCTGGATGGAACGCCAAAGACACATTTTTCCGGATTTAGCCTTATGTCATATTCTCGGAGGTTGGAAAACGTAAGGCGGAGATCATCCACCAAGATCTCTACGTGTTTGGTCTTTACGACTATGTCGTCAACATATGCCTCCACTGTTTTGCCAAAAAAAATTCTAAGAATGTTTGAATCATGCGTTGATATGTGGCGCCAGCGTTTTTGAGTCCGAAAGGCATAGCGTTTAAACAAAAGGGGCCGTACGGGGTAATGAATGCCATTGCGGCCTAACCGGATTCCTTCATCTTTATCTGATGGTATCCAGAGTAAGCATCAAGGAAGCACAGTGAGTCGTGCCCGACCATTGTATCGATAATTTGCACAATGCGGGGCAAAGGAAATGGATGCTTTGGGCAAGCCTTATTCAAGTCTGTGAAATCGACACAGCGGCGCCAGGATTTATCCTTCTTCGGTACCATGACTAGGTTGGCTAGCCAATCCGGATGTTTGATCTCTCTGATGAATCCGGCTTCCAATAGTTTGGGTAACTCTTCTCGCATTGCTTGTCTTTTGGGTTCGGAAAATCGTCGCAGTGACTGCTTGACTGGTTTGAACCCTTTCACAACATTGAGGCTGTGTTCGGCCAGCCTATGTGGGACTCCTAGCATGTCTAAAGGGTTCCAGGCGAATATATCCCAATTTTCCCAAAGGAAGGCGCGTAACGCGCTATCTACCGCCGGATCCAGCTGTGCCCCGATGGATGCCGTTTTGTTAGGGTCCGTTGGGTGCACTTGAAATTTGATGGTTTCGTCAGCGGGCTTGAAGGAGGTAGACTTTGATCTTTTGGTGAGGATGACATCGTCGGCATCCACCTTTGATCATATGGTGGTTAGTTCTTCAGCCGTGAGAGCTTCGGATAGTGCCTCTAAGCCCAAGGATGCTGTTTTGTTTTTGGCGCGGAATGCTCCATCCGGATCGCTTATTATTGTGATCACCCCATTCGGCCCTGGCATTTTAAGCTTCATGTACCCGTAATGGGGTATAGCTTTAAAGCATGAGAAAGCATCCCGTCCTAGAAGGGCGTGTTATCCACTATGAAAAAGCACAATGTGAAAGAGTAGTTCCTCCGACCTGTAGTTGTCGGGTGAGCCGAACGCTACATCGAGCTTAATGCTTCCCGAACACTTGGCCTCGCGGCTTGGTATAATTCCTCTAAAGGTTGTGTTGGAGTGCTCCATGCGGGATTTCTCGACCTACATTTTTGCAAGCGTTTCCTCATATATGAGGTTCAGTCCGCTTCCTCCGTCCATAAGTACTTTAGTGAGGCGGAAGCCACCCACTATTGGGTCTAGTACAAGAGCTGCTGATGCTCGGATCAGCCGGACTCGAGGTGCGTCTTCGGCGGAAAAACTAATTGCCGTGTCGCTCCATGGGCTTGCAGAGCTAGTTTGCTAAACCTCGGCAAGTTCACAATTTGATCTTTTTCGATGTTTGTTTGAGGGGAATGTCTCGAAGATAGTGAAGACATCGATGTCTTTTTCCCTTGGTGCGGTGGTGGCGAGAATTGCCATACCGCCCTTTGCTACCTGCCGGAGTACCCAACATGCTCTAAGGCGATGGTTTGGGACATTGTTCGGGGTTGCTTGTATTTGGCAAGGTGTATCGAGTAGTTCGTCCGGTACGGACATGTGCCTTAAAAGAGGCTTGTTCTTCTTGCCAATAGGAATGTTATCGGATGACCAACTAGGGTAAGTCCGTTTAGCTTTGGTGATGTACTGTTCAGATATGGACTATTCTAGAGGTGTATTCTGGGCTTTCCAAGTATTTTCCATTGCGCAGTACTTCCGTACTAACTGCGATAATTCTCTGAAACTCAGAACATGACGTAGGTTGAGGGCGTTCAAGACTCCCTCGTTCGTGCAATTGCGGTGACATAGAGAAACCGCTTTGTCGTTGCAGCGGTCCCTGACCTTGTTTTAACAAGTAGGAATCTGGCCCAGAAGTGGTTGACCGTTTCCTTGGGGTGTTGTCGTATGTTCGTGAGGTCATCTATGTCAGAGATTCCAGATTTACTTGAAAAGTTTTTCCCAGGGTGGCTGGGTGTTGGAAATTTTGAATCCCGACCCAGAGTGATATTCGGGGTTTTAACAACCCCCGATGGTGACAATCCGGTTTCGATGGGGTCTGATTGCCCTTCGGGTCCGGCGTTGGTCCCAGAGCTCAAAGAACATAGTGCGCCTCCTGACTGGGAGGTGTTCAGCTCGATAGGTTCAGAGATCCGGACTGTTGCGGTCTCCGTCTATAGAGGAGAGGTCTCTATGGCTCCGTCTTCCACTGCTGCTACGAGATGACTGACCGGAGAAAGGCCGATCTCATCATGGCTAGATTTAAATCTGACATGATCTCCTGGTGATGAAAGCCTCAGGGCGGCGATGCAATCCAGCAGCTCGTTTATGGGCGAGATTTCTGCCAAAGTCGCCTCATCGGAGTAGCTGGAATCGACATAAAGGTGATGCTCGATGGCCGCAGGGAGTGCGGCCGACCCAGAGGCCATGCGGGCGCATACTACAAACCCGTCGAGCTAAAGGACCTGACCGATAGCTAGGTTATTTTCATGGGTGATCCCGTCATTGATGACGAGACACGTCATCGATCGCTCATGGCGAGCGCACAGTGGAGCTCTCAATGAAAGCACCATTTTCGGTGTCAAAACCGGCAGATCTCGGGTAGGGGGTGTTGGGGATCATTGCAGAAAATCAAAAAAATTCTTACGCATAACCAAGATCTATCTATGGAGATTACTAGCAACGAGAGGGGAGTGCATCTTCATACCTTTGAAGATCACGATGCGGAAGCATTGCAAGAACGCGGTCGGTGGAGTCGTACACGCAGCGATTCAGATCGCGGTCGATTCCGATCTATGTGCCGAACAACGGCGCCTCCGCGTTCAACACACGTACATCCCGGGGACGTCTCCTCCTTCTTGATCTAGCAAGGGGGGAGGAGAAGTTGGGGAAGAGCTCCGGCAGCACGACGGCATGGTGGTGGAGCTGGCAGTTCTCCGGCAGGGCTTCGCCATGCTCTACGAAGGAAGAGGAGGAGTTGGGAGGGGAAGAGGGCTGCGCCAGGGAAGGGGTGCTGCTGCCCTCTCTCTCCCTCACTATATATAGGGGGAAGGGGGGAGGAGGAGACGCCCTAGGGTTTCCCTAGGGGAGGGGCGGCGGCCACAGGGGAAACCCTAGATGGGTTTGGGCGCCCCCACCCCTAGGAAACTCCCCCCCCCAAGCCGGGAGGGGCTGCTGCCCTAGGGTAGGCGCCCACCTCTCCAGGTTACATGAGATGGGGTGGGAGGGGCGCTCAACCTCGTAGTGGGCTGATGTGCCCTCTCCCCTTGGCCCATAAGCCCCCCCAATGCTTGTCGGGGCCTCCAAAACCACTTTCGGACACGCTGGTCGTCACCCGGTACCTCCGGAACAATTCCGGACACCAATACCATTTGTCCAATATATCGATGTTCGCCTCCGGACCATTCTGGAGTTCCTCGTCACGTCCGGGATCTCATCCGGGACTCTGAACAACCTTCGGTAACCACATACTATTCCGATAACAACTCTAGCGTCACCGAACCATAAGTGTGTAGACCCTGCGGGTTCGGGAACCATGCAGACATGACCGAGATACCTCTACGGCCAATAAACAATAGAGGGATGAACCACGATGTCGGGGATTCAATCAATCCCGCATACAATTCCCTTTGTCTACCAGTATAGTACTTGCCCGAGATTCGGTAGTTGGTATACCGATACCAACTACCAGTATAGTACTTGCCCGAGATTCGGTAGTGGGCCCAGAGATATCTCTCCGTCATACGGAGTGACAAATCCCAGTCTCGATTCGTGCCAACCCAACAAATTATTTCGGGGATACCCGTAGTGTACCTTTATAGCCACCTAGTTATGTTGTGACGTTTAGTACACCCAAAGTACTCCTACGGTATCCGGGACTTGCACAATCTCATGGTCTAAGGAAAGGATACTTGACATTGGAAAAGCTTTAGCATACGAACTACACGATCTTGTGCTAGGCATAGGATTGGGTCTTGTCCATCACATCATTCTCCTAATGATGTGATCTCGTTATCAACGACATCCAATGTCCATGGTCAGGAAACTTTAACCATCTATTGATCAACAAGCTAGTCAACTAGAGGCTTACTAGGGACATGTTGTGGTCTATGTATTCACATATGTATTATGATTTCCGGATAATATAATTATGGAATGAACACTAGACAATTATCATGAACAAGGAAATATAATAATAACCATTTTATTATTGCCTCTAGGGCATATTTCCAACAGGGGGCCCAAGCTATGCGTCTAGTGGATCGATGGTAACAGGAGGCTCGGGACACGATGTTTACCTAGGTTCAGGCCCTCTCGATCAAGGTAAAACTCTACTTCCTGCTATATTAGTATAGATGAATATGTGTACAAGAGTTGATCTACCTCGAGATCGTAATGGCCAAACCCTAGGTATAGCCTATGAGGATATTGTAAGATGATGCCCTCTACAGACTAAACCCCTCAGCTTATATACACACCGGAGGGGACCTAGGGTTACAAGGGTGACTTGTGGAGGAATAAATCGATACATCCGGACTCTACACCTGCCTTTCTACGTACATAGGAGTCCTGAGCGAATACTTGGGAGGGCCATATGCTTCTTCTTCATGAGACCTATCAATGCGGCCCAGCTTCAACGACCCGGATGACTGAGGACCCCTGAATACATGACTCCCTCAATCACCTCGGGAACCGGTGCATCATCCTTGCTCCCTTAGCACAAAAGGGGCAAACCTCCTCATCCGCTCCCGTTGGAGCCCTTCTGGCTCCGCTCGTCGCCACGCGCGTCACCCACGTGAAGGCGTGGGGCTGCATGACTCCTTCGCTGCTTCCTTGATCCATATGCCTCCTCAGGAGGCCTCAGGAAGTAGCCTCGCGAAAGGGCCTCGTGAGGCCACCGGCGATGCCTGACGATGCACGCCTCACGAGGAGGGGTCCTCTTGAGGGCTTATGTGCGAGGCCTAAAGATGGGCTGCACGTGGGGCCCATGTCGTGTGTCACGCGATGGGCCGCAGGCAGATGGGCCTGGGTACCCCCAGTCCGACGGGCCCGACAGTAGCCCCAGGGCCCGTGGCCAACACGATCTGCTTGGAGAGAGGGGCGAAACGGTGTGGGCCCGAACCTCCTGCGGCCAAGCTCGATGTGTGGCGCCTGATGGTGCGCGGGACACCCACAATTCTCCCATGACGCCTTGGTAACTGCCCAGGCTATCAAAAAGCCTGGCGAGCGCTGCACAGGGCCATCATTGCTCTGAAGGCGCAGAGGCGTGGATCGGCACCTCTCGAATGCTATAAGAGGCCAAGCATGAAGACCCTTCGATTCATATTCCCCTCACTTCTCTACCTCCATCGTTGCTGTTGCAGCCATGGCATCCTTCAGGAGGTTCTCTGCCGCAGAGAAGGGAAAAGCAGCGCTAGATGAGGTGGAGCCGCCGAAGCTACTGATACATCCATTTTGCATCATGGTTTGTTACTGTTATTTATAATGTTTTTATGCATAATAATACCTTTTTGAGAAATTCTAATGCCTTTTGTCTGATAATATGCAAGGTTTATATCAAGAGGGAGAATACCGGCAGCTGGAAATCTCGACCTGAAAAAGCAACGTCAGGCTACCTATTCTGCACAACACCAAATGATCTGAAACTTCACGAGGATTTTTTATGGAATATATAAGAAATATTGGAGAAAATAACTACTAGAGGGGGCCTACCAAGTGGGCACAAGCCATGTGGATGCGCCAGGGAGCCCATGCGCGCCCGGGTGGGTTGTGCCCTCCTCGTCCCACCTCTAGTGCCCATCTTCTGGTATCTAAGTCATTTTGACCTAAAATAATTAAGGAGAGGAATTTCGGGACAGAGCGCTGCCGTCTCGAGGCGGAACTTGGGCAGGAGCACTTTTGCCCTCCGGTGGAGCGATTCCGCCGGGGGAACTTCCCTCTGGGGGGTTCATCGTCATCATCATCACCAATAACTCTCCCACCTTGGGGAGGTCAATCTCCATAAACATCTTATACGACACCATCTCCTCTCAAACCCTAGTTCATCTCTTGTGTTCAATCTTTGTACCCGAACCTTAGATTGGTGCTTGTGGGTGGATAGTAGTGTTGAGTACATCTTGTAGTTGATTACTATAAGGTTTATTTGGTGGAAGATTATATGTTTAGATCCATTATGCTATTCAATTCTCCTCTGATCATGAACATGTTTATCACTTGTGAGTAGTTAATTTTGTTCTTGAGGTCATGGCAGAAATCTTGTTGCAAGTAATCATGTGAACTTGATATGTGTTTGATATTTTGATGATATGTATGTTGTGATTCCGTTAGTGGTGTCATGCGAACGTCGACTACATGAAACTTCACCATATTTGGGCCTAAGGGAATGCATTGTTGAGTACTTATTAGATGATGGTTTGCTAGAGTGACAGAAGCTTAAACCCTAGTTTATGCACTACTTCGTAAGGGACTGATTTGGATCAAAATGTTTAATGCTATGGTTAGATTTTATCTTAGTACTTTTCTTGTAGGTGCGGATGCTTGCGAGGGGGTTAATCATAAGTAGGAGGTTTGTTCAAGTAAGAACAACACCTAAGCACCGATCCGCGCACATACCAAATTATCAAAGTAGTGAACACAAATCAAGCCAATATGGTGAAAGTGACTAGATGAAATTCCCGTGTGCCCTCAAGAACACTTTGCTTATTATAAGAAACCATTTTGGCATGTCCTTTGCCACAAAAGGGGTGGGTTACTGTAGGATTTAGGGTTCCGGCAAAACCCTTAAGGTTCAAATTCTGAGGTGCGCACGAAGATCTGTCCTTCCACCCTAGCCCTTCTAATCGATAGTTCTAGGCCTAGCTCGAGAATTCCAATGAACAAGAGACACAAGATTTATACTGGTTCGGGCCACCGTTGTGGTGTAACACCCTAATCCAGTGTGTGTGGTGGATTGCCATGTAGGTAGATGGAAAACTAGTACATGGATGAACTGCCTCCTTGGGAGAGGTGTTCTTGAGCTCGGGTGAGCTTGAGGTGTGTGGACTTCTATCTGATCAACTCGAGATGAGATCAACTCTGTCCCTGATGCGATGATCCCAATGGTGGTGGCTGGTCCTATTTATAGTGGCTAGGGTTCTCTTCCCAAATATTGAGCGGGAAGGAATCCCACAACAGTCAAATTTGAAGGGGAACAACTAGTACAAGCTATCCTGACAAAAGGTGGTCTTCGCTAGCAAAATCCTATGGTGGTGACGCCGCCGCGGGCTCTGCGATGATCGCCGTCCTGCTGGTCTTGGTCTTGTTACACCGATATGGAAACCTTTGCCTGACGCCTTTCTATGTCTCGAGCTTGCGTTGTATTCCCTCGAAGAGGAAAGGGTGATGCAGCACAGTAGAGTAAGTATTTCCCTCAGTTTTTGAGAACCAAGGTATCAATCCAGTAGGAGACCACGCGCGAGTCCCTCGCACCTGCACATACAAATAAGAACTTCGGAGCCAACGCGATAAGGGGTTGTCAATCCCTTTACGGTCACGTACGAAAGTGAGATCTGATAGAGATGATAGTTTGATATTTTTGGTATTTTTGGATATAAGAACAGAAAGTAAAAACGAAAAAGTAAAGTAGATTGTAGATTGATATGTTGAGAATAGACCAGGAGGCCATAGATTTCTCTAGTGGCTTCTCTCATGATAGCAGAATTCTACGGTGGGTGAACGAATTACTGTCGAGCAATTGATAGAAAAGTGAATAATTATGAGACTATCTAGGCATGATCATTATATATAGGCATCACGTCCGAGAGAAGTAGACCGCTATCCAGCATGCATCTACAGTATTAAGTTCATAAGAACAGAGTAACGCCTTAAGTAAGATGACATGATGTAGAGGGATAAACTCAAATAACATGATATAAACCCCATCTTTTTATCATCGATGGAAACAATACAATACGTGCCTTGCTGCCCCTACTATCACTGGGAAAGGACACCGCAAGATTGAACCCAAAGCCAAGCTCTTCTCCCATTGCCAGAACTATAGATCTAATAGTCCAAACCAAACCAATAATTCGAAGAGACTTGCAAGGATATTATAATCATACATAAAGAGTTCAGAAAAGAACCAAATATTTCTCAAAGATAATCTTGATCATAAACCCACAATTCATCGGATCTCGACAAACACACCGCGAAAAGAGATTACATTGAATAGATCTCCTCAAAGACCGAGGAGAACATGGTATTGGGATCCAAAGAGAGAGAAGAAGCCATCTAGATACTAGCTATGGACCCGAAGGTCTGTGGTAAACTACTCACAACTCATGGTGAGGCGATTATGATGATGTAGAAGCACTCCATGGTAGATCCCCCCTCCGACGGAGCTCCGGAATAGGCCCCAAGATGGGATCTCACGGGTACAGAAGGTTCCGGTGGTGGAACTAGGGTTTTCTCTCCGTGTCTGATGGTTTCGGGGTACGTATGTATATATAGGAGGAAGGAGGGCACCGGGGGCCAGACGTGGGGCCCACGAGGCAGGGGGCGCGCCCTGTAGGGGGGGGGCGCCCCACTCTCGTGGATGCCATGTGTGCCCTACTCCGTGGTTCTCAAGTATCCCATGTGTATTTTGCTCCAAAAATATCTCTCCAGAAGTTTCATTCCATTTGGACTCCGTTTGATATTCCTTTTCTGTAAAACCCTCAAATAGGCAAAAAACAACAATCTGGACTGGGCCTTTGTGTTGATAGGTTAGTCCCAAAAATAATATAACAGTGTATAACAAAGCCCATTAAACATCCAAAACATCATAAATAATAGCATGGAACAATGAAAACTTATAGATACGTTGGAGACGTATCACGCCTCGGGACTCCACGCCTGCACCTGCTCCTTTAGCACCAAAGAAGAAACTGGCGCTCTGCGCCCGTTGGCGCCCGCCTGGCTTTAGTCATCACTGCTCACGTCATGAGGACCTCGCGAGGTGCCCCTTTCCTTGATATTTCCGATCCTCATGAGCCGTGTCGGATTACGGGCTCCGCAAACCCAAAGTAGTTCGAACACAGGGGCGTGAACGTATATCTCTCCCCTCACGTCCACCTAGCGCCACGCCCTCGCCCAGTGATGAGATTCGAGAAAGCAACAAGTAAAAGCACACACGAGTTTACCCAGGTTCGGGTCACCTTGCGGTGTAAAACCCTACTTCCTACTTGAGTGGATTAGCCTCAGGAGGGCTTGAGTATGAACATGTATAGTGGTTCTTGAGCTTAGGAGGAGAGCTCAAGAGGGTCAGGAGGCAAGTGTTCTTGCCCCTCGAAGTGAAGGTAGGGTGTTTGAGATGAGGTCGATCCGGATCCAGATGCAGATGCCGATCCCTTCCGTTGTGGAAACCCTAGCTACTTATATAGGCGGCCAGGGTCCTCATCCTCCGAAATGTTTAGGCGGGAAGGGATCCCACAACGGCCATTTTGAGTGGGAACTTAAGGACGCTCCTATCCTGACAAAAGCAGTCTTCGCCTGCAAAGAGATCAGACGATGACGCGGTGGTGGGCTCGATGGTGACATCCTCCCAATCGTCCTTGCGGTCTTCGGTCTTGTTGCACCGAAGGGGAAACCTTTTTCTCACCCCTAGGGAACCTACGCCTACGTTGTCTCCTTTGCACCAAAACGGCAACTGCGCCGTTGGCACGCGCTGGTACCCGCTAGCGTGGTGCGTCAATGCCTCCTCCTGAGGCAGGCTTGGCCTTGAGTTCTCCACCCCTCCGGAGCAGCCTAGCCGAGGCCGCTCCTGAGAGGGTCTTGGTTTCGATCTCTTCGCGAGGCTTAGCCCCCCCTCGTGAGGGTCTTGAGCAGCTGGTCGATCAGCTGGGCCTTACCAGGCCATAGTAGGAGCGCGTCGTGGGCCGCAGGCAGGCAAGTCTGGGTACCCTGGTTCCCAGGACACCAACAAGCTGGCCTGGCGAGGTCGCCCCAGGGGATGTCCTGTGTCGTCCGCCTCGTGAGGCTTGGCCCCTTTGCGAGGGTCTTGGGTGTTGCTGAAGAAGTAGGGCCACACTAGGCCGCCCTGCGAGCCACGCTCTGGGACACAGGCAGGCAAGTCTGCGAACCCCGGTTACCAGAACGCCGACAGTAGCCCCCGAGCCCAAGGCACACTCGGGCTTGGCTTCGCGATGAAGCCAAGGGCCAAGTGCGGAGCGCCGCGGGCCCTCAAAGCCTGCGGTCCTGACTGACGCGTGGCGATTGACGGGACGTGGGCGTCTCCACTTCCCCATGCCGCCTTGGTGGCTGCGCGACTTGACAGGTCCCTGCATGCACAACAAATCATCATTACTTGTGATTTCGGGGGCCGGCGGTTGGCCTTCTCCTGGCTATAAATAAGGCGGCGAGTGGAGCCTCCGCAGCGCATCTCCTTCCTTTGCTCTTCTCGCATCTTCTTCCCTGTGCTCGATCGTGCGGTTCATGGCGCCGATTCGACGATTCTCTGCCGCCGAGAAGGGGAAGACCTCTCGCGAGGAGCCAGCGGTACTTGCCCCGAAGAAGAGGCCGCTCCGTCCTCATGGCATCGCCATGAAGCCGGAGGTGACGAGGCCTTGGCACGAGCGTCCTCCCCCTGGCTATCTGTTGCCCCTTTATGCCAGGGCATCAGGGCATGGAGACGGAGCTGGCGCTCAGTGCCACCCGCGCCGTGGCCGCACCGACCGCGCCGTTGTGGTGCACGCTGCTGTCCTGAGAGCTCATGCCATAGGCTCCTCCCATGAGTTCGTGGTGTGGGCAGCGATGCCTCCTAGATCTTGGATTCATCTCCCACCATTCTTTGCTGCGGAGGTGCCGCCGAGGGTGCCGCTCGGGCTGTGGTTACGACACGCCGAGTGCCAGGCCCGGGCGACGAGGGCGGAGGTCGAGGTTGTCTCTTCAGGCAAGGTCCTCATGACTCGCGGATGGGGCGAGGTCGCCCGCGCTTGCGGCTCGAAAGGCGCCCTAGCCATCCACTTCGAGTTCGACGGCATCTCCGTGCTGCACTTCAAGGTGTTCGACGAGGAAAGACGCCGCCTAGAATGTTCCCCCGAGAAGGGCCACCAGGAGTATGCTGCTGGCGACGCGCCGAATGTCGATTCCGCCGCTAGCTTATCCAGCGGAAATGATGGCCTCCGGAGGTCTAGCAGTTTCTCTGAGTCCGCCGAGTCCCCGGAGACAAGTGACAATAGCTATGCACCTCCGAGCTCGCGGCGCGCCCGAAACGCGTCGGGCTCGCGAGCACGTCGCTGGTGATGACCCGCCTAGGGTCGGAGGTGGCCCGCTGTTGATGGCGTCGTTGTTTGGGTCTCCTGAAGACCCTTGATGGCATTCCCTGCGAGGATTTAGAGCCGACCCCACGGGGGTGTGTAAAGAACTTGTAATGCTTTTGCTTCTATCCTACTGTTTTAGCAATATCGCCGCCCTTTTTTACCCTTTCGGTTGCATAGTGCTCTACGCTGACGGGCCCCAGTCCCAAGGCAAGCTGCAGCCATCGCTGGTATGCCAGGTCGTGATGCCGTGGTCAAGGCCAGGAGGTGAGGGCCCCGAGGTCCGGTAAGAGCTCATGAGGCGCGATGCTCAAGAGGTTCCCCTTGGCGTGCAAATGGCTTCCCAGGCTAAGAAAGTGAAGCAGTATTGCTAAAACGTTACTATCGGATCCTGCTGAGTGAACGTGGGCAAGGCATCAAGGGATTGACGACTTATCTGGGCGATCCTGGGGCGGATCCTCGTACAACGTGCCTGGCTTGTTCATTAGGCTAAGATTTCACGATTCCCTCCTGCTGGCCCTGGGGTTCTACGTCGGCAGGGCCCGGCCCGCGTGTACCTTAGCCGCCGCTGGCCTTGACCGGAAACCAGGACAAGACCAGGGAGTGAGGGCCTACGAGTCCAGTTAGGCCCTTGGGTCGCGATGCCCAAGGGTCCCCCTTGACGTACGAACGAACCTGAAGTAAGGGAATGCTGGACTCAGGCCTTGATGTTTTGCGTCGGCAGGGCCCGGCCCGCGCGTACCTCAGCCACCGCTGGCCTTGACCGGAAACCAGGATAAGACCAGGGAGTGAGGGGCTACGGGTCCAGTTAGGCCCTTGGGTCGCGATGCCCAAGGGTCCCCCTTGACGTACGAACGGGCCCAAGCTCTCTGAACCGTCCCCCTCCTCCTTTCGCGCTTCTCGATGCTCTACGTCCTCGGGTCCTGACCCTCGAGCGAAGCTCAGCCGCCGTTGGTATGCCAGGTCACGATACCGTGGTCAATGCCAAGGGGTGAGGGTTGGAGAGTCAGTGAGAGCCCCTTAGACGCGGTGCTCAGGGACCCCCTTTAATGCACAAGCGCACCATGTGAGGAGGGGAGTCCGGTGGGACCACTTGTCACCTTGCTCCTCAGACTTTAGTGGGTTATCCTGCAGCAGAACAACTTAGGGCCGCGCCCGTGTTGAGCTTCCGATAATTCCGCTGGGAGACGAAGGCACCGGGGACCTGGTGAGGTGACGCTTGCGGAGCGTGCCGCGGATCAGAGCTCGGTCCCTCGGGGTTGTCAGCGTTGCTGGGGTGGACCCGAGCACAAGCGTCGTGCCAATGTACGCAGCTCCATCGCGAGATGAGCAGAAGTCCCTTGGATGTGCGGTGGAGACCCAGAAGTGCGATGGTTAGTTGATCGATCTGTATGTAATATGACTTAGGATGGTAGCACCAGGGAGATACACGCCACCAGGGTAAACCTGTGTGGCTTGGGGGTAGCGCGGCCCGAGGGGCGCCCCCAAAAGGTGACCTCAGATGCGAAAAGATGCACGCCGCAGGGACAAACCCGTGCGGCCTGGGAATAATGCTGCCCGAGGGGCGCTCCCAGTTGAACAGAAATTGAAAGATGACACCTCGCATAGTTGCTGAAGTAGTGTCGGTGTAGCTGAGGGTGCTTGGCGAAGGCGCTGCTCCTCACATGCCGTCCGGCCCCGGCTCCTCGCGAGGCTCCGGGGCTCCCCAGATCTCACGGACGGCCGACTCCAACTCCGCCTGGATCTCCTCGTGCCTGGCCTCGCGAGCCGCCAGGACTTCCCACATGTGGCGCTGGTGCAGGGTCGCCTGGTTCGGCAGGCCGAAGGGCATGCATACGTAGCTGTGACGGGGACCCTGACACCGGCCCAGCTGGGAAGCACAGTAGAGTTCCTGAGACACGATCCTGTTGAGTGCTGGGACGTTGACGCAAACGCGTAGCCCGTCTCCTGAGCCAGGGCCGACAACTGCCCTTGGAGGAGCTGAGCGGCGCTCGCCTCGCATGGCTCTTGGCTCATGTAGGTCGTCGATGGCCCGGCCGATGAACTCCTGAGCGATTGGCGCCTCGCGCCTTGAGGCCTCCAGAGGGAAGTGTGCAGCGAAGCACTCTTCCACATGGTGCCCGAGCACCTCCCTCGTGAAGTTAGCTAGGCCTGAGGCCCTCCAGAGGAGAGCCCCCAAGACCAGCCTGAGAGGGGCGCTGAGCGCGCCTTCCTATGCGAGAGGGGGAGGAGGCCTGGTGGTGCTGCCTCACTGAGTTGCGTCCTCGTGAGGCTTCAGAGTCAGCAGCTGTTTCTTCTTCTTGGGAACGACCTTCGGTGGGTAGATGATGATGTCGCTATGCGGATCCTGAACCGCCGCCGCCTGTTAAGCGCGCTCGAGCGAGCACACTGCGTCCTTTTTCTCGCAGGCAATGGTGATGATGCCGCCGCTTCCGGGCATCTTGAGAACATTATAGCCATGGTGAGTTACTGCCATGAACTTGGCCAGGGCCGGATACCCGAGGATGGCATTGTAAGGGAGATGGATGTGGGCGACATGAAAGTCGATGAGCTCGGTGTGGTAGTTGTCACGCTTGCCAAAGGTTACAGGTAGGCGAACTTGCCCCACAGGAGTGGTGGAGCCATCAGTCACTCCGGAGAAGGGCTTGGTAGGCAGTAACTGTTCGTAGGGTACTTGGAGGCTGTCAAATGTCTCGATGGACAGGTCATTAAGCCATGCGCCACTGTCGATGAGGGTCTTGGTAACTTGGACGTTGCTGATGATGGGAGAGCAAAGCAACGGGAGGGCGCCAAACGTAGCTGCACATTTGAGATGGTCTGCCGAACTGAAGGTGTTGGGGCACCTGGACCAACTGAGCAGACGGGTGGCCTCGAGCTTGGGGAGTGCCGTGTTTACTTCACGGGTGAACTGCTTGAAGAGGCGCTGAGAAGCTGGCGCCTGTGCTCCGCCCAAGATGCAAACGATGGCATGCGGCTCCTGGAAGCCCCTAGCCCCCTCGTCCGGGTCATCGTTCCTCCTTGGTGGTGGCAGAGGTGGTAGGCCGGCCCTGCCCTGAGGACGGTCCTCTCGGGGCTGATCCCTCCAGGCATCCTCGCGGGACTGGCCGCGCCAACGGTCCTCCCGAGGCTGATCACGCCACCCCTGACGGGATCCATGGTCCTCCCAGCATCCTCCGGTCCGACCTGCCTCGCGGCCATAGCCACGGCTGCTGCACTCGGGGCGTTGGATGACGCGTCCTTCGCAGAGAGCCCTGAGCTCTTGACAGTCATGGGCGTTGTGGCTGTGCACGTTGTGGAAGGCGCAAAATGCCCGGCCGTTCTTGGATGGCTCCTGGTAGTGGCGGCCGTGCTTCATCTCTGGTTCAGCTGCAAGCACTGCCGCTCCCTTGCGCTTAATGTCCTTGCTCTTGGCCTTCTTGTCTTCGGTTTCAGCAGCGGGGAGCTCGACGAGCGAGAGGCTCCCCTCCTCTGCCCTGGCACACTTGGTTGCGAGGTTGAACAGCTCCAAGGGCGTGCACAGATCTTCATGGATGGCGAGCTCTTCTTTCATCTTGACGTCACGGACACCATCCGAGAATGCCGAAATGATGGCCTCGTCCGTGACCCTGGGGATCTTGACGCGGACACTGTTGAAGCGCTGGATAAACTTCTACAGGGTTTCTCCTAATTGTTGCTTGATACGCCGCAGCTCGCCCGCGGCCGGGGACGATCTCGAGTGCCCTGGAAGATGGCGATGAACCGGTCGCGCATCTCGCTCCAGGTGGAGATCGATCCCGTAGACAGGATCAAGAGCCATGAGCGTGCACCATCCTTAAGGGCCATTGGGAACCATTTCGCCATGATCTTCTCGTAGCCGCCGGACGCCTCGATGCTTGGCTCGTAGAGCTGCAGGAACTCCGCAGGGTCGGGGGTGCCGTCGTAGCGCGGAGGCAGGTCGGGCTTGAACTTCCCAGGCCAGTTGACGTTGTGCAGCTCGGGAGCGAGGGCCTTGCAGCCTGCTGTCGACACTGGTGCTTGTTGGGGTGGTGGGACTTGGTCTTTGTCTTCGCACGCCACCGCGGCGGGGGCGCGCTGTCTCGACGCGGCGGTGGAGGGAGCGCGGGTGCTCCGCCACGGGGCCGCTGGATCTCCTGGTAGCTTCCTTCCTCGCGCGATGGCACCGTGCGTGGGCGGTAACGCCGTGGGGCCGGACGCCTTGGGTCTTGGACGATGCCTTGATGCTGGGGTATCAGTGGAGCTTCTTGGGCATTGTCGTCCTCGTGGGGAGGCAGATGAGGCAGGGAGAGGGACGATGTCGGAGAGCCCCCAGCGGCGCTGACGAGCTCGGCGATGCAGTCGAGCCACTCTTCGTAGAAGTCGTCGACGGGGCGGTAGCGCAGGAGCTCTCACGCCATGAGCAACGCAGCCTGCGCATCCGCGGGTCCGCGGCGAGCATGGGATGAAGAGATCACCGAAGTTAGCGGCGGGGTAGCGGTGCGTCCATCGCGCCGCACGGATGGGTTTAGAGACGATGCCTGCTGTTCTTGCCGCGCCGGACCGATGGCGGCACTGGCAGCAGGCAGTGGAGAATGACAGGGTGGTTCGCCAGCAGGAGCGGTCTCCGCGACGCGGGCGGCAAGGGCAGCCCGCCGCTCAGCACGGGCTCTGCGAGCGTTGGCCATGGACTGCTGGAACGACGGAGCACTGAACGACGGAAGACCCGCGGACACGCATGCTACGTTGCTCATGGCACGCGAGCTCCCGCGCTACCGCCCCGTCGATGACTTCTATGAAGAATGGCTTGACTGCATTGCCGAGCTCGTTAGCGTCGATGGGGGCTCTCCGGCGCAGTCCCTCACGTTACCTCATCCGTCTCCCCATGCGGACGACGTGGCCAATGAAGCTCCTCTGCTACCTCTGTGTCAAGGCAACGTCCAAGACCCAAGGCACGTGGCGTCATGGCGTGATCGCACACGCGCGGTGCCAGTGCATGAAGAAGGAAGCTGCCAAGAGGTCGAGCGGCCCCGTGGAGGAGCGCCAGCGCTCCCTCCACCGCCACGTCGCGAGACCGCGCCCCTCGCCGCGGTGGCACGCGAGGACCAAGACCAAGTTCCACCTCCCCGACAAGCTCCGGTGTCGACAGCATGCTGCAAGGCCCTCGCCCCGAGTTGCGCAACGTCAACTGGCCTGGGAAGTTCAAGCCCGACTTGCCTCCGCGCTACGACGGCACCCCCGACCCTGCGGAGTTCCTGCAGCTCTACGAGCTGAGCATCGAAGCATCCGGCGGCAACGAGAAGATCATGGCGAACAGGTTCCCCATGGCCCTCAAAGATGGCGCGCGCTTGTGGCTCCTGAACCTGCCCACGGTATCGATCTCCACCTGGAGCGAGATGCGTGAGTGGTTCATCGCCAACTTCCACTGCACCCGGGACCGCCCCCCGGCCGCGGGTGACATGCGGCGTATCAAGCAACAACCAGGAGAAAGCCTACTGAAGTTCATCGAACGCTTCAACAGCGTCCGCGTCAAGATCCCCAAGGTCACGTACGAGGCCATCATCTCAGGATTCTTAGATGGTGTACGCGATGTCAAGATGAAGGAGGAGCTCGCCATCCACGAAGATCTGTGCACGTCCCTAGAGCTGTTCAAACTCGTGACCAAGTGCGCGAGAGCTGAGGAGGGGCGCCTCTCCCTCATCGAGCTCCCTGTTGCTGAACCTCAAGGCAAGAAGGCCAACAACAAGGACGTAAAGCGCAAAGGAGCGGCAGTTCTCGAGGCTGAACCGGAGATGAAGCGCGGCCGCGACTACCCAGAATCATCCAAGAACAGCCGTGCGTTTTGCGCTTTCCACAACGAGCACAACCACAACACCCACGACTGTCAAGAGCTCAGGGCCCTCCGCGAAGGACGCCTCATCCAACGCCCCGAGCGCAGCAACCGTGGCTACGGCCGTGCGGGAAGTTGGACCGGGAGACGCTGGGACGACCGCGTCCCCCTGCCAAGAGTGGCGTGGTCAACCTCGGGAGGACCGTTGGCGCGATAAGCCTCGTGAGGGCGGCTGGAGGGACCAGCCTCATGAGGACCGCCCTTAGGGCAAGGCTGGCCTTCCACCTCTATCGCGACCAATGAGGAACGACACCCAGTACGAGGGGGCTGGGGGCTTCTAGGAGCCACGTGCCATCGCCTGCATCTTGGGCGGAGCACAGGCCCCAGCTTCTCAGCGCCTTTTCAAGCAGTTCGCTCGGGAAGTAAACGCGGCTCTCCCCAAGCTCGTGGCTACTCGCCCACTCAGGTGGTCTAGATGACCCATCACCTTCAGTTCAGCAGACCAGCTCAAGTGCGCGGCTACGGCCGGCGCCCTCCCGATGGTTTGTTCGCCCGTCATCAGCAATGTCCAAGTTACCAAGACCCTCATCGATGGTGGCACAAGTCTCAATGTCCTGTCCGTCGAGACATTCGACTGCCTCCAAGTACCCCTACGATTAGTTGCTGCCTACCAAGCCCTTCCCTGGAGTGACTGATGGCTCCACCACCCCCGTAGGGCCGGTCCGCCTGCTTCTCACCTTCGGCAAGCGTGACAAGTACCGCATTGAGCTCATCGACTTCGACGTCACCCGAATCCATCTCCCTTACAACGCCATCCTCGGGTACCTAGCCCATGCCAAGTTCATGGAAGTGACTCACCACGGATACAACGTCCTCAAGTTGCCGGGAAGTGAGGGTGTCATCACCGTCACCCGTGAAGAGAAGGATGCAGTGTGCTCACTCGAGCGCGCTTACCAGGCGGCATCAGTTGAGGATCCAGACAACGCTAGCATCATCTACCCTCCTGAGGTCATCCCCAAGAAGAAGAAGCAGTTGGTCGCCGTGGAGCCTCATGGGGATGCAGCACCTGGCGGCAGCACCTCGGGACCTACACCCGCCTCCCTCCCTCGCATAGGAAGACGCACCCGGCGCCCCCCTCAGGCTGGGCTCGAGGGCTCTCCTCTGGAGGGCCTCTGACATAGCCAATGTCACGAGGGTGGCGCTCGGGCACCACATGGAGGAGTGCTTCGCCGCACATTTCCCTCTGGAGGCCTCAAGGCGTGAGGCACCAAGCGCTCAGGAGTTCATCAGCCATACCATCGAAGACCTATAGGTGCCAAGGGCAATGCAGGGCAAGCGCCGCCCGCCGCCTCGGAGTGCAGCTGTCGCCCCAGGCTCAGGCGGCAGGCTGCGCGTTTGCGTCAACATCCCCGCACTCAACAAGATCGTGTCTCAGGAGCTCTACTGGCCTTCCCAGGTGGGCCGGTGTGAGGGTCCCCCTCACAGCTACGTTCACATGCCCTTCGTCCTGCCGAACCAAGCGACCCTGCACCAGCGCCATTTGCGGGAGGTCCTGGTGACTCGCGAGGCCAGACATCAAGAGATCCAAGCGGAGTTGGACTCAGTTCTCTGTGAGATCTGGGGAACCCCGGAGCCTCACGGGGTGCCGGAGCCAGGCGGCGCATGAGGAGCAGCATCTGCATCGAGCATCTTCAGCTACACCAACACTACTTCAGCAACTGTGCCAGGTGAAATTTTCCAGTTTTTGTTCAACTGGGAGCGCCCCTCGGGCTGCATCATTCCGAGGTCGCACGGACCTATCCCTGCGGCATGTATCCTTTTGCATCTTGAGCTCACCTTGTTGGGGGCGCCCCTCGGGCTGCATCATCCCGAGGCCACACAGGTTCGTCCTTGTGGCATACATCATTTGACATCGCTTGATTTAGTCTGTTTTCCCCTGTAATTTGCCTTACGAGCATCGCCTACTTACTCATCACCCCTTCTGGTCTCCTTCGATGCCTAATTGACTTCTACTCATTTCGCAACGGGGGCTGCATACGTTGGCACAACGCTTGTGCTCGGGTCCGTCCCTGCAACGCTGACAAACCCGAGGGACCGAGCTCTGACCCGGGGCCTGCTCCACAAGCATCACCTCACAAGGTCCTCGGTGCCTTCGTCTTCCTGCGGAATTATCATAAGCCCAGCGGCGGGCGCGACCCTAAGATGTTCTGCTACAGGCTAACCCGCATGAGTCTCAGGAGCACGGCGACAGGCAATCCCGCCGGTCTCCCCTCCTCATGTATTTTGCTTGCGCGTTAAAGTGGGGCCTGTGAGCATCGCGTCTCAGGTGGTCTTACCAACTCTCTAGCTCCCTCGGCGGCATCTCCGCGACGAAAAATGGCGGGAAGCGCATCCACGATCTAGGAGGCATCGCCGCCCACACCACAAACTCACGCGAGGAGCCTCTAGCGTGCGCTCGTGGGACGGTGGTGTGCACCACTACAACGCGATCATCGCGGCCATGGCGTGGGTGGCGCTGGGCGCTGCCTTCCCCTCCGTGGCTTGGTGCCCTGGCGTACAGGGGCAGTGGGTAGCCAGGGGGAGGCCGCTCGTGCCAAGGTGAAAGCACAAGTGCTCCCTGGGTGATTTTGGTAATTAATGTAAACATATCTCTTGCTGGACTAATTTTTTCATCTAGTATATTTCAGACAAGTTCAACAGATGGAGTGGCATGGAGTAGAGGATGTGGAACCCCTTCAAGTTGATAAGGACAAAGCATTGGCTCAAGCTCAAAGCTCAGGATTTTACATTTTCTATTTCAGTGATCCAAGATCACATGGAGTCCATAGGAAAGACAATACTATTAAAAGGGGATGAGGTGTTGCTTAATGGCTTGCTTGCTCAAAGTGCTTAGTGATATGCTCCAAAACCCTCAACCATTTTCCCACATCCACATATGTCCCAAACCAAAAATCAAACTGAGCCCCACTGAAAAGATCCATCCGGCACCTCCGAGTTCATTTGACATAGCCACTGCAAGAAACCCTAATCATTTCGGTCTCACCGAAAGGGATCTCGGTCTCACCGAAAGGGATCTCGGTCTCACCGAGATGGGATTGCAAAATCTCTGTTGCCTGTTGCAATATTGTCGGTCTAACCAAGATGTGCAATCAGTCCCACCGAGTTTGTAATGCAAACTCTGTGTTGCCTCTTCGTAACATTTTGGTCTCACCGAAATGAGCGAATCGGTCGCATCGAGTTTGCCTAACCAACTCTCTGTGTGCTTATTACCAAAATCGTTCTCGCCGAGTTTGTGTAATCGGTCCCATCGAGATTACGTTATGCCCTAACCCTAATACAATTGGTCCCACCGAGTAGATCATATGGGTCCCACCGAAATACCAAACAGTCACATTATGAACTTAATAGGTCTGACGGAGTTCTCTGAATTGGTCCCACCGAGTTTGGAAAATTCTGTGTAACGGTTAGATATTGTGTGGAGGCTATATATACCCCCTCCATCCACTCTTCACTCTTGGAGAGAGCCATCAGAACATACCTACACTTCCATCATTCATATTCTGAGAGAGAACCACCTACTCAAGTGTTGAGATCAAGATATTCCATTCCTACCATATGAATCTTGTTCTCTAGCCTTCCCCAAGTTGCTTTCCACTCAAATCCTCCTTCCACCATATCCAAATCTGTGAGGAGTTGTTTGACTGTTGGGGAGACTATCATTTGAAGCATTTGAGCAATGAGTTCATCATCAACACACCGTCTATTACCTTTTGGAGAGTGGTGTCTCCTAGATTGGTTAGGTGTCACTTGGGAGCCTCCGACAAGATTGTGTAGTTGAACCAAGGAGTTTGTAAGGGAAAGGAGATCGCCTACTTCCTGAAGATCTACCACTAGTGAGGCAAGTCCTTCGTGGGCGATGGCCATGGTGGGATAGATAAGGTTGCTTCTTCGTGGACCCTTCGTGGGTGGAGCCCTCCATGGACTCGCGCAGCCGTCACCCTTTGTGGGTTGAAGTCTCCATCAACTTGGATGTACGATAGCACCACCTACCGGAACCAAGACAAAAAACATCGATGTCTTCACTTGCGTTTGCTCGCTTCAAACTCCTCCCTTTACCTTCATATGCAATTGCTTTACATTCCACTGCTATACTTATAGAATTGCATGTGTAGGTTGATTGCTTGATTTGTGCTAAGTTGCTAAAATCTGCCAAGACCTAAATTGGGAAAAGGCTAGGTTTTTTCTTTAGTGAAGTGGTCAAAGTTGCATGCTTCACTTCACATTACCTATATACTCTTGTCATGCATGCTTGTTGTGTGTTGTGAAAGTTAAACATGTGCTAAATCTCCATTCTAATATCAAGCATGTTAAAATCTACCACTTTTCTTGCTAGAGTCTATTCACCCCCCTCTAGACACGTACTCTTCTTGATCCTTTCAATTGGTATCAGAGCATTGATCTCTATTGCTTTGGTTTAATCACCATTGGCGGAAGATGGATGATTCTACGTTGGGGAGTATTAGACGTAGAGTGCCTATGCTTGATGGAGAGTACTTTCATGAATGGAAAAATGAGATGCTTGAGATCTTCAATGAATATCATTTGAACAAGTACATTGATAACCCTTGTATGCCCCCCATTGATGCTTTGAATCCTACTCTCAATGAGAAACTTGACATGTTTCGAAATCTTAGGACTGTTAATCTTATCACTAGAGGTTTGCCAAGAAACTTGCTTGTATGTTTGCCAACTCTTGAATGTGCTTACACTATATTGAGATTTCTAGAGGAACGATTCCTAAATTATTCCTTGAAAAATCTGGATGAGATTCTCCATAAGTATGTTGCCTTAAATAAGATGAGTACTAGTGATCCTAAGTTTGGTGATTGTTTGTTTGAGCTTCGTGAACTCATGCTTGCCAAAGGAGATGTAGGAATAATTAGCAATATCATTTCCGAAGTCATTAGAATTCATAGAGATGAACATTGTTACAGTCATACTTCTAATGAATCACTCTCTCTAGGTGTTGACAAATCACATGACGATGAGGAACATGGATACTATGATGAGGATGAAGATGAGGAACATGGATACTATGATGAGGAAGACGATAGTGACCTTGATGAACAAATGTGACATTTTGGTCTTATGACAAATCTTTGTGGTTATGCAGCTGGAGGAAAGGAATGGGTGCTTGATAGTGCACAGATCACATGACTGGAGATAAGGACATGTTCGATGGGCTTCCTAGAAATGATGGTCCACGAAAGTATGTTACCTTTGGTTACAACTCAAAGGGTAAAGTCGTTGGCCTTGGTAAGGTGGCCATACCCAACGATAGCTCAATTAAGAATGTCATGCTTGTAGAATCTCTCGGATATAATCTTCTCTCCGTGTGTAGATTAGTTGATTTTGGTTTAAATGTGCTCTTCCCTCATGTTGATTGCCAAGTCTTTCGTAGAGATAATCACAACATGGTCTTTACCAGCATACGTAGAGGTGACCTATACATTGTTGACTTCACTAAGAAAGCCCAACCTCGCACTTGTTTTATTGCTAAATCTTCTAAAGGTTGGCTAGGGCATAGAAGGTTAGGTCATGTCGGTATGCAAAATCTTGATAAGCTAATTAAAGGTGATCATATCCTTGGTGTTAAAGATGTTATATTTTACAAGGATAGACTTTGTAGTGCTTGTCAAGCAGGAAAACAAGTTGGAGGAAGTTATCCCGTGAAGAACATCATGACTACTAGAAGACCACTTGAGCTACTTCATATGGATCTTTTTGGTCCCAACGCTTACAAAAGCCTCGGTGGCAACTCTTTTGGATTAGTCATTGTTGATGATTTTTCATGATTTACGTGGGTGTTCTTTCTTGATGATAAGTCGCAGGTCCAAAAGATCTTCAAAAACTTTGCTAGGAAGGCCCAAAATCAATTTGAAGTAAAGATCAAGAAGGTTCGCAGCGACAATGGAACAGAGTTCAAGAACGCAAATGTGGATACCTTTCTTGACGAAGAAGGTATTTCACATGAGTTCTCGGCTACGGACACACCTCAACAAAATGGAGTTGTTAAGAGGAAGAACCGGGCACTCATCAAAATGGCAAGAACGATGCTTGATGAATACAAGACGCCAAGACACTTTTGGGAGGAAGCGGTTGAGACAGTCATGCAAAAAATTTCTTGTATCTTCACAACCTTCTCGGCAAGACGGCATACGAGCTTTTCACCGGTAACATACCCCAGGTTGGATACTTTCGAGTATTCGTGTGACGCCCCGAGACCGATGCGCCAGGTGTCAGCCAGATATTCGTCATCGTTGCCATGTCATTTGCTTGCGTGTTGCATTTTGCCTTGTCATCATGTGCATTTCATCAACATGTTTTCAAAACTTGCATTCGTTCGGGCTCCCCAGTTCTCTCCGTTGTCCGTTCTGAGTCAGTCACACTCGCACGCGCCCGTGGCACCTCCGAATATTTATTTTATAGGTGGCCGGAGAATGTTCTCGGAACGGGTTGAAACTTGGCGTGTGGTCTTATTATAGTGTAGACAGCCCGCCTGCCAAATTTCATCGCGTTCGGAGTCCGTTTGTTAGCCCAACCATTAAACATATAGCGGCATTATAGCCGGTTTAAACGTCAGACGTTTCAGTGCTCTGAAACCTGTTGCCGGGCTGCCATCTCTCTCTCTCTCTTCTCAGCCTACCCATTCTACACAGGCCACTTTTCATCTCCTCACTACTTGTCCAAAACTGCCCCGATCCGACCCGGGGCTCTCGTTACCGTTGGGTTCGGATTATCCCCAAACATCCCTAAAACATCTCCGTTTCTTATTTAGACTTTCCTAGCCTATCTATTCTCGACCGTCGGATTTAGATCGGATGATCCAACTCCCCTCTTTTCCATATATATATATATATATATATATATATATATATATAGTCTATCCCTAATCCATTTGGACAAAACCCTATTTTCTAGGGATCCTCCTCCCCGCCGCCACTCTCTTCCCAAATCCTCCTCGGAGTCCACATCCAACCAACCCCCGAGCCCTGAGCCTCCCAACGAGCTCATCCTTGCCGGTGATTCCCCGCCGGAGGTTCCAACCAGCAGCAACAGCGTCCAGGCCATTTATGTAGCTCAGTGCCTTCTTTTCTCCCGCGCTTCCCCATCGTCTCACCTCTCTGTCTCTCTCACTCCGTTCAAGCAGGAGCGCCGCAGTCCTCGACGCGTCTCCATCCGGCCGACAACGATCCGCAGCTCGCCGGAGTTGAGCTCCACCGGATCCGCCTCCCTCTGCCCGTTGCTGGCACTCGCGACACCGTCAGCCTACCGTCGCCGGGGTTCCTCGCCGGCTCGCGTGACAACCTGCAAGGGCCAAGTCGTCAATCTCCACCACCGCTGGCCTGATCTGGTCGATTCGCCTTGGATCCGGCTGGTTCCGCGTCGCCATCTTCCTCGCTGAGAGCCCGCGCCCTCCATCTTCCTCGTCGGAGTGCCCCGCCAAGTTTTCTCTACTGCGCCGCCCGCCTGCGTCCTCTTCTGTTTCGTCCACACGAGGACGAAGACGCTAGCGCAGTTCCGCTCGGTCCGATCGGGTGCATCGACTGCGCCCGTTAACTGCGCCCGACCCGGCCTCTCCTGCTACGCGGCTGCAAGGCCTAGCCAGCCGGCCTCGCTCACCATGGGCAGCGACCCTCAAGGCCAGCCCCGCAGCCAGCCGGCCTCCTGTGCATCCGGGCCGCAGCCCAGGGTGAGCAGCCCCTTTTTCCTATCGGGCCAGTCTGAATTCGGCCCAGTCCTTTTTTTTTCTTTTTCCTGTCCAACGTTTTTGCTATTTCCATAGATAACCTGTTTTACAGTTTAGCCCTCAAACTTCATTCATTTAATAACTCACAAATAGTGCATCATATATAAAAACATTATATATGTAAAATGCTCAGAATTTTGTCTAGTTTCATAATATGCCACTTTCACCCCTGTTAAAAATGTTTAACTTGCTGTTTTCATTAATTTGCTCAAATGCCATGTTAAAATGATTTTTTTCATAACTAAATAACCGTAGGTCCAAATGTAATAAACTTTATATGCAAATGGGGTGGAAAAATGTGTAGAATAACTTAGTGCATTTACTTCTGCTGTTTAATAAATTTAAAATATGTTTTAGGCTGAACAGTACCAAATTCAATTTATGCACATGGGGATTTTTCCGGAATTGTTGTTTGTTGTTCCGGCCTCATTTAAACTTGTCTAAATAGTTAGCTTAATTTTGCTTCACCCCTTGAATGTTAACAAACATTTAATCTTGTCTTGTAAATAAACGAGAGTCAACTAAATAAATAAAATGTGGTGTTTCGTCAATATGCAACTCGTTGCATATTGAGCTCAAATTAATGTGTAGTATTGTTTCTGCACCTTGCCATGCCATGCATAATTAAACCGGACATGCATCATACTTGGATGTGCATCGTATGCCTTGTTTATGCTTGTGTGTTTACCGTGTTGTTTGCTTCTTTCCGGTTGCTTCTCTTGTTAGCTTCGGTTTCGTTCCGGAGTTTTGAGGATTTCGCTCGACTATGTTGCTCCGTCTACTTCATGGATCTGTTCTTCTCCCTTGCGGAATCCCAGGCAAGATGATCATACCCTTGGATACCTTTACTACCATTACCTTGCTTAGCTGTCTCGATGCTATTGTTACATGTCGCGCTACCCATCTTTTATGTCAGCCTCTCCTTGTTGCCATGAAACCTCTAACCTTTGAAACCTTCCTAGCAAAACCACTGTTTGGCTATGTTACCCGCTTGCTCAGCCCCTCTTATAGCGTTGTTAGTTGCAGGTGAAGATGAAGTTTGTTCCAGGAGGGAACTTGTTGTTGGTATATCACAATATCTATTATTATTAATAACACACCTATATACTGGGCATGGGTGGAAGGCTTGGCCTTTTGCTCGGTGTTTTGTTCCACTCATGCCACCTTAGGCGCCGATAAACCAGGATTATGTTCCTTGATTTTGCGTTCCATACACGATGGGTGGATGGGGGCCCCTTGACAGTTCGACTTTGAATAAAACTCCTCCAGCAAGGCCCAACATTGGTTTTAATTTGCCTCATAATAACAACTTAATTAATTAATTAAATTTGCATAGGGGGTCGCGTCCCCAGGTTCTTAATTCTACATAACAGGGGTGGCCAGTGCTGATGGTGTTGGTCCCAAAATAGAGCCACTTGCGGTGCCACCCAGTTATCTGGGGTCTTCAGTTATTGTACGTAGCGCTCATCCGGACGTGGCCTGAGACGAGATGCGCGCGGCTACCATCAGGGTGTCGGCATGCCGGGAGGTCTTGCTGGACTAGTTATGCCATTGTCGAAATGTCTTGTGCACCGGGATGCCGAGCCTGATCGGATTTCCCTAAGATAAGGGGTGATGATATTATATTTATCACTTCAACTAATCGTGAGAGCTTGTGATGGGCTAAGTTGGGACACCCCTGCAGGGTTATGATCTTTCGAAAGCCGTGCCCGCGGTTATGTGGCAGATTGGAATTTGTTAATGTACGATTGTAGAAAACTTGACAGAGGATCCGAAGTAAAACACACCACTGTGTGAGTAACCGTGACTGTCTCTTTTCACTTTGAGAAGAGAACACGGTGGGGTTATGTTTGACTCGTAAGTAGTTCAGGATCTTTAGCGATCACTACTAGTTTGCGACCGTTTGGGTAGATGCTCATCTTATTCTTGTACTCGTAAGCTAGCCACCATATTATGCTTAGCCGCTGCTGCAACCTCACCACTTTACCTCTTCCTACCCATAAAGCTTTGCTAGTCTTGATACCCATGTTAATGGGATTGCTGAGGTCTCGTGGCTCACAGATACTACAACACCAGATGCAGGTTCAGCCGAGAATGATGCAGGAGCTGGTTCAAGTACTTCGCTGGGAGCTCGATGAAGAGAGTGGCCGTATGCTTGTGACATTTTCGACGATCAGTAGTGGTTTCTACTAGGGGCGATTCTGACCTGTGGCTTTATGTTTTGGTATCTTTCTTTTGTATCTTCGCCCGTAGTCGGGTTGAGATGTTTTGGATGATGAATTGCTTATGTATTGTATTGTGTGACGTGGCGAGTGTAAGCCAACTATTCTTTTGCAATTTCATCCCTATTCTTACATGAGTCGTGCAAAGATACCAAACTTGAGATCATTCCAGAATGGGCTTATACCTTTAAGTCGTGCCTCGACACGTAGGAGGTATAGTCCCATCCTGGGCATTACAAGTTGGTATCAGAGCCTTCTCCGACCTAGAAGCCCCCACTGATTGATCGAATCGTTGACGGTTGAGTCTAGGCACACACTTGAAAATGTTTTGAGTCCTATATATATATATCGGAGAGTAGGATTTCTTTTGCTCCTCATCTCTTTTCACTCTGGTAAGGACTCCTGACGATTACTCTTGCCTCTTCTACTTTCAAAAATTGCACAAATTTTTTTTAGGATCTCGCGAGTATTGTTTGGATTGTTCCGATGTCTTTGTGACGAGAACATTGTTCTCGATGCCTCCTGTCATTAGGGGTTGTGGCAGTGTCCCGGGGAGTTGAGCTCCGAGGTGTTGTCGTCACAAATATATCGCATCAGTTCTAGAATACTTAAGACGGCCGACATAAAAAACTCTCCTATGCGGTTGGTGGCAAGATAACCCCGACATCACCCAGTACTGGGGAGGTAGTTCGGGAGTATTGCCATAGCTTGTATAGTAGATGCGTTTCGAAGGTCCGAGGTAAACGGTTTCCGGAAATAACTGGTTATGTGTTGAAGGATGGATACAGCTGGATGTAGGATTAGAGTTGAGTGCGTGGTGCTTCCCCTGTATCCCCAACACCTGATTGCATAACTGGAAACTTTCGTAAATTAATAGGTGGGTTCATCTAGTAGATCTAGGCATTCTTCCAACGAGTGCATGATATGAAGTTCGGGGTTCTACATTGAGTGAAGTGGTTTTATGGGCTTGTTCCGATCGGGAGTTGCATCTTAAAGGGTCCTTGGCTATGCTGATCCGGGGATTGCAAATCCCTTTTGTAACACATTCCATAAGCTTTCAGCACGAATTTGTCGAACGAAACTTCTATCTTGTATTTGTCCTATCTGCGCGTTGTTGCTTTTATTTACATTTTGTTCTCCCAAGTGGCTTCTCGACAAGTTGATGTACCTACGGAATTCATTCGTTCAATTCTCTGTTCGAATGATATTGTGAAGATTATGCTGCAATATATCTATCCTTTGTTTTTTTTATTCTGGTATTCGAGTTGCTTCGATGTCAAATGTTGATTCCATACCTTTCCTAATCGGTGTTCTCATATTTCTATGAGAGTGCTAGTCCTTCTTAATCATCAAGATGGTCATGTTAAATTCATTTTCAACCGGTGTCCATTTTGTTCGTCTCAAGTTGTCTTTGTTTTCCCAACCCTCCCACCCTTCTCTTTATGGAGCCAGCAATTCTTAAATGAAATATACATTTTATTAATGTGATGTTTCTTCATTCTTTACCTTCAATGTTCTTATCCGGTGATTTATCGTGAAGATGCTCAAGAACTCCAAGTTCATCATTCTTTTGTTCTCAAATTCTGCCGGTGGATGTAATTCAAGATTTCGGTGTTGATCTTATCCTTTTCCTCATTTCACAATGCTTTCGTATTCCGGTGCTCCAATTAATCATTCTCCTCTTGCTATTCATATCTGGAGAGGTGAAGGTATCTCAGAAGATTCGTGTTTCAATTCTTAATCCATTCAAGCTATTTTGAGGATTATCATCTTTTTCAAGCCATTTAATTCAACCGGCGCAATATCTCTTAAGCAATCTTTTCCAACGATGATTTCTTTAGTGGGCCCTAACCCACAGGTCATTTTCCAGGATCTTACCTGACTCTTCTTTTTCTGGAGAATTCTTTTCAAAGTGTGACATAAGAATGATTTCCATGAGTCACATGCCTTCTCCAAGATCGCTTTCAAATTCTTTTTGATCATTGGTTCAACCTTTTAATTCTTCATTACGGAGTGCCTATACAATTCATGGTGGTGTATCTCATCGTCTTCTCAGATTTTGAAGACTCGAAGACGAGTTTCTCTTAAATCTTGGCCCGTTCTCTTGAAGATTCGTGGTTCTAGCTTCATGCCAGCCTCATTATTGTTTGGATCATGAGGAACCTTTTTATACCCATCCGAAGCACTTCACGAATTCTTTTCTTTGTGTTCCTCCGAAGGCCATCATTTCAGAATATTTCTTCGTTCTCAGTTTGCAACTTCGTCCTCCAAATATTCTTCATTGATGACTCTTCGTTCGTCTCAACATGTTACGGTGGTTCATTCAAGATTTCTCTTCCTTGTTACCGTATCAATTCATTTGTTCTTTTCATAATCCTACCGGTGGTACGTTGAAGATTTACCCAAGCTTGTGCGAGATCTCTCTTAATCCTTTCCAACAAGAATAAGTAGTATGCCAAATCCTTTGGTTGTCATCAATGTAAATTGGTGAAGGAGATGCATGACATAATTCTTATTCTTATTCCTTCAAGGTGATTTAATCCCTTCCTTCGGAGCTTGTTCATCATATCATATTCTCGGTTCTAAGTTGTTCATCTTGTTTTCCGGAGCTCCAAGTTATTTCAATTATATCATTTCAAACCTCCATCTAATTCATCGCAGGCCTTGAATCTTATTCTTTTCATCTTTCACTGCTCATGCTTTCATTACCGGAGTTTTCATGGTGGTTGATCAAGAGTTAATTCATCCTCGAAGTTTTCATCAAGATTCTTGTTGGAGCTCAAGCATTCTTCATCATGCATTCCAATTGCAATCCTTTCTACCTTATCTTTCAGATGGTGTTATGTCATTCTTGTCAATTCCTTCATGTTTTATGATTCACGAGTTATCAAGAATGAGATATTTAAAACCATCATTTTCCTTGTTCAGGAGATCCTTTCAAACCTTCAATTATTCGCTGGAGTTAGCTTGGTATAGATTTCACCTAAAGCCTTCCATTGGGATGTTGCTAATTATGGTGCTTATAAATGACCCAAGTTCTTCATTTATCCTTCTGGTGAATTAAGTTTTTCGTCACCTTGTTGATCTCAATACAATCAAATGTTTTCGTCAGTGGCTGGTTGTCACCTCATAAATTTGAGATGTTTTCCATAAGGCCACAACAAGCTTACTCTTTTGTTGCTGATTATTTTCCAACAACTCTATTCAACCCTTCTTCGTAAGGATGCTCTTTCAAATTCAATTTTGAGAGAAGTTGTCTTTTTCTTCTACGTTCTTTTCTTTCCAACGATCTAGCTTATATTCTTTCATTCCGGAGGCATTGTGATGTTGCTCTCTCTTGATCATCATCTCGTTTTTATCAAGATCATATTCTTTCCTTGCTTGTCCATTTAACCGGAGTATTATGTCCTCTTTTCAAGTTCTCTCATCTTTTCATGTCTTGCCTGTCTTTCAATCGGAGTGCTGTCTGAGTCCTTCTTACCCCTTGTGCCATTCTTTCAATTGTTTCGGAGGCAATATGCTGTTGATTTCATCAAGTATCAACCCATCTCCTCAAACTCTTGTTAATTCCTTTGATTTTCAGACGGAGTGCTGTCCAAATTATGTCATTCTTATTCCTTGGCTATACCGTTGCGGTTTCATATTCTTTTGGTTCGTAAGCTCTTGTTGCACGTCGTTCAACATAGAAGGTTCTCATAATGCTCCTTGTTCCTCTTTTCCAATGGAGTGTTTCATCTTCGTTCATCTCAATTCTATTCTTTCTTTCAAGATTGTTTAACCTCTCAAGGTTCTTTGGTTTCACTCGTTTGTCAAAGAAGCAACTTTGTTTAACCTCTTCCTCTTCCATTTTTTACCCGGTGCTATCTCTAGGATCTCGGGTCAAGATCCTCTGTTAGTGTGGGAGAGTTGTGACGCCCCGAGACCGATGCGCCAGGTGTCAGCCAGATATTCGTCATCGTCGCCATGTCATTTGCTTGCGTGTTGCATTTTGCCTTGTCATCATGTGCATTTCATCAACATGTTTTCAAAACTTGCATTCGTTCGGGCTCCCCAGTTCTGTACGTTGTCCGTTCTGAGTCCAGTCACACTCGCACGCGCCCGTGGCACTTCCGAATATTTGTTTTATAGGTGGCCGGAGAATTTTCTCGGAACGGGCTGAAACTTGGTGTGTGGTCTTATTATAGTGTAGACAGCCCGCCTGCCAAATTTCATCGCGTTCGGAGTCCTTTTGTTAGCCCAACCATTAAACATATAGCGGCATTATAGCCGGTTTAAACGTCGGACGTTTCAGTGCTCTGAAGCCTGTTGCCGAGCTGCCATCTCTGTCTCTCTCTTCTCAGCCTACACATTCTACACAGGCCACTTTTCAACTCCTCACTACTTGTCCGAAACTGCCCCGAACCGACCCGGGGCTCTTGTTACCGTTGGGTCCGGATCATCCCCAAACATCCCTAAAACATCTCCGTTTCTTATTTAGACTTTCCTAGCCTATCTATTCTCGACCGACGGATTTGGATCGGATGATCCAACTCCCCTCTTTTCCATATATATATATATATAGTCTATCCCTAATCCATTTGGACAAAACCCTATTTTCTAGGGATCCTCCTCCCCGCCGCCACTCTCTTCCCAAATCCTCCTCGGAGTCCACATCCAACCAACCCCCGAGCCCCGAGCCTCCCAACGAGCTCATCCTTGCCGGTGATTCCCCGCCAGAGGTTCCAACCAGCAGCAACAGCGTCCAGGCCAGTTCTGTAGCTCAGTGCCTTCTTTTCTCCCGCGCTTCCCCGTCGTCTCACCTCTCTGTCTCTCTCACCCCGTTCAAGCAGGAGCGCCGCCGTCCTCGACGTGTCTCCATCCGGACGACAACGAGCCGCAGCTCGCCGGAGTTGAGCTCCACCGGATCCGCCTCCCTCTGCCCGTTGCTGGCACTCGTGACACCGTCAGCCTACCGTCGCCGGGGTTCCTCGCCGGCTTGCGTGACAACCTGCAAGGGCCAAGTCGTCAATCTCCACCACCGCTGGCCTGATTTGGTCGATTCGCCTTGGATCCGGCCGGCTCCGCGTCGCCATCTTCCTTGCTGAGAGCCCGCGCCCTCCATCTTCCTCGCCGGAGTGCCCCGCCAAGTTTTCTCTACTGCGTCGCCCGCCTGCGTCCTCTTCTGCTTCGTCCACACGAGGACGAAGACGCTAGCGCAGTTCTGATCGGTCCGATCGGGTGCATCGACTGCGCCCGTTAACTACGCCCGACCCGGCCTCTCCTGCTGCGCGGCTCCAAGGCCCAGCCAGCCGGCCTCGCTCACCATGGGCCGCGACCCTCAAGGCCAGCCCCGCAGCCAGCCGGCCTCCTGTGCATCTGGGCCACAGCCCAGGGTGAGCAGCCCCTTTCTCCTATCGGGCCAGTCTGAATTTGGCCCAGTCCTTTTTTTTTTATTTTTCCTGTCCAACGTTTTTGCTATTTCCAGAGATGACCTGTTTTTCAGTTTAGCCCTCAAACTTCATTCATTTAATAACTCACAAATAGTGCATCATATGTAAAAGCATTATATATGTAAAATGCTTAGAATTTTGTCTAGTTTCATAATATGCCACTTTCACCCCTGTTAAAAATGTTTAACTTGCTGTTTTCATTAATTTGCTCAAATGCCATGTTAAAATGATTTTTTTATAACTAAATAACCGTAGGTCCAAATGTAATAAACTTTATATGCAAATGGGGTGGAAAAATGTGTAGAATAACTTGGTGCATTTACTTTTGCTGTTTAATAACTTTAAAATATGTTTTAGGCTGAACAGTACCAAATTCAATTTATGCACATGGGGATTTTCCAGAATTGTTGTTTGTTGTTCCGGCCTCATTTAAACTTGTCTAAATAGTTAGCTTAATTTTGCTTCACCCCTTGAATGTTAACAAACATTTAATCTTGTCTTGTAAATAAACGAGAGTCAACTAAATAAATAAAATGTGGTGTTTCGTCAATATGCAACTCGTTGCATATTGAGCTCAAATTAATGTGTAGTATTGTTTGTGCACCTTGCCATGCCATGCATAATTAAACCGGTCATGCATCATACTTGGATGTGCATCGTATGCCTTGTTTATGCTTGTGTGTTTACCGTGTTGTTTGCTTCTTTCTGGTTGCTTCTCTTGTTAGCTTCGGTTTCGTTCCGGAGTTGTGAGGATTTCGCTCGACTATGTTGCTCCGTCTACTTCATGGATCGCTTCTTCTCCCTTGCGGAATGCCAGGCAAGATGATTATACCCTTGGATACCTTTACTACCATTGCCTTGCTTAGTTGTCTCGATGCTATCGTTATATGTCGCGCTACCCATCTTTTATGTCAGCCTCTCCTTGTTGCCATGAAACCTCTAACATTTGAAACCTTCCTAGCAAAACCACTGTTTGGCTATGTTACCCGCTTGCTCAGCCCCTCTTATAGCGTTGTTAGTTGCAGGTGAAGATGAAGTTTGTTCTAGGAGGGAACTTGTTGTTGGTATATCACAATATCTATTATTATTAATAACACACCTATATACTGGGCATGGGTGGAAGGCTTGGCCTTTTTCTCGTTGTTTTGTTCCTCTCATGCCACCTTAGGCGCCGATAAACCGGCATTATGTTCCTTGATTTTGCGTTCCTTACACGATGGGTGGATGGGGACCCCTTGACAGTTCGACTTTGAACAAAACTCCTCCAGCAAGGCCCAACATTGGTTTTAATTTGCCTCATAATAACAACTTAACTAATTAATTAAATTTGCATAGGGGGTCGCGTCCCCGGGTTCTTAATTCTACATAACAGGGGGGCCAGTGCTGATGGTGGTCGTCCCAAACTAGAGCCACTTGCGGTGCCACCCAGTTACCTGGGGTCTTCGGTTACTATACGTAGCGCTCATCCGGACGTGGCCTGAGACGAGATGCGCGCGGCTACCATCAGGGTGTCGGCACGCCGGGAGGTCTTGCTGGACTAGTTTTACCATTGTCGAAATGTCTTGTGCACCGGGATGCCGAGCCTGATCGGATTTCCCTAAGATAAGGGGTGATGATATTATATTTATCACTTCAGCTAATCGTGAGAGCTTGTGATGGGCTAAGTTGGGACACCCCTGCAGGGTTATGATCTTTCGAAAGCCGTGCCCGCGGTTATGTGGCAAATTGGAATTTGTTAATGTCCGGTTGTAGAAAACATGACAGAGGATCCGAAGTAAAACACACCACTGTGTGAGTAACCGTGACTGTCTCTTTTCACTTTGAGATGAGAACACGGTGGGGTTATGTTTGACTCGTAAGTAGTTCATGATCTTTAGTGATCACTACTAGTTTGCAACCGTTTGCGTAGATGCTCATCTTATTCTTGTACTCGTAAGCTAGCCACCATATTATGCTTAGCCGCTGCTGCAACCTCACCACTTTACCTCTTCCTACCCATAAAGCTTTGCTAGTCTTGATACCCATGGTTATGGGATTGCTGAGTCCTCGTGGCTCACAGATACTACAACACCAGATGCAGGTTCAGCCGAGAATGATGCAGGAGCTGGTTCAAGTACTTCGCTGGGAGCTCGCTGAAGAGAGTGGTCGTATGCTTGTGACGTTTTCGATGATCAGTAGTGGTTTCTACTAGGGGCGATTCTGACCTGTGGCTTTATGTTTTGGTATCTTTCTTTTGTATCTTCGCCCATAGTCGGGTTGAGATGTTTTGGATGATGAATTGCTTATGTATTGTATTGTGTGACGTGGCGAGTGTAAGCCAACTATTCTTTTGCAATTTCATCCCTATTCTTACATGAGTCGTGCAAAGATACCAAACTTGAGATCATTCCAGAATGGGCTTATACCTTTAAGTCGTGCCTCGACACGTAGGAGGTATAGTCCCATCCTGGGCATTACAATTCGGCTCAAAGTTCTACATTCTTGATAAGCATCGTCATTCTAAATTTTCTCCTAAATCTCATGAAGGTTTCCTACTTGGTTATGGCTCGAACTCTTACACTTACCGTGTTTACAACAATTTCACCTGAAAGGTTGAAGAGATGGTAGATGTGAAGTTTGATGAATCTAACAGCTCGCAAGTAGAGCAATTGCCAATTGACGTAGGAGATAAAGATCCTTCGGAAGCAATTCAAGATTTGTCTATTGGCAAGATCCGTCCAACGGAGGTGAAAGAGAGTACTTCGTCCATCCATGTGGAAGCTTCTACCTCATGACAAGGTGAACCTCAAGTTGACTTGGAGGCATCCACAAGTGGGACACGCCATGAAGACGGAAACGAGGATGTGAATCTAGATGAACCTCATCGACCTCCTTCTCCACCTCCACAAGGGGACAACAACAGCAACAACAATGAAGAAGGACAAGAAGAAGAAGAAGATAATGAAGAGGATGTTCCACCCCGACCCAAGCAAAAGCTTTCACCAGTTAGAGAAAGAATTGCTAGAGATCATCCCATAGAGCAAATCTACAATGATATCCAAACCGGGAGAATCACTCGCTCTAAATCTCATTTAGCTAACTTTTGTGAACATTACTCTTTCATATCTAAACTTGAACCTATGAAGGTTGAAGATGCTCTTGATGATCCAGATTGGGTGAACGCCATGCACGAAGAGCTACACAACTTCGTGAGAAATCATGTGTGGACATTGGTCGAAAAGCCCGACAACAACCACAACATCATTGGTACCAAATGGGTGTTTCGCAAAAAAGCAAGACGAAGATGGTCAAGTCGTCCACAACAAAGCACGTCTCGTCGCCCAAGGCTACACTCAAGTCGAAGGTATGGACTACGGTGAGACATACGCCCCCGTTGCTAGACTCGAATCCATTCACATCTTGCTTGCCTATGCTAATCACCATGATATCACTCTATTACAAATGGACATTAAAAGTGCTTTTTTGAATGGTGAAATTGAGGAGGAAGTTTATGTTAAACAACCTCCCAGCTTTGTTAATGCCAAGAAACCCGATCATGTTTACAAACTACACAAAGCCCTCTATGGTCTTTAACAAGCTCCTAGAGCATGGTACAAATGCTTGACCAAGGTCCTAATTGAAAAAGGCTTTCAAATTGGCAAAATAGAATCCACTTTTCTTACTAAAAGGGTTAATGGAAAATTATTCATGTGCCAAATTTATGTTGATGATATCATATTTGGTTCTACTAACCCCCATTTTAGTGAAAGGTTTGGGAAGCTTATGTCGGAAAAGTTTGAGATGTCTATGATGTGTGAACTCAAGTTCTTTCTTGGTTTGCAAATCAAGCAAACTAAGGAGAGTACCTTTGTTTCTCAAACGAAGTATACCAAGGACTTGTTCAAGAAGTTCAACATGCAAGAATGCAAAGGTATGACTACACCCATGCCTACTAGTGGACATCTAGACTTAACTAAGGATGGTGAACTAGTTGATCAAAAGGTTTACCGCTCTATGATTGGTTCACTGTTATATCTTTGTGCCTCCCGTCCCGACATTATGCTAAGAGTGTGCATGTGTGCACGATACCAAGCGGCTACTAAAGAATGTCATCTTAAGGCTGTGAAAAGGATAGTGAGATACCTAATTCATACACCAAATTTTGACATTTGGTATCCTAAGAGGTCTTATTTTGATCTTGTTGGCTACTCCGATTCGGACTATGCCAGTGACAAGGTTGATAGAAAGTCCACTTCGGGTACTTGTCAATTTCTTGGACGATCTCTTATGTCTTGGTCCTCCAAGAAACAAAAGTCGGTATCCTTATCCACCGTCGAAGCGGAATACATTGCCGCTGGTTCATGTTGTGCTCAATTGCTTTGGATGACTCAAACTCTTAAATATTATGGGATATATGTGAAACATGTACCATTTCTTTGCGATAATCAAAGTTCTATTAAGATTGCTCATAATCCTGTGTAACATTATCAAACTAAGCATATTGAAGTTCGTCATCATTTCATTCGAGATCATGTTGGTAAGGGTGATATCAATCTTAAACATGTTCGCACTGATAAGAAATTAGCAGATATATTTAGTAAACCACTTGATGAGAAAGTGTTTTGTAGGTTGAGAGGTGAATTGAACATTATTGATGCCTCAAACATGGAGTAGGAACTCCATTTGGATACATGCAAGGCATAAGCCTTTGACTAATCCTTGACTTTCTCTCTTATGATCATATGTCTTGGACATATTTGTACCCTTGCATGCTATCTAACTCTTGTAGGCGCTTGGATGAATCTAAATCCATGAGATTGTAACTCACTCATATCTTGAGCAATCTCTATATCACCAAGTCTCTACACTGTGGTGGATGAAGACAAGGAAGCATGAAACTCTTCAACATATCCTTTGACAATTTATGTATATCAAATTTCTTTTGGTATCAAGTTTTCATGATTGTAATTTTGGATACACAAGTGCTCTTCCTTGCAAGACTAACTCATGTAGGTAGATGAACTCAATCTACAAGTGGTGCTCCCAACTCTTGATGAGCTACATCAACCTTGAGCAGCCCACACAAGTTCAACTACATGACCAAGATCAACACCACCACCAAGGTATGTTATTCCATCTTAGAGAAGCTTTACCTTAGTTCATGGGTCAAAGCAGCTCAACAAGATGTGAATACATCAAAATGCTTAAACGAGAAATGGCAAACCCAGTTTGAGCTTAAACAATGAGTATGACCTATGATCAAGTGTCTTCACTTGACTCCTAAGTCAATATACTCTAACATAGGTGACTTTGTCGCCGACCAATTCTAGATGAAGTTCTCTAAGTGTTCCTTTGTGCTCTTGCATTTGTTCCTTGCATTTTGTTACCCTTCTCTTAAAAAAACTTCATCTAGATTTTCTTTTCTCTGTTCTTACTCTGCATTCTCCTGCATCCAATTCAATGCAAATCTTTTAGTTAATTCCTTGCAAATTCTTGTGAGATCATATTTTCCTAGAGAGCTGAGATGGAAAATTGTTCTCTCAGTGTTGACCTCGGACCCACCGATTTACCTCTTTCGGTTGAACCGAACTATGTCAGTGCCACCGAAGAAGACTACTCGGTGCTACCGGTTTCAATACTGAGGAGACAATTTGTCATTTGCATCCTGCATATATGTTCCAGGTCCACTCAATGATACTTTTCCTCTACCAGCATCATATTTTTATACAGCTCTGCTCTGTGACTCAATGACCAAACCTATTTTGACTCACACTCCAGAAGATCCCTTCTTTGAAATTGATGTCAATGGGGGAGAGAGAGAGTTCACATCAAAGCTTGAGGGAGAGAGAGAGCTCAAAGCTTAAGGGAGAAAAATCACATGCCCTAGATGCTTGGTGTTCAAGAGGAGAGTAGTTACATGTCTTTAAGAGGGGAAAGACATGTCTATGTTATTGATCTGATATGTTTTGCTCTGATTCAGTTTCCCTACTTTCTTCCATTATCCAACATGATATTCAGGGGGTGAAAGAATGCTAGGAAAGAAAGTCCTTGAATTCATTGCATATCTTTTACCTTTGGGAACATGTCTATATTCAAGAGTACCTAGTACTCACTCTCTACATGTTATCCCAATCTTGGTACTCTTGTGGCTTTTCTGTTGCTCTGTCTCGTAGATGTACTTGTGTTATCTAACCTTGTTTACTCAGGTTCATCCCTTCATAAGCCAGCTCAAGATCACAAGGTAAGTATATGCATCACACTCATGGGTATGAAGATTTCTTGCTAATGTACATATTGTTTGCAAGAAGGAATCATGAACATGAGGATACACTTCATATATTCATATCATTTGCTCTGATGCATATAGCCAAGATAGATGTAACTCTTTGCTTGCTCTATCATGTCTATGCTTTCACATGTTCTTATATTCCATATTCACATGATTGCATACATGTAGGGGGGAGCCTATGCATGTTACATGTTCTTCCAAAGCTTTACTTGTTATTATTCATATCTTTATCCAAAGCTTTGATGTATGTTGTCATCAATTACCAAAAAGGGGGAGATTGAAAGCACAAGTGCTCCCTGGGTGATTTTGGTAATTAATGTCAACATATCTCTTTTGGACTAATGTTTTCATCTAGTATATTTCAGACAAGTTCAACAGATGGTGTGGCATGGACAAGAGGATGTGGAACCCCTTCAAGATGATAAGGACAAAGGATTGGCTCAAGCTCAAAGCTCAGGATTCTACATTTTCTATTTAAATGATCCAATATCACATTGAGTCCATAGGAAGGCCAATATTATTAAAAGGGGATGAGGTGTTGCTTAATGGCTTGCTTGCTTAAAGTGCTTAGTGATATGCTCCAAAACCCTCAACCATTTTCCAACATCCACATATGTCCCAAACCAAAAATCAAACTCGGCCCCACTGAAAAGATCTATCCGGCTCCACCGAGTTCATTTGACATAGCCACTGCCAGAAACCCTAATCATTTCGGTCTCACCGAAAGGGATCTCAGTCTCACCGAGATGGGATTGCAAACTCTCTGTTGCCTGTTGCAATATTGTCGGTCTAACCGAGATGTGCAGTCGGTCCCACCGACTTTGTAATGCGAACTCTTTGTTGCCTCTTCGTAACATTTCGGTCTCACCGAAATGAGCGGATCAGTCCCATCGAGTTTGCCTGAACAACTCTCTGTGTGCTTATTAACAAAATCGGTCTCACCGAGTTTGTTTAATCGGTCCCACCGAGATCACGTTATGCTCTAACCCTAATACAATCGGTCCCACCGAGTTGATTATATCGGTCCCACCGAAATACCTAACGGTCACATTATGAACCAAATTGGTCTGACTGAGTTCTCTGAATCGGTCCAACCGAGTTTGGTGAATTGTGTGTAACGGTTATATTTTGTGTGGAGGCTATATATACCCCTCCACCCACTCTTCACTCGTGGAGAGAGCCATCAGAACATACATACACTTCCATCATTCATGTTCTGAGAGAGAACCACCTACTCACGTGTTTAGATCAAGATATTCCATTCCCACCATATGAATCTTGTTCTCTAGCCTTCCCCAAGTTGCTTTCCACTCAAATCCTTCTTCCACCATATCCAAATCTGAGAGGAGCTGTTTGAGTGTTGGGAGACTATCATTTGAAGCATTTGAGCAAGGAGTTCATCATCAACAGACCTTCTATTAACTTTTGGAGAGTGGTGTCTCCTAGATTGGTTAGGTGTCACATGGGAGCCTCCGACAAGATTGTGTAGTTGGACCAAGGAGTTTGTAAGGGCAAGGAGATCGCCTACTTCATGAAGATCTACCGCTAGTGAGGCAAGTCCTTCGTGGGCGATGGCCAAGGTGGGATAGACAAGGTTGCTTCTTCGTGGTCCCTTCGTGGGTGGAGACCTCCGTGGACTTACGCAGTCGTTACCCTTTGTGGGTTGAAGTCTCCAACAACTTGGATCTGCAATAGCACCACCTATCAGAACCAAGAAAAAAAACATAACTGTCTTCACTTGCGTTTGCTCCCTTCAAACTCCTCCCTTTACCTTCATATGCAATTGCTTTACATTCCACTGCTATACTCTTAGAATTGCATGTGTAGGTTGATTGCTTGACTTGTGCTAAGTTGCTAAAATCTGCCAAGAACTAAAATTGGGAAAAGGCTAGGTTTTTGCTTTAGTCAAGTGGTGAAAGTTGCATGCTTCATGATACGTCTCCAACGTATCTATAATTTTTGATTCTTCCATGTTATTATATTATCCTTCTAGGATGTCTTATGGGCTTTATTATACACTTTTATATGATTTTTGGGACTAACCTATTAACCCAGAACCCAGTGCCAGTTTCTGTTTTTCTCCTGTTTTAGGGTTTTACAGAAAAAGGAATATCAAACGGAGTCCAATTGACGAGCCATTTTTTTATGATTTTGTCTTGACCAAAAGAAGCACCCGAAGCAAAAGAGTTAGGCCAGGAGAGCCACGGGCTGCCCTCGACGGTGGAGGGCGCGCCCTGGGAAGGTGGTGGCGCCCTCCTATCTCGAGGACGGCCCGTAGCCCCCCTTTGGTTGGCCCCGACTCAAAAAAATCCTATAAATACTAAAACCTTCGGAAATTAACCTAGATCGGGAGTTCCGCCACCGAAAGCCTCTGTAGCCACCGAAAACCAATCTAGACCCATTCTGGCACCCTGCCGGAGGGGGTATCCCTCTCCGGTGGCTATCTTCATCATCCCGGCGCTCTCCATGACAAGGAGGGAGTAGTCCACCCCCGGGGCTGAGGGTATGTACCAATAGCTATGTGTTTGATCTCTCTCTCTCTCTCTCGTGTTCTTGAGATGGCACGATCTTGATGTATCGCGAGCTTTGCTATTATAGTTGGATCTTATGATGCTTCTCCCCCTCTACTCTCTTGTAATGGATTGAGTTTTCCCTTTGAAGTTATCTTATCGGATTGAGTCTTTAAGGATTTGAGAACATTTGATGTATGTCTTGCACGTGTTTATCTATGGTGACAATGGGATATCATGTGATCTACTTGATGTATGTTTTGGTGATCAACTTGCGGGTTCCGTGACCTTGGGAATCTATGCATATGGGTTGGCACACATTATCGTCTTGACTCTCTGGTAGAAACTACGGGGCACTCTTTGAAGTTCTATGTATGGGTTGAATAGATGTTTCTGAGATTGTGTGATGCATATCGTATAATCATGCCCACGGATACTCGAGGTGACAATGGAGTATCTAGGTGACATTAGGGATTTGATTGATTTGTGTCTTATGGTGTTATTCTAGTACGAACTCTATGATAGATTGAATGTCACTATGGACTCTTGAATAGATCGATCAGAAAGAATAGCTTTGAGGTGGTTTCGTACCCTACCATAATCTCTTCGTTTGTTCCCTGCTATTAGTTACTTTGGAGTGACTCTTTGTTGCATGTTGAGGGCTAGTAATATGATCCAATTATGTTGTCCTTGTTGAGAGAACTTGCACTAGTGAAAGTATGAACCCTAGGCCTGGCCTACTATCATTGCAACACCGTTTGTGCTCACGTTTACCACTTGCTACCTTGCTGTTTTTATATTTTGCTATTACAAAAACCTTTGTCTACCATACATATTGCACTTGTATCACCATCTCTTCGCCGAACTAGTGCACCTATACAATATACCATTGTATTGGGTGTGTTGGGGACACAAGAGACTCTTTGTTATTTGGTTGCAGGGTTATTTGAGAGAGACCATCTTCATCCTACGCCTCCCACGGATTGATATACCTTAGGTCATCCACTTGAGGGAAATTTGCTACTGTCCTACAAACCTCTGCACTTGGAGGCCCGACAACGTCTACAAGAAGAACGGTGAGTAGTATACATCACTTCACTTCACATTACCTATATACTCTTGTCATACATGCTTGTTGTGTGTTGCGAAAGTTAAACATGTGCTAAATCTCCTTCTAATATCAAGCATGTTAAAAGCTGCCACTTTTATTGCTAGAGTCTATTCACCCCCCTCTAGACACATACTCTTCTCGATCCTTTCACAAGGCCTCGTCACTTCCGACGTCATGGCGGCGCCATGAGGGCGGAATGGTCTTTTCTTTGGGGGGAGCACTTCTGGCTCCTCGCGAGGAGTCTTCCCATTCTCGGCGGCAGAAAATCGCTGGATCGGCACCATGAGTAGATCGGCCAAGCGAGAAGCAAGGAAGAAGAAGAAGCGAGAGGAACGAAGGAAGAAGATGGGCAGCGAGGACCCCGCCTGCCGCCTTATTTATAGCCACGAGAAGGCCAACTGCCGGTGTCGGTACGAAACGACACCTATGGGATCACTGGAATCCCTTCTATGGTTGGCGGGCGCGAGCTTGTGCAAAGAGCGGGTCTAAGAGTCAGCACAACGATCGTTTACCCAGGTTCGGGCCGCAAGGATGCGTAATACCCTAGTCCTGCTTTGGTGTATATTCGAGTGTTCTTAAGTTCTTGAGCTAGATATGGTGTCTGTCTCGCTTTCCATGGTCTGAATCCTTCTCCAGTATGCCGTGGGCCTCCTTTTATAGTCCAAAGGGGCTGCCACAGTGGCACATAGGAGGTGGAAACATGTACAGCGCAGAGACTGATCCCCTGCCATTATGGGACAAGACACATTAAATGCACTGCTTACGTGTCTATTTGCTTTATCAGGGATGGAAAAGAAGCCCGCCCCGTCCATGGCCGCTCCGTCTGGTCGCGACGTACGTCCAGGCCAGCGGGCAGGCAGCTGAGGTAGCATGGTGGTAGGGTCTTCACGAAGATCTGCATGCCACCACGCAGGTGCTTGATTAGCTGGACCAGGGACCACGTATCGACATGTGGGTGCTTGCCTGGGCTAGCAGGTCAGCCGCCGAGCTGGGGCGATGATGGGGCGGCAAGGGCTTGACGCAGTCTTGCATCTGTCCCCGGCAAGGGTCTTGCCACGGCCTTTGTGAGTGTCCCTTCGCAAGAGGCTTGCCGGGGCTCCGGGGTGTCTTCGGCAAGGAGCCTTGTCGGGGCCTCGTGGGCATCCTCAGCAAGGAGCCTCGCGATCGCCGTGTCTTCTGGTTCTTGTCTTGGGAGTCATAAATATTTGTCTTCCCAAAGATCTGCATGCAATCACATGGGCGCTTCTCGAGCCTTTATTCAAATGATGTTGATGACGGAGTTCTTAGGCTCAAGGGCGGCCGCGACGGAGGCGTTCGGGTGAATCGCCCCGGAAAGAGCTCTTGCCAGAGGCGCGCAGGCCGCCCCGGCAAGAGTCCTTGTCGGGGGGAGCCTGTCCCCTTGCTTGGTCTTCTCGTGCCACCGTCATGGTGTTGTTCTAGCAACTCTGCGTCTCTGGTTTCCCTCCTGTCCTCTGTTATGTTTGGTCACACACGTGGCTCTAACTACCCATGCACAAGTAAGGGGTAAAAAAGAGCGCCCCTACTTTTGTACAACGACAGGAGCCCCCGGGCCTCGGCCATTCATAAGCGCAACGCGTTATTGGGCTAGGCCCAGAACGGTGCGCGGGCAGTAAGGTTGGATTCTTTTTATCGCAGTTACTCCTCCGGTGGTTGCGTTTCCCCACAATGTACGATGCCGTGGGGGTGTTTAGACTGGCTGATTCGGGCGGTTGCCCTTCTATAAAGGGGGGGAAGGAGAGGGACGGCGCTTCTCACCCCTCCACTCATCTTCTTCCTGTTTGATTCCCTCCCTCCCCAAGATATGCTAAGAGGGTGTGGCCGTGACCATGCCTGTGCGGAAGTGACAAGGTCGTCTCCCCGTCGGAGGGCGGCAGCGGTCAAGGAGGAGCCGGATGCAAAAGATGAGGGGCAGGCTGGAGGCAGAGGCGTCGGCAGAGTCGTGGTCGGCGAGGCGATCGAGGCAGAGACAGACGAGGTTGGGGGATACCCGCGCCGTCATCATCTCCTTCGTCATCTCATCCTGACTCCCCACGCGGCCATGTTAGGGACACGGCGCCGGAGTTCATCTTGCAACTGTGCAAGCCGCCGCGCAATCGCCTCCGCCTTCCTGAAGCGTTCGCGAGGGTGCTGGAGGTCGATCAGCAATCGAGGTTGAGGCTTCACATGGAGGGTTGTTGCCATGGCGCCATGTGGGTGAAAGCCAAGTTTCCCACCCCTCACGTGATGCTCCTCTACCGGGGGTGGAAGACCTGCGCGCGTGCCCACTGCTTGGTGAAGGGGCACGTCCTCTGCTTCATACTAGCGGAGAGAGACCTGCTCTCTGTTAAATTCTTTGGGCGCTCGGGACACAGACTAGGGTGCCGTGTGGAGATCTTGACCGACGACAAAAACTCCTCCCCAAGTGAGAGCGATGGGGAGGACAGCGGCAGCAACGACGAGGGCAGCGGGCGGGAGGATGACGGGTCCAACTAGGTGGCGGACACGCCATCGCCGGGTGGTGCCGGCAGCACCATCATGTGCACTGCCAGTCCTTTGAACTTCTCAGGGTCGCCTCCTCGGGCGGATGGCATTGGGAGGCCAGAGAAGGCAAAGAAGGTGAGTGGCGGTCGTCATGTCGGAGTACGCGGGCGTCAACTCACGCATTGCCGACCCACTGCCCCATCTTTCGGCTCTTCTCCCGGCGCCATCATAGTCAGCCTCCTTTGGGACGGCCGCCGGGATGTTCTCTTGGTGCTTTCTTCTTCTCGCACTTCGCCTAGGCGTTCGTTTTGCCCTTCGCCACCTTGTTCCATTTCTTGAGGGGAGGGACAAGAAAGGGATTACGGGCATTTTATCTCTTTTTAGTTTTTAAGCCTACGGGCCTTTGTAATATTTAAAATCTCGTAACCCCCTCGCTTTATGTATGCATTCCGTATGAATTGTACATGTTTACAACGTATTAATGAAAATAAGGGTGTTTTCCGGGTTTCTTTGTGCACGGGCAGGAGCCACACCAAGGAACGGATCCTTGTTATCTTAAGATAAACAACGTGTCCCAGCAACAAGCCTTGTCGTCCCCCTCCCTGCTCCATAATGGTACTCGTGCCCTTGGTGGAAGTAGGAGCAGGATAGGGTTAGGCCCTTCGTCCGCTCCCTTCCCATCGCACTAATACCAAGCCTTGGTCCAAGCCAAAGCTTGTTTGGACACAGGGAAAAAAAGGAGCATGATGGTATAAGAACGAACGAAGCCTCGTACGCCCACGTTTCATACGGAAGAAAGGAGCGGGGGATGAAAGACTTATCTGGTCCTGTAGCTCCCGGCAACCTTGTCTTGCCGTGGCTTGACCCTTGGCCGTGCAGCCCCCGGCAACCTCGGTTATGCCGGGGTCAGAGCGTCGGCCCGCCCCCTTTCTTCCAAACGGTTCAGCAAGGACGTCCACGGATCCTGCGAAAAAGAGGACGGAAAGGAAACAGAGAAACGCAAACTTGACCTCTATGCTAGGGTTAGCGATGTTAAGCACTATCAACCCTAACAGGGAAAGCGACTCAACCTAGCATACATGCTAAAACTTAGGGCGCCAGCGCTTCGTTTATTTATGCTTAGGGTCTACGCCTGGCTTTGTCCAAAGGGTTACATGCCTTGCCGGCAAGGCTTGTACAAAAGACTGGCTTGCCGGGAGGCCCCGCAACCGCGCCTTAAGGGTAAAACTTGCAAAGATGTTCGATGTTCTAGGAGTTACTCACTGGAATACCATCTTCGGTCTCCAGGCGACTGCGCCAGGCCTGGCGACTCGTATTACCCGATAAGGGCCTTCCCACTTCGGCGTCAACTTGTTGGAATTCTTGGCCGACTGAACGTGCCGAAGAACAAGGTCGCCCTCCTCAAAGCTTCGGGCATGAACCTTGTGGCTATGATAGCGGCGCAAGGCTTGCTGGTAGCGCGCTGCGTGCACAGCCGCCCGAAGACGATCTTCCTCGAGGAGCGTCGCGTCATCTTGCCGCAGTCGCTCTTGCTCAAGCTCATCATAAGCAAGCACTCGGGGTGACCCGTATGTGAGTTCCGTGGGGAGAACTACTTCCGCCGCATAAACGAGGGAGAAGGGTGTCTGGCCGGTGGCTCAATTTGGTGTCGTCCTGATTGACCAATGAACCGCCGGCAATTTATCAATCCACCTTCCATACTTGTGTAGCCTGTCAAAAGTTCTTGTCCATAGGCCTTGCAGTACTACAGCATTTGCCCTCTCTGCCTGGCTGTTGCTTCGAGGATGCGCAACAGAAGCAAAACATACCTTGCCGCCGAGGTCTTGAATATATTGAATGAAGGAGTGGCTTGTGAACTGCGTGCCGTTGTCGGTGATGACTCTGTTTGGTATCCCGAACCGGCAGACCAAGCCTTTGAAGAACTTGATGGCTAATTGCGCCGTCACCATTCTCACTGCTTCCACTGCTGGCCACTTTGTGAACTTGTCGATTGCAACGTACAAGTACTCAAAGCCCCGGCAGCACGGGGGAAAGGGCCCAGTATGTCGAGCCCCCAGACCGAGAATGGCCAGGAAAGAGGGATTGTTTGGAGAGCTTGAGCTGGTTGATGAAGCTTCTTTGAATGGAACTCGCACGCTTCACAATTGGTTACTATTGCCGTCCCATCCTGGAGGGTAGTGGGCCAGAAGAAACCTTGCCGGAATGCCTTGCTGGCAAAGGCTCTCGACCCTATGTGGGAGCCACATATGCCTCCGTTTATCTCTACCAACGGCACCAGCCCTTCCTCCTGGGGAATGCACTTCAATTTCACACCGTTCGGCCTTTTTCTTTACAAGACGTCATCAACAAACTGGTACATGGCGGACCGACGGGCTACTTTCTCCGCTTCTTATGACTCCTCAGGAAGTTCCCCAGTCTGGAGGAATTGGACGGTATGATGTGCCCATGTCAGAGTCTGGGGCTCGACTGCAAGGACCAAAGGCATTTCCTCTACCACTGGAGCGATTGCCTCTACGGCCAGGACTTGATGCCTTACCGGAGTCTGTCGCCCCACAGCAGGCTCAGCGTTCCCGGCAACACCTTTGTCGGCCACCCTCGCGAGTTCAGCAGGAAAGTACTTGCCGGGGCCTGATTTCCTTCGCTTGTTCTGCTCGGTTGATGGTTCAACAGATGGCTGAATTAATCGAAGCACAAAGGTAGATGGTTCCACAGGTAGTTTGAGGGCGGCGCGTTTCGACGGGTAGTCGGCGGTGTCGTTCTCCACTCGGGGACAATGTTCGGCTTGTATACGGTCGAAACGCTCCTCTAGTTTTCTCACTTCATCCATGTAGGCTTCCATCAACGGGTTCTTGTAATCTTTGTTCACTTGCTTGACGACAAGTTGCAAATCGCCCCTGACAATGATTTCTTGATTCCGAGGTCCGTCGCGATCCTGAGACCGGCAAGCAGTCCCTCGTACTCGGCAGTGTTGTTCGTTGACACCTCCCTGGGGAAGTGCATCTGGATCACGCACTTGAGGTGCTCTCCGGTGGGTGCAACGAGCAGCACACCAGCACCGGCGCCTTGCAGTGAGAAAGCCCCTTCAAAGTACATAATCCAGTCGCGACTCGTACCCTTGCCGGGGAGAGTAGTCTCTTGGATCTATTTGTCGGGCGTTGAGGTCCATTCTGCAATGAACTCCGCCAAGACTCTACTCTGAATCGTCGAAGTGCTTTCAAATTTCAAACCGAAGCTCGACAGCTCTAGGGCCCACTCCACAATCCTCCCAGTCGCATTTGGGTTATGCAATATCCGCTAAACGGGAGGCGGGTGACGACGGTAATTTCATGTGCTTGGAAGTAATGACGCAGGTTCCTCGAGGCCATAAGGAGGCCGAAGAGCAATTTCTGCACACCAGAGTGCCTTGACCTAGCCCCCTGCAGTAGGGAGCTGACAAAGTAAACCAGGTGCTACATCATCTTCTTCTTCTGCATTACCCATCTGGTTGCGTTGCTCCGGCCCAAGTGGCATCAGGTTCTGTCGTTGCTATTGCTTCTGTATTCACCTCCCTCTGGGCCACTAGTGCAACACTGACCACTTGATCCTTTCCCGCTAAATACAGTAGCAACAACTCTTGTGGTTTAGGCGCGACCAGTATCGGCGTAGAGGAGAGGTTTTTCTTCAAATCTTGCAGTGTCGCTTCGGCTTCTGGGGTCCACTCCATCGGGCCCACCTTTTTCAAATTCTTGAAAAAGGGGAGGGCGTGTTGTGACACCCCGAGACCGATGCACCAGGTGTCAGCTAGATATTCGTCGTTGTTGCCATGTCATCTGCTTGCGTGTTGGATTTTGCCATGTCATCGTGTGCATTGCATCAGCATGTTTTAAAAACTCACATCCGTCCGAGTCCGCCCATCCTTTCCGTTGTCCGTTCTGAGCCCAGACACACTTGCAGGCACCCGCGGCACCTCCGAATATTTATTTTATAAGTGGACAGAAAATGTTCTCGAAATGGGTTGAAACTTGGCGCGTGGTCTTATTATAACATAGGTAGACCACCAGTCAAGTTTCGTCGCGTTCGGAGTTCATTTGATAGCCCAATGGTTAACCGTGTTAACCACCGGAAGCCTTTTCTCTTTTGGCCCATCACCCCTTCAAAACAGCCCACTAGCCCATCCCGACCACCTCCATGCTCTCGGTCGTTGGATCGTGATCGCGTGGCCAAAAATCGCTCCTCATTTGGACACTCCTAGCTCCCTCTACTTATAAATCAGCCTCCCCCTTCCAAATTCGCGGTGCAAACCCAAGCCCCGCTCCCACCGCGTAGCCGAACATGTCCGCCCGTCGCCGGGCGCGTCCACCGCCGCCTCCAGGTCGCTTCAGACCATCAGTGCCCGCCACCTCAGCGCCACCGCCGCCCGGGCAAATCAAGCGCTGCCACGTGGGTGCCAGCCTCTGCCCCCGCGCCAGCGGTCACCGCGGCCCGTCCAAGCCCGCGCATGGCCCTCCCGGCCCGGGGCGTCTCTGCAGCCGATCCACTCACCTGCCGCCGCTTGGAGCCATGCTCCGCCACCGCGGCCATCCCCGCGCGTCCGCGCCTCCTCTACCAACCTCCGCTGTGCCGCCGGCCACCACGGAGCTCGCCCCCGGCCACCATGGGGGCGCCTCCCTCTGCACGGATCCGGTCGGATCTCACCGCGCCAGCCCCGGATCCGACGGATCCGCCGCCCCGCGTCGGTTCCCGGCCTCCCCGCCGTTCACTGCTGCGCCGGCCGCCCCGTTGACCATCGCCGGAGCAGCGCCAGGGCTTGCCGCCATCGCATCGGTCCTGCTCGAGGACGACGCCGTAGTCGGGCCGGCTCCGCTTGTGGGCCCCGCGCTGGCCCAGTCCAGCTGGCCTCTTCCAGCGCCTGCCAGCCATGGCCTACCGTCGCCTCCAGCCAGGCCCGGCCCAGCTCCTCAGCCGGCCCCTCTCCTTCTACTGGGCCTCAGCCCATGGTGAGCCTCTGTGACACCCCCAATTTGACCATACACTAATCATGCACGCAAATGTGTAAGACCAAGATCAGGGACTCACTGGAAGATATCACAACACAACTCTAGACACAAATTAAAATAATACAAGCTTTATATTACAAGCCAGGGTCCTCGAGGGCTCCAATACAAAAGCCCGAAAACACAAGAGTCAGCGGAAGCAATAATATATGAGTACAGACATAAGTTAAACAAGTCTGCCTTAAGAAGGCTAGCACAAAAGTAACAATGATCGAAAAGGCAAGGCCTCCTGCCTGGGACCTCCTAAGTACTCCTCGAAGCCGAAATTCACGTAGAAACATCCTCGGGATCTTCTGGGTCCGGGACTCCACCATCTGGTTGCATCATCCGAGAAGTAGGGACAAAAGGGGAAAAGGGGGAGAAAGCAACCGTGAGTACTCATCCAAAGTACTCGCAAGCAAGGATCTACACTACATATGCAAAGGTATATGTGTAAAGGGGGTAATATCTGTGGACTTAACTGCGGAATGCTAGTATAAGAGGGGAATAGCTAATCATATCGAAGACTACGCTTCTAGCAACGTCCATCTTGCAGCAGAAGAATAGAGTAGCTGGAAGTAACAAGTATCCTCGCTTCTGGCAGCCTCCGTCTTGCAGCAGTAGGAGGGAATAGATGGTAAGTTCACCAAGTAACATCGTATAGCATAATCCTACCCGGTGATTCTCCCCTCGTCGCCCTGTGAGAAAGTGATCACCGGGTTGTATCTGGAACTTGTCTGGGTATGGTTTATTACGTATCCAGTTCTAGTTGTCATGAGGTCAGAGTACAACTCCGGGTCGTCCTTTTACCGAGGGACACGGCTATTCGAATAGATTAACTTCCCTGCAGGGGTGCACCACATAACCCAGCACGCTTGATCCCATTTGGCCGGACACACTTTCCAGGGTCATGCCCGGCCTCGGAAGATCAACATGTCGTAGCCCTACCTAAGCACAACAGAGAGGTCAGCATGCCTGTCTAAATCCTAGGCGCGCAGGGGTCCGGGCCCATCGCCCAAAGCACACCTGCACGTTGCGTACGCGGCCGGTGAGCAGACCTAGCAACCTCCATTACTAAGGAAGTTGCGTTACGCGGTCCAACCCGGCGCACGCCGCTAAGTCGCTGACGTCAAGAAGGCTTCGGCTGATACCACGACGTCGAGTCCCCATAACTATTCCCACGTAGCTGGTTAGTGCGTATAGACCAAATGGCCAGACTTAGATCAAATACCAAGATCCCGTTAAACGTGTTATTATGAAATAATCGCGGACAATGACCAGTGCCAGGCCCACCTGTCTCCAAGGTGGTCGCAACCCGCCCTGTCGCTCCGCCACGAAGTAACCATCAGGGGGCTGCCGGGAACCCAGGCCCAACACTACCTGGGTGGAACCACCTGCCCCTTCAGCCCTCATCTCCGAATCATCATCATGTGTATGTAATAGTATAATATATACCCGTGATCACCACCTGATTGATCACGGCCCGATAGTATAGCATGGCAGACGGACAAGAATGTAGGGCCACTGATGGAGTACTAGCATCCTATACTAAGCATTAGGATAGCAGGGAAAGGTATCAAAAGTTGTAGAACAATGACAGGCTATGCAACAGAATAGGAGCTATCGAATCAACAACAGTAGCAAACCTAATGCAAGAATAAGAGAGGGGAATGGGCGATATCTGGTGATCAAAGGGGGGGGCTTGCCTGGTTGCTTTGGCAAGAAGGAGCGGTCGTCGTCGACGCACTCGATCACAGTGGCACCGTCAGCAGTCTCAGTCCCGATGTCTATCAGAGAGAAGAGGGGGAAGAAATAATAAATATAAAGCAAACATCGCACCACAAAGCATAACATGGTAAAACGCGGTGCTACGTGTGACCTAACGCGGTAGGAGGTGATACCGATGAAGGGGGGAAACATCCGGGAAAGTATTCCCGGTGTTTCGTGTTTTCGGACTGATGAAACGGAGGGGGAAAGTTACAGGTTCGGTATGATAGAGGTGTGTGGCGGATGAAAGAACCGCGTATTCGGATTCGTCTCGTCGTTCTGAGCAACTTTCATATATAAATTATTTTCATCCGAGTTACGGATTATTTTATATTAAATTTCAAAGTTTTAATTCATTTTAAGGAATTGATAGAATTAATTAAATGAGAAAATGCAATTATGATGTCAGCATGACATCAGCAGGACCAAAGGTTGACTAGGTCAACCTTGGTAGGTGGGACCAGTTCGTCATAGACTCAAGTTGACTAAACAAGGTTAATTAGTTTAACTACTTGATTAGGTTAACTAAATTTAGTTAGTCAAATTAATTAAGTTAATTATTTTACTAATTAATTAATTATTTTTAAATTATTATTATTATCTTTTTTACTTTTCCATTTTTTTTATCGGGGCAGACCCCGCATGTCATCTGGCCAGGAGGCCTAACGGGCGCGCGTGTAACGGGCAGAGTGGAGCGAGGAGACGGGTCGGGCACTCGCCCAGAAGGGGTTGAGGCCCCGACCGGTGGCGGCCTCCGGGCGGGTGGTCGCCCGCGGCTGCGGT
>LR738711.1:566972534-567066566 GCA_902687465.1 Secale cereale | reverse complement strand
GGGGGGGGGGCAGTGCCGATGGTGTTTTTCCCAAATAGAGCACTGTGCGGGGCCGCCCCTTGGCAACTTGGGGGTATCTGGCACCTGTACGCTTAGCTCATTCGAACGTGGCCTGAGACGAGATACGCGCGGCTACTATCAGGGTGTCGGCACGCCGGGAGGTCTTGCTGGACTTGTTTTACCATTGTCGAAATGTCTTGTGCACCGGGATACCTTGCCTGATCGGATTGTCCCTAAGATAAGGGGTAATATTAGTATTATCTCTGCTGATCGTTAGAGCTTGTGATGGCCTAAGTTGGGACACCCCTACAGGGTTATGATCTTTCGAAAGCCGTGCCCGCGGTTATGTGGCAGATTGGAATTTGTTAATGTCCGGTTGTAAAAAACATCACAGAGGATCCGAAGTAAAACTCACAACCGTGTGAGTAACTGTGACAGTCTCTTTTCATTTTGAGAAGAGAACACGGTGGGGTTATGATTGACTCATAGGTAGTTCAGGATCTTTAGCGATCATTACTAGCTTGCGACCGTTTGTGTAGATGCTCATCTTATTCTTGTACTCGTAAGTTAGCCACCATACATATTGCTTAGCCGCTGTTGCAACCTGACCACTTAACCTCTTCCTACCCATTAAGCTTTGCTAGTCTTCTTACCCATGGTTATGGGATTGTTGAGTCCTCGTGGCTCACAGATACTACAACAACATTTGCAGGTGCAGGTTTCTGATGACTTGATGCGAGAGCGATGTCCTTTGTGTTGGAGTTCTTTCTTCTTCTTCTTCGTCAGTCTTGGGTTAGGTTCCGGGTCGGAAGCCAGGGATAGCAGATGGATGTCGTTGTTCTTTTCATGTTTGCATCCGTAGTCAGATGCCTTGTATTGATGTTGTTGTAATCATGTGACTTGTATGAATTGTTGTATCCCCATGTATTTATGTAATGGTACGATGTAATGATATCCATCTTGCTAAGCGCCCGAAATGCGGTTGTGCGCCAATCACGAGTGTGTCACATGATCGGGATAGAATCACATCTTGGGCCTGACAAGTTGGTATCAGAGCCTCGACTGACCATAGGAGCCTCCTTGATTGATTGTATTATGGCCGTTGTCGAGTCTAGAAGAATTTTTTTTGGAGTTTAGTTATATCGGAGAGTAGGAATTCTTTTTACTCCCCAGCGCCTTCGTCGCTCTGGTGAGGAATCTTGACGTAGGTGTTTTGAATTACTCCTCTTCCCCTTCAAATTTTTTTTAGGATCACACGGTTAGTTTTCTCTGGTTGCGTTGTAGTTCTGTCATCTGGCGCATCTCTCCTCGAGTCGATCTGACCTCCTCGTCTTTTGCTTGAATCCTCGGTTCTTTCCAACCGATGTTGTTTCCCCTTCCGAAGTTGTCTTTGTTTTTCCCACCCACCCACCCTTTTCTTTCTCGAAACCGGAGTCCTTAATCGAGTATCCATCCTACTCGTGTGAAGTCTTTGCTTTCTTTCATCAATTGTTTCAACTGGCGAATTCTCATCTCGTTCGTCCTTCTTCAGCTCTTTCGTTTCTGGTGGAATCAATTCAAGTTTTCGGTGTTCATCATATTCTTTTCCCTCGGTTCAGATGTTTCCTCTTGCTCGTTTGTCTCTTGCCATTTAATCATCCCGGAGTTCCGAAGACATCTCAGGAGATTCGTCCGTGTTCCAATTTATTCGAGGTTGTCACCTCATTCGAGTATTTCAAACGTTCCGGTGCATCATCTCCTTTTCGATCCTTTTCAACGGTGTTTTCTCTTCGGTGGGCTCATAACCCACAGGTCTTTCCCAGGATCTTACCTGACTCTTCTAATTTTCTGGAGTTATTCTCAAATTCTTTTCAAGTGTGACGTAAGTATGGATTCCATTAGTCTTGTGCCATCTCCAAGATCGCTTTAATTCTTTTCATCATTGGTTCAACCTTTCTTCTTTCATTCTTCCGGAGTATTTCGTGAACTCTTTTCCTTGTGTTCCGCCGAAGGCCATCATTTTAGAAGATTTCTTCGTTCTCAGGTTTCAACTTCATCCTCCAAATATTCTTCTTTGATGCCTCTTCATTTGTCTCACATTTGTCCGGTGCTTCGTTCAAGCATTCTTTAATCAGTTCGCGATCTCTTCGTTCTCGTCATTCAAATTACCTCAAGTGCTTTATTCTTCCCGGTGACTCATTCTCTTGTATTCACTCCTTTTTAATTCTTCCCGCTGGTTTGTTCCTTTTCTTCACCAGGTTTCAATTTTTTACGGTGGTTCGCTCAAGAGTTCTTCCCGGCGTTATCATATCAATCCATTCATTCTTATTCCAATCCTACCGGTGTTTCATGAGGATTTTTGCAAGTTCGAGATACATCCCTCTTTATTCATTTCAACGAGAATAAGTAGTATGTGAATCCAGTGCTTTCATCAATTTAATTGATGGGGGATGAGCATAACATAATTCTTATTCATTCTCATCCAGTTGATTAATCCTTTCCTTCGGAGTTTATTCTTGAGGAACAAATTCTAGTTCCAAGTGCTTTAATCTTTTCTTCTTCGGAGTTCAATGTTTTTCTCGGCTATCTCGTCGGAACCCCGACTAATCATCACAAGGCTTTATTTTTATTATTTCACCCTTCGTCATCCTTTTGTTACCGGAGTTCTTCATGGTGGTTGCTCATGATTTAATTCATTCTTCAAATATTCATCATATTCTTATGGAGCACCTCAAGCATTATTCTTTTCCATCTCGAAGTGCAAATAATTCTCCGTATTCTTTTGAAGTGGAGTTTTGCAATTCTTCATTCTCAGCTAGTCCTTCTTTTCGTTGCGGCAGTAATTCACCTCAAGTTTTGATATGTTTCCATAAGTCCACAACAAGCTTATTCTTTTGTTGTTGATTTTCTCAAAAACTCTGTTCAAGCCTTTTTTTTAGAAGATGCTCTTTCGTATTCTTTCGTGATGAAAGTTGTCATCTTATTGTCCATTCTTTTCTTTCCACTCTCTTTAAATTCTTCCGGAGGCATTGTCTTGTTCATTTCGTCATGTTTTCTTCCATCTTCTCAAGTTCTCGTTCTATTCCTTTCATATTTAACCGAAGTGCTGCCCAAATTCCTTCGTTTTAATTCCTTTTCTATCTCTTTTAACCGGAGTGGCTTTGAATTCATTCATTTTTCCTTCAGCTCTAGTTTCGTGCCTTTCAATCTACTTGATTTTTAACGTATCCCTTCTTCCTCTTGTCTAACGAAGTCTTTGAAACTTCGTTCATCTCTGTTGTATCCTTCTTTCAAGTGGCTCAACCTCTCAAGGTTCTTTGGTTTCACTCTTTTGTCCTCGAAGAACTTTGTTCTTCCTTTTTCTCTTCCGTCTAGTTCCTAAGATCTCGGGACGAGATCTCTTGTTAGTAGGGGAGTGTGGTGACACCCCGAGACCGATGCGCCAGGAGTCAGCCAGTTATTCGTCGTTGTTGCCATGTCATCTGCTTGTGTGTTGCATTTTGCCATGTCATCATGAGCATTGCATCAGCATGTTTTCAAAACTTGCATCCGTCCGAGTCCGCCCGTCCTTTCCGTTGTCCGTTCTGAGCCCAGACACACTTGCACGCGCCTGCGGCACCTCCGAATATTTATTTTATAAGTGTCCGGAAAATGTTCTCGGAATGGGTTGAAACTTGGCGTGTGGTCTTATTATAACATAGGTAGACCCCCCGTCAAGTTTCGTCGCGTTCGGAGTTCGTTTGATAGCCCAACGGTTAACCGTGATAACCATCGGAAGCCTTTTCTCTTTTGGCCGAGCACCCCTTCAAAACAGCCCACTAGCCCATACCAACCACCTCCATGCTCTCGGCCATTGGATCGTGATCGTGTGGCCGAAAACCGCTCCTCATTTGGACTCTCCTAACTCCCTCTACCTATAAATCAGCCTCCCCCTTCCAAATTCACGGTGCAAACCCTAGCCCCGCTCCCACCGCGCAGCCGGACATGTCCGCCCATCGCCGGACGAGTCCACCGCCGCCTCCACGTCGCTTCAGCCAATCAGTGCCCGCCACCTCAGCGCTACCGCCACCCGGGCGAATCGCGCACCGCCACATGGGCGCCGGCCTCCGCCCCCGCGCCAGCGGCCAACGCGTCCCGCCCGAGCCCGCGCCTGGCCCTCCCGGCCCGGGGCGTCTCCGCCGTCGATCCTCTCGCCCGCCGCCACCTGGAGCCATGCTCCGCCATCGCCGCCATCCCCGCACGTCCGCGCCTCCTTTGCCAACCTCCGCCGCGCTACCGGCCACCACGGAGCTTGCCGCCGGCCACCATGGGGGCGCCTCCCTCTACACGGATCCGGTCGGATCTCGCCCCGCCAGCCCCGGATCCAGCAGATCCGCCGCCCCGCGTCGGTTCCCGGCCTCCCCGCCGTTCACTGCCGCGCCGGCCGCGCCGTTGACCATCGCCGGAGCCGCGCCAGGGCTCGCCGCCATCGCACCGGTCCTGCTCGCGGACGACTCCGCAGCCGGGCCAGCTTTTCTCGTGGGCCCCGCGCCGGCCCAGTCCAGCTGGCCTCCTCCAAGGCCTGCCAGCCGCGGCCTAGCATCGCCTCCAGCCAGGCCCGTCCCAGCTCCTCAGCCGACCCCTCTCCTTCAACTGGGCCTCGGCCCATGGTGAGCATCCGCCCTATCCCTCGCCCGGCCGAAATATACTATCTAGCGCTCGCTTTTCCTCTGTGAATTTTGGCTAAGTCCTCAGGAAAACTGCTGTATGTATGCATCTTTGAGTGCTTGTAACTTTTCGTGTGATTGTCCGAATGATGCATATAATATGTTCAAAATGTTCGTTGTGATATGCTCTTCATTTTGTTCCACTATGGCATGCTTGTTTGAGTTCATCTTGACGCTCTAATCCTCGTTGCAAGAGAACCATATGTTTAAAACTGCCGATAACTGTAAATTTGTTGCATGCTTGTGAGGATGATAACTTTGTGCATGTTTGTCCAAATGGAGCATATGATATGTCAAAATGTTCATGGTGAAGTGCTCTACATGTTGGTTACTGTAGCATTCATGTTAGGTGTCATTTTGCCATGTTAATCTCTATTGCAAAAGTGCATGTGGCTGTTAAGTGCTGAAACTTGTTATGAGATGCTGATTTGACTTGCTCATTGCTATTGGTGTGTTTGTCTTCATGCCACATGTCAATATGTTTTAGAAGCACAATCATGTCATCTTTGCCATGGTGCAATCCACATTTCATGATATGCCTTGAGGTGTTTGCAACAAGCTTTCAAAGTAGCCTACTCGCTGTTGTTTTTCTGAGACTTGTTAAAAAACTGCTAAGTCTGAAACTGTTAAACCTGATGCTATGTTTGCTTGATGCCTCACTCAAATCCATGCATGTTTTAGTATGTCAAATGATCATTTCTTGTTGTCGATGTTATGCTCTATCCATTCATGCTCTTATTTGCACATATGGCCTGCTGTAGCTTATTTATATCTTGCTATCAAGTTCCTATAAATGTACCTGTCAGATTGTTATCAGCATGATCAATTTAGTGAAGCTTGTTGTTATTGATCCATGCCTCTTATGGGGTTGTTCCAATGGAGTTGTTTGATGTATGCTATGTCTATTACATGTCTATGATCTGTATATACTTAGTAGAGTTGATATGCTTGTTGTTTTGTGCCTCCGAAGGCAGCATCGTGATGATGTTTTTGCCTTCCCAGATTTTGACTAAGTCTGGATAAATTTATTGCAACTTGCCATGCTTGTTTAATTGTGTTCCAGGAAGTTTTTGGGTGTGCTCTAAGTTCATACTTGACTAGAATTTTGTGTAGATCATCTTGGTGCATGTTAACTTTCTATTTAACAACTTGAACTTAAGGTATGTTCAGATCTGGACCAATTTTGAAATATGCATACGAGGACTTACCGGAATTGTTATATGTTGATTCCGGCCTCATTTGAACTTGTTGGGTGATGTTGTTCTTGTGTGCTTCATCCCTTGCCATGTTTTGCATCATATAGACTTGTCTTGCATCATACTTGGTTGAGCATCTTGTCATGTTCTTGAGTGGTGTGTTTACCGTGTTGCTTGCCTCTTCTCGTTAGTGCTTTTCCATTGCGGTCGTGAGGATTCGTTCGACTACACTTGGATCGTCTTCGAGGCTTCTTCTTCGTCTTCTTCATGGACTCATACTTCTTCCTTGCGGGATCTCAGGCAAGATGACCATCACCTTGGATACCTTTACTATCATTGCCATGCCAGCTGTCTTGATGCTATCATTACATGTCGCGCTACCCATCTTTTATTGTGAGCCCCTCTCCTTGTTGCCATGAAACCTCTAACCTGTGACACCTTCCCAGCAAACCATTGTTTGGCTATGTTACCCGCTTGTTCAGCCCCTCTTATTGCGTTGTTAGTTGCAGGTGAAGATGAAGATCGTTCCATGCTGGCACTTGTTGTAGGAATATCACAATATATCTTATATGTATTAAAATACCTATATACTTGGCAATGGGTGGAAGGCTTGGCATTTTGCTTGGTGTTTTGTTCCACTCATGCCACCTTAGGAGCCGATAAATCGGCGTTATGTTCCTTGATTTTGCGTTCCTTACACGGTTGGGTATATGGGGACCCCTAGACACTTCGTCCTTAAATAAAACTCCTCCAGCAAGGCCCAACATTGTTTTTAATTTGCCTCATATTAATAACTTAATTAATTAATTAAATTCCATAGGGTGCCGATGGTGTTTGTCCCAAATAGAGCACTGTGCAGGGCCGCCCCTTGGCAACTTGGGGTATCTGGCACCTGTACGCTTAGCTCATTCGGATGTGGCCTGAGATGAGATACGCGCGGCTACTATCAGGCTGTGGGCACGCCGGGAGGTCTTGCTGGACTTGTTTTACCATTGTCGAAATATCTTTTGCACCGGGATACCGAGCCTGATCGGATTGTCCCTAAGATAAGGGGTAATATTATTATTATCTCTGCTGATCGTGAGAGCTTGTGATGGCCTAAGTTGGGACACCCCTGCAGGGTTATGATCTTTCGAAAGCCGTGCCCGCGGTTATGTGGCAGATTGGAATTTGTTAAGGTCCGGTTGTAGAAAACATGACAGAGGATCCGAAGTAAAACACACAACCGTGTGAGTAACCGTGACTGTCTCTTTTCATTTTGAGAATAGAACACGGTGGGGTTATGATTGACTCATAGGTAGTTGAGGATATTTAGCGATCATTACTAGCTTGCGACCGTTTGCGTTGATGCTCATCTTATTCATGTACTCGTAAGTTAGCCACCATACATATTGCTTAGCCGCTGCTGCAACCTCACCACTTAACCTCTTCCTACCCATTATGCTTTGCTAGTCTTGTTACCCATGGTTATGGGATTGTCGAGACCTCGTAGCTCACAGATACTTCAACAACAGTTGCAGGTGCAGGTTTCCGATGACTTGACGCGAGAGTGATGTCCTTTGTGTTGGAGTTCTTTATTCTTCCTCTTCATCAGTCTTGGGTTAGGTTCCGGGTCGGCAGCCTGGGATAGCAGATGGATGTCGTTGTGCTTTTCATGTTTGCATCCGTAGTCGGTTGCCTTGTATTGATGTTGTTGTAATCATGTGACTTGTATGAATTGTTGTATCCCCATGTATTTATGTAATGGAACAATGTAATGATATCCATCTTGCTAAGCTCCCGAAATGCGGTTGTCCGCCAATCATGAGTGTGTCACGTGATCGGGACAGAATCACATCTTGGGCCTGACAAGTTGGTATCAGAGCCTCGACCGACCATAGGAGCCCCCTTGATTGATCGTATTATGTCGTTGTCGAGCCCCGCCATCAACCAGCATCTTCGTCACCTTGAGGTTGCGTAATGTTGGTGAGACCAACAGTGGCGAACACCAGACCGCAGTTGTGCGATCAGGGTGGTCCTCGGCATCAAAGATGATAGGAGTGTTGGACCACCTCAGCGGCTTCTGGGCGTCGAACGATGGCTCCGCTGCTGTGATCTCATGCGCCCACTGTTTAAGTTGGCGATGAGAGGTGTGCAGGGAGGCACCGCCGTCGACGCACATGGCCTCTATGGCCTTTTGGAACTCTTGCTCGCCGGATTCGTCGTCCTCATCACAATCATCATCTTCTGGCTTCTTGTCACGGCCACGGGCGGGCCGTTCTTGTTGGTTATCTTTGCCGCAGCGGCCAGGCTGGCCACCATGCTTCTTACCAGATCCCCAGCACCAACTTGGCCTTTCTCATTGTCTCGCCTTTCATACTCGGCCTTTTGCTTCTCTGCGAGCTGCTCGACTTGTCGGCAGTTCTGGAGGTCATGGCCTTTGGTGCGGTGGATCTTGCAGTACTGCTTGTCAGAGTTTCCTGGCTTGTCCGCGGTCGCCAGGGCCCAGCAGGCCACACACCCGACGATTTCTCTGCCTGGGTCGTCTGCCTTGGTTTTCTTGGTGGCGTCGGTGTCGTCAGATCCCTCGACGGCAAGCACAGCCTTGCCCTTCCGTTTCTTGTTGCGGCGTTGACCCTTTTTCGTCGGGGTCACGGCGTCTTCGTCCGAGGAACCGGTTTCCGCACCGGCGTCTGCGTCGGGGTACTTCCTTCCCTCCTCAGCCTGAGCACACAATCGGCTAGAATGTAGAGTTCGGTCACATCCTTGACTTTATTCATTGCCACCTCCTCACGCATCTTGCAGTTGTGCACATTCTGGTGGAACACACTGATGATGGCGGCGGGATGAACGTGTGGGATGTTGTACTGTACTTGGCTAAATCTCTGTATATACTTGCGCAGGCTTTTACCTTCCTTCTGGGGGATGACATGCAAATCTCTTGCTTGGCCATGAGCCTGGTGGCCTCCCGTAAAGGCGCCAACAATATTATGGCACAAATCCGACCTGGAAGAAATGGAATCCGCTGGCAAGTGCATCAGCCATGGCATGAAGTTGGGTTTAAGTGCCAACGGGAAATAATTGGCAAGCACCTTGTCGTCGCGTGCCCCAGTAGCCTGCATCGCGATGGTGTAGATGGTGAGGAACTTTGACGGGTGAGTCTTTCCATTGTACTTCTTGCCGACGTCGGGCTTGAAGGTGCGGTGGGTGGGCCACTGGAAATGCCACAACTCGCGGGTAAAGGCTGGACAGCCTACCTCGTAAGGTAAGACTCCAGAGCCTCCCGGTGTTGGGTGGTCCGTATTGAGCCATGCCGGCCTATCCGACTGGTGGCGTGCCTCGCACCGGCGCTCGATGGTGGTTCGAGCGTCCTTGTGGGCACGCTCTCGAAGAACTTGGCGCTGATTACGGTGGGTCCGTGGGTCCGACGACTCTATGGATCTATCATTACAAGCGTCGTCCCGACGGGCCGGCACTCGTGGTAGCTGGCGAGGAGGAGGAGAATGCAGGGTGGTTGCGGCGCCTCCGGTCTTTCCACCGCTGGCGTGCGGCGGCTCAACAGAGCGTCAGCCTGAAGGCCCGGCGGCCAAGGTTCGTCTTTGTTGGCGATGGCAACGAGGCTACGAACCGTAGCTCTCCACTCGTCGAGTTTCTCCGTAGTAGGAGGGAAGTCGAGGAGCAACGTCGCGCGTGCTAAGGCCTCCGCCGGTGTGGGTGGCGGTGAGAGCTGCGCGGACCGTGACGCGCTGTGCCTTCTAATCATGTTAGAAGGAGCTCTATCACGGTCCTGCAGCTGCACGCCATTCTCGCCAGCACCTCGGCGAGCATGCTGATCCTCTGCATCCCGCGATTGATGCGCAGGGCTCTTTCCGCGGCGGCGCTCGGGGTCCTCCGCGTCACGACGCTGCTCTTCGCGCACGACCTGGGAGGAACGCGTCGTGGGCGCCGCCGTGGGCGTCTTAGAAGTTGCCACGTCGCCCGTGCGCGGTATGACGCCACTCTTGGAGGGGCCCGCAACACCTGCGGCAGGCCCGGCTCCGCCCTAGGACTTGGTGGCGTGCGGCTCATCGTCTCGCGCACGAACGATGCCGCTTGCCAGGCTTCGGCTCCTGGAACGATGCGGGTGTTCACGGGTCGCGCCTCGTCTTCCATCCGCGACCACCCCATCGCCAGCCCATGCCGGCACAGGCAGTTCGGCTTCAGATGAACCGACCACCGTGATTGTCTTTTTCTTAGGAGCCATGGGGATGAAGAGCTGCTACACTAACTGCTAGACCATATTTTCACAACTGCGTGCCCCCTACCTGGCGCGCCAAAGATGTCGGTACGAAACGACACCTATGGGATCACTGGAATCCCTTCTACGGTGGGCGGGCGTGAGGTTGTGCAAAGAGCGGGTCTAAGAGTTAACACAGCGATCGTTTACCCAGGTCCGGGCCGCGAGGATGCGTAATACCCTAGTCCTGCTTTGGTGTATATTGGAGTGTTCTTGATTTCTTGAGCTAGCTACGGTGCATGTCTCGCTTTCCAGGGTCTGAATCCTTCTCCAATATGCCGCAGGCCTCCTTTTATAGTCCAAAGGGGCTGCCACAGTGGCACACAGGAGGTGGAAAGGTGTACAGCGCATAGGCTTATCCCCTGCCATTACGGGACAAGATGCATTAAATGCACTGCTTAGGTGTCTATTTTCTTTATCGGGGATGGAAAAGAAGCCCGTCCCGTCCATGGCCACTCCGTCTGGTCGCAACGCGGGTCTAGGCCAGCGGGGCAGGTAGCTGAGGGGGCGTGGTGGTACGGTCTCCAGGAAGATCTGCATGCCACCACGTATGTGCTTGATCGGCTGGACCAGGGACCACGTATCACCACGTGGGTGCCTGCCTGGGCTAGCAGGTCGGCCGCCGAGCTGGGGCGGCAAGGGCTTGCCGCAGTCTAGCGTCTGTCCCCGGCAAGGGTCTTGTCGAGGCCTCTGTGAGTGTCCCTCGGCAAGAGGCTTGCTGGGGCTCCGGGGTATCTTCGGCAAGGAGCCTTGCCGGGGCCTCGTGGACATCCTCGGCAAGGAGCTTCATAATCGCCGTGTCTTCTGGTTCTTGTCTTGGGAGTCATAGATCTTTGTCTTCACACAGATTTGCATGCCATCACGTTGGCGCTTCTCGAGCCTTTGTTCCAATGCTGATGATGACGGAGTTCTTATGCTCAAGGGCGGCCGCGACGGAGGCGTTTGGGTGAATTGCCCCGGCAAGAGCTCTTGCCGGGGGCGGGGGAGGCTGTCCCCTTGCTTGATCTTCTCGTGCCACCGTCTTGGCGTTGTTCTGGCAACTCTGCGTCTCTGGTTTCCCTCCTGTGCTCTATTATGTTTGGTCATAGGCGTGGCTCTGACTGTGTCACAACCTGCATTTTGTAACATGGATATTGCATTAATAAAGCATGAAAATTTGGACCAACATAAACTTTTTGCATCATTTGGCTTTTATTTGAAGTTGAATTTTTTCTCTCTGATTTCAACTGCTCTTTAAAAGTCAACATGGCCTCACCCTCGATGCTTCATCTCCTTGCCCAAAACTTCTGCCCAATGATCATACCATGTGTATAGAACAGTATAGTATATTCTTACAAAAGTATTTTGACCAAATAGTATTTTGTAAAATTAGTTTTCCAAAAACCCCTGAATTAAGATTTGCACTAAAGGAATTGATTTAGGGTGATAAAAATCTTTGAAAAGGTATGTTTGAATCCTATTAGGTATAGGACTCCCAAAAACCACAAAAGTATAATTTTAAAAGTTATTTTCCTATTTTATTTTAAGGATTTTTCTTTAGGCCAGAAATGGTCTTTAATAGGTAAAAATTATTTAACTGTTTCAAAAATATTTGTCAAAATTCACAGAGACTCTCAGGACATATATTGTCCATATATAAGAGTTTCTACACATGGTCATGTTCAAAATATTGGGCAAACCCCTCAGAAACCCTTTCTGGATATTTCAAGCTTTTGAAATATTTACAAATGAAATATTCTCTAAAAATTCCAGGGAAATCATATCATGTCAAATATGACATATTTGATGATCTTGCCAAGCCTCATGCCTTGGGGGGCAAGAAAACATCATCAAATCCCCTCAAAACCATGTCTGTCCATTTTGAAGTTTGAGCAACTTTACATTGCCAAACTTGTCCAAATGCTCTCAAACTTGGTACAAATGCTACAATGGTCTAATTATGCATCTAGTCCAAATGGCACAAGTTTTGGAGAAGGGTAACTTGATCAAAGTGCCCCAAAATTATTTCTGTTTAGATTCAAATTTGAACAACTCTACATAACCAACTTTTTACTTGTGACCCCAAATTTGGTGGACAAGCCCACAACCCCAAATGATGACACTACACCAAGTGGTGCATCAAGAAGGGAGGATTTGCATGACTAAATCTTGGAAAATCCATTTCTGTTGATTTCTAGGGTTTACAAAAGTTGCATTGGCAACTTTGCCCAAATGAGCTCTAATTTGGTGAAAGGGCCTAATTATATGTGCCATTTCATCCTGTGGAGTCTCATGCCAAATTAAACCCTTTTTATTGACCAAACTTACATCAAACACCTTCTGCTATTTTACCAAAACCTCTGTTTTGACCGCTTCCACTATTTCCCATTGCCTTAAGTTCTTACCACAACACCTCCAAGACCTCTTCTACCTCCAGTAGCAATGGCTGCACAACAGCTCAATGATTCAGGGGGTAAAACCCCATTTTACATCTCTGGACAGCCCCTTGCACCCTTCTCTCTCAACCCTCTCTCCTTCTAGAAGCCCTCCAGAGCATCCAATGCCAATTCCTTGTTGTTTATTGCCTCCCTTATCCTCTAGACACTGGTGGCCACGACCACAGGGCGTAAAGAATGCCCATGCCGGCCATACGCGTGCTCTGGAGCACGCTACAGTGCGCTCTGGCACTGTAGCCGCTCCTGGCCAGGCGCCTCCGACCACCTCGGGCCTCCCCCTCGCGCCAGCCGAGGCGCCTCGACGTCCGGGACAAGCCACGGCTGTGTCCTCCTCCTCCTTCTCCCTCCTATGGCCTCCCTCGCACGCGCACCGGCTGCCCACGCGCTCCAATCATCGGCCTCACACGCGCGAGCCTCTGGAGCCTTCCCCCGCTCCTTCCCTTCCCTTCTCTAGACGTGGACCTCGTCCATGAACAACCTGGACACTCCCACGAGCGCCCTCGCGGCCTCTGGTCACGCCCGTGACCTCGTCGGCGCACACGTCAGTGGTGGATCGGCGCTCGGCTATATAAGCAGGCCCCAGGCCGCTCCAGCAGCACCAACCTCCCGCACTCGCCTCCTAGAGCACTCCCGCATCTCTCCCTAGCCATATAGGGGCTTTTGTGCTCGGGATCGATCGGAGCCGCACCGCCTTGGGTCGCTGTCGATCTAGGGGTATACGCCTCCTCCGCCCCCACTCTCACTCGATCTGGAACCACCAGGCCTCACTGACCCTTTGCCCTCTCCTTTCCCTCTCTGTTGCAGTCGGAAACAATCGAAACAACCACCGCTCGACGCCCCTCCATCGTGCATCCTCGTCGTCGATGAACCCGACAGCTCCGGCGACCGCCTCCACCACGAACCGAACGGCGACTCCACGCTGACTCCATCCCTGCCCTCTGCTCGCTCTGTCGTGCCCTGCATCGCCGCCGGTGAGCTCGCCGGCCATCTGGACACAGGTTAGGGAGGACATGCGGGCCCCGCCTGTCAGCCTCATTTCACTCTCGCCTCCCCTCTCTCCCGCTGGAAGTTGGGCCCCACCCGTCAGGTTTAAACCTAGCGCACACGCACCGCTCGACTCGCCCGGGCCGAAAACCATCTGGGTGTATGCACTGAGGCAGTTCTGGCCCAGTTGCAGAGTGGAATTTTCCTTTTTCTTTTCTGTAGATTTTTAAAAAAATCTACAGGATAAAATAATTATCCAAAATAATTTATTCCAACTCCTAAAATCTTGTAATATTCCAACCTATTTAATGATGTTACTTTCACACATATTCATGAACCTTTTCTGTTTTGTTCAAATCAAATTCAAATTTGAAATATAAAACCTCTGTTTAAAAATCCATTCACCCTATTCTGTCACTCCAAATCCAAAACTGAGATTTTTGCCTTCTTAGTTTTTCTTCTTGTATTTGATAATAATAGGTTGACATTTTTATTAGCACTTTGACTTTTCTGTTTTTATTATTGTCTTATTTTTCCGTTATTTTCTTGCGACGATTAGATACCGTGTTTGACGAAGTTGCTGAAGAAGAAGTAGGAGAAGGACTTGAAGGCTTTGAAGACCTAGCCAACCAAGGCAAGCAGCCCTTTGACCATGTCTATGAAACTCATTTTTTTACGCATTTCATATAGCACTTATTGTCAATGGCCCAGAATCATGTTGGGATGATGACCACTTATGTGGGTCACCTTGTTTTTTCCTATTGAAACTTGCATCAAGCATGACCCTACCTTCCTATGAGGGTTATGCGGGTGGGAGTAGATAGGTCGCTATGGTAGTGGCTATACAAGTGGGATGGGAATATGCATGATGGTGGAAGCATAGTACTTTCAAAAGACTTTTCAAAAACCCTGTCGGGTGTCACTTATGCCTGAGGGGGATGATGAGTTGGGTAACCACTTGATGATGAAGTGGTGTACCGAGACAAGTGTGTGTGTTTGCTTCAAAACGGATTGGTTTAAGTTGCGTCCGTTATTCCAACCTTATATGCGCAACCACTCTACCCTTATATGGGAAAGGGCATTATTGATTACCTAGGCCGATACTAGCGTGGTGCCCACATTACTAGTGACGGGGGTGACATGATGTCACTCTTGGGATGGGGTCATGCTTCATTAGGCGGCCATGACTGTTTTCACAGGGCACCGGACACACCGTTGGTACCCCGTGCCAGTGGTATGTGATGAATATGGGAGCGAGGCTCCGTAATTTTAAGATGTGAAATGTTGGGCACGGGGGTTGCTACCAATTGAGTGGACTCCATGTTAGTGTCATCTAGGGAAAGATAGTGGTCGGGTGCTTACCCCGGTTACTTGAGGTACCGCGGATCGTGGATGACACAGAAGTTCCCCGGATCTTGTGGGTAAAGTGTGCAACCTCTGTAGAGTGTAAAACTATTCGAATAGCCGTGTCCACGGTTAAGGACAGTTGGGTAATCGCTCTTGGGCTAGGTCCAATGTTTGCGAAACCTCGTGTGTGTGGGGGGGGGGAGCACCGTTTGAATTAAGTCAAAAGACTTGACAAGATGAAAGAGATCAAAACTTGGCTATGTTGATATCTATAACCTATTCTCTTATGATGCATGCTTCACTAAAAGGGTAGTCCATGATATTGCACTCACACATTTGCTTTATGCAAACATACCCTATTTAGTGCTATATCATAACTTGTCATACTTGTTCCAAAAACATGTCTTGCTTGCGAGTACAGTCAAAGTACTCATTGGCTTGCCATTGGTTATTTAATTGGCCAGGCATGGAAGAGTAGGAATTTGAAGAAGAGTTCTATGGAGACGAACATGCGGACTAGGATGCTTTCCCAGACAGAATGCCTGTAGGGTTAAGGCAGATGGCATGGGTTCTACTTATCTATGAAGACTTCCGCTATTCGAGTTTACATGCTATTCAGCCCACAAGGCTTTATCTATGTAAGACTTGGCCATAATGGTCATAATTTGTGTAAGACGGTATGTATGGCTGTAAGACTCTTGTTATTCAGCTTCTGTGTTTTCAATGAGCATTGATCTCTAGGATCACTATACATGTGCATTCGGTGATCTCGACTTACAAGTCGGGGTCCCCACAGACTACCCGTGCACAAGTAAGGGGTAAAAAAGAGTGCCTCTACTTTTGTACACCGACAGCCGGCCTCCATTAATGCAGGTAATGATGGTCTTTTGTGCCTGCAGGGACTTGTCAAGTGACGCAGTCGCTGAGGCTGCGTGGGGAAGTGGGGACGCCCACGTCAAATCAATCGCCATGCGTCAATCAAGGCCGCATGCTTTTGGGGCCGGCGGCGCTTTGTACTTGACCCTTGGCTTCGGCGCGAAGCCAAGCCCGAGCGCACCTTGGGCCCGGGGGCTACTGTCGGCGTTCTGGGAACAGGGGTACCCAGACTTGCTTGCCTGCAGCCCAGGGTGTGGCTCATCAGGCGGCCTTGTACGGCCCAACCTCTTCGGCAACCACTCAATACCCTCGCGAGGGGCCGAGCCTCGCGAGGCGGATGATGCAAGACATCCCGTCGGGTGGCCTCACTAGGCTGACTCTTGAGGATCGGAGATATCAAGGCAAGGGGCACCACGTGAGGTCCTCGTGATGTGAGTAGTGACGACCAAGGCCAGGTGGGCGCCAGCGGGCGCATAGTGCCAGTTTCCTCTTTTGTGCTAAAGGAGCATGTGTAGGCGACGAGTCCCAAGGCTTCAGGCAAAGGTTTCCATATCGGTGCAACGAGACCAAGACCAGCAGGACGGTAGAGCGGAGGTCATCGCGGAGCCCATGGCGGCGTCACCACCAGAGCCTTTGGCAGGCGAAGACCACCTTTTGTCAGGATAGCTTGTACTAGCTGTCCCCCTTCAAATTTGGCCGTTGTGGGATCCCTTCCCGCTCAATATTTGGGGAGAGGACCCAGGCCACTATAAATAGGACTAACCACCACCATTGATCTCATCTTGAGTTGATCAGATAGAAGGCCACAACCCACAAGCTCACTAGAGCACAAGAACACCTCTCCTCAGGGGGCAGTTCTCCCCATGTACTAGTTCTTCCTCAGCGTACAAGGCAATCCACCACACCACACTGGATTAGGGTATTACACCACAACGGTGGCCCGAACCAGTATAAACCTTGTGTCCCTTGTTCTTTGGATCTGACGAGCTAGGCCTAGGGATCGGCGAGTAGATGAGCTAGGGCGGAAGGAGAGATCTTCGTGTGCGCCCCTGAGTTCGAACCACAAGGGTTTTGCCGGAACCCAAGATCCGACAGAACTCGATCACACCGATTTGGAATTTTCGGTCAGACCAAAAATCGCATGTGCAATGGCCTAAGCCAAATCAGTGAGACTGATTTCTACAACTCGGTCGGTCCGAGATGAGTTCGGCGGAGACCTAACCCTAAATTTTCAGATCAAATCTAATCTAAGGATGTTTTTTCAATGGATAGATAGTTTGCATACGTGGTAAAGATCATGGCAAAGTAGTGTGCTATGAATCGAAGTTAAAGGAATAGCACATAGAGTCGAGCCCATACCCTAGTTTGGCCGGAGTTCGCTACGACGGCAATGGCGACACAGATTTCCATTGACGGCGATGGAAACCAGCGGCGGGAGGTCGCTGGAGGCCAGGAGACGATCCGGAGACTCGAGGAGGAAGAGCAGGAAACACGCGCGGGCTGAGGAGTTTGTATATTTTTTAAAAATCTCACTCGTGGGTATATATATCCCGACCCTGTCGGTGTGACCGAGTGGAACAACTCAGTGGCACCGAGATGCAGAATCGCAAGCAGTTACTGCACCTCGGTGTGATAAAAATGTTCAACTCGGTTGCACCGAGATTGAAAACCTAGATCAACTTAGTGAACTCGGTGTGACCGAAGTGGATGACTCGGTCATACCGAAATGCACAAAGAGGTTTTGGAAGTTTAAGTCTATGACGAATCGGGGACTCCGAGTGATCCTCACACAGAGTGGTTTGAATCTGACTTGATCAAACTTTGTGATGTAGCATGAATAGAGTTTGAGATAAGAAAAGCATAGATAGCTAGAGGAGGTTCTTAGGCATTTTTGTCCATCCATTTGGCAAAAGATAAAGAGCCAAACAATCAAAGCAACAAATGGATGTCCTCGAATGAGTAAAATATGCATCCAACATGCTCACACAATAAGATGGCAAATGAAATATGTGACAAAGCGTGCACAATCACTCTAGCATTTATCAAGCAATTTGGCGATGACTAGGTCATCTATATATGAGTATATTGACTTAGGAGTCAAATGAGAATAGTTGATTATAGGTCATACTCATTGTTTAAGCACAAGTGGGGTTACCACTTTTACATAAAGCATTGTTGTGTTCACATCATTAGAGTTGCTTTTGCTCAATTGATTAGAGTAAAGCTCCCCCTAGATGTGATATCCCCCCTATGATGGATGAACTAACCTTGGATTTTGTGGATGATGACTTCATGTAGATGTTGAAGATGTGGATGCTCAATGTTGAGTAGATCATTTGGATCAATCCATTGGAGTGAGTTGCACTTTCAATACCTACACGCGTCAGTCCCACGAGGAACAAACAAGGATATCCATAGACATAGAGTGATGTTCACACAAGATGATGTCCATGAAAGCATTTGGTTGCCTTGTCCCTTGTCTTACCAGCAAGAGGGTTTGTGACTCCTTGAACTAGTCCAAGATATGGAAGTTGTTTGCACTTGTCCTCGCCAAAATGATATGAGTGAAGTATGTTGGCAGAGTCACACTCAAGAACTCTCTAGTTCTTCTTCTTCGGGATCCACACCATCTTGATGCAAATCCTTGGAGTTGTAGTCGTACTTGATGAAGAAGAACTCGATGTATTCTTGGGTACCCACTTGACCAAGGCCTTGGGAGCTTCTTCAAATTCGTCAATATCCTCTTGAAGCTTGTCCTTGCCCTTTTGCTTATGGTCTAGTGGTGGAAGATCATCTTGAGCTTGTGTTCCTTGGAAAGAATTAGGGTCATACTTCTCTTGTTGAGGAACAAACTTCCTCTTGGGGTATTGATCTTCTTCCCACTCAACTCCGTTGGATTGAAGTTTCATTCAAAACCAATACCTTGATTCTTCCGGTGTCTTCCTTGCTTGCGTACAATCTCCTCAAATTGCTTACTTCCGGAAAGGCTCTAGTAAACACCTTTCTCTATAGTTCCCTTCAATAGACTATTTTCTTGCTCAAGTGTAACTTGGCTAAGAGAATCATTAGTGGAATCCAGAGTACTACTAGAAGCAACAATATTTTATTTAGCATGATTATTGTTACTACTAGATGAAGAATCTTTCTTGTTCTTGTTTCTACATTTAACTTGTGGCATGTAAGTAGACAAGAGTAAACGTTTGGCAATTTACGAAGAACTTTGCTTGTGAAGATCATCATTGATTGCTTTTAAGAACTCATGCTCTTGCTCAAGGTTGAGCTTTTCAAAGCGTAACTTCTCATGAGTCTTTAAAAGTTCTCGATGATCTTCCAAGGTAGTTTCATGGGCTAACTTAAGAGTGTTTAGTTCTTTAGTTAGACGCTCAATCTCCTTCTTATCATCGTCATTCGTTTTACCTTGATTAGCATGATTAATAGCAAGTTCATCATAGTTTTCATAACTAAAGTTGTCAACAAGTAAATCATCATCTCCTAGCAAATCATCTTCAGCACTATTAAAATAAATATACTCGAGGTGTGATACCTTAGGGCGTTTAGCCATGAAGCATCTTCCAATTCCTTGATTTGGTGAGTCAAATATGTCATAGGAGTGGGATGACACAGGAGTGTCGGGGAAACTGACCACCCACGAACACCTATGGGACCGGAGCCCCTTCTACGTTGCGGTAAGGGAGCGGAGGGAGCACGAAGAGCAGATCGAGGAGCACACGCGGGCAGTTTACCCAGGTTCGGGCCGCGCGGACGCGTAAAACCCTACTCCTTCTTTGGTTGTATTGAGTTCTCGGGCTCGGGAGCTCGGAGATCTACAGTACCAACTACACCGAGCGAGGGACTGAGCAAGTTTCTGGGATCGAACCCTCTCTACGTTGTGCATGGGCCTCCTTTTATAGCTCAAAGGGGTCACCAACAGGTGTCGACGTAGAGGAGGGTAAAAGTGTAAATTTGGTGGTAGTTGTAACAGTGCATGAACGGTGTATGAACAGTGGTCTTCACCTAACTCTGACGGTAGGGGACAAGGGCATTGAATGCCCGTCGCCGTCGCCCCAAAAGCGTCCGTCCATGCGTCTCCGTTCGCCACGGCGATGGCTTCGTCACTACGGCTCGCTAGCGTGTCCCTTAGGCTGCACAGCCATCTGCCACGTGCCCCTGGAAGGGCCCCAGGGCGACGCGTGGCCAGATGAGCTGGAGCGCAGGCACACATCATGATCCTTCCCCGGCAAGCACCTTGCCGGGGTCGCAACCTTGCCGGGCCCGGGAGCTTGCCGCTCTCCGAGGCCCGTCGTGGCGCGTGATGCGCCACGATATATCTTCTGAAATGTTATCCTTTGGTCTTCCTGGCAAGCTCCTCTTGCCAGGGTCTTGTGAAAAATAGGATGGTCCTGTGCTTGGAACAGCCTTCCCGGCAAGCTCCTCTTGACGGGGCCTTGATCTTCTGACTTGTATACTTTGTTCTTGAATGGCTTAAAGGGGTCTAGAGTGGGCTTCGGCGGGCGCGTGGTGAGCCAGATCATGGGACGCTGCTACTGCCCGTGCACAAGTCGGGATACTAAGGTACCCCTACTTTAGTACACCGACAGCAGCCCCCGGGCCTGGGCCACACACGGTGCCGAGCGCTGTTGGACCAGGCCCTAAACAGTGCACGGGCACACGCGGCCCACGGCGCGCCGTTTCCCACTCCGCCTCAGCCGCATCTCTCCCTAACGGCACGCGTCGATTGCGGCGTCGTGGGAGAGATCGTGGCCTGCTTCTTTAATGAAAAACGCAAAACGTCCCCCACTTCCCCCTTAAAAGCACAGGAAGCAGGGGCAGTTTCCCTCCATTACCTTCATTTCGCCTTGAATCTCCAGAAACCCCCGCCGCTCTCTGCCTCCCCTCAGGTCGATAGAGAGCCGAGCTCCACCCTTCCTCCGCCGTCCCTAGCGTCCGCGGCGCCGTCGACCTCCCCGCCTCCCTCCTTGCCGCCCCCGCCATGGCTCCGAAAAGCGACAAGGCGAAGAGCGACAAGGCGAAGAAGGAGAAGTCCGAGCAGGCGGCGAAGCTGGCAGCCATGCGGAGAAGGAGGGTGGTCTTCCCGCCGAGGCTCGGTGCGAGAGAGCTGCGGGACAAGTATTACTTGTTCTAGGCGAGGGAGACGAAAGCTCATCCCCGTACCTGAGTCCTCCCCGCCGTCGCCGTCGACATGTTCCCGGGAGGTTACTTCTATTTCGCTGCATTCTTCCATTGCGGTCTGTGTCCCCGTATTCGGAGTTCTTTTGTGATGTGATGAACACGTACGGGCTCCATCTCTTATATTTCACCCCAAACGTCGTTCTCACCCTTGCCGTTTTCGCACATCTGTGCGAAAACTACGTCGGGGTCCACCCAAATGTAGCTCTTTTCCGCCACTTCTTCACGCCTAGAGTAGAGTCCGGATCCCCGCTCTCCGGCGGCATCTCCTGGATCTTCAGGCTGAACAAGAAGGAGGCGTACTTGAAAGGAGAGCTTCGCGGCAAGTGGGAGGAGTGGAGGGCCGATTGGTGCTGGGTTCTGGAAGATGCGCCCGAGCCGTTTACCTCGCCGCGCCAAACTGCAATAGTGCGCGGCAAGGATTGGAGCGATCTGGCCCTGGAGGACGACAAGTTGGAGACTGCCCTCATTAGGATCCTTCGTCTCCGGGCCGCCAATCTGACTGTAGGTGAAGTTGGGGCCGATTTCCTCCGCCGCCGCATTGCCCCTCTGCAGGAAAGGAAGAGGCCCGCTTGGGAGTTTGGCAACGCGGCAGACCGCATGAGGCTGCGCCCCGGGTTGAACTACAATTTCACCGTCTTGGAGCTGAAGGGGATGGTCCGGGAACTGTTTAAGCATGACCCCAAGCACCTGGAGTGGTTCAGACCGTCGGTGGGAGTAGTGCCGTTGTGCAACAACACTGCCCTCAGTTCCATCCGCGCGGTGATGCCTGCGTGCGACTCCCACGGGGTCGTCCCCACTTGGCTGGTGCCCTCGGCGGAGACCGTGCAAGCCTTCTTCGACAACCTGGTCGAAAAGCCACGCAACACCGAGGAAAATAAGGGCCTCACCCGGGAGACCACCGACCGGGACGTAGCATACATTGCCTCCAGAATGGAGGAGGCCGCCGCAGCTGTGGCTGCGGGCGAATTTGGATACACCGTGGACGAGGCAGAGGCAGCGGACGCAGTGAGCCAAGCCGAGGAGGCGGAAATCCTCAAGCTGCTGAAGATTGCGCCCGAGGAGTTTGCCGGGGAGCCTGCCGGGAAGCCTGCCGGGACGAGTGGTGCTGCCGGGCAAGGCTCTGAGTCCAGTGAGCCCGCCGAGGAGGACGCCGAATCGGGCGATTCCGACGAAGACTCGGGCGGGTGACTGAACCTCGACGACGACGCCTCCTCATCCTCGGAGAACTCTCCGCCACCACCAAGCCCTCCGCAACAACAGAAGAAGCGCCCCCGCAAGGCCGCTGAGATGGCGAGGCCACAGGCGCCTCGACAACAGCCGAAGCGCCGTGCGATGCGCGCCACCACGACGAGCGAGGTCTTCAAGGAGGCGCCCCGTGCTCGAGCGACAAGCGAAGGGGGATCTTCCCGGAGTGGCTCTGGTGCCCCTTCTGCCCCTCGGTCCTCGGCGACGACTGGTGCTGGGTCTTCACAGCCCACAGCCTCGGAGCCCGCCAAGCGCCCGAGGGAGCCTTCTCCTCCAGCTCCTCGCGCTGGAGCGCGCCAGGCGGAGTTTGACTTCTCCGCCCTCAGCTCCGACGAAGAGGAGGAAGAGTAAGTACTTGCGATTTTTATTTCCTTTGATTTTGTCTTGATTTTTCTTGCTTGGTTCTAACTCTGATCTTGTTTGGTTTCCAGGACCTTGACCAAGCGGATGGCGAAGAGGGCCAAGATCCCTGTGGTTAAAATCGAGGACGACGAGCCCGTCGCAGCGGCAGGTGACGCGCCAGCGGCAGGCTTGCCGGACCAGCCTGCTGCTCCGGAGAGCAGCCCCCAGCGCAGCCCCCGGCGTAAGCTTTGCGTTCACTTTTCTGCTTGATGGGCGCGCTTGAGTTTTTAATCCATATTGATGTCTTGTTGCCTTGTGTAGAAGTGGAGCCGCAGCCGCAGGAGCCCTAGGAGGTCGCCCCCGACGAGCCGCTTGCTCCACCCTCCCCGCCAAGGATGAGTTCCCCGGCGAGGGACATCGCCCCACCAAGGACGGGTACTCCGCCAAGGGAGTGTACCCCGCCAAGGGCGAGCAGCCCGACAACGGTGAGCACCCCGCCAAGGGAGGGCGCAAGCGGCCCTCCGCCAACAGGAGCCACAACTACGCCGCCAAGGGAGGGCTCCCCGTCGAGGGACCCCGTCATCGAAGAGGCCCGCACAGGTAAACCCGTGTACTTTCTTCTTCTTGAATTCTTCTTTTTTGGATATTTGCTTGACAAATCTTTCTTTTCTTTTTCTTCTGTTGCTAGACCCGCCCGCCCTGGAGCCGATGGAGACGGAAACCATCACCGAGGAGGAGGTGCGCGGCGAAACTGGCGACGGCACCGCCGCGGAAGGAATGACTGGTGCCGACGAGCCAGCCGCCGAGGAGACTGCCCCAGCCGCCGATGCCGCGACTGGGGAAGGGAACGGCGACCATACCGCGGGCCCAGCGGCCGCGGGAGCGCCGGACGCTGCACCGGCCACCGACCCCTCCGCCTCCGCACCTGGGTCGGGCGTATATCTGGAGGCCGCCAACGGGGTGTTCATCCAAGTCCCGTGGGCGTCCTCGTCAAGGGCACCAGCGGAAGGGGAGACCTTCGACGGAGAAGTTCTCGCCTCCGCTGGGTTGAAGGTTGTCGACGCGCCCGGCAACAGCGACGAGCCCGAAGAGGAGAAGCTCCTGCGTTGACTCTTGGGTTTGTACCGGGCCAGGCAAGCCAAGCTGGAGTCCCGAGAGGCTCTGGCTGCCAAGGCCGGCGTTGATTTGGAGAAGCGTGCTGCGGAGCTCCGTGCCGCCAACCAGGCGGCCCTCCGGAACTTGGCGGAGGAGCGCGAAGAGCTTGCCGGAGCCCACCAAGCATTCCTCCTCGAGAAGGCCGAGGTGGAGGAGCAGCAGCGACTGGCCGCCGAGGAGCTGTCCCGGCGGGAGGGAGCGCTCAACCAGCGGAAGGTCGACCTCGACAGCCACGAGGACGACCTCACCGCCCGTGAGCAGGCCATTGGCGGGGCTCTGCAGGAGGCGAGGGATGCCGCCGCTGCCGCAGAGACCGCCAAGAGGGATCTGGAGGCCAGGGTGGCACAGATGGAGTTGAACCTGAAGGCGAGCGAGGACAGGGTCACTGCGCTCAATGTGGCGCGGGAGAAGGACGCCCACACCAACTCGGAGCTGCAAATCCGCCTCTCCGAGAAGGGCTAGGAGCTCAAGGACGCCACGGACTCCATCGCCGACTTGGAACTGAAGGTTTCCACCCTCACTGACTCGCTCGACGCCGCCCGGGACCGCGAGACGAAGCTGAAGGACGAGCTCCACACTGAGAGGCTCTTGCTGGAGAGCGCCGCCGTCTCGCAAAACAACTTCCAGCGGACGGTGGAGCAATGGACTGAGGAGCTCGTCGCCTCCGCCGCCAACATCGACATGGAGATGATGGCGTTGAGGGCGGAGCACCTCGTGTACTCCCTCGACGAGAGCCTCCCCCACAGCGCCAAACTGAGTCTGTTCTTCAGGGGAGTGGCGCCGGCGCTCGCGCGGCTACGGGAGAGGATCCCCACGCAGCTGGCTGACGAGGCGCGCCAGCTTTGCATGGGTACCATGGAGCGGGTGTTGTCGAAGATTGTCTACCGCAACCCTGGGATTAACCTCGTCAATGTCCTCCGGACCCTACCTCCCGAAGCCGACCAGGAGGCGCTGAAGGCACAGGTCGCCCACATCGTGGCTAAGGCGGGCAAAATCCAGAGGGTCGACGGGGACCGTAGAGACTAGGCTTCTTTCTTCCTGCTTCCTTTGCCGCTGTCAATTAAGTCATAGGCAATAGTTGGTTAAAACAGCGGCAAGCTATCTTGTAATATATACTTCATTTTGGATATCAATGCAGTGTTATCTCCCTTGCTTTAGTCCTTTCACTTTGTATGCTTTTCACCCTACGCTTTTTAGGGAACTTGCCGGCAAAGGAACCCTTGCCGCGAGCGCTGAGTGCGGGACTCTTAGCAGCCTGCTGGCAATGCCCTCGCTGGCAAGAATCCTTGCCGCAGCTAGTCGCAGCACACTTAGGTTGTTGAGCGAACTCGAAAACGAAGTAAGGGCGCGACACTTGTCGCAGCTCACTTAAGCCGTTGAGCGTGCTCGAAACAAAGTAAGGGTGCGGCTAGCCATAGGTAGGTTCCTCCGCGCACAGGTTTTCCATACAAAGTGTGGCTGTTCAAGGAAGACAACTAAAAGTTTTAAAAATTTGAACTGCTCAAATTCTGGTAACTTAGCTTTCACGGATTGTTCGCTTCCCGGCAAGGCTTTCCTTTCTTGAACAACACTTGGTCCATGTCGTAACTTAGGTTTCATGGATTGTTCGCTTCCCGGCAAGGCTTTCCTTTCTTGAACAGCACTTGGTCCATGTCTCCATCTCCTCCCCCCCCCCCGGCAAACTTGTGCGCGAGGAACACTTCTTCTGCTTAAGAGAGAAAGGAAAAGAGGAGGAAACACAAGTACGGAGCCTTGTGGCTTGTTGTTGCTTACCGGGGATGTGTGCTGCACAAGGTGTCAGATGACGCATGAAAGTAAAAAGAAAAGCATCAAGTGACAAACAGTGCGAAGCACAAAAGTTTTTCTGATTCACGGGGTCTGCGCCCGGCTTTGTACAAAGGGTTACATGCGACAGCGGCAAGACTTGTACAAAAGGTGGTTGCCGGAGCGGATCACGGTAACCGCGCCTTATGGGTGAAACTTGCGAAGATGCTCTATGTTCCAGGAGTTGCTCACCGGTAAGCCTTCTTCGGTCTCAAGGCGGACAGCGCCGGGCCTTGTGACTTGTCTCACCCGATAAGGGCCTTCCCACTTCGGCGTCAACTTGTTGGAGCTCTTGGCGGACTGAACGCGCCGAAGAACAAGGTCGCCTTCCTCGAGACTCCTGGCCCTGACGTTGCGGCTATGATAGCGACGCAAGGCTTGCTGATATCGAGCAGCTCGTACAGCAGCCTGGAGACGTTCCTCCTCGAGGAGCAATGCGTCATCTTGCCGCAGTTGCTCTTGCTCGAGCTCGTCGTAAGCGAGCACTCGAGGAGACCCGTATACGAGTTCCGTGGGGAGAACTGCCTCTGCTCCATAGACAAGAGCAAAGGGTGTCTGTCCGGTGGCTCGATTTGGTGTCGTCCTGATTGACCAAAGAGCCGCCGGCAACTCCTCTATCCAGTTTCTTCCGCACTTGTGCAGCCTGTCGAAGGTTCTTGTCTTGAGCCCGCGCAGCACTTCAGCATTTGCCCTCTCTGCTTGACCATTGCTCCTCGGGTGAGCAACAGAAGCAAAGCAGACCTTGGCGCCAAGGTCTTGGACGTACTGCATGAAGGTGCGGCTTGTGAACTGTGTGCAGTTGTCGGTGATGATCCTGTTAGGGATTCCGAAACGGCAGACGATTGACCTGAAGAACCTGACTGCTGACTGTGCTGTCACCTTCCTCACTGGTTCCACTTCTGGCCACTTTGTGCACTTGTCGATCGCAATGTACAAGAACTCAAAGCCCCCGATGGCGCGGGGAAAGGGGTCGAGGATATCGAGCCCCCAGACCGAGAAGGGCCAGGATAAAGGGATTGTCTGGAGATCTTGAGCTGGCTGGTGAATTTGCTTGGCATGGAACTGGCACGCTTCACACTTGGTTACTTGTGCAGTTGCATCTTGGAGGGCTTCCGGCCAAAAGAACCCTTGCCGGAACGCCTTCCCGGCAAGTGCTCTTGCGCCAATGTGGTGGCCACATATGCCTCCGTGTATCTCTGCCAACAGCTTCTGTCCGTCTTCCCTGGAAATGCACTTGAACCTGACACCGTTGAGTCTTCTTCTGTACAGTTCGTTGTCGACGAATTGGTACATACTTGACTGTCTGGTTATTCTTTCTATCTCTTCTGGTTCTTCGGGAAGTTTTCCAGTTTGAAGAAAACAGACGATTTGATGTGCCCATGCTGGAGCCTGGGGATCAACAACAAGGACTAAAGGCGTCAGTGCTGCTGCGGGAACCTCAGCTTCTACGGCAAGAACCTGTGGCTCTGCCGGAGCTGAGGGTTCCCCGGCAAGCCTGCCGGGGCAAGGCTTGTCGGGAACGCCTGCTTCAACTGTACAGACTCTTGGGTCTGCAGGAGCAGACTGTTCCTCAGCATCTTGGTTGCTGATCTTGGGGACCTTGGCGGCGGCTTCGGGGAGATCCGCCGGCAAGTAGTCGCCGGAGACCAACTTCCTCTTCTTGCTTTGCCCAACTGACGGAGTAACGGATGGCTGAGTTAGCTTGAGCACGAAGGTCCCTGGTTCCACAGGTAACTTCATTGCAGCACACTTTGACAGGCCGTCAGCAATATCATTCTGAGCTCTTGGAACGTGCTCCATCTGCAGGGCTTCAAAGTGTTCTTCAAGCTTCCTCACTTCATCGACATAAGCTTCCATCAGAGGGCTCTGGTAACTCTTGTTTACTTGTCTGACCACCAACTGTGAGTCTCCCCGTACAATCAGCTTCTTGATCCCAAGTTCGGCCGCAATTCTGAGGCCGGCAAGCAACCCTTCATACTCGGCAGTATTGTTCGTCGCTTGCTCCTTGGGAAAGTGCATCTGAACAACGTACTTGAGGTTCTCTCCGGTGGGCGCTATGAGTAACATGCCAGCACCGGCGCCTTGCAGCGAGAAGGCACCATCGAAGTACATTATCCACTTTTTGCTTGCTTCTTGGACGGGGATACTTGTTTCTGGAACTTCTTCATCCGATGTTGGGGTCCATTCTGCTAAGAATTCTGCCAATGCTCTGCTCTGTATCGTTGAGGTACTCTCAAACTTGAGACCAAAGCTTGACAGCTCCAGTGCCCACTCGACGATCCTGCCAGTTGCTTCTGGATTATGCAATATTCTCTTCAACGGAAAGCGAGTGACCACTGTTATCTCGTGTGCTTGGAAGTAATGGCGCAGCTTCCTTGAGGCCATGAGGAGGCCGAAAAGTAACTTCTGCACCCCAGAGTATCTTGATCTAGCCCCCTGCAAGAGGGAACTTACAAAATACACTGGGCGCTGCACCATCTTCTTTCGCACTTCTCCTTGTTCCTGCGCAGACTTGTCCTTGTCGGGGCTAGAGCCTGTCGGGGAAGCCCCCTGCTTGTCGCTGGACGCATTTGCCGGGGATGTGGGTTCCTCATCCGCCTCCATCTCCGCTACTAACGCAGCACTAACCACTTGATTGGTTGCCGCTAGGTACAGCAGCAACTTCTCTTGTGGCCTAGGTGCGACAAGTATTGGAGTGGAGGATAGGTATCCTTTCAAGTCTTGCAGCGCTGCCTCCGCCTCCGGAGTCCATTTCATAGGACCTGCCTTCTTCAAGATTTTGAAGAAAGGTAGGGCGCGTTCTGCAGACTTTGAAATGAACCTGCTGAGGGCAGCCACACAACCAGCAAGTCTCCTTACGTCCTTGACGCGCTTCGGGGCTTCAATCTGCTCGATGGCTTTTATCTTGTCGGGATTGGCTTCAATCCCCCTCTGGGACATGAAAAACCCGAGAAGCTTGCCGGAGTGGACTCCAAAGACGCACTTCTCGGGGTTCAGCTTGAGTTGTATCTTGCGCAGATTCTCAAAGGTTTCTCCCAGGTCTTGAATCAGGGTATCCTTGCTTTTGCTCTTGACCACTATATCATCCATGTAAGCCTCTACATTCCTGTGTATCTGTGGCTCAAAAGCAGTGTGCACCACCCTTGCGAATGTTGAGCCTGCATTCTTCAATCCAAAAGGCATGCGTATGAAGCAGTATGTGCCACATGGAGTAATGAATGCAGTCTTCTCTTCATCTTCCTCAGCCATGAATATCTGGTGGTAGCCTGAGTATGCATCGAGAAATGAAAGCAACTCACATCCAGCCGTGGAGTCAACAATCTGGTCGATGCGTGGCAAGGGAAAAGGGTCCTTGGGACAAGCTTTATTCACGTCAGTGAAGTCTATACAAAGCCTCCATCTCCCATTAGCCTTTCGCACGACAACTGGATTGGCCAACCATGTAGGATGGAGTACGCCTCTAACCAGGCCTACTGCTTCCAACTTCTTTATCTCTTCAGCTATGAACTCTTGGCGCTCCACAGCTTGCTTCCTGACCTTCTGCTTGACGGGCCGCGCGTGAGGACAAACAGCAAGCTTGTGCTCAATTACCTACCTGGGAACGCCGGGGATGTCAGACGGTTGCCATGCGAACACGTCGACATTAGCCCGCAGGAAGGCAACGAGCGCGCTTTCCTATTTGGGGTCGAGCGTAGCACTGATGGTGAAGCTACCACCAGTGCCGTCCTCCTTGGCGGACACCTTCTTGGTTGCCAGTGGAGCTGCCATTCCTTTCTTGCACTTGCCGGTGGAGCTCGATGGTGCGTCCTCGACGGCAGCGCAGCACTCCAAAGAGGTGTGTTGGCCGGAGTGGGCCCCAGAGCACTTGCCGGACTTGGTCTTGGTCTTCCCCCCGGGAGCTTCAGTGGCAAGTGTCTTGCTGTCTGCCGCGGCTGCTGCAGCCCGGTAGATCATGTCGGCGCAGATAAGCGCATCCTTCTTGTCGCCGGGGACAGAGATGACGCTTATCGGCCCCGGCATCTTGAGTATGTTGTACGCGTAGTGGGAAGCTGCCATGAACTTGGCGAGCGCAGGACGGCCAAGTATCCCATTGTATGGCAATGGCATATCAGCAACGTCGAACGTGATCCTCTCCGTCCTGAAGTTAAGCTTTCCGCCAAAGGTCACCGGCAGCGTGATCTTCCCCTTTGGCTTGCTCCTTCTCGGGTTGATCCCTTGGAACGTCCCGGTTTCCTCGAGCTCACTATCGGGGATCTGCAGTTTCTTGATCACAGCGGAGGAGATCAAGTTGAGGCCGGCCCCGCCGTCAACCAGCATCTTGGTGACCTTGAGGTTGCGGATAGTTGGTGAAACCAACATCGGCAAACACCCGACCGCCATTGTGCGGTCAGGGTGGTCCTCAAGGTCAAAGATGATGGGCGTGCCGGACCATTTCAGCAGCCTGCGTAACTCGACGGGTGGCTCAGCTGCATTTACTTCCCGGACCCACTGCTTGAGTTGGCGGTGGGAAGTATGCAGAGATGCACCTCCGTCGACACACAGAACTTCTGTGGCCTTCTGGAACTCCTGCTCGCTGTTGTCTCCATCTTCCATGTCCTCATCATCGTCTTCATCTTCATCCTTGTCGCGGCCCCGGGGAGGCCTGTCACCTTGCCGCTGCTTGGCCTTGCCGCGGCGTCCTCCCCGGCCGTTGAACGGCCGCTTCTTGCTGGGCTCTCCCCCGCCTCCTTGGGCCTTCTCCTTGTCGCGACGCTCGTATTCAGCCTTCTGCTGTTCTACGAGGTATTCTACCCTCTTGCAGTTCTAGAGATCGTGGCCCTTGGTGCGGTGGATCTTACAGTACTGCTTGTCGGAGCCGTCCTGCTTGTCGGCTGCCGCTACAGGGGCGGACTCCTTGCCGAAACCACCAACCTGTGTCTTCTTGGCGGGAGCCTCCTTGCCGGACTTCTCGACAGCAAGTACCTCCTTGTTCTTCTTCTTTCTATTGTTCCGCCGCCGGCTTTTCCTTGCCGGGCGGCATCCTCGCTATCTATTCCTCCTGCTCCAGTATCCTCTCCTGGGAGTCTCCTCCCCTCTTCAGCACGCGCACACTTGTCAGCCAGAGCGTAAAGCTCGCTGACGTCTCGGATCTTGGTCATCGCCATCTCCTCCCTCATCCGGCGGTTGCGCACGTTCTGGTGGAACGCGCTGATAACCGCGGCAGGGTGGACATCGGGGATGTTGTGCTGGACGCGGCTGAACCTTTGGATGTACTTTCACAGGGATTCTCCCTCCTTCTGGGCAAGGATATGGAGATCGCTCTCCTGTCCGTGGGGTTTGTGGCCGCCCGTGAAGGCGCCAACAAACTGGTGGCACAAATCCGCCCAAGAAGATATGGAGTTCTTCGGCAAGTGCATGAGCCAAGATCTGACATTTGGCTTGAGCACGAGCGGGAAGTAGTTTGCTAAGATCTTCTCGTCGCGTCCCCCGGCAGCCTGCACCGCAATGGTGTAGATGCTGAGGAACTCCGAGGGGTGTGTATCTTGCCGTCGTACTTCTCGGGTACGTCGGGCTTGAAGTTCTTCATGCTGGGCCACTGGACTTGCCGCAGCTCTCGGGTGAACGCAGGACAACCTGCCGCATACGGCAAGTCGCCTGGTTCACCGGGCGCGTGCATGTCGACAGCAGTCCTAGCGCGCTGGTCGGACTGTCTTCGGGCTTCTTGTCGACGCTCGATGCGAGTTTGAGCGCCCTCTTGCCGCCTATCATCGAGGACTTGGCGTTGATCGCGGCGAGCCCGCGGATCCGACAACGCCGTGGAGTCGTCGTCGACGTTGATCCGGCGGGGTGGCGATTTCTGTTTCCGCGGTGGGGAGTGCACGGTAGTTGCACCCCCGGCGGTCTTGTCTCCATCGGCCTTCGTTTGGTCGACTTGCCGCGGCCGTGATGTTGCCGGCTGCTGCGGCGTGTCGTTGTAGGCGAAGGCGATGAGGCTCTGGATTGTGGCCCTCCAGTCTTCGGCCTTGTCTGCCGCTGGAGAGAAGTCGAGGAGCAGTTGGGCTCTAGCAAGAGCTTCTGCTGGAGAGGAGGGAAACGGCGGCGAGCGGTGCGAGGAGCGAGATATGCTCGGACTTCCAACAGGGTTAGAAGGAGCATGGTCCCGCCCCGACGACCGTGCCTTGCTCGTACCAGCATGCTGGCCTTGAGCATCCTGCGACCCACCGGCTTGCCCCCATCCCAGCAAGCGTATGGTACCTCCGGTACCACGTCGCTGCTGGTCCGGCACCTCCTGAGAGGGACGTGGTGCGTGTACGGACGCCGAGGTCTTGGAGTTCGCCCGGTCGTCCGTCTTGTCTTTGGACTTGGCGGCGCCGCGAGTGTCTTTGCCGGCGTCCACCCTTCCGCCAGCGTCTACCCCACCAACCGTTGGTTCTGGTGCTGGCGGGATCGACGCAGACGGGCCTCCGACCTCCGAAGCCTTCTTCTTCGGAGGCATGCTGATGTAGTCGATGAAGTTGATGAAGCTGGAAGAGTTGATGAAGAATGCGCCCGCGTGAGCGCCGGATCAGGTTCGCACAACCTCGACGCCCCTACCTGGCGCGCCAAAGATGTCAGGGAAACTGACCACCCACGAACACCTATGGGACCGGAGCCCCTTCTACGTTGCGGTAAGGGAGCGGAGGGAGCACGAAGAGCAGATCGAGGAGCACACGCGGGCAGTTTACCCAGGTTCGGGCCGCGCGGACGCGTAAAACCCTACTCCTACTTTGGTTGTATTGAGTTCTCGGGCTCGGGAGCTCGGAGATCTACAGTACCAGCTACACCGAGCGAGGGAGTGAGCAAGTTTCTGGGATCGAACCCTCTCTACGTTGTGCATGGGCCTCCTTTTATAGCTCAAAGGGGTCACCAATAGGTGTCGACGTAGAGGAGGGTAAAAGTGTAAATTTGGTGGTAGTTGTAACAGTGCATGAACGGTGTATGAACAGTGGTCTTCACCTAACTCTGACGGTGGGGGACAAGGACATTGAATGCCCGTCGCCGTCGCCCCAAAAGCGTCCGTCCATGCGTCTCCGTTCGCCACGGCGATGGCTTCGTCACTGCGGCTCGCCAGCGTGTCCCTCAGGCTGCACAGCCATCTGCCACGTGCCCCTGGAAGGGCCCCAGGGTGACGCGTGGCCAGATGAGCTGGAGCACAGGCACACAGCGTGATCCTTGCCGGGGTCGCAACCTTGCCGGGCCCGGGAGCTTGCCGCTCTCCGAGGCCCGTCGTGGCGCGTGATGTGCCACGATATATCTTCTGAAGTGTTATCCTTTGGTCTTCCTGGCAAGCTCCTCTTGCCAGGGTCTTGTGAAAAATAGGATGGTCTTGTGCTTGGAACAGCCTTCCCGGCAAGCTCCTCTTGCCGGGGCCTTGATCTTCTGACTTGTATACTTTGTTCTTGAATGGCTTAAAGTGGTCTAGAGTGGGCTTCGGCGGGCGCGTGGTGAGCCAGACCATGGGACGCTGCTACTGCCCGTGCACAAGTCGGGATACTAAGGTACCCCTACTTTAGTAAACCGACAAGGAGCGATTTGGGCAACACCTTCAACTTGAGTACCTTTGTAGTCAGAGTAGTAGCTTCTTTCGGAGCGGGCATCAGAGTCGGAACCGGATACCCATTCACCAATATGAGCTTGATGTCTTCGTCTTGTGTAGCTCTTTGATGACTTGTCTTTCCTTTCAGAATCCTTGCTTCTCCAAGAGGGTCTTCATTCATAACGATCATCTGTACTCCTTCTTTCTCTTGTTGGTGATTCTTCTTTCCTACTCCTTCTTTTGGGAGAATCTTCTCTTCTTTTGTAGGGAGCCATACACTCAGTGGAGTAGTGTCCGGGTCTTCCGTAATTGTAGCAATTTCGTTCACGACTTGAAGATCTTTTGTCATTGTAGGACCTTGACTTGGAACTTCTCTCCTTGCTTCTACTCTTGTAGAACTTGTTGAAGTTCTTTACCATTAGGCTCAATTCTTCATTGAAGGTTTGTTTCTCACTTGATGATGTGGGAGCATCACATGAGGCTTTGTAAGCACCACTTGACTTGTTGTAGAGCTCCTCCTTATCCTTAAGTGACATCTCATGAGAAACAATTCTTCCAATGACTTCCGTAGGCTTGAGATCTTTGTAATTGGGCATCAGTTGGATCAATGTGCACACGGTATCCTATTTTACATCCAAGGCTCTTAGGATCTTCTTGATGATGAATATGTCGGTCATCTCCTCACTTCCTAAGCCGGCAATCTCATTTGTGATGAGAGCAAGCCTAGATTACATTTCGGCGACACCTTCACCATCTTTCATTTTGAACTTGTCAAGCTAACTTTGAAGCACATCCAATTTGGATTCCTTGACAGAGTCAATACCCTCATGCATATCAATCAAAGTATCCCAAATTTCCTTTGCATTCTCAAGATGGCTGATTTTGTTGAATTCTTCGGGGCACAATCCATTGAAGAGGATATCGCAAGCTTGAGCATTGTATTGCACATCTTCAACTCTTCTGCGGTAGCTTCACGGTTTGGTTCTCTCCCATCAAAGAATTCACCTTGCAAGCCAACACACACAATAGCCCAAACAGTGGGGTTATGTCCAAGAATATGCATTTTCATCTTATGCCTCCAACTAGAAAAATTAGTACCATCAAAGTAAGGACCTCTATAGTGGTAATTTCCCTCGGTAGACGCCATACTCTCCTAGGTTGTGAAACCAAGGCTATGATCACCAAAAGCTATGGAAATCAAGGCAAATGGAGACCTTAGCTCTGATACCACTTGTAGGATCGCAAGTATGTCTAGAGGGGGGGTGATTAGACTACTTGACCAAATAAAAACCTAGCCTTTCCCAATTTTATGTCTTGGCAGATTTTAGCAATTATCCACAAGCAATCAACCTACACATGCAATTCTAAGAGTATAGTAGCGGAATGTAAAGCAATTGCATATGAAGGTAAAGGGAGGAGTTTGTGGGAGCAAACGCAGTGTAGACATAGAGATTTTTTATCCGTGGTTCCGATAGGTGGTGCTATTGTACATCCACGTTGATGGAGACTTCAACCCACGAAGGGTAAGGCTTGCGCGAGTCCACGGAGGGCTCGACCCACGAAGGGTCCACGAAGAAGCAACCTTGTCTATCCCACCATGGCCATCGCCCACGAAGGACTTGCCTCACTAGGGTAGATCTTCACAAAGTAGGCAATCTCCTTGCCTGTACAAACTCCTTGCTTCTACTCCAAAATCTTGATGGAGGCTCCCAAGTGACACCTATCCAATCTATGAGACACCACTGTCCATAAGGTAATAGATGGTGTGTTGATGATGAACTCCTTTCTCTTGTGCTTCAAATGATAGTCTCCCCAACACTCAACTCTCTTTCATAGGATTGGATTTGGTGGAAAGATGATTTGAGTGGAAAGCAACTTCGAGAAGGCTAGAGATCAAGATTTATGTGGTTGGAATGAAATATCTTGACCTCAACACAAGTGTAGGTGGTTCTTTCTCAGAAAATGTATGTTGGAAGTGTAGGCATGTTCTGATGGCTTTCTCCACGAATGAAGATTGGGTGGAGGGGTATATATAGCCTCCACACAAAATATAACCATTACAAACAATTTAATAAACTCGGTGGGACTGAATCAGAGAACCTGGTCAGACCGATTTAGTTCATAATGTGACCGTTAGGCATTTCGGTAGGACCGATATGATCAACTCGGTAGGACCGATTTCATTATGGTTAGGGCATAACATAATGCCGGTGAGACCGATTACACAAACTCGGTAGGACCGATTTTGGTAATAAGCTAACCAGAGAGTTGGTCAGGCAAACTCGGTGGGACCGATTCGCTCATTTTGGTTGGACCGAAATGGTACAAAGGGGAAACAGAGAGTTTGCATTGCGAAATCGGTGGGACCGATCGCTCACCTCGGGTAGACAGAAACGTTACGAAGGGAAACAAAGAGTTTGAAATCCCATCTCGGTGAGACCGAGATCCCTATCGGTGAGACCGAAGTGACTAGGGTTTGTGGCAGTGGCTATGTCAACAGAACTCGGTGGCGCCGGATAGAAGATTTCAGTGGGGATGAGTTTGACTTTTGGCTTGGGACATATGTGCATGTGAGAAAGTGGTTGAGGGTTTTGGAGCATATCACTAAGCATTTTGAGCAAGAAAGCCATTAAGCAACACCTCATCCCTTTTTAATAGTATTGGCTTTCCTATGGACTCAATGTGATCTTGGATCACTAAAATAGAAAATGTAGAGTCTTGAGCTTGAGCCAATATGTGTCCTTAGCATTTTTAGGGGTCCACATTTCTAATCCACGCCATGCCAATCATTGAACTTTCCTGAAATAATTATCTTGAGATAGCATTAGCTCAATGAGCTATATGTTGTTCGTAATTACTAAAACCACCTAGGGATAGTTGCACTTTCACTCGACAGCAGCCCTGTCGGTTTTCCTAATAGGCTGCTTGACGGCCTCCTCGGCAGCAGCCTTGTCGGCCTACCCAGCAGCAGCCTCGCCGATCTCCCTGGCTGGCCCCTTGACAGGCTCCTCGGTGGCAGACTTGGCGGCTTCCTCAGACGCGATCTTGGTGGCCTCTGCCTCGGCATCCTTAGCGACCTCCTCGATAACAGTGTCGACGTCCATCTGGTCCATCGAGGGAGGGTCTGGAAATCAGAAAGGAGAATGGGGCAAAGCCAAAAATCAAAGTTCAGAACAAAGAAAAGAAAGAACCACACATGGCGGAGATAGCAAGAGATGGGAGTCAAGCAACTTACCCGTGCCGAGCTAAGAAGAAGTTGATCCCTCCCCGCCAATGTTTCTTGCCGGGATGGAGCCACCGATGCCCATGCTTGTCCCCTCTTCCTCCATGCGTGTGGGCTCGGTGGTAGATGCCCTTGCTGGTGACGCCCCTCTCGGTGGCGTAGTTGACGGGGACAGGGTGTCGGGGCGGCCCCCAGTGGCTCCTTCGGTTGTTTCTCTCCTCCTGCAAACCCAACCAGGTCAGCGCCAAGGATACACACCCCAATGCCCGTCGATGGGGAGTGAATAGCGGACTCATGCTGGGTGCTGGAGCGGGCGCGTAATGCCCAGTATGCGGCTATGTCCCCCACGTGTCGACGCAAGACTTAAGGACATAAACGCATACTAGAATGATCTCAAGTATGGTATCTTTGCACAACTCATGTAAAATTCAGGGATGAAATTGTAAAATGATAGTTGGCTTACACTCTCCACACACACAATGAATACAATAGCATACATCATCCAAATAACATCAGGGTCCGACTATGGACGAAATCCAAACGAGAAAGATACCATAAATAACACAAGCCTGGATCTTCCTAGTAGGAACCACTACTGATCGACGGGATAAGACACATAGTAACGACCACGCTCTTCATCGAACTCGCACTAAAGTTCTGGAGCTTCTCCTGCATAGTTCTCAGTGGTACCTGCATCTAGTGTGTGTTGAATCTATGAGCCACAGAGGACTCAGCAATCCCGTTCCCGGGTATCAAAACTACCAAAGCCTTAGGTGTGGAAAGGTTGTAAACAAGGTTGCAGCAGCACTAAGCACTAGCTTGCGGGTTTAGAGCGAGAAGAGAACAAGTGCCAACGATCGCCAAGTTGATCAAGAAGTGATCCTAGCTATTCACGATCAAACATAACCCCACCGTGTTCACTTCCCGAAGCCCTTCGGAAAGAGACCATCACGGTTACTCACGCAGGTAGTGCATTCATGAATAAGGTGTCAAGTTATGTACAACTGGATATTAAAAAATTCCCATCTGCCACATAACCATGGGCACGGCTTTCGAAAGATCAAACCCTGCAGGGGTGTCCCAACTTAAACCATCACAACCCCACGATCTGTGGAGTCGCAACTCCAAAGAGGGAAGACCCGAGTATTCTCGGAATCCCGTGCTCAAGATATTTCGACAAAGGTAAAACTTATTCAGCAAAGCCTCCCTACGTGCCGACAACCTGATAAGAGCCGCGCGTATCCCGTCTCATGCCATGATCGAATTGTCCAAACTTCCGGTAGGCCAAAATACTAGAGTTGCCTCTGGCGGCCACCGGCGGTTGACAGGTTTGGACCAACACTCATGAGGAGCACTGGCCCAGGTTGTAAAATAAAGTCCACGGTGTCCGGAAAGTCCCTATGCGAGGTAATTAGTTATGGCAAAAGGTAAAACCAAGGTTGGGCCTTGCTAGAAAAGGTTTAAACAGAGTGAATTATCAAGGGGGGCCCATAAACACCAACCATGTTAGGAACGCAAAATCAAGGAACATAACACCGGTTTATCGGTTCCTAGGGTGGCATGAGTGGAACAAAACGCCAAGAAAGAGGCTGAGCCTTCCACCCATTACCAATATATAGGTGAATTAGTTTAGCAGGTATTATATATTGTGATATCCCAATAACAAGTTCATCATGGAGCAAGAATCTTCAAATCATCACCTGCAACTAACAACGCTATAAGAGGGGCTGAGCGATGCATACTTAGCCAAACAACGATTTGCTAGGAAGGTGGTTAGAGTGTTTCATGGAAACAATAGGAGGGCTGACAAATAGGAATAGGCATCAAGGCAATATCTAAAGAGCGAGACATCTAGCATAGGCAAAGATAGAAGTGATATCTGGGAATGGTCATCTTGCCTGTTGATTCCACGGAGGGATCGTAACCTTGCTCCTCAAACTCAGCCTCGTAAGGAACCTCGAACTCCAAATTGTCTCCTGGCTCTACCCAACACAAGAGCACACAACGACACAATATCTAACACGGTGGAATGCACAATCAACATGATGCAAGACATATCATGGGATGCAAGTATGATGTGCGTATGCATGAGGATACTCTTGAGCCTAAGGAGAAGATGATGAAAAAGGCCTCATCTTGGGAAACCAAGCAAGCCACTGGATAGAGGGGAACATTTCAGTTGAAATCGATATAAAGATCGCCGAAAACGGATGCATGGTTTGCAAATGGCAAGCAAAACAAGATTCAAGCAAAACTGCAGTTTACAGCAACATGGCATCTTTGGAGCAAGAAATAATTATGCTACATCACCCAAACATGGAGACAAAGGGCATGGATGTGAAATAGACATGATACTTAATAAGCATGAACTTAGAGCACACCCAAAAACATGCTGGAACACAATTAAACAAGCATGGCAAGTTGCAATAAATTTACAGAATTCTCAGACTTAGTGAAAATTACATGGAATGGCAGAAATTACAACGAGTAAGCATGTTTGAAAGCTTGTGCAACTCAACTCAATGCATGGCAAGAACATGCTCATAGGAGGCATAGGGCACTATCTACATTCGTGGAAAAACTGAACTTGTTGATAACATGCTGACAGAATCATTTTATAGCATCTTGAGAGCATGAAAACAACAAGCTACAACCACTCCTCATGGCAAACAAGTGCATGGATAGCTATAGCATAACATATGCTTCAAGTAACACCCTCTGGACAACTCTAAACATGCACAACAAAGACGGTGGCATCATGGCAACACGCCATAAAAATTAACAGATTCACACTTAGCAGAAATTTAACATCACGATGACATGTTAACAAGCATGTTGCAATTATTTCAAGACATATCATGGCATGAAAATGAATCTATCATGTAGAGCACATTCCAAAGAGCAAAACTCATGTTGACGCCTAGCTCATATGACACATGGATTAATATGCACAAGCAAGACAAAACATCATCTCATAACAAGTTGAGAAACTTATCAGCCAAATGCACTTTGGCAACAGAGATAAACATGGCAATATGTCACCTAACATGAATGATACAGCAACCATCGTGTAGAGCAATTAAAAATGAAGATCATGACATATCATTCACACCATTCGGACCAACATGCACAAAGTTACTAGCTCACGAACATGCCAACAAATTTACACAAACAACAAGTGCTGAAATAGTTTCATCACGAAGCACTCTTGCCATGAATATTAAGTCAACTAGATTAACTCTAACATGCATGGAACTGATGCTAACATGTAGAGCATGACGATACAAACATTTCGACATATCATACGCGCAAAACTGAGCACCGAGCACAAAGTTATCACATGGTGAAGTAGGCAACAAAATTTAATAGATCCGGGGACTTAGTGGAATTATACCTCCGCGAAAATTCAATGCGGGACGGAGTGATTCCGGGATAGGGAGATCCGGGCGGAGCGGGGCGTTAGGATCACGGGATGGGTGGATCTGATCACACCCGGATCCAGATCCAGGTCGGCCGGAGCTCCGGCGTCGGCTCGCCGGGGAGCTCGCCGGAGTAGCTCGAGGAGGCGGCGCCCGGCGGCGGAGGATGGGGCCGGTGACGAGGCGTGCGGCGGCCGAGCTGGAGACGGCCGGCGATGGAGATGGCCAAGGCGGCGCCGGCGGTCGTGAAGGCGCGGCCGGCCGGTGGTGGAGAGGCGGCGCCGGCCAGTGGAGTAGAGGCGGCGGGTCGGCGGTGGCCGGCGGCGGCCCATGGCTGCGGCAGCAGGCGAAGGCGGGCGGCGTGGTGTGGCGTGGCACGCCGGCAGCGAAGGAGCCGGCCGGAAGGGAGGAGGTGGCCGGAGAGCAGGCGGCGGGCGCTTCGGCGGGGGCGGAAGGGCCGAAGCCGTGGGGACGGGCCCGGCGCAGCCCGGGCGCGGGCCGCGGTGGCGCGATGGGAGGTGGCAGCGGAGTGGACACATGGCAGCTCCGGATTGGCTGGGTGCGTTTCGGACGTGTCTGGCGGCGCGGGGAGGAGCTCGCGCTAGGGTTTGATCCGGATTTCGGGGAAGAAGGGTTATTTATAGATTCTGGGAGCTAGGAAGGTCCAAATGGGGTGCTGTTTCGCCCACACGATCACGATCCGACGACCAAGAGGATGAAAGTGGTTGTGCTGGGTTAGTGGGCTGTTGTGGAGGGGGTCTTGGGCCAAAAGGAAGAGGAGCTTTTAGCCCACTAGGTTAACCGTTGAAGTATCAAACGACCTCCAAACGCGATGAAACTTGATAGGCGGCCTACACGGACTAAAATAACAATGTACGACAAGTCTCACCTCATCCCGAGAACGTTTCACGGTCACATACGAAAGAAGGACTTGGGGGTGCCACGGGCACGTGTGTGAGTGTCAGAACTCGAAACGAACAACGGAAAGAAACGAGCAAGACTGGGTGTAAGTGACAACACGAATGCAATGCAATGCACATGATAACATGACATGGATGAAATGCACACACGCACACGACAAAAATGAAGAAAACCCGAAATGAAGGAAGAGACCAGAATGGAACTGATGAAGTCAAGGTTGCATATGTTGCTATAAATGGAAGTATCACATATGGGGTGTTACAAACTCTCCTCCACTACAAAAAGATCTCGTCTCGAGATCTGGGACTGAAAGAAGGAGGGATACTCGGAACGGAGATGATCTTCTCGTTCCCATGTAGCTTCTCGGTCGGTATGGTGTGACCACTTCACTTTCAAGAATTTGATGGACTTGTTGCGTGTCTTGCGCTCAGTTTCTTCAAGAATAGCAACAGGGTGCTCACGATAAGACAAGTCTTGTTGAAAATCATTCTCTTCGAACGGAATGGTGCGTTCAGGCGTCTTGAAGCACTTGCGGAGTTGAGACACGTGAAACACATCATGCACATTTGCAAAGTTGGAGGGAAGCTCGAGTTGGTAGGCTAGATCGCCTCTCTTGCCTAGAATCTTGAAAGGGCCCACGTATCTTGGAGCAAGCTTGCCCTTGATACCGAACCTCTGGGTGCCCTTCATGGGAGAACACGGAGATAGACATGGTCTCCAATGTCGAAAGCCAAGTCACGATACTTGCCGTCATAGTAGCTCTTTTGACGCAATTGTGCGGCTTTAAGATTCTCACGTATGACTTTGTACATTTCTTCGGCTTCTGAGATCAAATCATTTCCCAGGAGTTGACGTTCACCAGTCTCTGACTAGTTGAGAGGGGTACGACACTTTCTCCCATAGAGGATTTCAAAAGGAGCTTTGTCGGCACTTGCTTGGAAGTTGTTGTTGTAGGAGAATTCGACAAACGGATGGCAATCTTACCATTTCATACTGAAGGAGATGACACAAGCTCTTAGCATATCTTCGAGGATCTGGTTCACTCTTTCAACTTGACCACTAGTCTGAGGGTGAAACGCAGTGCTGAAGCGAATCTTTGTGCCCATGGCTGACTGAAAGGAGTCCCAGAACTTGGATGTGAACAAGCTTCCACGGTCTGAGGAGATCACTTGAGGAATGCCATGCAAAGAAACAATTCTGGAGGTGTACAACTCTGCCAGCTGAGCTGCGTTGAGGGATTCTTTGACGGGAAGAAAATGAGCTACTTTAGTTAGCTTGTCAATCACCACAAAGATAGCATCATTTCCCTTCTTGGACTTGGGAAAACTAGTGATGAAATCCATTTCAATGTGATCAAATTTCCACTCGGGAATAGGTAGAGGTTGAAGGAGTCCGGCTGGACGTTGATGCTCTGCCTTCACTCTTCTGCAGACATCACATTCATTCACGAATTGGGCAATCTCCCTTTTCATGCGAGTCCACCAATATTATTGCTTGAGGTCATGATACATCTTGGAGCTTCCTGGATGTATTGAGAGGAGGGAGTCATGTGCTTCGTTCATTATTTGCTTCCTGAGATCACCCTTGGGAACCACAATCCTGTCCTCAAAGAACAAGGTGTCTTTCTCATCAACGCGATAGCACTTGTACTTGGGAGTACCCTTACCAATACCATGTTTCACTTTTTGCACCATAGCATCACTGAGTTGGGCCTCACGAATTTGATCTTCCAAGGTAGGAGCAACTTCAAGATTTGCAAGAAAGCCTTGCGGAACAACTTGGAGGTTGAGCTTCCTGAGTGATTCACATAGTTGAGGTTGGAACGGTTTGAGAAGGAGACTGTTGCAATACGCCTTTCTGCTCAAGGCATCTGCAATAACATTGGCCTTGCCAGGAGTATACACAATGATTGGATCATACTCTTGAATCATTTCAACCCAACGAGTCTGACGAAGGTTAAGGTTTGGCTGCGTGAAGATGTACTTCAAGCTCTTGTGATCGGTGAAGATGTCCACTTTTCTGCCCAACAGAAGGTGTCTCCACGTGATCAAGGCATGTACCACTGCTGCTAGCTCAAGATCATGTGTGGGGTAATTCTTCTCATTTGGTTTCAGCTGACGTGAAGTGTATGCAACAATCTTCTTGTCTTGCATGAGAACCACCAAGACCTTGCAGTGAAGCATCACAAAAGACTTCATAAGGCTTGGACTCATCCGGAGGATTAAGAACCGGAGCAGAAATGAGCTTCTGTTTGAGGGTATTGAATGCCACATCATAATTAGGAGTCCACGAGTACTTGACATTCTTCGACAACAGGTTGGAAAGAGGCTTGGCAATCTTGGAGAAGTTCTCAACGAACCTTCTGCAATAGCTAGCGAGACCAAGGAAGCTTCGGAGTTGCTTGACATTCTGCGAAGGTTCCCAGTTGACAATAGCTACAACCTTCCCGGGGTTAACAGAAATGCCGTCGGCAGAGATAATATGGCCAAGATAGAGGACTTTATCCAGCCAGAATTCACATTTGGAGAACTTAACATAGAACTTGTGCTCACGGAGCCTGACAAGGACCAAACAGAGGTGCTTGGCATGATCTTCTTCATTCTTGGAGAATACCAAGATATCATCCAGATAGACGAGAACAAATTCATTGGTGTAGGGGTTGAATATGAAGTGCATCATCCGAGAGAAAGTTGGTGGAGCATTTGCAAGGCCGAAAGACATGACCGTGTATTCATAGGAGCCATAGCTTGTTCTAAATGCGGTCTTGGGAATATCTTCTTCACGGATACGAATCTGATGGTAACCCATCCAGAGATCGAGCTTTGAGAACACCTTAGCTCCATTGAGCTGCTCGAACAATTCATTGATATTGGGGAGCGGGTACTTATTCTTTATTGTCTTCTTGTTCAATGGCCGGTACTCAACGCATAGGCGTTCCGTGCCATCCTTCTTCTTGAGAAATAGAACACCACAGCCCCAAGGAGAAGTATTAGGCCTGATTAGACCCATACATTCTTGCTCATTGAGTTGTTTCTTCAGCTCCTTCAACTCATCAAGAGAAAGCTTGTACGGACACCAACATGCTGGCTCGGTACCGGGTTCAAGTTCAATGACGAATTCAACTTGACGATGGGGAGGCATGCATGGAAGCTCTTCAGGGAATACATCCTCATATTCACGAACCACCGGAATCTGAGAAATGGCATTAATCTCATCCTTGTCATTGAGAGAGAATAGCCTGATTGTGTTATCTCGAGCTGCGAAGATAATCACCTCTTCATCAGGATGAGTAAGCTTGACTTCCTTGTTTGCACAATCAATGTTTGCATCATGCTTGGAGAGCTAATCCATCCCAAGAATAAGATCAATGTCGGAGTTGCCGAGAACAACCGGAGAAACCAGCATACTATAATCGCCCATATGAATAGATATATCTAGAGCCATGTAGCGAGAATTCATTTGTATTCCCGGTGAGACCACAGTTAGAGACGTTGGCAGGTCTTGGAGTGGAACTTCATGCTTGGATGCAAAAGGTTTTGAAATGAAGGACATCGATGCACCAGAATCAAACAAAAACTTTTGCAGGAATTGAGTTAACTGGAAGATTACCAATTATCACATCAGAAGAATTCTCTACTTGAGCTGCATTCAACAAATTCACTCTTGCATACTTGGGATTGTGCTTGACAATAGCATTGCTGATAGGTGGAGGAGGCGGAAGGCGCCTTTGAGTACACTTGTTTGCATAGTGACCCTTCTCGCCACACTTGTTGCAAGTAACTTCTGAAAGAGGCCGATGATAAGGACCACTTGGTCTTGGAGCTTGGAACTGAGGCTTAGACTGATTGCTAGGGTTGGGTGGGGGGGAGAATTCACGACCACCTGAGTGCTTGTTATTGCTTGGAGGACGAAGCACTGGAGGAGGCGGTAGCCAGAACTTCTGCTGCTTGGCAACCACTTGAGAGGAAGAGGAGGAGTGAACAACATCTCTAATCCTCTTTTTGGAAGCTTCACACTTGAGTTGAGCTGCCTCTTGCTTGAAAGCCATATTGTAGAATTGGTCAAATTCATCCGGCTCGAACAAGGTGGGAGCAAGTTGGAGCTCATCTTTCAGACGACCTCGGAACTGATATATCTTGCTCTTGGCATCGGGGATGTCTTGCTTCGCATAACGGGAAAGATTCTGGAACTTGACATTGTATTGATAGACGGACATGGTGCCTTGCTTCAGGTTGCGGAATTGCTCACGCATGCCTTCAATTACATTGGTTGGAATGTGATGATAACGGAAATCTCTGCAGAAATCACTCCACGAAATCTCATGACCACCTCTGGAATATTTGTACTATTGCCACCAATCAGCAGCTTGATTTTTGAGTTGGAAGGTGGCAAACTTGAAGTAATCCTCAAGCCTCACGTTACTGCATTCAAAGTGCTTTTTGATGTCTGTGATCCAATCTTCAGCATCTAGCGGGTCCACACAGTAACTGAACGACTTTGGTTGGTTTGCTAGGAATTGGTTCAGTGTCGCAAAGTGAGGTTGATTGAACAGATAGCCTTGGCCTTGGTTCCCTTGATTGCCTTGATTTTCTTGGAAACTCTGCATCATTTGCATGAGCATCTGAGTGTTCTGGTTGGTTGCTTGCATAATCGCTCTCCATGCCTCAGACGGAGGAGGAGGGGAAGGAGGACGCTCTTCTTCACTCTCTTGGTTCGGGTTGGGAACCTTCTTGAGAGCCATCCTGAATATGATGACAACCGTTAGCCATTGATGCAAAATAGATAAGCTAAATCAATGGCTGGATATTTGCAACATAAAGTGTTCACAATGAACATTCGAACAAAAAGAACGAATGAATTCAACAGTTTAATGGTACAACAATCTTCTCGAGAAGCCACTTGGGAGAACAAAAGATAAAAAAAACAAGGTGCAGATGGAACAAATACATGATAGAAACTTCGCCCGGCATGTTCGTGCTGAATGCCCCATGGAACGTGTTACAAAGGGTGTTGCAATCCCCGGATCAGCATAGCCAAGGACCCTTTAAGATGCAACTCCCAATTGGAACAGCGCCCATGAAACCTCTTCACTCGATGTTCAACACCAAACCTCAAACCATGCACTCGTTGGAAGAATGCATATGAGCTACATGAAAACCCACCTATTAATTCCCGAAGGTTTCCGGTTATGTAATCTGGTGTTGGGGATACAGGGGAAGCACCGCGCACTCAACTCTAAACCTACATCCAGGTGTATCCATCCGTCAACACATAACCAGTCATCCTCGGAAACTGTTTACCTCAGACCTTCGAAATGCATCCGCTATACTAGCTGTGGCAATACTCCCAAACTATCTCCCCAGTACTGGGTGACGTCGGGGTTATCTCACCACTAACGCATAGAAGAGTTTTCGATGTCGGCGGTCTTAAGTATTCTAGAACCGCTGCGATACATTTGTGACGACAACACCTCGGAACTCAACTACCCGGGACACTGCCACAACCCTAAATGACATGAGGCATCGAGAACAATGTTCTCGTCACAAAGATATCGAAACAATCCTAACAATACTCGCGTGATCCTAAAAAAAATTAGTGAATTTTTGAGAGTAGAGGAGATAGAACAACGTCAGGAGTCCTCACCAGAGCGATGAAGGGGATATGGAGTAAAAGAAATCCTACTCTCCGACATATATATATGACTCAAAACCATTTTGTGTGTGTTCCTTCAACCATCAGCGATTCGATCAATCAGGGGGCTCCTAGGTCGGAGAAGGCTCTGAATACCAACTTGTAATGCCCAGTATGCGGCTATGTCTTACGTGTCGAGGCATGACTTAAGGACATAAACGCATACTAGAATGATCTCAAGTATGGTATCTTTGCACAACTCATGTAAAATTCAGGGATGCAATTGTAAAATGATAGTTGGCTTACACTCGCCACATACACAATGAATACAATACCATGCATCATCCAAATAACATCAGGGTCCGACTACGGACGAAATCCAAACGAGAAAGATACCATAAATAACACAAGCCCGGATCTTCCTAGTAGGAACCACTACTGGTCGACGGGATAAGACACATAGTAACGACCACGCTCTTCATCGAACTCCCACTAAAGTTCTGGACCTTCTCCTGCATAGTTCTCAGCCGTACCTGCATCTGGTGTGTGTTGAATCTGTGAGCCACAGAGGACTCAGCAATCCCGTTCCCAGGTATCAAAACTACCAAAGCCTTAGGTGTGGAAAGGTTGTAAACAAGGTTGCAGCAGCACTAAGCACTAGCTTACGAGTTTAGATCGAGAAGAGAAAAAGTGCCAACGATCGCCAAGTTGATCAAGAAGTGATCCTAGCTATTCACGATCAAACATAACCCCACCGTGTTCACTTCCCGAAGCCCTTCGGAAAGAGACCATCACGGTTACTCACGCAGGTAGTGCATTCATGAATAAGGTGTCAAGTTATCTACAACCGAATATTAACAAATTCCCATCTGCCACATAACTGCGGGCACGACTTTCGAAAGATCAAACCCTGCAGGGGTGTCCCAACTTAGCCCATCACAAGCTCACGATCTGTGGAGTCGCAACTCCAAAGTGCAAAGACCCGAGTATTCTCGGAATCCTGTGCTCAAGATATTTCGACAAATGTAAAACTAATCCAGCAAAGCCTCCCAACGTGCTGACACCCTGATAAGAGCCGCGCGTATCCCATCTCAGGCCACGATCGGATTTTCCAAACTTCCGGTAGGCCAAAATACCAGAGTTGCCCCTGGCGGCCACCGGCGGTTGACAGGTTTGGACCAACACTCATGAGGAGCACTAGCCCGGGTTGTAAAATTAAGTCCTTGGGGTCCGGAAAGTCCCTATGCAAGTTATTTAGTTATGGCAAAAGGTAAAACCAAGGTTGGGCCTTGCTGGAAAAGCTTTAAACAGAGCAAATTATCAAGGGGGGCCCATAAACCCCAACCGTGTTAGGAACGCAAAATCAAGGAACATAACACCGGTTTATCGGTTCCTAGGGTGGCATGAGTGGAACAAAACACCAAGCAAGTGGCTTAGCCTTCCACCCATTACCAATATATAGGTGAATTAGTTTAGTAGATATTATATATTGTGATATCCCAATAACAAGTTCATCTTGGAGCACGAATCTTCAAATCTTCACCTGCAACTAACAACGCTATAAGAGGGGCTGAGCGATGCGTACTTAGCCAAACAACGGTGTCCTAGGAAGGTGGTTAGAGGGTTTCATGGCAACAATAGGAGGGCTGACAAACAGGAATAGGCATCGAGGCAATATCTGAAGATCGAGACATCTAGCATAGGAAAAGATATAAGTGATATCTGGGAATGGTCATCTTGCCCGTTGATTCCACGGAGGGATCGTAACCTTGCTCCTCAAACTCAGCCTCGTAAGGAACCTCGAACTCCGAATCGGCTCCCGGCTCTACCGAACACAAGAACATACAACGGCACAATATCAAACACGGTGCAATGCACAATCAACATGATGCAAGACATATCATGGGATGCAAGTATGATGTGCGTATGCATGAGGATACTCTTGAGCCTAAAGAGAAGATGATGGAAAATGCCTCATCTTGGCAGACCAAGCAAGCTACTGGATAGAGGAGAAGATTTCCGTTGAAATCGATATAAAGATCTCCGGAAACGGATGCATGGTTTGCAAATGGCAAACAAAACAAGATTCAAGCAAAACTGCAGTTTACACCAACATGGCATCTTTGGAGCAAGAAATAATTATGCTACAGCACCCAAACATGGGGACAAAGGACATGGATGTGAAATAGACATGATACTTAATAAGCATGAACTTATAGCACACCCAAAAACTTGCTGGAACATAATTAAACAAGCATGGGAAGTTGCAATAAATTTACAGAATTCTCAGACTTGGTGAAAATTACAAGGCATGGCAGAAATTACAACGAGTAAGCATGTTTGCAAGCTTGTGCAACTCAACTCAATGCATATCATGGGAAGTGAAGATAACCAACAACAAGAACACATATTTCAGAAGCTACTCATGGCAAGAACATGCTTATAGGAGGCATAGGGCAGTAGCTACACTCGTGGCAAAACTGAACTTGTTGATAACATGCTGACAGAAACATTTTATAGCGTCTTGAGAGCATGAAAACAACAAGCTACATCCACTCCTAATGGAAAACAAGTGCATGGACAGCTAGAGCATAACATATGCTTCAAGGAACACCCTCTGGACAACTTTAAACATGCATAACAAAGACGGTGGCATCATGGCAACACGGTGTAAAAATTAACAGATTCACACTTAGCAGAATTTTAACATCACGATGACATGTTAACAAGCTTGTTGCAATCATTTCAAGACATATCATGGCATGAAAATGAATCTATCATGTAGAGCACATTCCAAAGAGCAAAACTCATGTTGACTCCTAGCTCATATGACACATGGATTAATATGCACAAGCAAGACAAAACATCATCTCATAACAAGTGCATAAACTTATCAGCCAAATACACTTTTGCAACAGAGATAAACATGGAAATATGACACCTAACATGAATGCTACAGAAACCATCATGTAGAGCACTTCAAAATGAAGATCAGGACATATCATTCACTCCATTCGGACCAACATGCACAAAGTTACTAGCTCAAGAACATGCCAACAAATTTACACAGACAATAAGTGCTGAAACAGTTTCATCATGAAGCACTCTTGCCACAAAGATTAAGTCAACTAGATGAACTCTAACATGCATGGAACTGATGCTAACATGTAGAGCATGACGAGACGAACATTTCGACATATCATACGCGCAAAACGGAGCACCGAGCACAAAGTTATCACATGGTGAAGGAGGCAACAAATTTAACAGATCTGGGGACTTAGTGGAATTATACCTCCGCGAAAAGTCAACGTGGGACGGAGGGATTTCGGGAAGGGGAGATCCGCGAGGAGCGGGGCGTTTGGATCACGGGATGGGTGGATCTGATCCCACCCATTTCTAGATCCAGATCGACCGGAGCTCCGGCGGCGGCTCGCTGTGGAGCTCGCCGGATTAGCTGGAGGAGGCGGCGCCCGGCGGTGGAGGACGGGGCCAGCGACGGCGCGTGCGGCGGCCGAGCTGGAGACAGCCGGCGACGGAGATGGCTGGGGCGGCGCCGGCGGTCGCGAAGGCGCGGCCGGCCGGTGGTGGAGAGGCGGCACCGGCCGGTGGAGTAGCGGCGGCGGGTCGGCGGCGAAGTAGCGGCGGTGGCCGGCGGCGGCCCGTGGCTGCGGCAGTTGGCGAAGGCGGGCGGCGTAGTGTGGCGCGGCTCGCTGGCGGCTAAGGGAGCCGGCCGGACGGGAGGAGAAGGCGGCCGGCTGTAGCGCGAGCGGCCGGCGACGGAAGGGCCGAAGGCGTGGGGTCGGGCCAGCCGCGGCTTGGGCGCGGGCCGCGGTGGCGCGGTGGGAGGTGGCGGCGGAGTGGACACGTGGCTGCTCTGGATTGGCCTGGTGTGTCCGGCGGACGTGTCCGATGCGATCCGGACGTGAGCGGCGGCTCGAGGAGGAGCTCGGGCTAGGGTTTGATCCTGATTTGGGGAAGAAGGGTTTTTTATAGATTCTGGGAGCTAGGAAGGTCCAAATGGGGTGCAATTTCCGCCCACACGATTACGATCCGATGTACGAGATGATGGGAGTGGTTGTGCTAGGTTAGTGGGCTATTGTGGAGGGGGTCTTGGGCCAAAAAGAAGAGGAGCTTTTAGCCCACTAGGTTAACCGTTGGAGTATCAAACGACCTCCAAACGCGATGAAACTTGACAGGCGGCCTACACAGACTAAAACAACAACGTACGACAAGTCTCTCCTCATCCCGAGAACATTTTACGGTCACATACGAAAGAAGGACTCGGGGGTGCCACGGGCACGTGTGTGAGTCGGAACTCAAAACGGACAACGGAAAGAAACGAGCAAGACCGGGTGCAAGTGACAACACGAATGCAATGCAATGCACATGATAACATGACATGGATGAAATGCACACATGCACACGACAAAAATGAAGAAAACTCTAAATGACGGAAGAGCCCAGAATGGAACTGATGAAGTCAACATTGCATATATTGCCATAAATGGAAGTATCACAAATGGGGTGTTACAGGGCACTGCGCTGAGGGCTGTTGTCCGGGCTGATCACCACCAACGCCGGGGTGCGTGGAGCGCTTGTCGGGGGCTCGTCGCCCGTCGAAGCCTTGGCTTTCTTCGCCTCCCTCTGAGCCAGCGTCTCCGTGTCACTACGAAGATAGAATCAAGTAAGGGAAAGACGGCGTAGGCGGAGAGTCAGGAGATGATCAGGGGCAAAGTGCTTACACGCCCTCCTCCTCCTCCTCTGGCATCCTCTTCCTCTTCGGGCTAAAGGACCCGAGATCGAAATCGGCCTCTGGGGCGGCGTCGACAAGCGGAGGAGAAGGGGATGGGGTCCTGGGATGCTTGGACGAAGAAGAGGCGACGACCGCGGCCTTCTTCACTGCCGCGGCCCTCGTCTGGTGCACGGGCGGCACCTGGGCCTGCTGCCGCTGCGTGGTCTTGCCAGGCCGGACCGGCTCACTGGAGCCAGCCCGCCGCAGGATGTGTTTCTTCCCTAGGGCCGGAGAGTCATCCGCATCGGTCTCCCCCTCGGCCGACTCCTCGACCGCTTCCTCAATATGGGGAACCCCAGCACCGGTGCTGCTGGGCTCCCCGGTGGACCCCGCCCACTTGGTGAACTCTTTCATGTCTACGGCCGCATCGGCCACGTCCTCCACTGTGCCATGGCTGCTGACCTCCGCGGCAAGTGCTGCCTCCTCCGCCCTGGCGGCGATATATGCAAACTCTTCCTCGGTGGTGGGGCGGATGAGCTATGGCTCATCACGGACGTACCTCTCCGACAAGTTGTCGAAGAATGCCTGCGCCAGTTCCGCTTTCGGCTCGGCCCAGGTAGGGTCAATGCCGTGCTCGTCGGAAATCAGCATCATGGCAATGATGGAGGTCAGGCAGGAGTTGTTGCTCAACGGGACCACCCCCGCCGGCAACCCAAACAGGTTGTCGGGCTTGGCGGCCCTGGCGGCCTTGCCGGTCTTCTCGGCTTTGCCGGCCTTCTTGGCCTTGCTGGTCCTCTCGACCCTGCCAACTTCGTCGACCTTGAGATGGAAGAGCCTGTGGCAAAGACGAGCATGCTCCAGCACCATGCAGTTGTGGTTCAAGCCAGGGCAGAGCCTCATGATGTCGGCCGCATTCCTGAAGTCCCAGGCCGGCCTCCCCCAATTGTCCAATGGGGCAATTCGGCGGCGAATGAAGTCGGACCCGATCATTTCGAGGGTGAGCCCAGACGAGGTGAGGATCCCGATGGTGGCAATCGTGAGCTTCTCGTCGTCAGCGTCGAGCTCGCCCTAGTTCTTGCTGCGCACTGGCGGCCTCCGGCGGACCTAGTAGAACTCCGACGGGTCTGTCTCCTCAATCCAGCACCATCGGCTTCGCCACTTATCCCACCTCTCCTTTTGAGTACTCTCTGGGCACGTGCCTTTGATCTGAGGCCTCGTAATCCAAGCAATGCAGCTAGAGATGGCGCCCCCTGGCTGGATGCAAGGAGATAAGTAATGCCGAAAGAGCGTCGTGATGGGTAGCACTCCAGCAAAGCCCTCGCCAAGATGGGCAAAGAAATACATGCACTCCACGACGTTTGGCATAAGAACCAAAAGGCGGAAGCCGTAGGTGTGCATGACATCGCTGAAGAAATCTGAAAAAGGGGGGCAGAGCTCGCAGGAGAAGTAATCGACGAAGAAAGGGTACCTATTTGGACCGCCCTTGGCGAAGCAGAAGGCAGGGACGACGCGCATGGCGGGATGCCCCGTCATCTCCCTCCTCTACAGAGGCATTTGAACCTGTCCCTGAGGGTGAGCGTGTCAACCGTCGGGGCGAAGAGTGCGAACTGCATCGCCAGCTCCACCAACTCGCTCTCTGGCGACTTCTTCCTCCCAGCGTCCTTAGCCGCTCCCTTGTACTTACCTGCCTTGGGCGCCATAGCGGCTGAGAGGGTCGAGGGATCGAGGGCAATGGGGGCGCATCGGCGATGAGTGGAAGCGAAACTACGGTTTGTGCTTGAAGAAGAAGAGGGGAACGACAGTTCCGAGATTGGAAAAGGCACGAAGGGTAAATGAGTAGCGCTCCTGCAGTTTCCTCTTTTATGGGGAAGACGCGGGTCGCCTCTTTACTATTCACCATGGCGTGACGCAAGCACCCTGCAACAGCTCCACGCACGACCCCCATGTCACGCGCCAAATGCGAGTCGTGGGGAAGCGCAACTGGCGAAGGGATCACCGACGTTAAAACTCTACCACATGTGCCCGTGCAACATTCTGGGCCTGGCCCAACAACGCTTCGCGCTTATGTGTGGCCCAGGCCCGGGGGCTCCTATTGGTGTACAAAAGTAGGGGCCCTTTTGCACCCCTTTACTTGTGCACGGGCAGTTGTAGCCACACCTACGGCCACACTTGGTGGAGCAGAAGAAGGAAAAGCACGAGACTGCCAAGGCAACACTCAAGCCAGAGGCATGAAGAACAGAGGGGCGAGGTGTACTCCCCCTAGCAACACCCTTGCCGGGGTGGCCTACATAGCCCCGACAAGAGTCTTGCCGGGAAACTTGCCCAGCACCAGCAAGGCCACCACCCATGGATCTAGGAGCTCTGATACCATCAACAAATGTCAAGACCAAGATTTAGGGGCGCCTACATGGTGGCATGCAGATCTTTGTGATGACCAAAGGTATGCGAGTCTAGGTGAGGACCAGAAGACGAAGACCCCCGGCAAGAGCCTTGTTGGGGACGACGAAGACCCCTGGCAAGATCCTTGCCGGAGACACCCACAAGACCCCGGCAAGATCCTTGCCGAGGGCATCTGCGGGGCCACAGCCAGGCCCGCACCCGGCAAGGTTTCGCTGCCCTGCGGCCACTCCTACACGACAACCAACTCACCAACTGGACAAGTGCCAGCTGCATGGCAGCATGCAACCCCTAAGACAACTGGCCAAGCACCTGCGTGGTGGCATGTAGATCTTCGTGAAGGCCCTGCCACCGCACTAGCACAGCAGCCAGCAGCCAGAGTGGCGCAGCATGCCTCGTCAGCCTGGACGCGCGTCAGAGTGAGACGAGGCGGCGACCGGCCGGACAACCTTTGTTGCCGTCCCCGATAAATCTAGAGGACACATAGGCGGCGCATTAAATGCATTTTTCCTATGATGTCAGGTGATAATCTTGTACACTATAGATACTTTCCACCTCCTGTGTGCCACTATGGCGACCCCTTTGCCATATAAAAGGAGGCCCGAGGCATACTGTGAGAGGACTCGTACTTTTTGGCTAGGCACGCATGGTAGCCAGTTCGTGAGCTCAAGAACACCAAATATACATAGACAAGTTGGACTAGGGTTTTACGCATCACTTGTGGCCCGAACCTGGGTAAAAATTCCCACGCGTTGATCGACTAGACCTGCTCTTTGCGCAGCACTATGTCCCGCCAACCGTAGGAGGGGTCCTAGGGATCCCATAGGTGTCATTTCCCCCGACAGCTCGTTTACCCGGAGATGAAGCTAATAAGAAGGTTTTCCCTTTATCTTTGAAGGGAAAGGCATTGACATGGTATAGGCTATGTAATGATATTGGATCTTGGAATTGGAATCGTTTGAAACTGGAATTTCTCCAAAAAAAATATCATATGCATCTAGTTCATCGTGATCGGAATTATATATATAATTTTCGGCCTCATGAAGGAGAAAGTATCGCATTAGATTGGGGGAGGTTTAAATCAATGTTATATTCATGCCCCAATCATGAGCTCTCGAGAGAAATTATCATTCAGAACTTCTATGCTCGGCTTTCTAATAATGATCGATCCATGCTTGATACTTCTTGTGCCAGTTGTTTTATGAAGAAGACTATCAAATTCAGGTGGGATCTCTTAGAAAGAATTAAACGCTACTCTGAAGATTGGGAACTAGACGAAGGTAAAGATTTAGGTATTAAGCATAAGTTTGATTGTCTTAAATCTTTTATGAATACCTATGCTTTTCAAAAGTCTGGCACTAAATATGCACTTGATTTTGAGATAGTAGCCTCCTTTTGTGAATCTTTTGCTACTCATGTTGATCTCCCTAAAGATAAGTGGTTTACGTATCATCCCCCTATTAGAGAAGAAATCAAACAACTGGTAGTTGCTAAAGAAGAAACTATCATTTACAATGTTTATCCAGTTGTTCCTACTGCTTACATTGAGAAACCACCTTTTCCTGTTAAGATAAAGGAGCATGCTAATGTTTCAACTGTGGTTTGTAGAAGTAATAGTAAAGCACCTAAACCCCCGGAGGGGAAATCATCGTCATCATCATCACCAGCAACTCTCTCACCTTGGGGAGGGCAATCTCCATGAACATCTTCAAAGGCACCATATCCTCTCAAACCCTAGTTCATCTCTTTTGTTCAATCTTTGTACCAGAACCTTAGACTGGTGCTTGTGGGTGACTAGTAGTGTTGATTACATCTTGTAGTTGATTACTATATGATTTATTTGGTGGAATATTATATGTTAAGATCCATTATGATATTCAATACTCCTCTTATCATGAACATGTTTATCACTTGTGAGTAGTTACTTTTGTTCCCGAGGTCACGGGAGAAATCCTGTTGCACGTAATCATGTGAATTTGATATGTGTTCGATATTTTTATGATATGTATGTTGTGATTCCCTTAGTGGTGTCACATGAACGTCGACCACATGAAACTTCACCATATTTGGGCCTAAGGGAATGCATTGTGGATTAGTTATCAGATGATGGTTTGCTAGAGTGACAGAAGCTTAAACCCTAGTTTATGCACTACTTCATAAGGGACCGATTTGGATCGAAATGTTTAATGCTTTGGTTATATTTTATCTTAGTACTTTTATCGTAGTTGCGGATCCTTGCGAGGGGGTTAATCATAAGTAGGAGGTTTGTTCAAGTAAGAACAACACCTAAGCACCAATCCACGCACATATCAAATTATCAAACTAGTGAACACAAATCAAGCAAATATGGTGAACGTGACTAGATGAAATTCGAGTGTGCCCTCAAGAACACTTTGCTTATTATATGAAACCGTTTTGTCCTGTCCTTTACAATGTTGGGCTACCTTGCTGCATACTATTTGCCGTTACCTTTACTTGCTCGTTACAAATTATCTTGCTATCAAACTATCTGCTACTTACAGTTTCAGTGCTTATAGACATTACCTTGCTGAAAACCACTTGTCATTTCCTTCGGCTCATCGTTGGGTTCGACACTCTTACTTATCGAAAGGACTACGATTGACCCCCTATACTTGTGGGTCATCAGCCAGCAAGGGGGAGGGGCCGCCCTCGCTCGACCACCACCGCACCTGGAGCGCCTCGCCGGGGGTGTGGGCAGCCTCCACTGTCCTCCTATGCCGGCTCCGGTAGTAGCGGGGGGCACCCCGCCCGTGGGCGGGGAGACGGGGGGCGAGGTGGCCACGGTCAAGGCAGTCGGAGCAATGCAACCGCTTGGCCACCCCAGCCATGGAGCCACTCTGCGAACTCGACTTGTGAGTTTGTTCTGGTCATGCACCACGATACATGCACCTGGCTCCGGCTCCCCGACACCTTTGCGGAAGAGATGGCGGAGCGCGCGCCTCTATTCCTGTGGCTACAGCTGGACGACTGCTGCAACAGGCCCTCCTGGGAGGTGACAGACTTTACCCCCTCCGGCTTCATGTTCCTGAAGCGTGGGTGGAAGTCGTTCGCCCCCGCGCGCAGCTTAAAGGAGGGGCACCTCCTCCTCTTTAAGTACGACGGGTCTGCCACACTCTTCATTAAGATCTTCAAGGTCACCGACTGCCGCCTGAAGTGATGCATGGAGAGCGGCGATAGCGACTCCGCCTCCGCTGCCGGTGACGCGTCCCCCTCCGATGGGAGTGGAAGCGGCGGCAGCTCCGATAGCGTGAAGAGCGAGGACGAGGACTCCGACTAGGGCATGGCGATGCTTGAGCCTGCACCCTGAGGATGTGGCCTCCCCCTTGGGCTTTTTCTTTTCTTGTTTTGTTTACGTGCATCAGGACAACATGAGCCCCGCGGGGACATGTATGGAACCGTGGCGCGGAACTGTGGCACTTGCGCCTTATTATAGTGCTTTTGTGACTCAGATTAGTTCGGCCTCAACGCTTCCCACTTAGACTTCGCCTCTCCTTTATTATCAGAATAATGCTCAGCGTCGCTAGGACCCAGCCCTGAGCAAGCCTCAACCGCCGCTGGTATATCAGGTTGCGATGCCTGGGACAAGGCCACGAGGTGAGGGGCTCGAGGTCTGGTAAGAACTTCGGAGGCACCATACTTAGGAGCTCGCAACCGGCTCACGTGAGGGAAGAGGCTTTGCCCAAGATGAAGTTGCAAAGAGAATGAATGCTAACGAGGACCTTCGAGCCGCATGGGGGATGGTTAACTTAGCTTTTGGGGTGTGGCACGGGTTGGCCGTGGCTCGCGAGGGTCCGTGCGACGTGAGGATGCGTCTTCGCGGGGTTTTGCTCCTTCGTCCGCCTTCCTTCTATGATAAGCCAATATAAACCCCGCGAGGGGTGCGTGAAAAAACTGATGCTCATTATGTCTTAACCAACGCCTTCAAAAAAATTGCAAATCCCCCCCCCCCCACGCTTCCAGGCGAGACACGTTCCTCCCTTGTTTGGTTGCCAAGGTGCTCTACTCTGATAGCCTGGCTCAATAGGGATGATAGATTACTCATATCAACAAGGAATTCCTTCTTTTTCAGAAGCCCATTCGGACAGAACTCCCAAGTTAAGTGTGCTCAGCTTGGAGTAGTTTCGGGATGGGTGACCAACTGAGAAGTTGCTCCCGGGTGCGCACAAGTGAGGACAAAGTGCGCAGAAAAGTCTAGTATTGATCTGTGGGGCCAGTCTAGATCCCACCAGGAGTAATGACCACCGGTGGGTGTGTCCGGGCGTTACAAGTTGGTAACTGAGCCGACCCTCGCGGTTCGGATGTTTGCGGACAGGTGCGCGGTCATGTTGTTCGTGATGTTTGTGACCCATCGTGGCACACGGCATGGCACATTTTCCGGACTAGAAGCACAGACGTATGTACTAAGAGGGAACGTTCCTGTGGCCCGACGAGGACGTTGGTTCCTCTGTGTGGGGGTGTATGTGATAGCCTGGCTTAATTGGGAAGATAGATTACTCATATCAATAAGGAATTCCTTCTTTTCCGGAAGTCCATTCAGACAGAACTCCCAAGTTAAGCGTTCTCAGCTTGGAGTAATTTCAGGATGGGTGACCAACCGGGAAGTTGCTCCTCGGTGCGCACGAGTGAGGAAGAAGTGCACAGAAAAGACTAGTATTGATTTGTGGGGCGCGTTGTTCTGGGGCTCACCTCCGACATGCAAGTGACTCGCGCTGAAAGGAGGCAGCAAGCCTTGCCCTAGTAGCGTGACGAAGGAGTTTCGACGACGGCAACATGCTGCGCCGAGAAATTGTACTTGCCTTCTTTTCACGATCGGTGGCTGATACGTCTCCAACGTATCTATAACTTTTGATTATTCCATGCTATTATATATTACGTTTTGTATGTTTAATGGGCTTTATTATACACTTTTATATAATTTTTGGGACTAACCTATTAACCCAAAGGCCCAGTGCAGAGTGCTATTTTTGCCTATTTTAGGGTTCCGCAGAATAGGAATATCAAACGGAGTCCAAACGGAGTGAAACCTTCGCGAGAGTTATTTTTGGAACGATATCAACACAAAATACTTGGAGTACACGCGAGGGAACGAAGGAGGCGGCCACGAGGGTCCAGGGCACGCCCCCTCCTACAGGGCGGGGTCCCACCCTCGTGGGCCCCCTCTGGCTCCCCCGATGCCCTCCTTCCTCCTATATATACACATGTACCCTGAAAACAACGAGGCAACAAAGAAAACCCTAATTCCACCGCCGCAACCTTCTGTTCCCGTGAGGTCCCATCTTGGGGCCTATTCCGGAGCTCCGCCGGAGGGGGGATCTTCCACGGAGTGCTTCTACATCAACACCATTGCCTCACCATGAGTTGTGAGTAGTTTACCACAGACCTTCGGGTCCATACATATTAGCTAGATGGCTTCTTCTCTCTTTTTGGATCCCAATACCAAGTTCTCATTGGTCTTCGAGGAGATCTATTCGATGTAATCTTTTAGCGGTGTGTTTGTCGAGATCCGATGAAATGTGGGTTTATGATCAAGATTATCTATGAGAAATATTTGGTTCTTTTCTAAAATCTTTTATGTATGATTAATATATCCTTGCAAGTCTCTTCGAATTATTGGTTTGGTTTGGCCTACTAGATCTATATTTCTTGCAATGGGAGACATGCTTGGCTTTGTGTTCAATCTTGCGGTGTCCTTTCCTAGTGACAGCAGGGGCAGCAAGGCACGTATTGTATTGTTGACATCGAGGATAAAAAGATGGGGTTTATATCATATTGCTTGAGTTTATCCCTTTACATCATGTCATCTTGCTTAAAGCATTACTCTGTTCTTATGAACTTTATACTCTAGATGCATGATGGATAGTGGTCAATGTGTGGAGTAATAGTAGTAGATGCAGAATCGTTTCGGTCTACTTGTCATGGACGTGATGCCTATATATAATGATCATGCCTAGATATTGTCATAACTATGCACTTTTCTATCAATTGCTCCACAGTAAGTTGTTCACCCATCGTAGAATTCTGCTATCATGAGAGAAGCCACTAGTGACACCTATGGCCCTCGGGTCTATTCTCAACATATTAATTCCAATCTACTTTACTTTCTGTTATTTCCTTTCTGTACTTATATCCAAAAATACCAAAAATATCAAACTATCCTATCTATCAGATCTCACTTCGTAAGTGACCGTAAAGGGATTGACAACCACTTATCGCGTTGGCTGCAAAGTTCTTATTTGTTTGTGCAGGTGCGAGGGACTCGCGCGTAGTCTCCTACTAGATTGATACCTAGGTTCTAGAAAACCGAGGGAAATACTTACGCTACTGTGCTGCATCACCCTTTCCTCTTCGAGGGAATACAACGCAAGCTCGAGAAGTAGCAAGAAGAATTTCCGGCGCCGTTGCCGGGGAGGCTTACGCAAAAGTCATATACCAAGTACCTATCACAAATCCTTATCCTTCGCATTACATTTTTTGCCTCTCATTTTCCTCTCCCCCACTTCACCTTTGCCGTTTTATTCGCCCTTTGTCCGTTTGCCTTTGTGTTTGCTTGTGTTGCTATGTGCCCTCTATCAGCTTGCATCTTCGCTTGCTAAATTATGGATCCGCATCCTCTTGCTAATCTTTTTAGAAGACCCAATTATGATGAACCCGTTGCTAGTGAGTTGTGTGCACTAGATTATCTTTATGGGGTTTTGCTTGAAATTCATGAATCTGAAAATTGTGAGGAATTGTTAAAAGAAAAGGTGATTCATTATAGCTCCTTAAATAAAAAGCATGATTGCAATGATGTTATTATAAATTCTATTAATGTCAATTGTGTTAATGATATGCAAAACCCTAAGCTTGGGGATGCTAGTATTGCTATGTCCACTACTTGTTGCAATGATCGTGATTGGGGTGATTCTTCTTATGATCTTGGAAATGTATTTAACCCCCATGATGCATATGAGATTGATAATAATGATTGCAAAAATATTGAAAGTGGGTTAGGAAGAGTGTCAACTTTCGATCCCATATATTTGGAGAATGTTCAATCTTATGAAATTTTTGATAAAAGTGGGTTTGGAGAGGTCATGACTTTAGTTAATTTTGATCCCACTATTTTGGAAGAGTGTCAACTTCGTATGCATGTGGATCGTGTTGAGAATATGTTATGTGATAGATATATTGTTGAGTTTTAATATGATCCTACATGCAATTATTATGAGAGAGGAAAATATGGTGGTAGAAATATTCATGTTACTAAATTACCTCTCTTCATGTTGAGATGGATCTTGTTTCTTTCTTCTTTCTTGCATATGTTAGATCTTGCTTGTCTTGCTAATTTGTTTTCCTATAAGATGCCTATGCATAGGAAGTATGTTAGACTTAGATGTGATTTTCACATGCTATATGAGGCTCTCTTTGTGCTTCAATTCTTATCTTTCATGTGAGCATCATTGAATTCTCAAGCCTATCTTAATGGCTATAAAGAAAGAGCTTGTTGGGAGGCAACCCAATTTTTTTTATTTTTTTTGCTTCTGTTTATGAATAAATATTGCATCTAGCTTCTGTTTAGATGTGGTTTTGTGTTTTAATTAGTGTTTGTGCCAAGTAGAACCCTTGGGAAGACTTGTGTGAAGTTTATATGATCTTGCTGTAAAAACAGAAACTTTAGTGCCCACGAGTATATAGGGTGAAATACCAGGAGTCGCGGGCACATATTCATCCTCCCTATGTTCCTCTGTCCACTACCTCGCCTCAGATTGCCTCCACCCCACCTCGTCCACCTGAAGCTGCCTGCACCATCATGGCATGCTACCCATGCAACCCCTATCCACACCTCCCACCTGGCACTACCGTCGTGCCACCAGGACCCCTCCGTGAGCAGCGTGGCTACGTGGTCGTCGGTGGCAAACTCCCTATGGTTTGTGATGAATGGGCCATTGCCACTCTCGAGCCAGCTATCGCTCCAGAGGAGTTTCAAGGTGCCAATGCTATGATCATCAACTACCTGGAGAACAGAGGATGGAGGATCATCTACTCTTCCAGATGCGGTATGGGATCTGTCTTAATTCAGTTTACCACATCATGCTCCCGTGACACTGCAGTTAGCCTTAGCCCGTTCCAGGTCGGAGATACTTTGCTTAGAATTATCAGGCAAGACCGTGGTATTAATTACAGAAGCATTACTTTTACTCATGATATCTGGATGATGTTGATGAACTACCCTTTAGAGTGCTGGGATGTCAATGTTATCAGTAGAACTTTTGCACCATATGGCCGTTTTCTTATTTGGAACAAAGATCCAAGGGACAAAACCAGAATCATTGTGAAAGTTAGAGTCATGTATGCTCACACACTCCCTCTCAGTATTGTTATCCTTCGCAACTTGGATGATGTGGGCTATGGAGATTCTTGGACTTGCCCTGCTTATATACTATCTAGAGAACTTATTGGACAGGATGGAGGAGATGTGGATCCTCTCCCACCTAATGGAGGAAATCCCCACCCCCTTCCCCATGTGCATGCAGGGTTTTGGCATGATGAAGTGCTTGGCAACATACCAGTTGAACAAGTTGTGATTAACCCACATAATGAGGGTCTTGGTGCACCTTATGAGGATGTACACATTGGTGCTGATCAACACAACAACAACAATGCTGCTGTGGAAGAGAATGTGAACCCTAACACTCTGCATGAATCTGCACCTGCTGTTACTCATGGTACATCTCAGGTGGAAGAAACAGAGGACAACAATTTGGAACCTAATGCCAATATAAATTCTGTGGGACTCAATGTTCCAACTGCAAAAAATCAAGTGACAGACAACTTCATACCTCTGGGGAGCCATTTATTCTCTCCAAGCAATAGCAACATGAACTATAATGACCAAGTGACAGCCCAGCATAATGAATTATCTTCAGAACAAGTTGCCACTGAGGTCTATGCTGATATATCGGCTCTACAAGGTCTGATTGGAAATTTGGTTGCAAATGCACATGATATCATACCTAAACTGGGTGGTGCTAAAATCTTTAATGCTAAATGCAACATTATTGATGTTGAAGGCACTAATGGAACCAATAAGAGATGCTATTTACAGATCCAAACTTTCCATGATACTCCATAGTACTCCAGCTCTGCTAGTATTGTGGAAATTTCAGAAGATGAGTATGCTGTCACTAGCAAGAATAACAACATGGCCAATAAGAGAAAGAAAAGCAACATTATAGATGAAGCACTATGCAGAAGAAGTGATCGTCTGGCCGAAATCAACATGGGTTTTAAAGATAAGAAATCTACATCTGCTGCCATCCACAAGTTCCAAAATCAAAAGAAGTTTTCTGAAGGTGAGACCTCTGCTACTCAGCCAAACAAAGACAGAATTGCTATCAATTTGGGGCCTAAGTTTGATTCTACAGTAAGAGACAAGGCTGCCACCCCTCCACCACCAATCCCAATGCAAACCCTACAGGCCATTGATGCTGGGCCCTGCAAGATGCCACATAAGGAGGTGTCTGCAAGTGCTCTGAACTATGACAGTTTAGATGATTAACTTTCCTCCTGGGAGTTGGGTGCATGATGACCACCTTAAATGTCATCCTATCATGTTTTCTTTTAGTATGAATTGTGCTATGTGTACTTTATTTTGGTCTATGTGCCTGCGAGCACAATGGAACACCTTGGTTTGTAATAATGGTGCTACTGAGATATTAGATATCACCTCTGGACAAGTTTATTTTCAGTCTAGGCTATCAATGCAGTTATTCTATCTTGATCTAAATATTCAGTTTGACCCTAGACATGAAATATCTTTTTATGTTCCCTCAATATGCTCCTATTTTCCTTGCCTCATATTATGCTACTAGAAATATGAGATCAGAATCCTCAAGTCATTTAATAATGAATAGAAGCTAGAACATTTTATGCTGGAATGTGAGATGTATCAATTCTCAAGAAAGATGGGATGACATCAGATTGAAAATTAAAGAGAGTGCTTGTAACATTATTGCATTATAGGAAACCAAAAGAGAGGAATTTGACATATCATATATAAAGAAATTTTGTCCTAGGAGGTTTAACAAATTCATGTATGTTCCTTCCACTGGCAATTCTGGAGGCATTCGAACTATATGGAATTGCAGTCATTTCACAGGTAAATTAATATCTCAGAATTACTTCTAGATCACTGTGGAATTTTCATCCTCCCTGGATAACTCTAAATGGCAGTTAACCAATATCTATGGACCAAACACTGCTGGGCGCAAAAATGATTTCAGTCCATGGCTTTCTAATCTGCATATTAGCTCCTCTAAATATTGGATGCTTCTTGGAGATTTCAATTTCATAAGAGGACCAGAGAACAGAAACAAGGCTGGTGGAGATCATAATAATATGATGATTTTCAACAATATTATTATCAATCTTGATCTTGTTGAAATTCCATTAAAAGGTAGATCCTTCACTTGGAGTAATATGCAGGAAACACCACTACTGGAAAAACTTGATTGGATTTTCACCAGCTCTGATTGGACTACTGATCATCCAAACACTATGGCATTTCCTTTAGCAAAAATCTCATCTGATCATGTACCAATCAAGGTTCAAATTGATAGCAATATCCCTAGAACTCAACTTTTCAGGTTTGAAGAATATTGGACTGAATTTGAGGGTTTTATAGAAACTGTTGAAAATTATTGGAAGAACAACACTTTCTTCACAGATACTGCTAAAAATATTGTGGCCAAGTTCAAATCTATCAGAAAAGGCCTCAAAGTTTGGAGCAAGAAAATTTCTCAACTTAGCAAAACAATTGAATATTGTTGCTTCTATGTTAAACTGCTGGATGGTGTGGAAGATCAGAGACAACTTACCAAAATTGAGAATAATTTCAGGAAAGCTTTGATCAAGCACACTAATAAGCTACTGGAAGCAAAACGAAAATATTGGAGAATCAGAGCCAACATCAGATGGGCTAATCTTGGAGATGAGAATACAATTTTTTTTCATGCCATTGCTACACAAGTCTTTACACATAACTACATCTCCTTTATCAAGTCTCCTGGCAATATTGATGTCCATGATCATGAAGAGAAAGCTGCTATTCTATGGTTTTCTTTCAAAGATAGAATAGTATAACTGAGGATACTGTTCAACTATTTGATATTCAGAACATGGCACTACAAGAGATTGATGATAACATTGCAAATCCTTTCACAACAAAGGAAATTGACAACATCATTAAATGCATGCCTAATGACAAATCTCCAGGGCCTGATGGGTTTAATGGTCTCTTTATGAAAAAATGTTGGCATATTATTAAGGAAAGTTTCTATAGCTTGTTTAAAGATTTCCAAGATGAAAAAGTTAATCTTGAGCCTATCAACAGTGCTTTCATATCCCTCATTCCTAAGAAGGACAATCCAGAGAGTCCTAATGATTTTAGGCCAATCTCTCTGGTCAGCATGCCTGCAAAAATCATTAATAAACTCCTTGCCAATAGAGTTCAACAGATCATCTTATCTGTCATCAGCAAGAACCAATATGGTTTCATTAAAGGAAGAAGTATTCAAGATTGTTTAGCATGGAGTTTTGAGTATATTCATATGTGTCACAAATCCAAAAATCAAGCTATAATTTTTAAGATTGATTTCGAAAAAGCCTTTGACAAAGTTGATCACGATGCAATCAGCTTCATGATGAAACATCTTGGTTTTTGTGATAAATGGATCATATGGACCAAAATGTTGCTCAGCACTGCTACCTCATCTGTTATCCTTAATGGAGTACCTGGTAAAGTTATAAAATGTAGAAGAGGTGATAGGCAAGGTGATCCATACTCTCCTTTACTATATGTGATGGTTGCAGAACTTCTACAAATCCTTGTGAACAAAGCATGGCAGCAAGGAGAAATTAAACTACCAGTGGAATATCCTGGGGCTAAAAGATACCCTATCATCCAATATGCTGATGATACTTTAATTATCATGCCTGCTGATCCAGCACAATTGATTAAAGTGAAAGGGATACTTGAGACTTTCTCATCTTTTACTGGTCTTAAAGTAAACTATAGCAAATCTTCAATTGTCCCAATTAACATCAATGACACCATTGCATATGGGTTGGCCAATGTCATAGGATGCAAGAAAGAAAATATGCCATTTACATATTTAGGCCTTCCTATGGGGTCAACCAGACCAAAAGTTGATGATCTCATGCCTATGGTATCAAGACTTGATAAAAGATTATCTGGTATAGCAGGTATGATGACTTATGCTGGGAGATTGGTACATTTGAAAGCAATTGTTGCTGCACTTCCTATGTTTGCTATGTGCTCCATCAGAGTCCCTTTCACAATTCTTGATCACTTTGAAAAATCAGGTAGAAGTTTTCTTTGGTATGGTAGTGATATTAACAAGCAGGCTAAATGCTTAGTTAATTGGTTTAGGAGTACTTGATCTCAGAAAGCAAAACAGAACTCTATTAGTCAAATTCCTATATAATTTTTTCAATAAGCAGGATATTCCATGGGTTGAAATGATATGGGATACTTACTACTCTGATGGCACTGTCCCCACCTACCCAACCAGAGTATGATCTTTCTGGTGGAGAGATTGTTGTGCTATCCTAGATGATTTCAAAGATATGGCAATCTGTAAACCAGCTAATGGTAATTCTGTGTTGTTACGGAAAGATGTATGGCAGCAAGATATCATATCCAACATTCTACCACAGCCCCATTCTTTTGCAATGGAGGATAACATCACCATTGCTAAAGCAATTGATTTTACTGAGAATGATTTCTATAGCATGTTCCATTTGCCAACGTCATCGATTGTAGTGCAACAAAGTCAATTCCTATACAACATTTTGAGAAATGACATCAATAGAGGAAATAATGATACATGGAAGTTCAAGTGGCAATCTAAACATTACTCCAATAAAGGAATATATCTGCATCTTATTGGAAACCCACGTAAGGCTCCTAAGCCTTTCCAATGGATTTGGAAATCATGCTGTCTGCCAAAGCAAAAGTTCTTCTTTTGGGTCTTACTCTTGGATAGACTCAATACTAGATATATGTTAATGAGGAAATCATTTTTCATTGAGGATAGTTGTTGTGTTCTATGTGATGAGGAACCTAATGAATATCTCAAACATCTTTTCTTCAGTTGTGACTTCAGTCAAAATTTTTGGATGAATTTTAATCTAGAATGGAACACTGATCTAAATATCAATGATATGATGGTAGAAGCCAAAAACAGAACCAAGCTAATAGGGTTTAAAGAATGCATTATGGCAGGATGTTGGAGCATATGGAAGCACAGAAATTCTATCATATTTGACAACAAGGCCAAAGATATTGCATACTGCATATCATGTTTCAAGGAGCACATCAGCATCATCATTAAGAAGGCTAAACCTAGCCTAAAAGAGGGAATACAAACATGGCTAGACACATTGTAATTTTTTTTTGGCACACTACCTGATGTAATGTGAATAACCATCTGTAATTGATCCATCAATTAATAGAGAATGAGTTACAATGGGGATCTTCCCCACTGTGTTTCTTAAAAAAAAAGAAAACAGTCATTAGATTTTACTAGAGAGCGCTAGTTAGTTGATTCTTTCTGCAGATGATTAATAGACGAATTCCTCACGTTTACCAATTTATCTCAAATTTTTTGGAGTTACAGAAATATTCGAAAGTTACAGATTACTACAGACTTTTCTGTTTGTGACATATTCTGTTTTTCGTGTGTAGTTTTATTATTTTGATGAATCTATGAGTACTATTGGGGAGTATGAATTATAGAAAAGTTGGAATACAGTAAGTTTAACACCAATATAAACAAAGAATGAGTTCATCACAGTACCTTTGAGTGGTGTTTTGTTTTCTTATACTAACGGAGCTCACGAGATTTTTGTCTAAGTTTTGTGTTCTGAAGTTTTCAAGTTTTGAGTATGGCTTTGATGGACTATGGAACAAAGAGTGGCAAGAGCCTAAGCTTGGGGACGCCCAAGGCACCCCAAGGTAAAATTCAAGGAAAACCAAAAGCCTAAGCATGGGGATGCCCCGGGAAGGCATCCCCTCTTTCGTCTTCATCTATTGGTAACTATACTCGGGACTATATTTTTATTCACCACATGATATGAGTTTTGCTTGGAGCGTCATGTATGATTTGAGTCTTTGCTTGTTAGTTTGCCACAATCATCCTTTTTGGACAGAACTTTTGAGAGAGATAAGTATGGTTTAGAATTTCCTAGAATACTCTATGTGCTTCAGTTATATCTTTTGAGCTAGATAGTTTTGCTCTAGTGCTTCACTTGTATCTTTTAGAGCACGGTGGTGATTTTATTTTTTAGAAATTGTTGATCTCTCATGCTTCACTTATATCCTTTTGAGAGTATTTTAGAACATCATGGTAATGTGCTTTGGTTATAAAACTAGTCCTAATATGATAGGCATCCAAGATGAATATAGTAAAAAATTTCATATAAAGTGCATTGAATATGATGAGAAGTTTGATACTTGATGATTGTTTGGAGATACGACGATGGTGATATTAGAGTCATGCTAGTGGAGTAATTATGAATTTGATAAATACTTGTGATAAAGTTTGTGATTCTCGTAGCATGCACGTATGGTGAACCGCTATGTGACGAAGTTAGAGCATGAGGTATTTATTAAGTGTCAAACTTTGTGTGGAGGTCAGGGGCGCGCGATGGTTAAATCCTACCAACCTCCCCCCTAGGAGCATGCGTTGATTGCTTTGTTTTGATGACTCATAAATTTTTGCAATAAGTATATGAGTTCTTTATGACAAATGTTGAGTCGATGGATTATACGCACTCTCACCCTTCCACCATTGCTAGCCTCTCTTGTACCGCGCAACTTTCGTCGGTACCATACACCCACCATATACCTTCCTCAAAACAGCCACCATACCTACCTATCATGGCATTTCCATAGCCATTCCGAGATATATTGCCATGCAACTTTCCACCGTTCCGTTCATATGACACGCTTCATATTGTCATGTTGCCATGCATGATCATGTAGTTGACATCGTATTTGTGGCAAAGCCACCATCACAATTCATTTATACATGTCACTCTTGATTCATTGCACATCCCGGTACACCGTCGGAGGCATTCATATAGAGTCATATTTTGTTCTAGCTTCGAGTTGTAATATTTGAGTTGTAAGTCAATAAAAGTGTGATGATCTTCATTATGAGAGTATTGTCCCATGTGAGGAAATGCCAAAAAAAGATGGCCCAAAAAAATAGAGAGGGGATAAATAAAAAAAGGAGAAAGGCCCTCCAAAAAAATGAGAGAAAAGAGAGAAGCGACAATGCTACTATCTTTTTCCACACTTGTGCTTCAAAGTAGCACCATGATCTTCATGATAGAGAGTCTCCTGTTTTGTCACTTTCATATGCCAGTGGGAATTTTCATTATAGAACTTGGCTTCTGTATTCCAATGATGGGCTTCCTCAAATGCCCTAGGTCTTCATGAGCAAGAAAGTTGGATGCACACCCACTTAGTTTCTTTTGATGAGCTTTCACACACTTATAACTCTAGTGCATCCATTGCACGGCAATCCCTACTTACTCACATTGTTATCTATTGATGGGCATCTCCATAGCCCATTGATAAGCCTAGTCGATGTGAGACTATCTTCCTCCTTTTTGTCTTCTCCACAACCACCATTCTATTCCACCTATAGTGCTATATCCATGGCTCACGCTCATGTATTGCGTGAAAGTTGAAAGGTTTGAAAAAATTGAGTATGAAAACAATTGCTTGGCTAAAACCGGGGTTGTGCATGATATGAATATTTTGCGTGCTGAAGAGGGAGCATAGCCAGACTATATGATTTTCTAGGGATAACTTTCTTTGGCCATGTTATTTTGAGAAGACATGATTGCTTTGTTAGTATGCTTGAAGTATTATTATTTGTTATGTCAATATAGACTTTTGTCTTGAATCTTTCGGATCTGAAAATTCATGCCACAATAAACAAATTACATTGAAAATTATGTTGGTTAGCATTCCACATCAAAAATTATGTTTTTATCATTTACCTACTCGAGGACGAGCAGGAATTAAACTTGGGGATGCTTGATACGTCTCCAACGTATCTATAATTTTTTATTGTTCCATGCTATTATATATTATGTTTTGGATGTTTAATGGGCTTTATTATACACTTCTATATTATTTTTAGGACTAACCTATTAACCCAAAGGCCTAGCGCAGATTGTTGTTCTTTTGCCTATTTCAGTGTTTCGCAGAAAAGGAATATCAAACGGAGTCCAAATGGAATGAAACCTTCACCAGAGTTATTTTTCGAACGATATCAGCACAGAAGACTTGGAGTACACCCGAGGGAACGAAGGAGGCGGCCACGAGGGTCTAGGGCGCGCCCCCTCCTATAGGGCGCCCCCACCCTCGTGGGCCCCCTCTGGCTCCCCCGATGCCCTCCTTCCTCCTATATATACCCATGTACCCTGAAAACATTGAGGCAACAGAGAAAACCCTAATTCCACCGCCGCAACCTTCTGTTCCTGTGAGATCCCATCTTGGGGCCTGTTCCGGAGCTCCGCCGAAGGGGGGATCTTCCACGAAGATCTGTGGGGCCAGTCTAGATCCTGCCATGAGTAACGACCACCGACGGGTGTGTCCGGGGCGTTACATCTACGTTCTCAAAACCCAGCTCTCGGGCGAGCCTCAACCATCACTGGTATGTGAGGTCACGATGCCTGGGACAAGGCCATGGGGTGAGGGGAGCGAGAACCAGTGAGAGCCCTCGAGGCGCGTTGTTCTGGGGCTCACCTCCGACATGCAAGTGACTCGCGCTGAAAGGAGGTAGCAAGCCTTGCCCTAGTTGCGTGACAAAGGAGTTACGACGATGGCAGCATGCTGTGCCAAGAAATTGTACTTAGATTCTTTTGACGATCTATGGCTTAGGTTAGGTCATCGCTCTTGTGGATCGTCCCTCCTGAGGCAACACAAGGTGTTGTCCGCATGGCCTCTGGACGCCTAGCTCGTGAAGCCGCCGCATGCTGCCAGGTTACGAAGCAAAGGAGGGTGATGCGCGCTCGCTGACCGGCTCGTGATCATTCCGTGAGCTAACAAGATACTAAGGACCCAATGAGGGGACGTGCATGGGGCTGGCTTGCGAGCTAGAGCTTGAGCACTTAGATTTATCGGTGCTGCATGGATGGACCCGAGTACAGGCGCCGCGCTAATAGCCCTCGCTCATGGGACAGTCAGGAGGAGAGTTGCAAGCGCTCGGAGACCCGAGGGATGGCAAAACACCCAAGGAGGCATACAAATTGAGCCACGCCTTTGCTTACTCGCTTGCGATGGTTCCGTGAGGGGCCAGGGGATCAAGGACCTCTGGAGGTGACATGCATGGGAGCTGGCCCGCGAGACAGATCTCCTTCGCTTGGGTTAATCAGTGTTGCAGGGATGAACCAGAGAGCACAGTCGCTGTGCCAATAACCCCGCTCATGGGATGGTCAGGAGGAGAGTTGTGGGTACACAGAGCCCCCGAGGGGTGGCGGAGCACCAAACCCAAAATACATGCAAACCAGGCCGCGCCCTTACTCAAACGCTCGTGACGGCTCCATGAGGGGGGCAAGACACCAAGGACCTTTGGCGGTGACGTGCACGAGAGCTGGCCCGCAAGACAGTGCTTGGTAACATGGATTTCTCAATGCTGCAGGGACGGACCCAAGCATAGACGTTGTGATGGCCCCCGATCATGGAACGGTCAAGGGAGGGGTCGCAAGGGCGCGATGATCTCAGCCGCAGCGAAGCACCAAGCGTGGAGTTAAGTTGGAAGTGTTGGGGAACGTTGCATGGAAAACAAAAAAATCTATGCACACGCAAGATCTATCCATGGAGATGCATAACCATGAGAACGGGAGAGCATCTTCATACCCTGGAAGATCGCTAAGAGGAAGCGTTTATCAACGCAGTTGATGTAGTAGTACTCTTCACGATCCAATCACGATCCAACCGATCTAGTGCCGAACGGACGGCACCTCCGAGTTTAGCACACGTGTGGCTCGATGATGTATCCTCCTTCTTGATCCAACAAGCGGGAGAGGACAAGTAGATGGTATCACAACTAACATGACTGCGTGGTGGTGATGGTGGTGGTGGAGCACCGACAGCGCTTCGCTAAGCGTCGCCGGGACGAGGCGGTGGTACTAAGGAGTATCGTGAGAGAGAGGGTTGCCAAGGGATTGGTGTGTACTTTTGGGGCGGCCCCTCCCCTCTATATATAGGTGGAGGGTCATGGGAAACAGCCCCTCCAAGCCCTAGGACGCAGCTAATGGGACAGGACTTAGACTCCTAGTCCAATCCTATTCCTACTAGGACTCCTTCCTTTTTTGACTTCCCTAGCTAGATGGGCTTTTGAGGACTTGGTGCACCTAGACCAATTAGGCCAGGGCACCTCCCCATAGCCCATGCTAGCCCTTTGGTCGTGGTGGACCCACTTGTGGACTTCCGGACCCCTCCGAAACCTTCTGGAAGCTTCCCGGTACAATACCGAAAAAACTACACCTTTTTTCGGAACCCAAAATATGACTTACCATATATAAATCTTTACCTATCAACCATTCCGAGAATCCTAGTGACATCCAGGATCTCATTCGGGACTCCAAACAAAATTTTGTTACCACCCATCAAATATTCCAATACTACTGTAGCGTCAACGAACATTGAGCGTGTGACCCTGCAGGTTCGGGAATTATGTAGTCATGACAGAGACACCTCTCCGGTCAATAACCAATAGCGATACCTAGATGCCCATATTGATTCCTACATATTCCACGAAGATCTTTTATCAGTTGAACATTTAAGACAACCTACGAAATTCCGTTTGTCTGTCGGTATGTTACTTGCCCGAGATTCAATCGTTAGTATTTCTATACCTAGTTCAATCTCGTTACTATCAAGTCTCTTTACTCGTCCCGTAATACATTATCTTGCAACTAACTCCTTAGTCACTTTGCTTGCAAGCTTCTTGTGATGTGTATAACCATGTGGGCCCAGAGATACCTCTCCGTCATACAGAGTGACAAATCCCAATCTCAATTCACGCCAACTCAACAGACACCGTCAGAGATACCTATAGAGCATCTTTATGATCACCCAGTTACGCTGTGACTTTTGATAGCTCACAAGGTATTCCTCTGGTATCCAGGTTTTTCATGATCTCATGGTCGAAGAAAAATGTATTTGACATTAAGAAAGCAGTAGCAATAAACTAAACAATCAAATACTATGCTAACAAATGGGTTGTAACATCCCAAATTTTCAATTTGGAATGTTATACATAGATCATATTGCATTTCATGCTTTCTGCATTTTTGTTTGTGGCGTTCCTCGAAATTCTAAGCAACTCAAGGACCTACGGAGAGAGTTGGGAATTTTACCGTTTTCGTATTTGAGTTCGCTCGAATACCGGTACGTGGACAGTGTGATTCTAATTATTTTTCTCTCCTAAAAATATTTTTAATACAAAATATGAGCGGAGATAATATGAATTCTCCAAAATAACAGAAATATTGGAGGAAAAATGTTAAAATCACTTTTGGTATTTTTCTGGATTTATTTACATAGGAAAAATGCGCGTTTTTCAAAATTGCATTTAGGTCCGGGGAAAAATGTTCACTTTGTCCTAAATATTATTAGAGGACAGTGAAAATTTAGTTCGGGATTTTTGGAGTCCGTTTAGTATTTCTTTCGTTAGTTTTTCTGCGCCGGGACTCTATTTAAAAAAAAGTGAACCGACTTAGACTCGTATAGGAAAGGGACTCTGGGCTTTATAAGCCGCCACCCCCGCCCGTTTCGCTTCAGCCCGCCTGCCGCCGCCCCTGCCCTAGCGCCCGAGCCGCCGATGCCTTCGCGCCGCCGCCGCCTCGCCCGCGCCGCAGCCGCCGCGAGCCGCCGCCGCCGCCCGCCGCCGCTGCTGCCGCCGACCCCGCCGACCGCGCGTCGCCGCCGCCTCGCCCGCCTGCTGCCGCCGCCCCGCCGCCGATAGCCACCGCCCCGCCACCCCGCCGCCGCTAGCCGCCGCCCCGCTGCCGTCGCTGGACTGCCGCCGCCGTCGCCGGAGATCCCGCCGAAGTTCGCGAGGTAGATGTCGTTTTTATTATAACCGCTCGGTTTTTTTAAAACCGTAGATCTGTTTTATTAGATTAGATCGGTTCGGTTTTTCCGTTGGTTTAGTTATTTAGCGGACGTTCGTCCATACGTTCGTTTTAACGAACGGTTTTCGTTAGTTAGCCGTAGACAGCGAACGTTCGTTCGTTAGCCTGTTTGTCCGTTTTTCTTTTTCGGGCTATTTATCCGCGGTTATTCCGATCGCGATTTCTGCCCTGATCTTGTTTTCGTTTTTCTTTTCGCTCAAGAGTCGGAATCAGGTAATTCAAAATCCCAGATCTTTGTCTCGATGCCCTCTTTACGTTTAATCAACTTGAAAAAAGTTTTGGCTACTGTAAAATTTGACTTTAGGCCAACTAGTAAACCGGAGCTCGTTCCTTTTGCAGTTTGAGTTTCGTTGCTTCTTTCGAGTTGATTCTTTTTGCAAACCGGAGTTCTTAAGTTGAACTTTCTGGTTAGATCCCTTATTTGAGTTTTACCCGTGCATTAGTTAAGTACTTATTGTGTACTTGTTTGATTGCGATAGAGTACTCGGAGTGCGCCGCTTGCTACTTTGAGTCTCTAGGTTTTGCGGATCATCAGCAAGGCAAGTAACAATTTGATCATACTTTCCAATTACCCAGTTTTCATTGCATTAGTCAAACCCTCACACATTGCATGAGTAGGGTTAATTAACTTGTGGGATTGGGAAGTAGATTGAGGTAGTACCTATTACCTGCATTACATTCAAACCTTTGGGAGTTACTTCTACGTTTGCTATTAGGACATGCTATGCTCGTAGACGTGGTTTGGGTTTGAGTGAAATCCATGACAGATGTGAGTTTTTTAATTAATGGTTCAACTTAAGGTGGCAACTTTAACACACATCTGGGTGGATTAAGGCATCTGGGTATTTTCCAGTGATTGCCTGTTTTTCTTTTGGACCGCCACCCAGGCTCAAAGGGATCTTGAGATTTTTCATACTAGAAACTTCCGTGTGCAGCCACATGCCAATATGGGATCTGGCATAGTTGAGTAAGTTGTGGGAAACCTTTCCATGATGGGCTAGTAGATGTAGTGGGTTTTGTAGGTGTACCGGCCTATCTATCTGGTTAAGGGGACCTCTTCGGAAAGACTGTGTCTCCGTCATCCGTTTCTCAAACACCATGCAGTGCGAGAAACCAAACGGAGGCGATCAAGTCTTGTGGGGAAAAGTGCACAAACCTCTGCAAAGTGTACAAACTGATCATGATTAGTCTTGTCCCCGGTTACGGACGTCTTGAGTATCTAGTACTTGGATTATCATGTGAATATCATCATGTTACTTTAATTAATTTTGTTGGGTTAATGATTATTTTAATTGGGGTTGAGAGGATGTCTATCTTCTCAATGATGTTTCAACTACCATGATAGTTAACTAAAATCTATTCCTTTGAAGTAGGGAAAAATTGGCTTTACGCAAAAACATAACCATAGAGCTTTCCACCGGCCAAATAGGCATATAGTATAGCTTTACTTCCATTGCATTCTCTTGTGTTACCTTGCCAGCATATTCCATGTGCTGAACCGTTTTCGGGCTGCAACATTTCATGTTGCAGACTTTTCAGACGACGAGTAAGATGCCTTTTAGGTCGTGGTTCTATGCTCAGTGATGCCGCTGGAGTTGATGGACAGACTTATCTTCCAAGCCTTCCGCTGTTATCGTATTAGATGGCCTTCAGCCATATTTATTGTAATAAATTCATCATTGGACTATCGATGTAATAAGTGTGTGATTGCTACTCTGTAATAAATCCTTCAAGTACTGTGCATGTCAACATTATTGATCCAGGGATGACACTGATGCACAGAGATCATACTGTTTGAGGTCTGGTCGCTACAAGATGGTATCAGAGCACACGTTGACTGTAGGACACGACCACTAAGACAAGCCCTAGAGCACTATTCACTCTTCTCTTTTCTGACTCCTCATCTTTTTTACTCTTTAGGATGGTGGAAGCAAAGCACAAGTTCATGCAACCGGATGATGATATGCCATTTGGACGACACCTGAAGGAAGTCACCAGATATCTAAACATTGAACTACCAAGATTCACCGGAACCTACAATGCCACTCTACCTGAGGAGGAGCGTTGGTTGATTCAAGCTCAAGTTCCAGGAAGGACGTTTGCACCTGTCACCTCACTCATAGCATTTTCCTTTAATGCGCCTACATGGAACCTAGGCAGGAGCATGGCGGCCCACATTGCTATGGGAAGGATTGGAGAAGTCTACAAGCAAGAGCTAAAGGACACCATCTATCAGATTTGTGGATGCCGAGATGAGAATTGGGATATGATCAGCACCCGGAAGGATAGGTCCATTGCAGCATTCATCCAAGAGTTGAACCACCACATTCGTCGCCAGGAGCACCAGATGTGCGCAGGGATGATAGATTTGAAGAAGGCCCTAAATAGGAATTTGGAGCTAGAGGAAGAACTCAAGTCTACACGCGACTATTATGAGGAGGAGATGAAAATACTTGTGGAGAAGAATGATGATTTGACTCGGAAGTTAGGGATACTCATGGGAGAAGAAGACGAGGAAGAAGAACCCAAGGAGATTCCACCGGAAGACTACATCATCATAGATGACACAGATTCGGAAGCTGAGGATAGCAAGGACGAAGACTATGAAGATGAAGCTGGAGCAGATATTATGGAATCCTCTGCCGAACAATATTTTTAGATGACCACCCTGTGACTAGTAGTTTACTACCATATATTAGTTTTAGAGCACATTTGTAATGATCATTAGATTTATAAGACCTTGTTTGAAATTGATTGGTGTGATATGATTGTGTGTTTGTCTCATGTGCATATGGGTAGTGATTTTCCCTTATACCTCTTTTCTATTCTAATCTCTTCCCTCTACAACCATCAGATGCCTCCAAGACGTGAATTTGAGTTTCCCCCTGAGCTCACTCAATTGATCCAGCAGCAGAACACCCTGATGCAACTTCTTGTCCAGAACACTCAGAACAACCAAAACAACAACAACAACAACCCTCCACCACCACCACCCGTGGACAACCTGACACGTTTCTTAAGGTTGCAACCACCCGTGTTTGCTAGCAGCATAGAACCAATAGTGGCTGATGACTGGCTACGCAAGATTGGAAGGGATCTGACCACCGCCAATTGCTCGGATGCTGAGAAGGTGCGATTTGCCGCACACCAGTTGTCTGGACCAGCCGCAGCATGGTGGGAGAATTACACAGCCACTTACCCCGTAGCCAATGTGACTTGGGATCAGTTTCAGCAAGCTTTTCATACCGCCCATGTCTCAACTGGAGCCATGAGTATGAAGAAGCAGGAGTTTCGCAATTTGCGCCAAGGGAATCATACTGTGGCCCAGTACGTGGATGAGTTTAGTACCCTATCTCGTTATGCCCCAGATGATGTGGCCACAGATGCTGCAAAGCAGGAGATATTCATGGAAGGGCTGAATGATGAGATGAGCGTACAGTTGATGGTGTCAACTTTCAATAACTACCAGGAGTTGGTTGACCGCGCCGTAATAATTGAAAGGAAGCACCACCAGATTGAAAGTCGCAAAAGGAAGTATGGGCAAGGAAAGTATAATTCTGGAGCTCAGCAGAAGCCGCGTTTTACCCCTAAAATGGTAGGACAGTTTCAGCATACCCATGGAGGAGGTAGCTCGCACAATCACAATGGCACTAAGAATGGAAATGGAAATGGGAATGGAGCCAATGGAAACTAGAGCCGCCCTACCCCGTCCACACCCACCAAGAGGGATTTCAGCCATGTCACTTGTTACAAGTGCGGGAAGAATGGACATTATGCCAATGAATGCCCAGAAGTTAAGAATGGGAATGGCAATGGAAGCACCGCGAAGAAGCCCAACCCGTTCAACAAAGGACAAGTGAACCACATGACCGTGGAGGAGGTAGAAGAGCAACCAGATGCTGTTGTCGGTAAGTTTTTGGTTAAGACATTTACCGCAATAGTTCTTTTCGATACTAGTGCATCACATTTATATATTTCAAGGGGATTCGTAAATAGACATTCGATGTCCACCCAAGTTCTTAAGACCCCCATGTTAGTAAGTTCACCTAGAGCAGATTATATGGCACACCAAGGATGTTTTCAGACGCCATTGATCATAGGACGCCATACTTTCCCCTCTGACCTAATAGTCCTGGAGTCACAAGGATTGGATGTGATATTAGGTATGGATTGGCTATCAAGTATGGAGGTAATATTGACTGTGCCAGTAAGTCTATTTTGCTCACCACCCCGGCGGGAAAAAGGATTAAGTATGTATCTAGGCATTCGCCTACAAGGACTCAAGTACATTCTCTCACGGGTGTTGTTCAGGAGGAAGTGCCAGTAGTGAAGGATTATCAGGATGTGTTTCCAGAGGAGTTATGTGGCATGCCACCGGATAGAGATATAGAGTTTTTGATTGAACTTTTGCCAGGCACCGGGCCAATTTCTAAGAGACCATATAGGATGCCCGCAAAGGATTTGGAGGAGATTAAGAAACAGATTAAGGAGTTATTGGATAAAGGATTCATACGCCCAAGTTCTTCGCCTTGGGGTTCGCCAGTACTTCTAGTGGAGAAGAAGGATGGATCGTTAAGAATGGTTGTTGATTACCGTGGATTGAATGAAGTAACGATCAAGAATAAGTACCCATTACCAATGATCAATGATCTGTTCGATAGATTGCAAGGAGCTAAGATATTTTCCAAGATCGATCTGCGATCAGGGTACCGTCAATTGAAGATCCGAGAGCAGGATATAGCTAAGACGGCCTTTACCACTAGGTATGGGTTGTACGAGTACACCATTATGTCGTTTGGTCTGACGAACGCACCGGCATACTTTATGTACCTGATGAACAAAGTGTTTATGGAGTATTTGGATAAGTTCGTCGTAGTGTTCATAGATGATATATTGATCTTCTTGAAGGATGAAGAGGAGCATACAGAGCATTTGCGTTTGGTGTTGGAGAAGCTCAGAGAACATCAGTTATATGCCAAGTTTAGCAAATGTGAGTTTTGGTTGAAGGAAGTCGGATTTCTCGGACACGTTATATCTAGAGAAGGAATAGCAGTAGATCCCGCTAAGGTGGACACTGTGACCCATTGGGAAGCACCAACAACAGATGGAGAGATCCGGAGTTTTCTTGGACTTGCAGGATACTACCGGAGATTCATCGAGAATTTATCGAGGATTGCAAAGGCAATGACGGAGTTGTTAAAGAAGGACACCAAGTTCAGTTGGACAGAAGAATGTGAGGCCAGTTTCCAGGAATTAAAGAAACGTTTGGTCTCATCCCCTGTGTTGATTCAGCCAGATCAACATAAGGATTATGAGGTGTACTGCGACGCTTCACGTCGAGGACTTGGAGCAGTTCTTATGGAGGAAGGAAGAGTTGTTTCGTATGCTTCACGACAGCTAAAACCTCATGAGCTGAACTATGCCACCCACGATTTGGAATTAGCAGCCGTAGTGCATGCATTGAAGACGTGGAGACATTTTCTTATTGGAAACCATTGTGAAGTATATACGGATCACAAGAGTTTGAAGTATATATTCACTCAGAAGGAGCTGAATCTTAGGCAAAGGAGATGGCTGGAACTCATTAAGGATAATGACATGAGATTGCATTATCATCCCGGAAAGGCTAACGTAGTAGCCGATGCGCTAAGCCGTAAGAGCCATGTCAATACCCTAATGATGGAAGAATTTCCAAAGGAGTTAGCCGAGGACCTACGAGAACTACGTATGGAGATAGTTCCGAGAGGCTATGTAGCAACATTATCAATCCAGTCTACCCTGATGGATAAAATCAGAGAAGCTCAGAAAGCTGACAAGGAGGTTGTCGCTATAAAGGAGAGGATGAGCGAAGGAAAAGCTAAAGGTTTTCGTGAGGATGAACACGACACCCTATGGTTTGAGGATCGAATCCATGTGCCTAATGACCCAGAGATCAGGAAGTTGATTCTACAGGAGGCCCATGATTCACCATACTCGATTCATCCAGGAAATACTAAGATGTATTTGGATTTGAAGGATATTTTCTGGTAGACCGGAATGAAGAAGGATATTGCGGAGTATGTAGCAGTTTGTGATGTATTTTAGAGAGTAAAGGCAGAACATCAGAAGCCAGCAAGATTGTTACAACCTATGCCAATACCCGAATGGAAGTGGGAGAAGCTTGGCATGGATTTTATCACTGGATTGCCCAGGACCAAAGCAGAATATGATTCAATTTGGGTAGTAGTAGACCGATTGATGAAGGTAGCCCACTTTATCCCTGTGAAAACCACATATACCAGTGCAAAGTTGGCAAAGATATACATGACCAGAATTGTGTGTCTGCATGGAGTTCTGAGGAGCATCGTATCAGATAGAGGAACCCAGTTTACCTCAAAGTTCTGGAATAAGCTACATGAAACTTTGGGTACCAGGCTAGAGTTTAGCACAGCTTTTCACCCGCAGACAGATGGACAGACGGAGAGAGTCGATCAGATTTTGGAGGATATGCTGAGAGCCTGTGCATTAGATTACGGATCTAGTTGGGATGACAACTTGCCCTACGCGGAGTTTTCATACAACAACAGTTACCAAGCCAGTTTGAAGATGGCACCATTCGAGGCATTGTATGGAAGGAGAGGCCAAACACCGTTGATGTGGGATGAAGTTGGAGACCGATAGTTGTTTGGACCGGACTTGATCAAAGAGTCTGAAGAGAAGGTGAAGTTGATTCGAGATAGACTGAAAGTAGCTCAGTCCAGGCAGAAGAGTTATGCAGACTCGAAGCGCAAGGAGATAGCCTATGAGATCGGAGATAGAGCGTACCTGAGAGTATCGCCTCTGCGAGGAGTTAAACGTTTCGGAGTTAAAAGGAAGTTAGCCCCGAGATTTGTGGGACCTTACCGTGTTTTGGAACGCATGGGAGAGGTTGCCTATAAGCGGGAATTGCCCGAAGGATTGTCAGGAGTGAACGACGTGTTTCACGTTTCACAGCTTAAGAAGTGCCATGCGGAGATGGCCGATATACCGCTTAGAGACACAGTACCCCTGGAAGCAATTCAGTTGGACAGTGATCTGAATTACGAGGAGAAGCCTGTTAAGATTCTCGAATTTTCGAGAAGAGTTACTCGCAGTAAGATTATCAAGTTTTGCAAGGTTCAGTGGAGTCACCACACCAAGGAAGAAGCCACCTGGGAACGAGAAGACGATCTACGCAAGGACCACCCACACCTGTTCTCTACCCAAGTCGAATCTCGAGGGCGAGATTCATTCTAAGGGGGGTAGGTTTGTAACATCCCAAAATTTCAATTTGGAATGTTATAAATAGATCATATTGCATTTCATGCTTTTTGCATTTTTGTTTGTGGCATTCCTCGAAATTCTAAGCAATTCAAGGACCTACGGAGAGAGTTGGGAATTTTACCGTTTTCGTATTTGAGTTCGCTCGAATACCGGTACGAGGACAGTGTGATTCTAATTATTTTTCTCTCCTAAAAATATTGCTAAATACAAAATATGAGCGGAGATAATATGACTCCTCCAAAATAACAGAAATATTGGAGGAAAAATGTTAAAATCACTTTTGGTATTTTTCTGGATTTATTTGCGGATTTATCTGCATAAGAAAAATGCGCGTTTTTCAAAATTGCATTTAGGTCCGGGGAAAAATGTTCACTTTGTCATAAATAATATTAGAGGACGGTGAAAATTTATTTCGGGATTTTTGGAGTCCGTTTAGTATTTCTTTCGTTAGTTTTTCTGCGCCAGGACTCTATTTAAAAAAAAAGTGAACCGACTTAGACTCGTATAGGAAAGGAACTCTGGGCTTTATAAGCCGCCACCCCGGCCCGCTTCGCCTCAGCCCGCCCGCCGCCGCCCCTGCCCTAGCGCCCGAGCCGCCGCCACCTTCGTGCCGCCTCGCCCGCGCCGCCGCCGCGTGCCGCCGCCGCTGCTGCCGCCGACCCCGCCGCCCGCGCGCCGCCGCCGCCTCGCCCGCGTGCTGCCGCCGCCCCGCCGCCGCTAGCCACCGCCCCGCCACCCTGCTGCCGCTAGCCACCGCCCCGCTGTCATCGCCGGACCGCCGCCGCCGTCGCCGGAGATCCCGCCGGAGTTCGCGAGGTAGATGCCGTTTTTTGAACCGCTCGGTTTTTTTTTAAAACCGTAGATCTGTTTTATTAGATTAGATCGGTTCGTTTTTTCCGTCGGTTTAGTTATTTAGCGGACGTTCATCCGTACGTTCGTTTTAACGAACGGTTTTCGTTAGTTAGCCGCAGACAGCGAACGTTCGTTCGTTAGCCTGTTCGTCCGTTTTTCTTTTTCGAGGTATTTATCCGCGGTTATTCCGATCGCGATTTCTGCCCTGATCTTGTTTTTCATTTTGCTTTTCGTTCGAGAGTCGGAATCAGGTGATTCAAAATCCCATATCTTCGTCTCGATGCCCTCTTTACGTTTAATCAACTTGAACAAAGTTTTGGCTACTGTAAAATTTGACTTTAGGCCAACTAGTAAACCGGAGCTCGTTTCTTTTGCAGTTTGAGTTTCGTTGCTTCTTTCGAGTTGATTCTTTTTGCAAACCGTAGTTCTTAAGTTGAACTTTCTGGTTAGATCCCTTATTTGAGTTTTACCCATGCATTAGCTAAGTACTTATTGTGTTCTTGTTTGATTGCGATAGAGTACCCGGAGTGCGCCGCTTGCTACTTTGAGTCTCTAGGTTTTGCGGATCATCAGCAAGGCAAGTAACACTTTGATCATACTTTCCAATTACCCAGTTTTCATTGCATTAGTCAAACCCTCACACATTGCATGAGTAGGATTAATTAACTTGTGGGATTGGGAAGTAGATTGAGGTAGTACCTATTACCTGCATTACATTCAAACCTTTGGGAGTTACTTCTACGTTTGTTGTTAGGACATGCTATGCTCGTAGACGTGGTTTGGGTTTGAGTGAAATCCATGACAGATGTGAGTTTGTTAATTAATGGTTCAACTTAAGGTGGCAACTTTAACACACATCTGGGTGGATTGAGGCATCTGGGTATTCCAGTGATTGCATGTTTTTCTTTTGGACCGCCACCCAGGCTCAAAGGGATCTTGAGATTTTTCATACTAGAAACTTCCGTGTGCAGCCACATGCCAATATGGGCTCTGGCATAGTTGAGTAAGTTGTGGGAAACCTTTCCTTGATGGGCTAGCAGATGTAGTGGGTTTTGTAGGTGTACCGGCCTATCTATCTGGTTAAGGGGGCCTCTTCGGAAAGACTGTGTCTCGGTCATCCGTTTCTCAAACACCATGCAGTGCGAGAAACCAAACGGAGGCGATCGTGTCTTGTGGGGAAAAGTGCACAAACGTCTGCAGAGTATACAAACTGATCATGATTAGCCATGTCCCCGGTTACGGACGTCTTGAGTATCTAGTACTTGGATTATCATGTGAATCTCATCATGTTACTTTAATTAATTTTGTTGGGTTAATGATTATTTTAATTGGGGTTGAGAGGATGTCTATCTTCTCAACGATATTTCAACTACCATGGTAGTTAACTAAAATCTATTCCTTTGAAGTAGGGAAAAATTGGCTTTACCCAAAAACTTAACCATAGAGCTTTCCACCAGCCAAATATGCATATAGTATAGCTTTACTTCCATTGCATTCTCTTGTGTTACCTTGCCAGCATATTCCATGTGCTGACCCGTTTTCGGGCTGCAACGTTTCATGTTGCAGACTTTTCAGACGACGAGTAAGATGCCTTTTAGGTCGTGGTTCTATACTCAGTGATGCCGCTGGAGTTGATGGACTCACTTATCTTCTAAGCCTTCCGCTGTTATCGTATTAGATGGCCTTCAGCCATATTTATTGTAATAAATTCATCGTTGGACTATCGATGTAATAAGTGTGTGATTGCTACTCTGTTATAAATCCTTCAAGTATTGTGCGTGTCAGCATTACTGATCCAGGGATGACACTGATGCACAGATATCAGACTGTTTGAGGTCTGGTCGCTACATGGGTCATGTCCATCACATCATTCTCCTATTGATGTGACCCCATTATCAAATGACAACTCATGTATATGGTTAGGAAACCTTAACCATTCGTTGATCAACGAGCTTGTCTAGCAGGGGGCTCACTAGGGACATGATATTTGTTTATGTATCCACACATGTATTTTAGTTTCCGATCAATACAATTCTAGCATGAATAATAAACCTTTATCATGATTAAGGAAATATAATAATAACTATTGAATTATTGCATCTAGGGCATATTTCCATCAGTATCACACTTGCACTAGAGTCAATAATTTAGTTCACATCGCCATGTGATTAACACCCATAGTTCACATCGCCATGTGATTAACACCCAAAGAGTTTACTAGAGTCAATAATCTAGTTAACATCTCCATGTGATTAACACCCAAAGAGTTCTAAGGTATGATCATGTTTTCCTTTGAGATAGGTTTTAGTCAATGGTATGTCTCCAACGAATCTACTTTTCCAAACACTTTTTCCCTTGTTTTGGACTCTAATTTGCATGATTTGAATGGAACTAACTCGGACTGACGCTATTTCCAGCAAAACTGCCATGGTGTTATTTTTGTGCAGAAATAAAAGTTCTCGGAATGACCTGAAAATCCACGGAGACATGTTTTGGAAATAATAAAAAATACTGGCGAAAGAATCAACATCAGGGGCCCACACCATGTCCACAAGGGTGCAGGGCGCCCCCTGGGGTGCGCCTCCTACCTCGTGGACCCCTGGGATTCCACCGACCTCAAACCCAACTCTATATATTCACTTTTGGGGAGAAAAAATTTAGATAGAAGGATTCGTCGCGTTAGACGATACGGAGCCACCGTCAAGCCCTAATCTTCCTCGAGAGGGCTGATATGGAGTCCGTTCGGGGCTCCGGAGAGGGGAATCGGTCGCCATCATCCTTATCAACCATCCTCCATCACCAATTTCGTGATGCTCACCGCCGTACGTGAGTAATCCCATCGTAGGCTTGCTGGACGGTGATGGGTTGGATGAGATTTACCATGTAATCAAGTTAGTTTTGTTAGGGTTTGATCCCTAGTATCCATTATGTTCTAAGATTGATGTCGCTATGACTTTGCTATGCTTAATGCTTGTCACTAGGGCCCGAGTGCCATGATTTCAGATCTGAACCTATTATGTTTTCATGAATATATGTGAGTTCTCGATCCTATCTTGCAAGTCAATAGTCACCTACTATGTGTTGTGATCCGGCAACCCCAAAGTGATAATAATCGGGACCACTCCCGGTGATGACTGTAGTTTGAGGAGTTAATGTATTCACTAAGTGTTAATGCTTTGGTCCGGTACTCTATTAAAAGAAGGCCTTATTATCCCTTAGTTTCCAATAGGACCCCGCTGCCATGGGAGGGTAGGACAAAAGATGTCATGCAAGTTCTTTTCCATAAGCACGTATGACTATATTCGGAATACATGCGTACATTACATTGATGAACTAGAGCTATTTCTGTGTCACCCTATGTTATAACTGTTGCATGAGGAATCACATCCGACATAATTATCCATCATTGATCCATTGCCTACGAGCTTTTAACATATTGATATTTGCTTAGTTACTTTTCCGTTGCCACTGTTATGATTGCTACAAAAACTGCTACTGTTACTTTTGCCACCGTTACCGTTACTTCATACTTCTTTGCTACTAAATACTTTGCTGCAGATATTAAGTCTTTCAGGTGTGGTCGAATTGACAACTCAACTGCTAATACTTGAGAATATTGTTTGGCTCCCCTTGTGTCGAAATAATAAATTTGGGTCGAATACTCTACCCTCGAAAACTGTTGCGATCCCCTATACTTGTGGGTTATCAAGACCATTTTCTGGCGCCGTTGTCGGGGAGCATAGCTCTATTTTTTGAGTCACTTTGGATTATATCTGTTGATCACTATGAAGAACTTGAAAGATGAAAGAACCCAGATTTTTCCCTCAACTACGAGGGGAGGTAAGGAACTACCATCTAGCTTTGCACTTGATTCACCTTCTGTTATGAGTAAATTTGCGACACCTACACATGTTATTGATTCTGATATGTGGCATGTTATTGATGATGCCACTTCTGCTATGCATGATGCTTATGATGAAACTACTTCTATGATTGATAATACTGTGCCAATAGGTGAATTTATTGATGAACAACTTGCTAGGGTTAAAGAGAATGAAATTATTGAAATAGATAATGTTGATGAAAGTGATGATGAAGATTCTTCCCCTAGATATGGATTGCCTGATATGCCTGAGGGTTATGTTATGGATGAAGAAACTGCTAGAGACATTTTTGCTTGCAAAGATAGATATGATCTTAAGAAACGGTTTGCTAAGCTGAAAGAATAGTCTTTGAATGCTAGAATGAAATATGACCCTGCTTTTGCTACTTCCCATATCTGTATTTCTGATAAGGATTATGATTTCTCTATCGGTCCAGAGTTAATTACTTTGGTTGAATCTGATCCTTTTTACGGCTATGAATCTGAAACTGTTGTGGCACATCTTACTAAACTGAATGATATAGCCACCCTATTCACTCATGAGGAAAAACTTCGTTACTACTACATCCTTAAGTTATTTCCGTTCTCATTAAAGGGTGATGCTAAATCATGGTTTAATTCTCTTGCTCCTGGTTGTGTGCGTAGTCCCCGGGATATGATTTACTACTTCTCTACTAAATATTTTCCCGCTCATAAGAAACAAGCTGCCTTAAGGGAAATATATAACTTTGTGCAAATTGAAGAAGAGAGTCCCCCACAAGCTTGGGGCAGACTTCTACGATTACTTAATGCTTTGCCTGGTCATCCTCTCAAGAAAAATGAAATACTTGATATCTTTTATAATGGACTAACCAATGCTTCCAGAGACCACCTGGATAGTTGTGTTGGTGGTGTTTTCATGGAAAGAACTGTTGAGCAGGCTGAATTTCTATTGAATAATATATTGAGTAATGCTAATGATTGGACACTTCCTGAACCAACTCCTAAGCCAACTCGGAAGAAAATGGGTATTTTATTTCTCAGTCCTGAAGATATTCAAGAGGCAAAGAAATCTATGAAAGAAAAGGGTATTAAAGCTGAAGATGTTAAGAATTTACCACCTATTTAAGAGACACATGGTCTTAATAACCCGAGACATGTAGTAAAGGTAAATTCTCTCTATAGATTTGATGAAGGTGATATCCCACATAATAAGTCTGCTAGCCAATGCCTGGATGAGTTTGATAATTTTATTGTTAAACAAGAAAACTTCAATGCTCATGTTGGTAGACAATTGAAATGTAATGCTTATATGGTTGAACACTTGAGTGGTCATATGTCTAGAGTTAAAGGTGACCTTAAACTTATTAGTAAACATGCTTATATGGTTACCACTGAGGTAAAACAAGTGCTTAAAGCACAAAATGATTTTCTCAATTAATTAAATAATAAGAAAAAGGATAGTGATGTTAGAGTTATGACTAAAGGGGGTAGAATGACTCAGGAACCTTTGTATCCAGAGGGCCACCCTAAGAGAGTTGAGAAACATTCTCAAAGAACTAATGTTGATGCACCTAGTCCTTCTAAGAAGAAGAAAAAGAAAAATGATAGGGCTTTGCATGCTTCTAGTGAACCTGTTGTTGACACACCTGAGAATCCCAATGATATTTCTATTTCTGATACTAAAACACGATCTGGTAACGATAATGAACCTAGTGACAATGATGATGTTCATCTTGATGCTCAAACCTAGGAATAACAATGATGTAGAGATTGAACCTGCTGTTAATCTTGATAACCAACAATCAAAGAATTAACTTATGATAAGCAAGACTTTGTTGCTAGGAAGCACGGTAAAGAAAGAGAACCATGGGTTCATAAACCCATGCCTTTTCTCCTAAAAAATCCAAGAAAAAGGATGATGAGGATTTTGAGCGCTTTACTGAAATGATTAGACCTATCTTCTTGCGTATGCATTTGACTGATATGCTTAAAATGAATCATTATGCTAAGTATATGAAAGATATTGTCAAATAAAGGAAAGATACCGAAAGTTGAAATTACCATGCTTTCCATTTATACTTTTAAAGGTGGAATACCAAAGAAACTAGGAGATCCAGGAATACCAACTATACCATGCTCCATTAAAAGAAACTATGTTAAAACTGCTTTATGTGATCTTGGAACCGGTGTTAGTGTTATGCATCTCTCCTTATATCGTAGACTTGATTTGAATAAGTTGACACCTACTAAAATATCTTTGGAAATGGCCGATAAATCAACTGATATACCTGTCGGTATTTGTGAGGATGTACCTGTTGTGGTTGCAAACGTTACTATTTTAACGGACTTTGTTGTTCTTGATATTTTCGAGGACGATAGTATGTCAATTATCCTTGGTAGAACCTTTTTGAATACTGCAGGGTCTGTTATTGATTGCAACAAAGGTAATGAGCATACAGTACACTTTCCGAGGAAACAACCTCAAGTCCAAAGTATCAATTCTATTGGAAAAATTTCAACGATTACTATTGGAGGTTTTAAATTCCCTCTTCCTACTGTCAAGAAGAAATGTGATATTCTTATTGTTGGGGACATGCATATCCCCATTGAGGTAACCTAGTGTTATTCTAAAATTCAACGGTTTCATGTTATTCGGACAGAGTTTGTTAACAAGACTTGATCAACCTTGTTAGTGGATTCCTTTTGATGAGCATGAGATGGATGAAGTTAGAAAGCACAACTCTTTGTACCCTCTTTATACTTTCTATTATTTAGATTAAATAAAGCAAAAATAATATTTTCTGTCTGTTTTCTGAATTATCCTTGCAATAAAAATACCCCAAAAATAAAAGTTCTCCAAATGTCCTGAAAATGAAATATGATTTTTTGTAGAATGTTTAAGAATTTCTGGCACTGAGTACACACCTGGGGGACCCACCATTTGACCACGGGGGTGCAGGGCGCGCCAACCCCCCTGGGGTGCACCCCCTGCCTCATGGGCCCCACGTGGACCCCCTCGACTTATTCCAGAACCCACTCACTTCCACTTTTCCAGAAAAAAAATCCTCCCATAGCTCAAATCCGTGTTCTAGCTCACCTTGCTGCCATTCTCGATCTCTTTGCTCAAATCTCCATTCACAAAACTGTTTTACGGGATTGTTCTTCGATATGTGACTCCTCCAATGGTACAATTAGTTTTTGTTCTAGTGCTTTATTTATTGCAAATTTTTGCTGCTAAGGTGACCCTGTTCTTGAGCTTGCATGTCAAATTTATATGGTCCAAAGTATTTTTAATGCATGATATAGCCTCTAGGCACTTATGGGAGTGGTTGCTATTAATCTTGTTGAGTTTCGTTCACTTTTATTTCGAGTCTCTGAAATTTCAGAAATTTTTCAGAGAAAGAAAAATGCATAGGAAAATGTACCAAGGTGGTTCCTCAAGGAAGCAAGGACCAAGGCTCGCAATACGTGAACCGGACGATGAACCACCGAGGGAAGCTCAAGTGCTGCCTTGTGAATGGCCGTCAGAGCAGTTTATGGTTCAGGCAGGCATCAAGGATGAATTCGACGCGTATGTGCGTAATGCTGATCTTGAGGACTTCGTGTCAGATAAGTGCCCACAGTACCACTACGTAAATGATTCCTTTGCGAGAAGGTTTAAATTTACATCCTCACACAATTCTCACATTGTTTTATTTGATCTTTATGATAAATCATATACCATGGACATAGAAGATTTTAATACTACTTCTAAACTCCCGTAGTGGGGCAATGTTAGTGAACCTCGCAAATCTGGATATAAAGACTTTCTTGCTAGTATCATTGTGGGGGAATCTAGAGAAACCTCACAAGCTACCATAGGGAGCATTCATTTCCCTTCCATACATTATTTTTCTCTCTTTATAGGTAGATGCATTAATAGTAAAGATGAGCTTGTCACATGTGTGTTCCAGATCTTAGTGTCCTCAAGAGTGCGGTATTAGACGATAAACAATATAACTTGGGAACCATTGTTGCACGAAGGTTGCATCTTAACTGTACAAGTGGATATTTGTTTGGTGGAATTTATGCCACTCGTGTAGCTAATTATCTTGGTGTACCCTTACATGGAAATTATATGGAGTTGCCTCCTGCTTATCTAGATTATAGTGCTATTTTTCGCCATCAGTTTCTTGAGAGGAATGAAAAGTTCATCCAGTACCGACTAATCTTTGACTGACAGCACAATGTCCATGTTGCCCTCCCTGCTCCTACTTTCTTGAGCTTTCAGAAAAAAGGAGATATGTTATAACCAGGGAGGAGGCAAACGAATATGCGAGGAGGACGGAGGCAGCTCGCCTCCAAGCTGCAACTCTTCAGGCAGTAGCTTCTGCATCTCAGTACAACCCCAGCTACAACTTTGGATACCCGCCAGGCGAGCAGTGGCCATAGACCAACTTAGGCCAAAAGCCTAAGCTTGGGGGAGTACGTATTTCTCACCAACATTACATTCATGTTCACACACTCATGCCAGTTGTCGGTGCTTATACTTTTTCATTGTACTATCCATGCTAGTTCATTTTCTTTTCTAAGCCTTCTTCTTGTGTGTTTGAAAAACCTTAAGAAAAACCAAAAAAATTAGTTGTAGCTTTTAGCTAGTTTTCTTTCCATGCCTGTAGTAGTAGTAATTAAAAGAAAACCCAAAAAAATCATGTTCTTCTTTTGCTTGTTGGGAGCTTTCCCGTGTAAATAGTTTCATTTCTTTTCTTTTCTTTGGGGGTCGAGAGGAGAAGACCATGATGAAAAAGTTGAGTGGCTCTCATATGCATTCTTGTTGATTTAACCAAGAGACCATATTACCTTGTCTTCTCCCTTGTATTAAATGCTTGCAGATTCTAGCTTAGTCCATTGCACGTGGACTATTATTATTATCCACGCCGTTCGATCGCGTGAGTGAAAGGCGATAATGACGATATATGATGGACTGATTGATATGATAGAAGCTGGTATGAACTCGACCTATCTTGTTTATGTAAATATGATTAGTTCATCGTTCCTGATTCTGCCTATTATGAATGAAACTGTGAAGCCCACGATTGGACCGTACACTAATCATGCACGCAAATGTGTACGACCAAGATCAGGGACTCACTAGAAGATATCACAACACAACTCTAGACACAAATTAAAATAATACAAGCTTTATATAACAAGCCAGGGGCCTTGAGGGCTCGAATACATAAGCTCAAATACACAAGAGTTAGCGGAAGCAATAATATCTGAGTACAGACATACGTTAAACAAGTTTTCCTTAAGAAGGCTAGCACAAAACATCAACGATCGAAAAGGCAAGGCCTCCTTCCTGGGACCTCCTAACTACACGTCGACGACGGTCTTCAAGTAGTAGTAGCCTCCATCGGGGTAGTAGCAGTCGTCAAAGGTGGCCTCTGGCTCCTGCACTGCACCATCTGGTTGCATCATCTAGAAGGAAGAAAGAAGGGGGAAAGGGGGGAGCAAAGCAATCGTGAGTACTCATCCAAAGTACTCGCAAGCAAAGATCTACACTACATATGCATCGGTATCAATGAAAAGGGGTAGTATATGTGGAAAAAGCTGCAGAATGCCAGAATAAGAGGGGGAGAAGCTAGTCCAATCAAAGACTAGCATCTTCTGGAAACCACCGTCTTGTAGCAAGAGGGGGAAGTAGAGTAGTGTAACATAAGTCATATTTATGTTGTTGTATCAACGCTTCGGGATCCTTTCTCGACTCCCGAAGCAACATTTCCAAATCATGCCTCAGCATCCAGTTCTAGTTGTATCGATCGGGATACAACTCCAAGTGTCCAATACCGTAGGATAGGCTATCGATAGATGTTTTCTTCCCTGCAGGGGTGCACCAACTTACCCACCACGCTTGCTTAACTCCGGCGAGACACACCATCAGGTCATGCCCGCCCTCGCCCAAACAATATGCCGCAACCCGACCTTGGCTTAATAGAGAGGTCATGCACGCCAGACTAAACCGTATGCCCCCAGGGGTCATGGGCCAATCACCCCGGGAACTCCTGCACGTTGCGTACGCGCCCGGTGAGCAGACCTAGTTACCTCCTTTAAAAAGGTAGGTGCATAACCAGTCCAACCCGGCGCGCGCCGCTCAGTCGCATGACGTCATTTAAGCTTCAACTGATGCATATGACGCAGAACGCCCATACTATGCCCACGTGATGGTTAGCGCTATCAAGTCAGAGGCCCCTTGGATCAAATATCCAAACCGTTTAGTGTCTCGGGAACGCGCAGTAACGAGCAGAGACTCACGATCATGTGACCCGATCGCCCCATCTCGAGGAGTTGCTGCAAGGGCGAGTACCCGGCCAAGCCCCATATTTATCTCGCGGGCACCTTCTAGGTCAACCCGACTACACATCATTCGCAATTAAGCTCGCGCGTGTACCCCTAAGAGTCGACCCGTCTATAGTAACAAGGTCCTGTATAAATTCATAGTAACCATAGTAACTGTGTGTCTAACACCAAAGGGAAACCTGAGGAAATCACCCTCGATGGAATTGCACCTGATGTTTATCGTCAAGGTGAACCAAAGAGGAGTCACCCTCGAGGTCCACTCTTGAGGAGTTGCATGCCAATGTCGTTATTGGGAGTGGAGAAGGAGGAAATCACCCTCGATGCCGATAACCAATGAACTAACCTACAAGTTTAACATCAGAAGTGTTGATCAGGTCTCATCCTCGGCACTCGATAGTAACCCAGTAGTGTCGAGCAACTAAAGGGAAAGTGATGTGCGGTGCTGGGTCCTGGTCTTCGATCCCGTTGACCGGGTCTTCTGATAATCCAGCGGAGTAGTCGGGACAATGTGGGGGTCACTCGTGGATCTCTAACCAGCCTATACTAAGCAGTTTAGTATAAATATGTAAGGTATGAAAGCAGCTATCAACAACAGGCTATGCATCAGAATAGGATCATAGAAATACATTAGCAGTTCTACTATAATCATAAGAGAGAAGGGAATGGGCGATATCGGAATGATCAAAGGGGGTTGGCTTGCCTGGTTGCTCTGGCAAGAAGGATGGGTCGTCAACACCGTAGTTGATCACCGAGGTAGCATCAGTCTCGAGGTCTACCGGAGAGAAGAGGGGGAGGAAACAATAAATACAAAGCATACAGATGCAACAAAGAAGCACGAGAAGTAAACACGCGGTGCTAGGGTGTTCTAACACGGTGCTACACGATACCGGCGAAGGGGGATAACATTCGGGGATGTTTTCCTAGAGTTAGGCATTTTTGGACAGATGAAACGAAGGGGGAAAGTTGCATGTTCGCTAAGACAAAGATGGGTGGCGGACCAACGGACCGCGTATTTGGATTCGTCTCGTCGTTCGGAGCAACTTTCATGTATAAAACTTTTTCATCCGAGTTACGGTTTATTTTATATGATTTTCTAAAGTATAAACCATTTCCTGAATTTATTTAACTATTTAAAACTAACATTATCCAGAGTAGTGTCTGCTAATATCAACATGATGCCTTGCCGAGGTCATCAGTCAACAGTGAGGTTGACTGGATCAAAACTGACCTATGGGTCCTGGTTGTCATTGATTGATAACTAAATAACAGTTTAATTTGTCAAAAGGTTAATTAGGTTAATTAACAGGATTAACTAAGTTAATTAAATATTTAACTAATTAATTAATTACTTTTAGAATTATATTTTTTAACTTGTTTTTTTGACAGGGGTGTGGGCTCGTGTGGTCAGTGGCCCACAAGGCCTTAGCGGGGCGGGCGCGTAACAGCGGGTGTGGGCTAACGGGCAGGCATAGCCCGTGTGATAGTGAAGCATCACACTCGCTCGCACATGCATGCGTACAGGGTGCCGGCGGCTGAGCCAGCCGCGCCAGCAGTCGGCAGCAGCGCAGCACCAGCGGGAGTGCACGCGGGCGGGGCGCGCGGTGTGAGCGCTGCCTCGGCGCGGCGGGACACGGCCGGAAGTAGGTGGCGTGCGGGACAGCGTGCGAAGGCTAGGCGCGCGGCTTGGCGCCGGTGGCCATTGCCGGAGCGGGGGGAGGACAGGGGGGAGCTGGTTGGACGGGCGCGGTCGTGGCAAGCGACATAAGGAGGCGGGGCCGGCGAGCTGCAGGGATGGCCGGCGCAATAGCCGCATGGCAGGGCGAGCTGGAGGAAAAAAAAGGGGGGCTCGCGGGGCAGCACGTGCAGCGGGTGGAGCGGCGGGTGAGGCACCGGTGCAGTGGGACGATGCGAAGTGGCGGCACCCGCGGGGAGGGGCAGAGGCCGCGACCACGGCGGCACGGTGCGCGGGTGGAGGGCGACGCGGTTGCTACGGCGCTTGAAAGAAACGGAGGGGGGAGGATGACGCGTCTGCTCACGGGTTC
>LR738711.1:566816204-566965135 GCA_902687465.1 Secale cereale | reverse complement strand
TTAGTAGTGGGGCTCGGTCCAAGTGGGCCGGCCTGACTGGTCTCGGTCAGCTGGGTCGAGGCCCATTGGGGAAAACGGAGAAGGGCTCTATTTTCTTTTCTGTCTTCTTTTAGTGCCCTTTTTTTTAGCAAACTACCAAAATGGCACCTATTTTATTTGTTACTAAATATGCCACAGACACACTAACTTGTTACCCAAACTAAACTAGTTTCTTAATAACTTAATATTTAAAAGTATTTAGATAATAGTTTTCGCCACTGTTTTATTCATCTAATAGTGTTTAAGAATTTTATAAAGGAGTGGTTTCTCCACCATAATTACCTATGCATTATTTGGGTCACTCCGTGCATTTTAGTTTGACAAATGAAAACTTTTATAATTTGACTTAATTCTAAATCTGAATTCGAACGAGTTTGGAATCAAAGCGAGTTTAGTAACAGTAATCGTGGTGATGTGGCATCATTGCCAGAGGGTTACTGTAGCTTGATTACCCGGGCGTTACAGAAACATGTTTGCAATAACAATTAGAGATTATAGTTGCCCATGCCATGCTTAATTAGCCAGGGGCTTATAATGGTTTACCTTGCATGCCAATATGATATTAAAATGGTTGTGATGTGGTATGATAGGGTGGTATCCTCCTTTGAACAATTCGAGTGGTTTGACTCGGCACATGTTCACGCATGTAGTTGAAACAAAATCAACATAGCCTCCACGATATTTATGTTCATGGTGATTTATATCCTAATCATGATTGCACTCATTGTTGATTAATCTTAATCCTTGTTCTTGACTGTTATCGCTCTCTAGTTGGTCGCTTCCTAGTCTCTTTCTAGCCTTCACTTGTACTAAGCGGGAATACTGCTTTTGCATCCACTTGCATAAACCCCAAAGTTATTCTATATGAGTCCACCATACCTTCCTATATGCGGTATTTACCTATCGTTCCAAGTAAATTTGTATGTGCCAAACTCTAAACCTTCAAATGAAATTCTGTTTTCTATGCTTGAATAGCTCATGTATCATCTAGGGATGTCTATATCTTCCATGCTAGGTGGGTTATTCTCACGATGAGTGGACTCCGCTCATCATTCACAAGAAAATGGCCGGTAATCGGGATGCCCAGTCCCATGCTCAAATCAAAATATAAATAAACAAGCTCCCCCTGGACTGTTGTTGCTTTGGACGGTACCCATTGTTTCAGATAAGCCGTGGAGTGTGTTTGATGGTGGAGGGGGAGTAAAACTTTACCATTCAGTTTGGGAACGGCCTATAATGTGAGTGGCATGGAAGATATTGAGAACTCTTGGTTGTTATGCTGACAATGAAAGTATGCCACTTGAAATATTATTTACCTCTATTTCAATACTTGAGCTCTGGCACCTCTGCAAATCCCTGCCTCCCTCTTCGAAGGGCCTATCAATTTACTTTTATGTTGAGTCATCATCTTCTTATTAAAAAGCACAAGTGGAGAGCACCGTTGTCATTCGCATGCATTGCTATTAATTTATATTGAGTGTGACTGTGACTGGATCTCTATTACCATGAATTACAATGTCTAGTCAGACCTTGATCTTCAGGGGTGCTCTGCATTTATGTTTTGCGGTCTCAGAAAGGGCTAGCAAGATACCACCTTGTTATATCATGTTATGATTGTTTTGGGAAAGTGTTGTCATCCGAGATTTTATAATTATTGCTCGCTAGTTGATTCTGCCATTGATATGAGTAAACATGAGACCTAAATATTATTGTGAATATGGTTAGTTCATAATTTTTGCTGAAAACTTGAATGCTGGCTTTACATATTTGCAAAAACAAGGTCAAACAGAGTTTGTAAAAGTTTTTCTTTATCACTGTCAGTTTGTCAACTGAATTGCTTGAGGACAAGCAAAGGTTTAAGCTTGGGGGAGTTGATACATCTCCAACGTATCTACTTTTCCAAACACTTTTGCCCTTGTATTGGACTCTAACTTGCATGATTTGACTGGAACTAACCAGACTGACGTTGTTTTCAGCAGAACTGCCATGGTGTTATTTCTATGCAGAAATAAAAGTTCTCGGAATGACCTGAAAATCCAGAGAGAGACGTTTTGGAAATAATAATAAAATACCGGCGAAAGAATCAGCATCAGGGGGCCCACACGCTGTCCACGAGGGTAAAGGACGCGCCCCCTGCCTCCTGGGCCCCCTGGGACTCCACCGACATCAACTCCAACTCAATATATTCACTTTTGGAGAGAGACAAATCAGAGAGAAGGATTCATCGTGTTTTACGATACGGAGCCGTCGTCAAGCCCTAATCTTCCTCGGGAGAGCTGATCTGGAGTCTGTTCGGGCCTCCGGAGAGGGGAACCCATCACCATTGTCATCATCACCCATCCTCCATCACCAATTTCATGATGCTCACTGCCGTGCGCGAATAATCCCATCGTAGGCTTGCTTGATGGTGATGGATTGGATGAGATTTACCATGTAATCAAGTTAGTTTTGTTAGGGATTGATCCCTAGTATCCATTATGTTCTAAGATTGATGTTGCTATGACTTTGTTATGCTTAATGCTTGTCACTAGGGCCCGAGTGCCATGATTTCAGATCTGAACCAATTATGTTTTCATGAATATATGTGAGTTCTTGATCTTATCTTGCAAGTCAATAGTCACCTACTATGTGTTGTGATCCGACAACCCCGAAGTGACAATAACCGGGACCACTCCTGGTGATGACCGTAGTTTGAGGAGTTCATGTATTCACTAAGTGTTAATGCTTTGGTACGGTACTCTATTAAAAGGAGGCCTTTATATCCCTTAGTTTCCAATAGGATCCCACTGCCACGGGAGGGTAGGACAAAATCTGTCATGCAAGTTCTTTTCCATAAGCACGTATGACTATATTCGGAATACATGCCTACATTACATTGATGAACTGGAGCTAGTTCTGTGTCACCCTATATTATAACTGTTGCATGAGGAATCGCATCCGACATAATTATCCATCATTGATCCATTGCCTACGAGCTTTTCACATATTGATCGTTGCTTAGTTACTTTTCCGTTGCCACTGTTATGATTGCTACAAAAACTGCTACTGTTACTTTTGCCACCGTTACCATTACTTCCATACTACTTTGCTACTAAATACTTTGCTGCAGATATTAAGTCTTTCAGGTGTGGTTTAATTGACAACTCAATTGCTAATACTTGAGAATATTATTTGGCTCCCCTTGTGTCGAATCAATAAGTTTGGGTTGAATACTCTACAATCGAAAATTGTTGCGATCCCCTTTACTTCTGGGTTATCAGTCAACGGGTCTGCAACATTCAGATCCGTGTGTAGTTTGCAAATTTCTATGTCTACAATGCTCTGCATAGAGTTCTCTAGCCAATTGCTCCCATGTTCAATATGTATCCAGAGAAAGACTCAGAGTCATCTGGATCTGTGTCAAAGCTTGCATCGACGTTACCCTTTATGACAAACTCTTTATCACATCCATAATCAAGAAACATTTCCTTATTCCTCTAAGGATAATTTTTGACCGATGTCTAGTGATCCACTCCTGGATTATTCATGTACCCCCTTGCCAGACACGTGGCAAGGCACACATCAGGTGCGACACACAACATGGCATACGATATAGAGCCTATGGCTAAGGCATAGGGGACGACCTTCGTCCTTTCTCTTTCTTATGTCGTGGTCGAGCTTTGAGTCTTACTCAACTTCACACCTTACAACTCAAGCAAGAACTCCTTCTTTGACCGATCCATTTTGATCTCCTTCAAAGTCATATCAAGGTATGTGCTCTGCAAATGTTTTATCAGGCGTATTTTTCTATCTCTATAGATCTTGATACCCAATATGTAAGGAACTTTACCCAAGTCTTTCTTTGAAAAATTCTTATTCAAATATCCTTTTATGCTATCCAGAAATTCTATATCATTTGCAATCAGAAATAGGTCATCCACATATAATATCAGAAATGCTACAGAGCTCCCACTCACTTTCTTGTAAATACAGGCTTTACCGCCAGTCTTTATAAAACCAAATGCTTTGGTCATCTCATCAAAGCGTATATTCCAACTCCTAGATGCTTTCTCCAGTCCATAGATGGATCGCTGGAGCTTGCACACTTTGTTAGCACCTTTAGGATTGAAAAAATCTTCTGGTTGCATCATATACAACTCTTCTTTAAGAAACCCATTAAGGAATTAATGCAGTTTTGACGTCTATTTGCCAAATTTCATAATCATAAAATGTGTCAATTGCTAACATGATTCTGTCAGACATTTAAGCATCGCTACGGGTGAGAATGTCTCATCGTAGTCAACCCCTTAAACTTTGTCGAAAACCTTTTGCGACAAGTCGAGCTTTGTAGATATTGATATTACCATCAACATTTGGCTTCCTCTTGAAGATCCATTTTTTCTGAATGTCTTGCAGATCATCGGGCAATTCCACGAAAGTCCACACTTTGTTCTCATACATGGATCATATCTCAGATTTCATGGCCTCTAGCCATTTGTCGGAATCTGGGCTCATCATAGCTTCTTCATAGCTCTTAGATTCGTTGTTCTCTAAGAACATGACTTCCAAGACAGAATTGTCGTACCACTCTAGTGTGGTATGTGCGCTGGTTGACCTAGGAGGTCCAGTAGTATCTTGCCGAAGTTTCAAGACCATTGTCATTAGCTTCCTCTTCGGTTGGTGTAGGCATCACGGGAACGGTTTTCTCTGATGTACTACTTTCCAATTCGGGTGAAGGTACAATACCTCATCAAGTTCTATTTTCCTCCCACCCACTTCTTTCGAGAGAAACTCCTTCTATAGAAAGGACCCACTCTTGGCAACAAAGATCTTGCCTTCGGATCTATGGCAGAAAGTATACCCAATAGTTTCTTGAGGGTATCTTATGAAGAAGCACTTCTCCTCTTTGGGTTTGAGCTCATCAGGCTGAAGTTGTCTGACATAAGCATCGCATCCCCAAACTTTTTAAGAAATGATAGCTTAGGTTTGTTTCCAAACCATAGTTCATACGGTGTCGTCTCGACGGATTAGACGGTGCCCTATTTGACGTGAATGCGGCGGTCTCTAATGCATAACTCCAAAATGATAGTGGCAAATAAGTAAGAGACATCATATGACGCACCATATCTTATAAAGTACGGTTACGACGTTCAGACACACCATTACAATGTGGTGTTCGAGGTGTCTTGAGTTGTGAAACAATTCCACATTGTCTTAAATGAAGGCCAAACTCGTAACTCAAATATTCACCTCCGCGATGAGATCGTAGAAACTTTATTTTCTTGTTAGGATGATTCTCCACTTCTCTCTAAAATTCTTTGAACTTTTCAAATGTTTCAGAGTTGTGTTTCATCAAGTAGATATATCCATACCTACTTAAATCATCCGTGAAGGTTACAAAATAACGATACCCGTTGCGTGATTCAACACTCATTGGACCACATAAATCGGTATGTATTATTTCTAATAAGTCATTAGCCCGCTCCATTGTTTCGGAGAACGGAGTGTTAGTCATCTTACCCATGAGGCATGGTTCACAAGTATCAAATGATTCATAATCAAGTGATTTCGAAAGTACATCCACATGGAGTTTCTTCATGCGCTTTACACCAATATGACCTAAATAGAAGTGCCACAAGTATGTTGTACTATCATTATCAACTTTATCATCTTTTGGCATCAATATTATGAATATGTGTATCACTATGATCGAGATTCAATAAACCAGTTACATTGGGTGTATGACCATAGAATTTTTATTAATGTAAAAAAACAACAATTATTCTTTGACTTAAATGAATAACCGTATTGCAATAAAAACGATCTAATCTTGTTCATGCTCAACGCAAACACCAAATAACTTTTATTTAGGCTCAATACTAATCTCGAAAGTAGAGGGAGTGTGCGATGGTGACCATATCAATCTTGGAAACACTTCCAACATACATCGTCACCTCGCCCTTTACTAGTCTCCGTTTATTCTGCAAGTCTTGTTTCGAGTTACTAATCTTAGTAACCGAACAAGTATCAAATACCCAGGCGCTACTATGAGCATTAGTAAAGTACACATCAATAACATGTATATCAAATATAACTTTGTTCACTTTGCCATCTACTACTTCTCCAGCTTGCGTTGTATTCCCTCGAAGAGAAAAGGGAGATGCAGCACAATAGCTTAAGTATTTCCCTCAGTTTTTGAGAACCGAGGTATCAATCCAGTAGGAGACCACGCGTGAGTCCCTCGCACCTGCACAAAAAAATAAGAACTTCGCAGCCAACGCGATAAGGGGTTGTCAATCCCTTTACGGTCACTTACGAAAGTGAGATCTGATAGAGATGATAGTTTATATTTTTGGTATTTTTGGTTATAAGAACAGAAAGTAAAAGCGGAAAAAGTAAAGTAGATGTAGATTGATATGTTGAGTATAGACCCGGGGGCCATAGTGTTCTCTAGTGGCTTCTCTCATGATAGCGATATTCTACGGCAGGTAAACAAATTACTGTCGAGCAATTGATAGAAAAGCAAATAATTATGACACTATCTAGGCATGATCATTGTATATAGGCATCACGTCTGAGACAAGTACCCCGACTCCTGCCTGCATCTACTACTTTTACTCCACACATCGACCGCTATCCAGCATGCATCTAGTGTATTGAGTTCATAAGAATAGAGTAACGCCTTAATCAAGATGACATGATGTAGAGGGATAAACTCAAACAATATGATATAAACCCCATCCTTTTATCCTCGATGGCAACAATACAATACGTGCATTGCTGCCTCTACTGTCACTGGGAAAGGACACGGCAAGATCGGACTCAAAGCCAAGCACTTCTCCCGTTGCAAGAACTATAGATCTAGTAGGACAAACCAGACCAATAATTCGAAGAGACTTGCAAGGATATTATGAGCACACATAAAGAGTTCAGAAAAGAACCAAATATTTCTCATAGATAATCTTGATAATAAACTCACAATACATCGGATCTCGACAAACACACCGCAAAAAGAGATTACATCGAATAGATCTCCTCGAAGACCGAGGAGAACTTTGTATTGTGATCCAGAGAGAGAGAAGAAGCCATATAGATACTAGCTATGGACCCGAAGGCCTATGGTAAACTACTCACAACTCATGGTGAGGGCGATGATGATGATGTAGAAGCACTCCGTGATGGATCCCCCCTCCCGGGGAGGTCCGGAACAGGCTCCAAGATGGGATCTCACGGCAACAGAAGGTTACGGCGGTGGAGCTAGGGTTTTATCTCCTCCTCTGATGGTTTCGGGGTACGCAGGCTTATATAGGAGGAAGGAGGACACCAGGGGCCTCACGAGGGGTCCACGAGGCAGGGGCGCGCCCTGGGCAGGGGCGCGCGCCCCACCCTCGTGGGCACCTCGTGGCCCCTAATCCGTGGTTCTCAAGTCTCCCGTGCGTGATTTTCTCCAAAAATATCTCTCCCAAAGGTTTCATTCCGTTTGGACTCCGTTTGATATCCCTTTTATGTAAAACCATAAAACAGGCAAAAAAACAGCAATCTGGACTGGGCCTTTGGGTTACTAGGTTAGTCCCAAAAATAATATAAAAGTGTATGACAAAGCCCATTAAACATCCAAAACATCATAAATAATAGCATGGAACAATAAAAAATTATAGATACATTGGAGACGTATCACCATCCTTTTATCTGCCCAGTATTTGGGGTAGTTCCGCTTCAAGTGACCATTCCCCTTGCAGTAGATTCACTAAGTCTCAGGCTTGGGTCCAACTTTGGGCTTCTTCCCGGGAGTGGCAACTTGATTTCCATTCTTCTTGAAGTTCCCTTTCTTTCCCTTGCCCTTTTTTTCTTGAAACTAGTGGTCTTGTTAACCATCAACACTTGATCCTCCTTCTTGATTTCTACCTCCGCCGGTTTCACCATTGCGAAGAGCTCGGGAATCGTTTTCGTCATCCCTAGCATATTTATAGTTCATCACGAAGCTCTAGTAGATCGATGATAGTGACTGGAGAAATCAGTCAATCACTATGTTATCTGGAAGATTAACTCCCACTTGATTCAAGCAATTGTAGTACCCATACATTCTTGAGCACATGCTCACTGGCTGAGCCATTTTCCTCCATATTGTAGGCAAAGTACTTCTCAGAGGTCTCATACCTCTCAACATAGGCATGATCCTGAAATACCAATTTCAGCTCTTGAAATACATCATATGTCCTACGGCGTTCAAAACATCTTTGGAGCCACGATTCTAAGACGTAAACATGGCGTACTAAATTGTCAACTAGTCATCAGATTGAGCTTGCCAAACATTCATAACATCTGCATTAGCTCCTGCAACAGGCTGTCACCTAGCGGTGCATCAAGGACATAATTCTTTTGTGCAGCAATGAGGATAATCCTCAGATCACGGACCCAGTCTGCATTATTGCTACCATCATCTTTCAACTTAGTTTTCTCTAGGAATGTATCAAAAACAATGGAGCTACATCGCGAGCTATTGATCTACAACATAATATGCAAATACATTTTTACTATGTTCATGATAAATTTTAGTTCAGTTAATCAAATTACTAAAGAACTCCCACTTAAATCAACATCCCACAAGTTGTCTAAGTGATACATGATCCAAATCAACTAAACCATAAATGATCATCACGTAAATGGAGTAGTCTTCAATGGTGAACATCTACATGTTGATCGTATCTACTATATGACTCATGTTCGACCTCTCAGTCTCAAGTGTTCTGAGACCATGTCTGTACATGCTAGGCTCGTCAAGTTTAACACAAGTATTCTATATGTGTGTAAAAATGGCCTACACCCATTGTATGTGAACATAGAGTCTATCACACCCGGTCATCACGGGGTGTCTCGAAACGACGAACAGTAGCAATGGTGCATTGATAACCAAAAGTGTAGGGGATCGTAACAGTTTTCGAGGGTAAAGTATTCAACCCAAATTTATTGATTCGACACAAGGGGAGCCAAAGAATACTCTCAAGTATTAGTAGCTGAGTTGTCAATTCAACCACACCTGGAAACTTAGTATCTGCAGCAAGGTAGTTTAGTATCAAAGTAATAAGGAGATAGCGGTAACAGCAATAAAATTAACGATAGAGATTTTGTAGTTTTTGTAACAGTAGCAGTGGAAAAGTAAATAAGCAACAAGCAATATGTGAAAAGCTCGTAGGCATTGGATCGGTGAGGGCGAATTATGTCGGATGTGATTCATCATGTAAAATGTATAACCTAGGGTGACACAGAACTAGCTCCAGTTCATCAATGTAATGTAGGCATGTATTCCGAATATAGTCATATGTGCTTATTGAAAAGAACTTGCATGACATCTTTTGTCCTACCCTCCCGTGGCAGCGGGGTCCTATTGGAAACTAAGGGATATTAAAGCCTCTTTTTAATAGAGTATCGGACCAAAGCATTAACACATAGTGAATACATGAACTCCTCAAACTACGATCATCACCGGGAGTGGTCCCAATTATTGTCACTTCGGGGTTGCCGGACCATAACACATAGTAGGTGACTATAGACTTGCAAGATAGGATCAAGAACACACATATATTCATGAAAACATAATAGGTTCAGATATGAAATCATGGCACTCGGGCCCTAGTGGCAAGCATTAAGCATAGCAAAGTCATAGAAACATCAATCTCAGAACATAGTGGATACTAAGGATCAAACCCTAACAGAACTAACTCGATTACATGGTAAATCTCATCCAACCCATCACCGTCCAACAAGCCTACGATGGAATTGCTCACGCACGACGATGAGCATCATGGAATTGGTGATGGATGAAGGTTGATGATGATGATGGCGATGATCTCAACTCTCCGGAGCCTCGAACGGACTCCAGATCAGCCTCTCCCGAGAGAGATTAGGGCTTGGCGGCGGCTCCGTATCGTAAAACGGGATAATTCTTCCTCTCTGATTTTTCTCTCCACGAAAATGAATATATGGGGTCCGAAGATACATCGGTGGAGCGTCAGGGGGCCCACGAGGCAGGGGGCGCGCCCAGGGGGAGGGGGCGCGCCCCCCACCCTCGTGGACATGGTGTGGGCCCCCTGACATAGATCTTTCCACAGGTATTTTTTATATTTTCCAAAATAATTCTCCGTGGATTTTCAGGTCATTCCGAGAATTTTTATTTCTGCACAAAAACAACACCATGGCAATTCTACTGAAAACATCATCAGTCCGGGTTAGTTCCATTTAAATCATGCAAGTTAGAGTCCAAGACAAGGGCAAATGTGTTTGGGAAAGTAGATACGTTGAAGACGTATCAACTCCCCCAAGCTTAAACCTTTGCTTGTCCTCAAGCAATTCAGTTGATAAACTGAAAGTGATAAAGAAAAACTTTGACAAACTCTGTTTGCTCTTGTTGTTGTAAATATGTAAGCCGGCATTCAGGTTTTAGAAAAGATCATGAACTAACCACGTTCACAATAACTTTCAGGACTCATGTCTACTCACATCAATGGCATAATCAACTAGCGAGCAATAATAATAAACCTCGGATGACAACACTTTCTCAAAACAATCATGATATGATATAACAAGATGGTATCTCGCTAGCCCTTTCTGAGACCGCAAAACATAAATGCAGAGCACCTTTAAAGATCAAGGACTGACTAGACATTGTAATTCATGGTAAAAGAGATCCAATCATGATCATACTCAAAGCAAATTAATAGTAATGCATGCAAATGACAGAGGTGCTCTCCTACCGGTGCTCATTTATAAGAGGATGATGACTCAGCATAAAAGTAAATAGATAGGCCCTTCGCAGAGGGAAGCAGGGATTTGTAGAGGTGCCAGAGCTCGATTTTTAAATAGAGATGAATAACATTTTGAGCGGTATACTTTCATTGTCAACATAACAACCAAGAATCTCGATATCCTCCATGCTACGCACAGTATAGGCGGTTCCCAAACAGAATGGTAAAGTTTATACTCCCCCAACCACCAACAAGCACACTCCACAGCTAGCCCGAAACAAAGGGTACCGTCCAAACCAGCAACAGCCCTGGGGGAGTTTTGTTTAATTATTACGATTTGAGCATGGGACTGGGCATCCCGGTTACCAGCCATTTTCTCATGAATGATGACGGAGTCCACTCATCGTGAGAATAACCCACCTAGCATGGAAGATATAGACAACCCTAGATGATACATGAGCTATTCAAGCATATAAAACAGACTTTCATTTGAAGGTTTAGAGTTTGGCACATACAAATTTACTTGGAACGACAGGTAATACCGGATATAGGAAGGTATGGTGGACTCATATGGAATAACTATGGGGTTTATGGAAGTGGATGCACAAGGAGTATTCCCGCTTAGTACAAGTGAAGGCTAGAAAGAGACTGGCAAGCGACCAACTAGAGAGCGATAACAGTCATGAACATGCATTAAGATTAATCAACAATGAGTGCAATCATGAGTATGATATAAATCACCATGAACATAAATATCGTGGAGGCTATGTTGATTTTGTTTCAACTACATGCGTGAACATGTGCCAAGTCAGACTACTTGAATCATTAAAAGGAGGATACCACCCCATCATACCACATCACAACCATTTTAATATCATGTTGGCACGCAAGATAGACCATTATAAACTCTCAGCTAATTAAGCATGGCATAAGCAGCTATGATCTCTAATTGTCATTGCAAGCATGTTTCATTCGTAACAAGCTGAATCAGGAATGATGAACTGTCATATTTACAAAAACAAGAGAGGTCGAGTTCATACCAGCTTTTCTCATCTCAATTAGTTCATCATATATCATCCTTATTGCCTTTCACTCGCACGACCGAACGGTGTGGATAATAATAATAGTGCACGTGCATTGGACTAAGCTGGAATGTGCAAGCATTTAATACAAGAGAGAAGACAAGGTAATATGGCTCAAGGTTAAATCAACAATAAAGCATATGAGAGGCACTAAGCATTTTAATCATGGTCTTCTACTCTTAATCCCCAAAGAAAAGAAAAGAAACTATTTACACGGGAAAGCTCCCAACAAGCAAAAGAAGAACGGGAAATCATTTTGGGTTTTCTTTTAATTACTACTACAAGGAAAGTAAACTAGCTAGAAGCTACAACTAATTTTTTTTCTTAAGGTTTTTTCTAGCACACGAGAAAAAGACTAAGAAAAAGAATTGAAACTAAACATGGATGGTACAATGAAAGAGTGTGAGCACCGACAACTAGAATAATTTGTGTGAGCATTGAATGTAATGTCGGTGAGAAACGCGTACTCCCCCAAGCTTAGGCTTTTGGCCTAAGTTGGTCTATGGCCACGGATCGAAGCTACTCCCTCCAGTGTACTGAGATGTATCCTCTGGGTGCCATTGGTTAGCAAGCTCATCCAGATCCCACCCATAGACGTGACGATAAGGATCGACTGGTTGCTCCGGCTCAGGCTTTGAAGCTCGTGCCTGCCTCTGGTGCCAGTAGAAAGCATCTGACGTGACAAGATATATGTCTGTACACAGATCAAACAGAGATGGTCCAGCCAAGGTAACAATCTCACAATATTTTTCATCAAACCTTAATTTATAATTAAGCAACCTATCCTTGTCTTTAACAATAAAATCCTGTGCTATCATGCTCTTGTAATCTAGATAAACAGGGGCAAGCAATTTTTCTTCCTTCTCATGATGCCTAATAGGTATTCTAAAATGTTCAGCAAGGCGAGAAGGAAAGATGCCTCCAAAGACGGGCCCCTTTGAGCGGTTCAAACTAAGTCGTTTAGCAACGACAGCACCCAAGCTAAAAGTTGTGTCTTGAAACAAAGCATGGCGTAAAATGACAATATCAGGGGCACTAAGATTCCCACTGTTCCCGCGACCAATTAAACATCTACTAGCAAATAAAGCAAAGTAGCGTAGAACACGGAAATGTATACTAGTAATTCTTGCCCCTCAGACTTGTCTAGTTTCTTCTACAGCTATCATGTCAATAAACCCTTCAACGTCTTCACGACGTGGTTCATCAAGTCTACCTTAAATGGGTATCTTGCATATTTCACAAAACTCAAAGAATGATATTTCCTTAACCTCATCATATAAACGAAACTCCACTGTAGGTGGTGTTTTCTTAGCATGAAAATGATAATTTTGCGTGAAAATATTAGTGAGTAAGAGATACTGTTCACGCTGGTCGTGGAGGAAGTCGGTGAGTCCTGCATTTTTTGCCAACCAATAAAAGTCTTCGTAAATCCCGGTGGCTCTCATGAACTCATTACAAGGCCATTCACAAGGCCGAACTTCCGCCATGCGAGGAAGATTATATTTGGGCTTCTTATTTTCTTCCTTCTTCTTCTCCTCTGAACTTTTACTGGAGGAACCCCTCAACAATCTCTTTATCATTTTCCTCCTCTGAAAATTTCTGAAATTTTTAGTAACTCAAAATAAAAGTTAACCAAACTCAACAAGATTGATAGCAACAACTCCTACAAGTGTCTAGGGGCTATATCATGCATTAGAACTACTTGGGACCAAAGAAATTTGGGATGTAAGCTCAAGAACAAGGTCACCACAGCAGCAAAAAATTGCAATAAATAAAGCACTAGAACAAAAACTAACTGGACCAATGGAAGAATCACATACCAAGGAACAATCTCCCCAAACAGTTTGGTGAATGGTGCTTTGAGCAAGGAGATCGAAAATGGTAGCAAGATGAGCTAGAACTCGTGCTTGAGCTGGTTGGTGATTTTTTTGGGAGGAAGAAGAAGAGTATGGGTGTAGGAATAAGTGGAGTGGGCCACATGGGGCCCACGATGCAGGGTGCGCGCACTGTGAGGGTGGGCGCACCCTGGACCCTCATGGCCAGGTGCTGGCTCCCCTTGTGGTGTTTTCTATGCCATATATTCTCAAATATTCTAGATAAAATCATATTAAATTTTTAGGGCATTTGGAGAACTTTTATTTTTGGGGTATTTTTTATTGCACGGATAAGTCTGGAAATAGACAGAGAATACTATTTTTGCTTTATTTATCCTAATTAATAGAAAGTAAAAGGGGGATACAGAAGGTCGTGCTATCTAGATTCACCTATCTCATGCTCATCAAAAGGAATCCATTAACAAGGTTGATCAGGTCTTTTTAATAAACTCTTCCCGAATAACATGAAACCGGAGAATTTTCGAATAACACTAGGTTACCTCAGTGGGGATATGCATGTCCCCAACAATAAGAATGTCATATGTTTTCTTGACAGTGGGAAGAGGAAATTCAAAACCTCTAATAGTAATAATTGAAATATTTCCAATATAATTGATACTGTGGACCTGAGGATGTTTCCTCGGAAAGTGTACTGTATGCTCATTGCCATTGAAATGAAAAGTGACATTGGCTTTGTTGCAATCAGTAACAGCCCCTGCAGCATTCAAAAAGGGTCTACCAAGGATAATAGACATACTATCGTCCTCGGTAATATCAAGTATAACAAAGTCCATTAAAATAGTAACATTTGCAACTACAACAGGAATATCCTCACAATTACCGACAGGTATAGCAGTTGATTTGTCAGCCATTTGCAAAGATATTTCAGTAGCTGTCAACTTACTCAAGTCAAGTCTACGATATAAAGAGAGAGGCATAACACTAACACAAGCTCCAATATCACATAAAGCAGTTTTAACATAGTTTCTCTTAATGGAGCAAGGTATAGTGGGTACTCCTGGATCTCCTAGTTTCTTAGGTATTCCACCCTTAAAAGTGTAATTGGCAAGCATGGTGAAAATTTCTACTTCAGGTATCTTTCTTTTATTGGAAATAATATCTTTCATATACTTAGTATAAGGATTTGTTTTAAGCACATCAGTCAGATGCATAAGCAAAAAGATATGTCTAATCATTTCAGCAAAGCGCTCAAAATCCTCATCATCCTTTTTCTTAGATGGCTTAGGAGGAAAAGGCATGGGTTTATGAACCCATGGTTCTCTTTCCCTACTGTGCTTGCTAGCAACAAAGTTTCTCTTATCATAACGTTGATTCTTTGATTGTGGGTTATTAAGATCAACAACAAGTTCAATATCTACATCATTATCATTGCTAGGTTGAGCATCATCATTAACATTATCACTAGGTTCATGTTCATTACCAGATTGTGTCTCAGCATCAGAAACAGAGATATCATTGGGATTCTCAGGTGTGTCACCAACAGGTTCACTTGAAGCATGCAAAGTCCTATCATTTTTCTTTTTCTTCTTCTTAGAAGAACTAGGGGCATCTAAATTAACCCTCTGAGAATCTTCCTCAATTCTCTTAGGGTGGCTTTCAGGATATAGAGGTTCCTGAGTCATTCTGCCACCTCTAGTCACAACTCTAATGGCATTATCATTATTCTTACTATTTAATTCATTGAGCAGATCATTCTAAGCTTTAAGTACTTGTTCTACTTGAGTGGTAACCATGGAAGCATGTATACTAATGAGTTTCAGTTCACCTTTAACTCTGGACGTAAAATCACTCAAGCGTTCAATCATATAAGCATTACGTTGCAATTGTCTACCAACATAAGTATTGAAGTTTTCTTGCTTCACAATAAAATTGTCAAACTCATCTAAGCATTAATTGGCTAGCAGACTTATAACGAGGAATATCACCTTCATAAAATCTATAAATCGAATTTACCCTTACTACCTGTGTCGGGTTATCAAGACCATGTATTTCTTCAATAGGTGGTAAATTCTTAACATCTTCAGCTTTAATACCTTTTTTCTTTCACAGATTTCTTTGCATCTTGCATATCTTCAGGACTGAGAAATAAAACACCTCTTTTCTTTAGAGTTGGCTTAGGGGCTGGTTCAGGAAGTGTCCAATTATTTTCATTGGCCAGCATATTATTCAATAGTAATTCAGCTTGATCAACTGTTCTTTCCCTGAAAACACAACCAGCACAACTATCCAGGTGGTCTCTGGAAGCATTGGTTAGTCCATTATAAAAGACATCAAGTATATCATTCCTCTCAAGAGGATGATCAGGAAAAGCATTAAGTAATTGTAGAAGCCTCCCTCAAGCTTGTGGGAGACTATCTTCTTCAATTTGCACAAAGCTATATATTTCCCGTAAGGCAGCTTGTTTCTTATGAGCGGGAAAATATTTAGCAGAGAAGAAATACATCATATCTTGGGGACTACGCACACAACCAGGATCAAGAGAATTAAACCAAGTCTTAGGATCACCATTTAACGAGAACGGAAACAACTTAAGGATGTAGTAGTAGAGAATCTTTTCATCATTGGTAAACAGGGTGGCTATATCATTCAACTTAGTAAGATGTGCCACAATAGTTTGAGATTCATAGCCATGGAAAGGATCAGATTCAACCAAAGTAATTAACTCAGGGTCAACAAAGAAATCATAATCCTTATCAGTAACAAAGATAGGTGAAGTAGCAAAAGAAGGGTCATGTTTCATTCTAGCATTGAAGGACTTTTCTTTCAGCTTAGCTAATAATTTCTTAAGATCATATCTATCGTTGCAAGCAAGAAAGTCTCTAGTAGTTTCTTCATCCATAACATAACCCTCAGGAAAAACTAGCAATTCATACTTAGGGGGAGAAGCTTCTTCATCACTTTCATAAATATTATCAGTTTCAATATTTGCATTCTCCCTAACCTTAGCAATTTGTTCATCTAGAAATTCACCTAGCGGCATAGTATTATCAGGCATAGAAGTAGTTTCATCATACATAGCAGAAGTGGCATCATCAAGAACATACGACATATCAGATTCAATAGCAGGAGTAGGTGTCGCAAGTTTACTCATAACAGATGGTGAATCTAGTGCAGAGCTAGATGGCAGTTCCTTAACTCCCCTCGTAGTTGAGGGTAAGATCTTGGTTTTTGAGTCCTTCAAGTTCTTCATAGTGATCAACAGATATAAATCCCAGGTGAATTCAAGAATGGGGCTATGCTCCCCGGCAACGGCGCTAGAAAATAGTCTTGATAACCCACAAGTGTAGGGGATCACAACAGTTCTCGAGGGTAAAGTATTCAACCCAAATTTATTGATTCGACACTAGGGGAGCCAAAGAATACTCTTAAGTATTAGCAGCTGAGTTGTCAATTCAACCACATCTGGAAACTTAGTATCTATAGCAAGGTAGTTTAGTAGCAAAGTAATATGGAGATAGCGGTAACAGCGATAAAAATAACGGTAGTGTTTTTGTAACAGTAGTAGTGGAAAAGTAAATAAGCAACAAGAAATATGTGAAAAGATTGTAGGCATTGGATGGTGATGGGGAATTATGTCGGATGCGATTCATCATGTAAAAGTTATAACCTAGGGTGACACAGAACTAGCTCCAGTTCATCAATGTAATGTAGGCATGTATTCCGAATATAGACATACGTGCTTACGGAAAATAACTTGCATGACATCTTTTGTCCTACCCTCCCGTGGTAGCGGGGTCCTATTGGAAACTAAGGGATATTAAGGCCTCCTTTTAGTAGAGTACCGGACCAAAGAATTAACACATAGTGAATACATGAAATCCTCAAACTAAGGTCATCACCGGGAGTGGTCCCGATTATTGTCACTTCGGGGTTGTCGGATCATAACACATAGTAGGTGACTATAGACTTGCAAGATAGGATCAAGAACACACATATATTCATGAAAACATAATAGGTTCAGATCTGAAATCATGGCACTCGGGCCCTAATGACAAGCATTAAGCATATCAAAGTCATAGCAACATCAATCTCAGAACATAGTGGATACTAGGGATCAAACCCTAACAAAACTAACTCGATTACATGGTAAATCTCATCCAACCCATCACCGTCTAGCAAGCCTACGATGGAATTACTCACGCACGGCAGTGAGCATCATGGAATTGGTGATGAAGGAAAGTTGATGATGACGATGGCGACGATCTCCACTCTCCGGAGCGCCAAACAGACTCCAGATCAGCCATCCCAAGAGAGATTAGGGCTTGGCGGCGGCTCCGTATCGTAAAACACGATAATTCTTCCTCTCTAATTTTTTTCTCCCCGAAAGTGAATATATGGGGTCCGGAGATACGTCAGTGGAGCGTCAGGGGGCCCACGAGGTAGGGGGGCGCGCCCAGGGGGAGGGTGAGCGCCCCCACCCTCGTGGACAGGGTGTGGGCCCCCTGACGTAGATCATTCCGCACGTATTTTTTATATTGTCCAAAATAATTCTCAGTGGATTTTCAGGTCATTCCGAGAACTTTTTATTTCTGCACAAAAACAACACCATGGCAATTCTGCTGAAAACATCGTCAGTCCGTGTGAGTTCCATTTAAATCATGCAAGTTAGAGTCCAAAAGAAGGGCAAAAGTGTTTAGAAAAGTAGATACGTTGAAGACGTATCATGCATACTTAGGGTGCACACTTTTGTCTTGAAATTAAGTGAAGGGATAATCTTATAATGCTACTGTCGATCTAAGCAAAATAAGATTCATAAAGGATTAAACATCGCATGCAATCAAAATATGTGACATGATATGGCCATCATCATCTTGTGCTTTTGATCTCCACCTCCAAAGCAAGGTCATGATCTCCATCATCACCGGCTCCACACGTTGATCTCCATCATTTTGTCGGGGTTGTCTCGCCAACTATTACTTCTACAACTATTGCTAACGGATAGCGATAAATTAAAGCAATTACATGGCACTATCATTTCATACAATAATTAAGAGACAACCCTAAGGCTCCTGCCGGTTGTCGATATTACAAAACATGATCATGTCATATAACAACGTATATCATATCACGTCTTGACCATATGACATCACAACATGCCCTGCAAAAACAAGTTAGAAGTCCTCTACTTTGTTGTTGCAAGTTTGACGTGGCTGCGACGGGCAACGAGCAAGAACCATTCTTACCTACGCAAAAAACCACACAACTCCTTTGTGTTCTACTCGTGCATATCATCTACACATAGACCTGACTCATGATGCCACATTTGGGGAATGTTGCATGGAAAACAAAACAAAAATCTACGCACATGCAAGATCTATCCATAGAGATGCATAGCAACGAGAGGGGGAGATCATCTTTGTACCCTTGAAGATCACTAAGCGGAATTGTTTTTCAACGCGGTTGATGTAGTCGTACTCTTTGCGACCCGATCACGATCCAACCGATCTAGTGCCAAACGGACGGCACGTCCAAGTTTAGCACACGTGCAGCTCGATGATGTCTCCTCCTTCATGGTCCAGCAAGTGGTAGAGGAGAAGTAGATGGGATCACAACCAACACGATGGCATGGTGGTGATGGTGGTGGTGGAGCACCGACAGTGGTTCGCTAAGCATCGTCGGGACAAGGCGGTGAAACTATAAAGTAACGGGAGAGAGAGGGGCGCCAAGGGATTGGTGTGGCCTCTTGGGGCGCCCCTTGTCACACCCTGATTTTCATGTCACATTGCTTAAGCTTATTTTCATGTTAAAAATGTGGATTTGCAAAAACTTTTGAGTGTTATTGACTTTGCTTGATTTGACTTTTGTCTGCTGTTTGCTAGGGCTCTAAAAATCAAATAAATTCTCCAACTCATATACTTCATCTCCTTGACCCAAAACCTTTTTCCAATGATCATGCCATGTGTATAGACCAGTATAGAATTTTCTTATAAAAATATTTTGGCCAAATGATATTTTCTAAAATTAGTTTTCCAAAAACCCCTGAATTGAGGTTTGCACTGCAAGTACCTTATTTAGGGTGTGAAAAATCTTTCAAAAAGTTTATTTGAATCCTATTAGATATAGGACTCCCAGAAACCACAAAACTATAATTTTAAAAGTTATTTTTACATTTTATTTAAAAGCTTTTTCTTAATGCCAGAAATGGTCTTTAATAGGGAAAAATTATTTAATCATTTCAAAAATATTTGCCAAAATTCAGGGAGACTCATAGGACACATATTGTCCATATATAAGAGTTTCAACACATGGTCATGTTCAAAATATTGGACAAATCCTTCCAAAACCCTTTTTGGATATTTCAAGCTTTTGAAATATTTACAAAGGAAATATTCTCCAAAAATTCCAGGGAAATTCTATCATGTCATATATGACATATTTGGTGATCTTGCAAAGCCTCATGCCTTGAAGATCAAGGAAACATCCTCAAACCCCTTCAAAACCATTCTGTCCATATTTGAAGTTTGAGCAACTCTACATTGCCAAACTTGTCCAAATGCTCTCAAATTTGGTGCACATGCTACACCAAGTGGTGCATCAAGGGGAGATGAATTGCTTGACTCAAAAAAGGTGAAACCATTTCTGTTCATTTCTAGGGTTCACCAAAGTTACATTGGCCACTTTGCTCAAATAAGCTCAAATTTGCTGTAGGGGCCTAATTATATGTGACATTTGATCCTGTTAAGTCCCATGTCAAGTGGAGGTCATTTGCTAGACCAAACACTGATCAAACACCTTCTGCAAGTTTGCCAAAACAAGTGTTTGGACCCCTTTTTACAATTTCCCTTTACCCCAAATTCTTACCACACCTTCCCCTGATCATCATCTACCCCCAGTAACCTTCCCATGGCCTCAGCTCAATTATTGGAGGGTAAAAACAGCATTTTTACCCTTGTGGACAGCCACCTTCTTCTCCTCCTTCACCTCCCTCCTCATCCCAGTGGTTCCCCAGGGCATCCAAGACCACAGAGCAATTCTTTACTACTCCCTCTACCCTCTGGACACTGCTGGACACTAGAGGACACGGCCTGGAAAGCATAGACACGACCATGCCGGCCAAAGACGTGCTCTGGAGCGCGCTACAGTGCGCTCCCGCACTGTAGCCGCCCCCAATCGGCTGCTTCCGACAACCTTGGGCAGAGAGAGCATGTCCCCTGAGGTGCCCTCGACGTCCACGACCTGCAGGACGGTCGGCCCTATCCTCCCCGGCCCTCCTCCTCTCTCTCCACGAGCTCGCCGTGCGTGCCCTGGACCGTGCTCACGGTGCACCGCAGCTGCCCCTATAAGAGGCCTCCCCCCGAGCACCTCTCGCCTCTGCTGGACCCTCCTCTCTCCCGTGCACCTCCCGGACATCTTCCCTCTTCCCCTAGTGCTCTCCTTGCCCCTCCATGGCCGTCGAGCCGCCGTCGGTATCCTCCCTGGTTTGCTCCCTGTGGCCTTCCTCGTCCATCTTGGCCACCAGGAGGGGAATGGCCACTGGAGCACGAAGCTCCCCCAACCCTCGCCGCTCCTTCCCGAGCCTCGTGGTGCTTGCCCCACCAGCAGCCGCCGAGGCCGCCGCCATGGCCGATGCAGGAGGAGCTCCAGCCCCTCCCCTGCCGCCCCGAGGGTCCTCCTGGATGCGCCGCTCCCCGGGGATCCCTCCGGTGGCCGCACCCTGGCCGGAGGTGGCCTATGCCGCCGGGGACGGGCGCCGGCGTCGCGCGGCTCGGGCCTCCCCTCCCCTCTGTTGCGGGAGCGGGAGGAAGGAGACGACCCTGCGGAGGGGGCCCACCTGGCAGCGACCCGACCAGCAGGCCCACCCGTTTTAAGTGGAGGCGGCTTCAGGCGCAGCCCGCCTCCCCCGCGCGAAAGCGCCTCACCGAAAGACGCTTCCGGCGTGGCCCCCCTGCTCACGTGCGGCCGAGCCGCTGGGCCGGCCCGCAAGCTTTCTTTCGCCCACAGCGCTGCATAAGGGTATCACCCCTATTCTTTTCCTTTTTCTTTATTCTGCCAACTTCAAAAATGCCTAGAATATTCATATGAACTCCAAATTGCATGATTCAAAATTCCTATGAGTCCATAAATCTTGCTCTACCTGTTGGTGCTACATGCACATTTTTCCAGAAACTTTTCCTACACAAATATTTATCAAATGCCCATTTTCCACTTTCTGTGATTAACTTTAGAAAATCACAGAGAGCTCATTTTTGATTCAAATGCAGTGATTCAAGTTCCTAGATGCTTGTCATGTCCAAACTTAGTTTTGGAAAAATTTTAATAATAGTTTCTGTACCCCACCAAATATTTAACCATTTCTTCACATTTATCAGCTTTGGAAAATCCTAGGAAATTCATTTCAAATCCAAATCCAGTGAAACCAACTCCTAAATGCTTCTAAAATCATGACTTGATGATGGGTACCTTTGCTCATCATTCAAGAAAATATTTCTGTAAACTTCTTCCAAATCCATAAACCCTTTGGTTCCATCATATTGGAATGTTCCAAACTACCTATTGATCCAACACCTATGAAACCACCTTGGTTATTTTTCATATGACCAGAGGTATCCTAGAAAAGTCCAACCCCTATTTTTAGAGCACTTTTATTGTTGCTTTGATTGTGTTGCTTATTATGATTGTTTCCATCGTTAGTTGACGTAATAAACGGAGTATTCGGAGATGGACCAGAAGATTTGAAGACTCTGAAGAATAAGGCAAGCAGCCCTTTGACCATGTTCAAGAAACCTTTTTATGCATGTCTCATAGCACCTTTATTATTCAATGCATCGGAATCATGTTGAGGTGGAAACCACTTTGGTTGCTACCCCTGTTACTTTACTGTTGAAACTTGCATCAGACATGACCCTACCTTCCTATGAGGGTTATGTGGGTGGGAGTAGATAGATGTATGCTATAGTAGTTGGCTACGCAAAATGGGTCGGGTATATGCATGGTGACGGAAGCAGGATACTTTCAAAAGACTTTTCGAAAACTCCGTCGGGTGCCATTTATGCCCGAGGGAGATGGTGAGATGGGTAACCACTTGATGACGAAGTGGTGTACCGAGGCAAGTGTGTGGGTTGTTTTGAAAACGGATTGGTTTAAGTTGCGACCGTTATTCCAACCTTACATGCGCAACCACTCTACCCTTATATGGGAAAGGGCATTATTGATTACCTAGGTCGATACTAGCATGGTGCCCGCATTACTAGTGACGGGAGTGACATGAGGTCACTCTTGGGACGGGGTCGCGCTTGGATAGGCGGCCATGACTGTCTTTACAGGGCACCGGACACACCGTTGGTACCCCGTGCTTGTGATATGTGATGAATACGGAGCGAGTCTCCAAAAACCTTGAGATGTGAAATGTTTGGCACAGGGGCTGTTACCAATCGAGTGGACTCCATATTAGTGTCGCCTAGGGAAAGATAGTGATCGGGTGCTTACCCCGGGTACTTGAGGTACCGCGGGTCGTGGATGACACGGACGTTCCCCGGATCTAGTGGGTAAAGTGTACAACCTCTGCAGAGTGTAAAACTATTCGAATAGCCGTGTCCACGGTCATGGACAGTTGGGTAACCGCTCTTGGGCTACGTCCAATGTTTGCGAAACCTGGTGTGTGTGTGAGGAAACAACATGGTTCAGTGAGATTGATGATGTGATACCTGAGGAAGTTACAATGAGCTTGAACATGAGTTGATTACAACTCTTTCTCGATATGATGTCTGTGACCTCCTGATACTTGTTACAGACACATGCATATCCTTGTTATATGTTGATCATACTTGCATTATGAAAAACTAGCTTTCGGCAAAACTGCCAACCTAGCAGTAGAGCCTTGCATAATTATTCTGTTATCACACTTGGGTTGCTTGCGAGTACATTCAATGTACTCATTGGCTTGCCACTGGTTATTTTATTGGCCAGGCAGGAGAGAATAGGTTATGATGAAGATTTCTTGGTGACGAGCATGCGAGCTAGGACGCTTCCCAGTCAGAATGCCTGTAGGGTTAAGGCAGATGGCATGGGTCCCAGTTGTCTTTGAAGATTTTCCGCTGCGATGATATACTCAATACTTGACCATTATGGTCCTATTTGTGTAACACGGTATGTAAGGATGTAAGACTCTTGTTATTCAGCTTCTGTGTGTTCAGTGAGCATTGATCTCTGGGATCACTGTACACGTGCATTCGGTGATCACGACTTATGAGTCGGGGTCCCCACAGAGCTGGTATCAGAGCCATCCTGACTGTAGGAAGCCTTAGTTAGCATGGTCGTTAGTTAGGGTAAAACTATTTCCAAAACTATTAGTAGTTTTCAGAACTATCTATACTTCTCTTCCCTTCTCAGTTTTTCGAAAACTAGGCTATGCTCGATCTCTTCCCCTTCAAAACCTTGGTCGCTAGAACCCTTATGCCCCTGTCCACTGGATTTTCTGTAATCCTCGTGGAGTGCACCTTGCCAAACACTCACCCACCACTCTTGCACGCAAGATTGGAGACACCACGACAAGAAGATACAAACAGAAACTACACCCTCGATGAGTGAGGACATGAAGACCCGGAAGATGGGGGACACCCTTGACAAGAGCCCCCAAGAAGATGTAACGTTAGCCTATGGTGACCAGGGTATAGGTTATGCAAAATCATGATATACATCGCTAATAGAGTAATCATGTCACTACCGTTGTTGTATCGGCAACCACCGGTGAATGAGAACCTTGCCATTTGGTCCGCCTCACTATAGTGATCAGGAAAACGGTTCTCTTCGTTCCTCGCTCTTGGTGTCGATGTTTTCATCAACAGAACCGACATGTTGGACCTCTATTATGCCTTGTTATTGTCATTACACATGGATTGCCTACCTGGTACCCTCGACGCCCCAGAAGGCACAAGGGATCGTCATGATTAAAGAGACAAGAGAAGACCAAGTCAACGCCAGCTACAAGGAGGCACCTCCACCACATCACCTCATGAGGCGAGAAGTTGTTGAAGATTCTTCAGGATCAACCCGGATCGTTCATCAAGCAACTACAAGGGGCATAGCAACATCCAAGGAAGCTCAGAAGACTGCACGAGGCACAAGTCACGACACTGAGTCCGAGAACCCCTAGGGTAGGATGAGTCGTGTACCCCCTATGCGCAGTCGAGTCCATATGATGGTTCGGATAGAACCATGATTGTGTGTTGTTTGCTTTGATTCGTTTGTGTTCTGATATAAGTCGCACTTTTGCCCCAGGCAACAAGTGCATGTCTATATCACCTCCCTTGCCTTGTTTCTTTTGTTTCGGCCTTTTTGCACCTGTTTGTTGCACCTGCACTATAGAACCCCCTTTAGGCATTTCCCTCCTCTACGCTGCTTCTTCCCTCTATTCTCTCTCCCCCCAATTGAAGACCCGCAAGACAAGATGCACCAAGGATTCTACCTCGACAGCCAACTGGCACTGAAGACTTCTGCTACAACCTCCACGATCAATTGCAACCCCGTAGAGTTATGTTTAACCCTCCAGACCAGTAACCCTCTTCCTAGACCCTTTGAGACTTCACGAGACACTCCAGCACGAATCCTTAACCATGTGCCTAACCTGTGGTAAAGTGAGAGAACCTGTTAAGCCTTTGTAACCTTGCACAGCACTGGGTTCGTAAAGGAGCTAGTGGACACGATGAGTGAGCACATTTTCATCCTGATATAGCATGAGGTCTGACGATGCCATAGATAGACCAGTTCGAGGATATTGGACAGATGACTTGGTGGTTTATATCAGTGACTTCGAGGAATTATCTGAGACCTTGATGGATTATGAGGTTTTCATATTGATGGGATCATGGCTTTAGGGAAGTATGTAGGAGTGCTCGTTGGACATGAGATTTGGATTTATGTGGTGATTGATGGTAATTACCGGGCTATTGGAGTTGATCCATAGGAAGGAAACAAATCTTGGAGTGGCATATGACGTGTTTCCTTAGAATAGAGATGCATTATCTTGAGCCTTGCAAGACTAGGTTGAGTGCTTGGATTGTGGAGATTAATTTAGGCTCAGCAGCATGTATGATCTACCTTTGGATTTTAGAGGTAGACGTGCATATGGATTTGGGGATCTTAGACAAGTATAATTTTGTGAGACCGTCTCTTGAGAATCATGAGGATATGTATGGCAATGAGTGGTGATTGAAGTTGGTCTATGCGAGAGGCCGCTTTTCCGTTCGGAGTACTAGATAGAGCTATTGGCATCTCAGAAACTGTGCTTAAGGATAAGATGATATAAGTTCATTCACTCACTAGAATCCTTGAAACCCTTAAGCCCCACCGAGCCACAACCCGGTCAGATTCCGACCACGGGCCTTGGCTCTAAGCCAGGAAGGCCTCTGCAGATACTCAACCGAGACCACCACCAATACCCCAGTTTACCTTGCGTACCCCCATAGACCTCATGGAGTAAGTGGACAAGTTGGGTAACATCATTAATTGATGGCCTACTTGTCTGCCCGAAGACAAAGAAGAGACGGACAGCTGGATGGAAGACAATTGAAGACCGCCCTGAAGGAAGATCTACACCGACCGCCGTCATCAAGAAGAAACTTCCGCGTTGAAGACCGGGCGTATCTGCAAACCACTCCTCCTGGAGGAACCGAGCAATTCCGTGTCGAGGAACGCTCACACCAAGTTGTATCAGGACTTGAAGGCACGATTCTGGTGGCACATGATGAAAAGAGAGATTTTTGCAACCTACGTTGCAAAGCGTGATGTGTGCCAAAGGGTCAAGGCTGAATATCAGCGGCCCGCTGGATTGCTTCAACCACTCAAGGTTCCTGAGTGGAAGAGGGATAAAGTCGGAATGGACTTCGTCGCTGGATTACCAAGGTCGGATAAGAGGACATGGCTCTATCTGGGTCATGGTCGATCATCTGACCAAGGTGGTCTATTTCATTCCTGTCAATACCACTTATGATGGCAACCGGCTGGCAGCTCTATACATCGACCGAATCGTAAGTCTTCACGGCATTCCCAAGGAGATTGTGTTAGATCGAGGAACCCAGTTCACCTCAAGGTTCTGGAAGAAGTTCCGAGAAGCCCTGGGAACCAAGTATCTTTCAGCACGGCTTTCCACCCACAGATCAGAGGTCAGACTGAACGAGTCAATCAGATTCTCGAAGTCATGACTCCGAGCCTGTGTCTTGGCATATGGAGCCAAGTGGGAGGATTGTCTCCCTTTTTGCCGAGTTCTCCTATAACAACAGTTACCGGTCGAGCCTTCAGATGGCACCATTTGAGGTGTTGTACGGACGTAGATGTTGCACATCCCTCAACTGGTCAGAGACTGGAGAAGGGCTAGTCTTTGGGCCGGATGTTCTCCGCGCAGCGGAAGAGCAAGTCCAACTAGTCAGAGAACGTTTGAAGGCAGCCAAGTCAAGGCAAAAGAGCTATGCTGACACTCACCGTCGGAACATGAGTTTCCATATCAGGGACCACGTGTACCTACGAGTAACTCCTCTGAAAGGAACCAAGCGTTTCCACGTCAAGGGGGGAAGCTCGCACTAAGGTTCATTGGACCCTTTTTGAGATCACTGCAAGTCATGTGGTAGACGGATCCCCAGCTAGGTCTACCACCTGAGACACTCTCCGTGCACCAAATCTTCCACGAGCCCCCACTCTGGAAGTGCTTCTTACCTCCTAGCTAGCCCGATGCCCGCAAGGACATCGATAACCGAGCCTTTGACAGCTAACCCAACCTAACCTATGCAAGAGACCCCTCAGCAACCCCCATCAAGGAAGGCATCAAGTAAGAAGCCATACCATCAAGCACTTCAAGATTACAAGGAGCACCGCTCAGAAGCAGAACCAACAAGAAGAAGTGAAGACTACCCCGTATCCAAGACTCCGCCTTTCTTTCCACGCCTAGTCTGGGAATCTCGGGGACGAGATTCTTGAAAGGGGGGTAGGTCTGTCACACCCTGATTTTCATGTCACATTGCTTAAGCTTATTTTCATGTTAAAAATGTGGATTTGCAAAAACTTTTGAGTGTTATTGACTTTGCTTGATTTGACTTTCGTCTGCTGTTTGCTAGTGCTCTAAAAATCCAATAAATTCTCCAACTCATATACTTCATCTCCTTGACCCAAAACCTTTTTCCAATGATCATGCCATGTGTATAGACAAGTATAGAATTTTCTTATAAAAATATTTTGGCCAAATGATATTTTCTAAAATTAGTTTTCCAAAAACCCTTGAATTGAGGTTTGCACTACAAGTACCTTATTTAGGGTGTGAAAAATCTTTCAAAAAGTTTATTTGAATCCTATTAGATATAGGACTCCCAGAAACCACAAAAGTATAATTTTAAAAGTTATTTTTACATTTTATTTAAAAGCTTTTTCATAAGGCCAGAAATGGTCTTTAATAGGGAAAAATTATTTAATCATTTCAAAAATATTTGCCAAAATTCAGGGAGACTCATAGGACACATATTGTCCATATATAAGAGTTTCAACACATGGTCATGTTCAAAATATTGGACAAATCCTTCCAAAACCCTTTCTGGATATTTCAAGCTTTTGAAATATTTACAAAGGAAATATTCTCCAAAACTTCCAGGGAAATTCTATCATGTCATATATGACATATTTGATGATCTTGCAAAGCCTCATGCCTTGAAGATCAAGGAAACATCCTCAAACCCCTTCAAAACCATTCTGTCCATATTTGAAGTTTGAGCAACTCTACATTGCCAAACTTGTCCAAATGCTCTCAAATTTGGTGCACATGCTAGAATGGCCTAATAAGGCATCTAGACCAAATGGCACAAGATTTGGAAAGGAGCAACTTGATCAGATCACCCTAAAACCACTTCTGTTCAAATTCAAATTTGAACAACTTTACATTGTCAACTTTTTATCTGGAGCCTCAAACTTTGTGGGCATGTTCATAACCCCAAATGATGATGCTACACCAAGTGGTGCATCAAGGGGAGATGAATTGCTTGACTCAAACAAGGTGAAACCATTTCTGTTCATTTCTAGGGTTCACCAAAGTTACATTGGCCACTTTGCCCAAATAAGCTCAAATTTGGTGTAGGGGCCTAATTATATGTGACATTTGATCCTGTTAAGTCCCATGTCAAGTGGAGGTCATTTGCTTGACCAAACACTGATCAAACACCTTCTGCAAGTTTGCCAAAACAAGTGTTTGGACCCCTTTTTACAATTTCCCTTTACCCCAAATTCTTACCACACCTTCCCCTGATCATCATCTACCCCCAGTAACCTTCCCATGGCCTCAGCTCAATTATTGGAGGGTAAAAACGCCATGTTTACCCTTGTGGACAGCCACCTTCTTCTCCTCCTTCACCTCCCTCCTCATCCCAGTGGTTCCCCAGGGCATCCAAGACCACAAAGCAATTCTTTACTACTCCCTCTACCCTCTGGACACTGCTGGACACTAGAGGACACGGCCTGGAAAGCATAGACACGACCATGCCGGCCAAAGACGTGCTCTGGAGCGCGCTACAGTGCGCTCCCGCACTGTAGCCGCCCCCAATCGGCTGCTTCCGACAACCTTGGGCAGAGAGAGCGTGTCCCCCGAGGTGCCCTCGACGTCCACGACCTGCAGGACGGTCGGCCCTATCCTCCCCGGCCCTCCTCCTCTCTCTCCACGAGCTCGCCGTGCGTGCCCTGGACCGTGCTCACGGTGCACCGCAGCTGCCCCTATAAGAGGCCTCCCCCGAGCACCTCTCGCCTCTGCTGGACCCTCCTCTCTCCCGTGCACCTCCCGGACATCTTCCCTCTTCCCCTAGTGCTCTCCTTGCCCCTCCATGGCCGTCGAGCCGCCGTCGGTATCCTCCCTGGTTTGCTCCCTGTGGCCTTCCTCGTCCATGTTGGCCACCAGGAGGGGAACGGCCACTGGAGCACGAAGCTCCCCCAACCCTCGCCGCTCCTTCCCGAGCCCCATGGTGCTCGCCCCACCAGCAACCGCCGAGGCCGCCGCCATGGCCGATGCAGGAGGAGCTCCAGCCCCTCCCCTGCCGCCCCGAGGGTCCTCCTGGATGCGCCGCTCCCCGGGGATCCCTCCGGTGGCCGCACCCTGGCCGGAGGTGGCCTATGCCGCCGGGGACGGGCGCCGGCGTCGCGCGGCTCGGGCCTCCCCTCCCCTCTGTTGCGGGAGCGGGAGGAAGGAGACGACCCTGCGGAGGGGGCCCACCTGGCAGCGACCCGGCCAGCAGGCCCACCCGTTTTAAGTGGAGGCGGCTTCAGGCGCAGCCCGCCTCCCCCGCGCGAAAGCGCCTCACCGAAAGACGCTTCCGGCGTGGCCCCCCTGCTCACGTGCGGCCGAGCCGCTGGGCCGGCCCGCAAGCTTTCTTTTGCCCAGAGCGCTGCATAAGGGTATCACCCCTATTCTTTTCCTTTTTCTTTATTCTGCCAACTTCAAAAATGCCTAGAATATTCATATGAACTCCAAATTGCATGATTCAAAATTCCTATGAGTCCATAAATCATGCTCTACCTGTTGGTGCTACATGCACATTATTCCAGAAACTTTTCCTACACAAATATTTATCAAATGCCCATTTTCCACTTTCGGTGATTAACTTTAGAAAATCACAGAGAGCTCATTTTTGATTCAAATGCAGTGATTCAAGTTCCTAGATGCTTGTCATGTCCAAACTTAGTTTTGGAAAATTTTTAATAATAGTTTCTGTACCCCACCAAATATTTAACCATTTCTTCACATTTATCAGCTTTGGAAAATCCTAGGAAATTCATTTCAAATCCAAATCTAGTGAAACCAACTCCTAAATGCTTCTAAAATCATGACTTGATGATGGGTACCTTTACTCATCATTCAAGAAAATATTTCTGTATACTTCTTCCAAATCCATACACCCTTTGGTTCCATCATATTGGAATGTTCCAAACTACCTATTGATCCAACACCTACGAAACCACCTTGGTTATTTTTCATATGACCAGAGGTATCCTAGAAAAGTCCAACCCCTATTTTTAGAGCACTTTTATTGTTGCTTTGATTGTGTTGCTTATTATGATTGTTTCCATCGTTAGTTGACGTAATAAACGGAGTATTCGGAGATGGACCAGAAGATTTGAAGACTCTGAAGAATAAGGCAGGCAACCCTTTGACCATGTTCAAGAAACCTTTTTATGCATGTCTCACAGCACCTTTATTATTCAATGCATCGGAATCATGTTGAGGTGGAAACCACTTTGGTTGCTACCCCTGTTACTTTACTGTTGAAACTTGCATCAGACATGACCCTACCTTCCTATGAGGGTTATGTGGGTGGGAGTAGATAGATGTATGCTATAGTAGTTGGCTACGCAAAATGGGTCGGGTATATGCATGGTGACGAAAGCAGGATACTTTCAAAAGACTTTTCGAAAACCCCGTCGGGTGCCATTTATGCCCGAGGGAGATGGTGAGATGGGTAACCACTTGATGACGAAGTGGTGTACCGAGGCAAGTGTGTGGGTTGTTTTGAAAACGGATTGGTTTAAGTTGCAACCGTTATTCCAAACTTACATGCGCAACCACTCTACCCTTATATGGGAAACGACATTATTGATTACCTAGGTCGATACTAGCATGGTGCCCGCATTACTAGTGACGGGAGTGACATGAGGTCACTCTTGGGACGGGGTCGCGCTTGGATAGGCGGCCATGACTGTCTTTACAAGGCACCGGACACACCGTTGGTACCCCGTGCTTGTGATATGTGATGAATACGGAGCGAGTCTCCACAAACCTTGAGATGTGAAATGTTTGGCACAGGGGCTGTTACCAATCAAGTGGACTCCATATTAGTGTCGCCTAGGGAAAGATAGTGATCGGGTGCTTACCCCGGGTACTTGAGGTACCGCGGGTCGTGGATGACACGGAAGTTCCCCGGATCTAGTGGGTAAAGTGTGCAACCTCTGCAGAGTGTAAAACTATTCGAATAGCCGTGTCCACGGTCATGGACAGTTTGGTAACCGCTCTTGGGCTACGTCCAATGTTTGTGAAACCTGGTGTGTGTGTGAGGAAACAACATGGTTCAGTGAGATTGATGATGTGATACCTGAGGAAGTTACAATGAGCTTGAACATGAGTTGATTACAACTCTTTCTCGATATGATGTCTGTGACCTCCTGATACTTGTTACAGACACATGCATATCCTTGTTATATGTTGATCATACTTGCATTATGAAAAACTAGCTTTCCGCAAAACTGCCAACCTAGCAGTAGAGCCTTGCATAATTATTCTGTTATCACACTTGGGTTTCTTGCGAGTACATTCAATGTACTCATTGGCTTGCCACTGGTTATTTTATTGGCCAGGCAGGAGAGAACAGGTTATGATGAAGATTTCTTGGTGACGAGCATGCGAGCTAGGACGCTTCCCAGTCAGAATGCCTGTAGGGTTAAGGCAGATGGCATGGGTCCCAGTTGTCTTTGAAGATTTTCCGCTGCGATGATATACTCAAGACTTGACCATTATGGTCCTATTTGTGTAACACGGTATGTAAGGATGTAAGACTCTTGTTATTCAGCTTCTGTGTGTTCAGTGAGCATTGATCTCTGGGATCACTGTACACGTGCATTCGGTGATCACGACTTATGAGTCGGGGTCCCCACACCCCTCCTCTCTATATATAGGTGGAGGGGCGTTGGAAATAGCCCCTCCAAGCCCTAGGACACAACTAAGGAGGAGAGGACTTGGACTCCAAGTCCAATCCTATTTCTACTGGGATTCCTTCCTTTCTTGCCTTCCCTAGCCACATGGGATTTTGAGGACTTGGTGCACCTAGAACAATGAGGCTAGGTGATGTGGGGCTAACCCGATCTAGGCCGATCTTTCACGATTGGAGGGATCGCCGAGGATGAACATGAAGAACAAGAGGGGAAAGTCACGAGGGGAATGAGAGAAACACTCAAATCCACAAGAAACAATCACACATGTGCTAGGTTGATGAATAGAAAGAGTGATACATGGTCTAAATCCAACAAATAAAATATACAAGGTAGCAAGTTCATCTCCTTGAGGAGGTCTTGAATCCGTGAGGGATCATCCCGTGAGGGGCCTTGAATCCATGCGTGGATCTTCTTCATAGAGGCCGCGGTCTCTCGGCGGAGTAGAACCACATGGATGAGCAAAGCTCTAGGTCTCAAATGAGCTAACACATTGCTGACCCTAACTAGGGTCCAGTCACCTGGTACTTGTTGGACGTCCGGCGTTTTGGCTCGGGATAGGTGGCACTAGATTTCCGGTCGGCGCTGGACGTCCGGTGGCTGAAGGGTGTGGGACGTCCGACATTTGGCAGTCGTCCGGTCGCTGTATCCGTTGTCGACTGGTCCTTCTGGCCGGTGGAGTCTCTAGGCATCGGACGTCCAGTAGTGCCCGGTCGTCCGGTGGTTGTCGGACGTCCGAGAGCTGTAGCTTCCTAGTAGCTCCTTCTCTTGCTTCGATTCCTTGCCTTCTCGTCCGATGGTCCTAGCTACGTCATGGTCTTCCTCTTGGTTCCTGGTCATGCATAACGCATATGTTTGAGGTAGTAGCCATGTCTCACATATGGAAAGCGAAGGTTCGGAGAGGAGCGAGTAAACCTTGTGTCCAATGGTGTATACTTGAGGTCTCGTCTTATGTCTCCTTGGGTCATGGGGAGTGGTCGAAATGAACGTGGGGATGATCGTAGGATGCTCTGCATCATCTCCCCCATTGGGAAAGATCGAACCTCAGATCGAAAACCTCATCACCATGGATACAATTTTCATGGACGGAGTTGAAGACATGCCGCAATCCAAGTAGTCCAAGGTGTCAATGGACTGGTATACATGCAAGAAGAGCAAAAACAAACGACACTCAGAAATACAATGGTTAGAGCACACAAAGTGTCCATCATGTAAGAATGAGTTCGCCAGACAAGATTGGGTGTGGCAAGACACATGATGCTTATCCAAAAGATGTATAATGACTTGTAAAGCATTCATGGGAGGAAATTCATTTGTTGTGCACACAAAGGTATGGCACTTGTGATGGTGCATGAAGCTACAAATTCTACCATTGTGCAAAATGATGTCATAGTGTGATGGTTTATCAAGAGCATGAACATGGTAATGGATGCTCAATATGTGTATGCTATCATGTAATTAATGGTGGGTAATATGATCAAGCTGTATGAATATGCCATCAAGGTAGATCACAACAAACATGCTAAGGAAATGCACAAGCTCATATATCATGGATGACATGGGAATACAAGATCCAACAAAGCAATCATAATTTGAGTCAATCCATGCACAAGATGCAAATTTGTTATGGGTATGATATGTCCATCGAGCATGGCATGTGGACACACAATCAATAAATATGGGGGATTTGGTGCAATGTAACAAAGGAGTGTTGATGTAACAATGCTTGATGTCGTGGCATGAGTGGAGTTCCGAAGGTGAATCCAAGAAGTCTGAGTGCTCCTCGTCTTGAAGGTCCTTGGAGACAATCTTCAACGTCGCTCCTCCGTTCGCGAGATGTATCATGTAAACACCAAGAAGGAAACAACAATGAAAGGATGACACATCCAATATGCGTAATTGAGGATAGCTCAAAGGGAAGGAGTTCAACTTTCAGAATTTCCCTCAAAATGTTTGTGTTGCATATCGTGTATGCCGTCACAGGACCAAGTTGTCGCATGGTGGTACCGCCTTGTGAATCCTCCGAAATGAAAGAACATGACAAACACTCAGAAAAACAAATGAGGTTAGCGGAAGTGCCAAACCTATCATCCGTGTGGTAAGATACCCAACAAGTGTATGCATCGTGCTCATCATAAGAAAGGACAAGGTAATGTGGTATGGTATGTAAACATATGATGCGATAACAACCAAATACAATAGTCTCAGTCAAACAAGCATGTGTCACAAGTAGGGTGTCCAAGTCTCCAATATTAATAAGCACAACATGGTTGCACTCACTTCAAGTGATGAGAGATGCAACTATTGGAGGAAAGCGACAATGATCAAGATATATCACGTGAGAGGCATGAATATATATGTCATCAACCCAAGAAAGCAAGTACGAATGGAACATGGGTGATGCAACATAGGAAGCAATCATAGCGATCAATTCAAGCAAGCTTGTAATGCGAAGATGCAACCTACTGGAGGTAATCATGGAAATCATGACATGTGTGCAAATAGTGATCATACGTAATGCACCTGAAATATCATAAGCATGAAAGCAAGATATGTGCAAAGTCTCATCACTATATTGGCAAGAGGTCCTACATAAGTAGCGATGGAGTATCATGACTCTCCCAACACAAGAATCAACAATAGCATGGGGCACAAAGAAATCATGGCAATAGCTACTATTATCTCCACCAAGCATGCAAATACACATAGTAGTAGTAGAACGGTGAATCGTGGGCAAATGCAAACAAGGGTCACAATTGCATGGCAAAGTCCTAGAAAGAGGCATAACATGCAAAGTGAACACGATAGAATGGGAATAATGTGATAAGTGGTCAATAGCCCACAGTCGTGTGAGAGGCAAGTAAAAGAGATGCGCGTAGTGGTTGCGCAAAGAGGACGGTGGTAAGGACAATCCACAGGATCCCAAATCGTCGTTGCTCTCAAGAGCTCTTTTTGTCAACTTTGGGATTGAGAGGTGACAAGTATAATTGAGTACCTACACAAATCAAAGAAAAAGGGAAAATTGTGTGTGTTTGGTATATGTACACATCATCCATCATGATGCGCACGTGCATGTGTTGGTTAGCACTAAGTATCCAATGCTCAAATAAATGAGATGCGTGATATAGAAACATGTCATCCATCATGAGAGGTTTGTTATTATGTATAGCATAATGGAGAATCAAATTGTGTAATGCATCATGAGACATATCTAGAGCATTGTTATTCATGGAATGCATATGCTGCACACAATTATGGGAGGCATGCAAAGGATGGGATGCATCAAAATCTCTGACAATATATGAGGCAACTATGGGGGTCTCCTCATGATCATTAGTGGAAACATCACATGGAGAATATTGACAACATCCAAAACAAAGCATATTTGGAACAATGTGTTGACGACATGGCTTAGTATATGAATTGCGCAAATCATGTAAAGGAAGCTTAGTAATATCATCACAAGAGAAACACATTCCAATAACCATGACCTTGTCATCCATGCCATAAGTGAAAATATGATTTACTTTAATGGGGCATGCATAGTTACTATGTTGAGATTGATATGATGCAATATGGGAGATCTCACTCATAGCATATGACAAGTTTAAGGTGCTGTCGAACCTGATGTTGCCAAAAGAATTTTCACATGATATCCTATGGAGCATAGCATCACAACTAGGCAACTCAACATGCTCATCATCATATTCATCATAAATTGGTAAGTCATGACATGAGGAAGTCACAGTAGCATGAAGCATGGTCATAGGTGTATCAACATCATGCAAGCAATCATTGGTAAGATAGTCCACTAGTGGGACAAGAGAAGTACCATCACCTATGTTACCTTTGGAGTGTCGCTCATGTGTTGTAGGTGAGGTGTTCAATATCCAATCGTTCTCATCTTCATCTTGATGTAACCATGTGGGTGGTGCATCTTATTCCACCATGGCCATCGGTTTTCCCATTGGAGGTATGGACTCGTCGAGGGTTGGCGTTTCGTCTAGTTGGAGATCTAACACCAAAGAAGAAAACACACTCAGAGTAGAGGCTAACGTTGTTAGAAATCATAGTGGCCTCACATGTCCTATCAACTACGTCACTCACTCCCTCTTGGATGCTCTCACTCGTATGGTTGGTGGAGTCACTCAAATGACTCAACCTCACATAAGATGTGTGGCATGCTCTCATGTGTGGGGCTAGTGGTGGTCACACTCATCCTATAATAGGAAATGCACTCAATGTCACATATGGTGGAGTCACTCATGTCACTCATGTGGTGGTGGTTCTCCTCACATGGAAATTGGGTCATCTCAACAGATTTAGGTGTCGGAGAGATGTAGGTGCAAATGTCTCCATGCTCAACTCCTATCGCCACCTTGGTTGAAGGGGTAGTCCCTTGCTCAAGCTCCTCATCCATAACGCCTCCAAAGATGAATGCCATGGGATGTGGCAAAACATCACCTTCCTCAGAGATCTAAGAGAACGTCTCATGTGCGCTCACGTAGCTTGATTCGGAGTAGGAGTCATATAGGGGCACCATCTTCATGTTCTTGAAGAGGTTTATGCCCATCTCCGTGGTCTAAGGGGATGGCCCTTGATCGACCATCTTTTTGCCGTCTTGTTGTAGAAGGCTGATGTGATGTGGGGGGCTTCCGAAGATGGAAGTTCCGCCCTCGCTCGTAGGTGGTCACCTTGTTGTTGATGATTTCGATGTAGGTGAACTCATGGGAAGTAGGCGAAGATGTTGTATGTCCAAAGGCGAAGATTCCTTGAGAACACTTGGCGAAGATGCCGAACTGGTGGTTGTAGCCGTAGCTCCTTCTTGGTGGTGCTTGTCTTGCGGTCTTATCTTTTTCCCATGAAGCTTGGCCTTGGCATGAAGTAGAGCTTGTTCGGACTTGTAGGTTTGCACTTGGGGAGCATCTTCATGATGATGGTGTTGTTCTCATGCTTGAGCTCGTAGTACATGTCGTTCGTCGTCATCGTGCACATGATGCTTGGAGTTAACTTGCCCTTCATGATGATGTTGATCACGATTGTGATGGTGGTCATCATGGAGATGTGAACGTGGATGACGTATGCTTACATCATGTTTACGCTCCGAAGACTTGTGACTTGAACATCACCATCGTGAAGATGATGAAGGGGAAGAAGTTCGAGCGATCATCAAGGCACGTAGCTCTTCCACTCAATTTTTCATGTTACCCTTGAAAGCTTCAATGGCATGTTCCATGGATGTGTCGAAGTGGTTGTTCGCACCGTTGTTATCGAAGACCGGAGACGAAATGCTTTGCCTATCCATCACTAGACTCGAGTAGTAGTCAGTGGGAGAAAGAGAAGAACTATACCAAATGAACCTTACCCGATGTTGAAAATGGATCAATGATCACTCAATAATGTATCAAAGAAATAGCACAATCGGTACCGATTCTTGTAAATTCTCACAGCTACACAATAAGGCTTATGGAGTAGCTTGGTGAGGATAGTGGCACTATTTGTTTTCCAAATGTTAGCAAGAGTCAATAATGTTGAAAGAGATTCACAAATTCGCAAGTGAAACAAGTAGACCAATAGCAATGTGGGCACACATGAACACTCACATGAATAGATAAATGTGGTTGTGCAACCAAGGATTGAGCGGAGAATGTGGAATCCATGGAAAATGCTTTTGTCGCACAACACTAGAGAGACACTAGCCGATTGCTCAAAATGCAGATATGAACTTGTGCACTACATATATGAGACAAAATGTAGCGACTTCCTATCACAAGTATGCTATGTATGTATGATGTTCCGGTGCTTTAGCACAAATAGATCCAAGATGATTGAGTATGATATCATATTTTCTATGCTATGGCTCTTGCTTACAACCTTCTTTGTGGCTCTTTTGCTTAAAAGCTTTTTTCACTCTTTTCTCTTTTGAGCTCTTTTTGTTGGCAACTTATGCAAAATGCACTAACCAGGATAGCAATTATGTATATGCAGGAACAATTTTGTGACACAAGAGATGATATCATGATACCAAGATGATATGGTATGTATGCAATGGAAGCGTGGATCAATGATCACTAATGTGCACAAGTAATGTTGCCGGCAATACTGAAAGGCTAGTCTCGATAGGAAAGTGACGCAAAATGCTCTAGGGGTTAACAATGCAAATACAAGGGGGAATATACAATGTTGTCATCGGAGTTACCGTCCCTTGCTTACGGTGGTGTCAAAGGTGAAGTGGTAAATGTCGATGATGACTGCGCGACAACGATGAGATGCGATGTTCTTGATGAAGAACCGTTCCTAATTAGCCAAAACACCTTAGGAAATGTGAAAACCGTGAACTCAAAATCTCAAATGTCAAATTTCAAATGATGGTAGTGGAAATGCGGTGGTGGTTACGGAATTAATGGTGGAAACCCGGTCAAAATGGGTTACGGTGGCGAAAGGGTATGATGGGCTATACACGGTGTTGGAGTTGAAGGCGTGGTCCCTAAGTAGCCGAATCACCATAGGAGAGACAACCCACAACTCAAACAAGCTCAAACAAAATTCAGTGAAGTTGGGGTGGAAATGTGTAGTGGTAATGGGTATGCGAAAGAGGTGGTGGTGGTGGTTGATGAAGAATAAAAACTCCCTAAGTAGCAGAAACATCTTAGGAGACTCAAATCACTACTCAAGCAACCACTAATGCGATGGGGAACAAAATTGCTTAGGTTGCGGAAGGCTATGGTGGCTATGCGGATGATATGGTGGATGGCCTAGGCAAAATTGCCAAATTTCAAAAAAAACATGATGGAGTCAAATGATGACGGTAGTATTTTTGTGGTACGAGGGATGTCAATAGCTTCAAAACGAGCTAAAGAGCGTCAAAATCGGAGTTCGGATGAATTAGTTATGGACGAAACAAATTAGCCAAAGTCCATATCTACAGGTGTCGGATGTCCGAAAAATGTCACATGTATGGTAACTGGATGTCCGGTGGAGCTCAGAAATCCGAGGTTTTGGTTTTGGACTGGGATGTCGGGCGTCCGACAAGTGTCGGGCGTCGGGCGTCCAAGAAACGCCGGTCGTCTCGTGGGTCGGGGTCAACGCTATTGGAGAGATCCCCGAGGATGAACACGAAGAACATGAGGGGAAAATCAAGAGGGAAACGAGAGAAAACACTCCAATCAACAAGAATCAATGACACATTTGCTAGATCGATGAACATAAAAAGTGATACACAGTCCAAATCCAACAAGGGAAAGATACAAGGTAGCTAGTTCATCTTCGTGAGGAGGTCTTCAATCCGTGAGGGATCTTCCCATGAGGATTATTGAAGTTGTGCACGGATCTTCTCCGTGGAGACCGCGGTCTCTCGGTGGAGTAGAACCACATGGATGAGCAAAGCTGATACGTTTCCAACGTATCTATTATTTTTTATTGTTCAATGCTGTTAGATTATCATTCTTGGATGTTTTATAATCATTTTATAGTCATTTTATATCATTTTTTGGTACTAACCTATTGACATAGTGCCAAGTGCCAGTTGTTGTTTTCTGCATGTTTTTTACATCACAGGTAATCATTATCAAATGGAGCCCAAACACCGCGGATCTTTTTGGAGATTTTTTGGGCCAAAAGGAACACTATGGGCCCTGGTGGCACTTGGGGTGGTCCCGAGAAGGGGACAACCCACCAGGGTGCGCTAGGAGGCCCAGGCGCGCCCTGGTGGGTTGTGCCCACCTCGGGTGCTCCCGGACCGCCTCTTTGCTCTATAAATAATCCAATATTCCAGAAACCCTAGGGGAGTCGACGAAATATTCATTTAGCCGCAGCAGAGTCCAGAAACACCAGATCCAATCTAGACACCGTCATGGAGGGGTTCATCACTTCTATTAGTGCCTCTCGGATGATGCGTGAGTAGTTCCTTATAGACCTACGGGTCCATAGTTGGTATCTAGATGGCTTCCTCTCTCTCTTTTGATTCTCAATACAATGGTCTCTTGGAGATCCATATGATGTAACTCTTTTTGCGCTGTGTTTGTTGAGATCCGATGAACTTTGAGTGTATGAGCAGATCTTTTTTTTATATCCATGAAAGTTATTTGCGTTTCTTCGATCTCTTATATGCATGATTGCTTATAGCCTCATATTTCTTCTCCGATATTGGGTTTTGTTTGGCCAACTTGATCTCTTTATCTTGCAACGGGAAGAGGTGCCCGGTAGTGGGTTCGATCTTACCGTGCTTGATCCCATTGACAAAAGGGGAACCAACAAATATGTATCGTTGCCACTAAGGATAAAACGATGAGATCCATATCTAACACCATACATAAACAAATCGTGTTTACATCATGTCATCATTCTTAATGCATTACTCCGTGTTTCCATGAACTTAATACACTAGATGCATGCTAGATACCAGTCGATGTATGGAGTAATAGTAGTAGATGGAGGCATGAGTCGTTCTAGTAATCTTGGACGTGATGCCTATGTAATGATCATTGCCTGGATATCGTCATGATTATTTGAAGTTCCATCCATTGCCCAACAGTAATTTGTTTACCCACCGTTTGCTATTTCTGGAGAGACGCCACTAGTGAAACCTACGGCCCCCGTATCAAACAGAGATGGTCCAGGCAAGGTAACAGTCTCACAATATTTTTCATCAAACCTTAATTTATAATTAAGAAACCTATCCTTGTCTTTAACAATAAAATCATGTGCTCTCATGCTCTTGTAATCTAGATATACAGGGGCAAGCAATTTTTCTTCCTTCTCATGGTGCCTAATAGGTATTCTAAAATGTTCAGTAAGGCGAGAAGGAAAGATGCCTCCAAAGACGGGCCCCTTTGAGCGGTTCAAACTAAGTCATTTAGCAACGACAGCACCCAAGCTAAAAGTTGTGTCTTGAAACAAAGCATGGCGTAAAATGACAATATCAGGGGCACTAAGATTCCCACTGTTCCCGTGGCCAATTAAACATCTACTAGCAAATAAAGCAAAGTAGCGCAGAACAGGGAAATCTATACTAGTAATTCTTGCCCCTGAGACTTGTCTAGTTTCTTCTACAACTATCTTGTCAATAAACCCTTCAACGTCTTCACGACGTGGTTCATCAAGTCTACCTTAAATGGGTATCTTGCATATTTCAAAAAACTCAAAGAATGATATTTTCTTAACCTCATCATATAAACGAAACTCCACTTTAGGTGGTGTTTTCTTAGCATGAAAATGAAAATTTTGCATGAAAATATTAGTGAGTTAGAGATACTGTTCACGCTGGTCGTGGAGGAAGTCGGTGACTCCTGCATTATTTGCCAACCAATAAAAGTCTTCGTAAATCCCGGTGGCTCTCATGAACTCATTACAAGGCCATTCACACGGCCGAACTTCCGCCATGCGAGGAAGATTATATTTGGGCTTCTTATTTTCTTCCTTCTTCTTCTCCTCTGAACTTTTACCGGACGAACCCCTCAACAATCTCTTTATCATTTTCCTCCTCTGAAAATTTCTGAAATTTTTAGTAACACAAAATAAAAGTTAACCATACTCAACAAGATTGATAGCAACAACTCCTACAAGTGTCTAGGGGCTATATCATGCATTAGAACTACTTGGGACCAAAGAAATTTGGCATGCAAGCTCAAGAACAAGGTCACCACAGCAACAAAAATTTGCAATAAATAAAGCACTAGAACAAAAACTAACTGGACCGATGGAAGAATCACATACCAAGGAAAAATCTCCCCAAACAGTTTGGTGAATGGTGCTTTGAGCAAGGAGATCAAAATGGTAGCAAGATGAGCTAGAACTCGTGCTTGAGCTGGTTGGTGATTTATTTGGGAGGAAGAAGAAGAGTATGGGTGCAGGAATAAGTGGAGGGTGCCACGTGGGGCCCACGAGGCAGGGGGCGCGCCCTATGAGGGTGGGCGCGCCCTGGACCCTCATGGCCAGGTGCTGGCTCACCTCGTGGTTTTTTCTATGCCATATATTCTCAAATATTCTAGATAAAATCATATTAAATTTTCAGGGCATTTGGAGAACTTTTATTTTTGGGGTATTTTTTATTGCACGGATAAGTCTGGAAATAGACATAGAATACTATTTTTGCTTTATTTATCCTAATTAACAGAAAGTAAAAGGGGGATACAGAAGGTCGTGCTATCTAGATTCACCTATCTCATGCTCATCAAAAGGAATCCATTAACAAGGTTGATCAGGTCTTTTTAATAAACTCTTCCCGAATAACATGAAACCGGAGAATTTTTTAATAACACTAGGTTACCTCAGTGGGGATATGTATGTCCCCAACAATAAGAATGTCATATGTTTTCTTGACAGTAGGAAGAGGAAATTCAAAACCACCAATAGGAATAGTTGAAATATTTCCAATATAATTGATACTGTGGACCTGAGGTTATTTCCTCGGAAAGTGTACTATATGCTCATTGCCATTGACATGAAAAGTGACATTGCCTTTGTTGCAATCAATAACAGCCCCTGCAGTATTGAAAAAGGGTCTACCAAGGATAATAGACATACTATCGTCCTCGGTAATATCAAGTATAACAAAGTCCGTTAAAATATTAACATTTGCAACCACAACAGGCACATCCTCACAAATACCGACAGGTATAGCAGTTGATTTATCAGCCATTTGCAAAGATATTTCAGTAGCTGTCAACTTACTCAAGTCAAGTCTACGATATAAAGAGAGAGGCATAACACTAACACCGGCTCCAAGATCACATAAAGCAGTTTTAACATGGTTTCTCTTAATGGAGCAAGGTATAGTGGGTACTCCTGGATCTCCTAGTTTCTTAGGTATTCCACCCTTAAAAGTGTAATTGGCAAGAATGGTGAAAATTTCTACTTCAGCTTTCTTTCTTTTATTGGTAATAATATCTTTCATATACTTAGTATAAGGATTTGTTCTAAGCACATCAGTCAGATGCATAAGCAAAAAGATATGTCTAATCATTTCAGCAAAGCGCTCAAAATCCTCATCATCCTTTTTCTTCGACGGTTTAGGAGGAAAAGGCATGGGTTTCTGAACACATGGTTCTCTTTCCCTACTGTGCTTGCAAGCAACAAAGTTTCTCTTATCATAACGTTGATTCTTTGATTGTGGGTTATCAGGATCAACAACAAGTTTGTAACATCCCAAATTTCCAATTTGGAATGTTATACATAGATCATATTGCATTGCATGCTTTTTGCATTTTTGGTTGTGGCGTTCCTCGAAATTCTAAGCAACTCAAAGACCTACGGGGGAATTTTACCGTTTTCGTATTTGAGTTCGCTCGAATACCGGTACGAGGACAGTGTGATTCTAATTATTTTTCTCTCCTAAAAATATTTCTAATTACCAAATATGAGCGGAGATAATATGACTTCTCCAAAATAACAGAAATATTGGAGGAAAAATATTAAAATCAGTTTTGGTATTTTTCTGGATTTATTCGCGGTTTATTTGCATAGGAAAAAATATGTGTTTTTCAAAATTTCATTTAGGTCCGGGAAAAATGTTCACTTTGTCTTAAATATTATTAGAGGACGGTGAAAATTTATTTCGGGAATTTTGGAGTCCGTATGATATTTCTTTCGTTAGTTTTTCTGCGCCGGGACTCTTTTAGAAAAAAAGAAAAAAGAAACCGACTAGGAGTCTTACTAGCCCAGGACTCCTGGGCTTTATAAGCGCATCGCCCGGTCCGACCGACCGCCCCAGCCCGCCCCGCCTCGCCCTGCCCTAACCCTAGCCGCCGCCGCCGCCGGTTGCCGCCGCCGCCCGCTACCGCCGCCGTCCCGCCGCCGCGTGTTGCTGCCGCCGCCGCCGCACCACCCGCCGCCCCGTCGCCGGACCGCCGCTGCCGTCTCGCCGGAGTTCGCGAGGTAGATGCCGTTTTTTTCTCAAGAAACCGCTCGGTTTTTTTTTCAAAAAAACCATAGATCTGTTTTATTAGATTAGATCGGTTCGGTTTTTCGGTTTAGTTAATTAGCGGACGTTCGTCCGTACGTTCGTTTTAACGAACGGTTTTCGTTAGTTAACCGCAGACAGCGAACGTTCGTTCGTTAGCCTGTTCGTCGTTTTTCTTTTTCGGGGTATTTATCCGCGATTATTCCGATCGTGATTTTTGCCCTGATCTTGTTTCGCATTTTTCTTTTCGCTCGAGAGTCGGAATCAGGTGATTCAAAATCCCAGATCTTCACCTCGATGACCTCTTTACGTTTAATCAACTTGAACAAAGTTTTGGCTACTGTAAAATTTGAATTTAGGCCAACTAGTAATTCGGAGCTCGTTTCTTTCGCAGTTTGAGTTTCGTTGCTTCTTTCGAGTTGATTCTTTTTGCAAACCGAAGTTCTTAAGTTGAACTTTCTGGTTAGATCTCTTATTCGAGTTTTACCCGTGCATTAGTTAATTATTTATTGTATGCTTGTTTGATTGCGATAGAGTACCCGGAGTGCGCCGCTTGCTACTTTGAGTCTCTAGGTTTTGCGGATCATTAGCAAAGCAAGTAACACTTTGATCATACTTTCCAATTACCCAGTTTCCATTGCATTAGTCCAACCCTCACACATTGCATGAGTAGGATTAATTAATTTGTGGGATTGGGAAGTAGTTTGAGGTAGTACCTATTACCTGCATTACATTCAAACCTTTGGGAGTTACTTCTACGTTTGCTGTTAGGACATGTTATGCTCGTAGACGTGGATTAGGTGAGTGAAATCCATGACAGATGTGAGTTTGTTAATTAATGGTTCAACTTAAGGTGGCAACATTAATACACATCTGGGTGGATTGAGGCATCTGGGTATTCTAGTGATTACCTGTTTTTCTTTTGGACCGCCACCCAGGCTCAAAGGGATCATGAGATTTTTCATACTAGAAACTTCTGTGTGCAGCCACATGCCAATATGGGCTCTGGCATAGTTGAGTAAGTTGTGGGAAACCTTTCCATGATGGGCTAGCAGATGTAGTGGGTTTTGCAGGTGTACCGGCCTATCTATCTGGTTAAGGGGACCTCTTCGGAAAGACTGTGTCTCGGTCATCCGTTTCTCAAACACCATGCAGTGCGAGAAACCAAACAGAGGCGATCGAGTCTTGTGGGGAAAAGTGCACAAACCTCTGCAGAGTGTACAAACTGATCATGATTAGCCGTGTCCCCGGTTATGGACGTCTTGAGTATCTAGTACTTGGATTATCATGTGAATATCATCATGTTACTTTAATTAATTTTGTTGGGATTAATGATTATTTTTAATTGGGGTTGAGAGGATGTCTATCTTCTCAACGATGTTTCAACTACCATGATAGTTAATTAAAATCTATTCCTTGGAAGTAGGGAAAAATTGGCTTTACGCAAAAACTTAACCATAGAGCTTTCCACCAGCCATATTGCATATAGTATAGCCTTATTATCATTGCACACTTGTGTTACCTTGCCAGCATATTCCATGTGCTGACCCGTTTTCGGGCTGCAACGTTTCATGTTGCAGACTTTGCAGACGATGAGTAAGGTGCCCCTTTTAGGTCGTGGTTCTATACTCAGTGATGCCACTGGAGTTGATTGACTCACTTATCTTCCAAGCCTTCCGCTGTTATCGTGTTAGATGGCCCTCAGCCATATTATTTGTAATAAATTCATCGTTGGACTATCGATGTAATAAGTGTGTGATTGCTACTCTATTATAAATCCTTCAAGTACTGTGTGTGTCAGCATTACTGATCCAGGGATGACACTGATGCACAGAGATCAGACTGTTTGAGGTCTGGTCGCTACAAGATGGTATCAGAGCACACGCTGACTGTAGGACACGACCACTAAGACAAGCCCTAGAGCACAATTCAATCTTCTCTTTTCTGACTCCTCATCTTTTCTACTCTTTAGGATGGTGGAAGCAAAGCACTAGTTCATGCAACCGGATGATGACACACCCTTTGGACGACACCTGAAGGAAGTCACAAGATATCTCAACATTGGATTACCAAGTTTCACCGAAACATACAATGCCACTCTACCTGAGGAGGAGCGTTGGTTGATTCAAGCCCAAGTTCCAGGAAGGACGTTCGCACCCGTCACCCCACTCATAGCATTTTCTTTTAATGCACCCACATGGAGCCTAGGAAGGAGTATGGAAGCCCACATTGCTATGGGAAGGATTGGAGAAGTCTACCAGCAGGAGCTAAAGGACACTATCTACCAGATTTGTGGACGCCGAGATGAGAATTGGGATATGATCAGCACCCGGAAGGGTATATCCATTGCAGCATTCATCCAGGAGTTGAACCACCACATTCATCGCCAGGAGCACCAGATGTGTGCAGGGATGATAGATTTGAAGAAAGCCCTAAATAGGAATTTGGAGCTAGAAGAATAACTCAAGTCTAAACGCGACGGATATGAGGAGGAGATGAAGATACTTGTGGAAAAGAATGATGATTTAACCCAGAAGTTAGGGATACTCATGGGAGAAGAAGATGAGGAAGAAGAACCCAAGGAGATTCCACCAGAAGACTATATCATCATAGATGACACAGATTCGGAAGCTGAGGATAGAAAGGATGAAAACTATGAAGATGAAGCTGGGGCAAATATTATGGAATCCTCTGCCGATCAATATTTTTAGATGACCTCCCTGTGACTAGCAGTTACTACCATATAATAGTTTTAGAGCACTTTTGTAACGATCGTTAGTTTTGTAAGACCTTGTTTGAAATTGATTGGTGTGATATGATTGTGTGTTTGTCTCATGTGCATATGGGTAGTGATTTCCCCTTAGACCTCTATTCTATTCTAATCTCTTCCCTCTACACCCATCTGATGCCTCCAAGATGTGAATTCGAGTTTCCCCCTGAGCTCACTCAGTTGATCCAGCAGCAGAACACCCTGATGCAACTTCTTGTCCAGAACACTCAGAACAACCAGAACAACAACAACAACCCTCCACCACCACCACCCGTGGACAACCTGACCCGTTTCTTAAGGTTGCAACCACCCGTCTTTGCTAGCAGCATCGAACCAATTGTGGCTGATGACTGGCTACGCAAGATTGGAAGGGATTTGACCACCGCCAATTGCTCGGATGCTGAGAAGGTGCGATTTGCCGCACACCAGTTGTCTGGACCAGCCGCAGCATGGTGGGAGAATTACACAGCCACTTACCCCGTAGCCAATGTGACTTGGGATCAGTTTCAGCAAGCTTTTCGTACCACCCATGTCTCAACTGGAGCCATGAGTATGAAGAAGCAGGAGTTTCGCAATTTGCGCCAAGGGAATCGTACTATGGCCCAGTACGTGGATGAGTTTAGTACCCTATCTCGTTATGCCCCAGATGATGTGGCCACAGATGCCAAGAAGCGGGAGAGATTCATGGAAGGGCTGAATGATGAGATGAGTGTACAGTTGATGGTGGCAACTTTCAATAATTACCAGGAGTTGGTTGATCGCACCCTAATGATTGAAAGGAAGCACCAGCAGATTGACAGTCGCAAGAGGAAGTATGGGCAAGGAAAGTATAATTCTGGAGCTCAGCAGAAGCCCCTCTTTACCCCTAACACGGTAGGACAGTTTCAGCATACCCATGGAGGAAGTAGCTTGCACAACCACAATGGCACCAAGAATGGAAATGGAAATGGGAATGGAACCAATGGAAACCAGAACCGCCCTACACCGTCCACACCCACCAAGAGGGATTTCAGCCAGGTCACTTGTTACAAGTGCGGGAAGAATGGACATTATGCCAATGAATGCCCAGAAGCTAAGAATGGGAACGGCAATGGAAGCGCCGGGAAGCAGCCCAACCCATTCAACAAAGGACAAGTGAACCACATGACCTTGAAGGAGGTATAAGAGCAACCAGATGCTGTTGCCGGTAAGTTTTCGGTTAAGACATTTACCGCAATAGTTCTTTTCGATACTCGTGCATCGCATTCTTATATTTCAAGGGGATTCGTAAATAGACATAGGATGTCCACCCGAGTTCTTAAGACCCCCATGTTAGTAAGTTCGCTTGGAGCAGATTATATGGCACACAAAGGATGCTTTCAGACGCCATTGAGCATAGGACGCCATACTTTCCCCTCTGACCTAATAGTTCTGGAGTCACAAGGATTGGATGTGATATTAGGTATGGATTGGCTATCGAAGTATGGAGGTAATATTGACTGTGCCAGTAAGTCTATTTTGCTCACCACCCCTGAGGGAAAAAGGATTAAGTATGTATCTAGGCATTCGCCTATAAGGACTCAAGTACATTCTCTCACAGGAGTTGTTCAGGAGGAAGTGCCAGTAGTGAAGGATTATCCGGATGTGTTTCCAGAGGAGTTACCTGGCATGCCACCGGATAGAGATATAGAGTTTTTGATTGAACTTTTGCTAGGCACCGGGCCAATTTCTAAGAGACCATATAGGATGCCCGCAAAGGATTTGGAGGAAATTATGAAACAGATTAAGGAGTTACTAGATAAAGGATTCATACGCCCAAGTTCGTCGCCTTGGGGTTCGCCAGTACTTCTAGTGGAGAAGAAGGACGGATCGTTAAGAATGGTTGTTGATTACCGTGGATTGAATGAAGTAACGATCAAGAATAAGTACCCATTGCCGATGATCAATGATTTGTTCGATAGATTGCAAGGAGCTAAGATATTTTCCAAGATCGATCTGCGATCAGGGTACCATCAATTGAAGATCCGAGAGCAAGATATACCTAAGACGGCCTTTACCACTAGGTATGGGTTGTACGAGTATACCGTCATGTCGTTTGGTCTGACGAACGCACCGTCATACTTTATGAACCTGATGAACAAAGTGTTTATGGAGTATTTGGATAAGTTCGTTGTAGTGTTCATAGATGATATATTGATCTTCTCGAAGGATGAAGAGGAGCATGCAGAGCATTTGCGTTTCGTGTTGGAGAAGCTCAGAGAACATCAGTTGTATGCCAAGTTTAGCAAACGTGAGTTTATGTTGAAGGAAGTCGGATTCCTCGGACATGTTATATCCGGAGAAGGAATAGCAGTAGATCCTGCTAAGGTGGACACTTTGACCCGTTGGGAAGCACCAACAACAGTTGGAGAGATCCGGAGTTTTCTTGGACTTGCAGGATACTACCGGAGATTCATCGAGAATTTCTCGAAGATTGCCAAGCCAATGACGGAGTTGTTGAAGAAGGACACCAAGTTCAGTTGGACAGAAGAATGTGAGGCCAGTTTTCAGGAATTAAAGAAACGTTTGGTCTCATCCCCTGTGTTGATTCTGCCAGATCAACATAAGGATTATGAGGTGTATTGTGACGCTTCACGTCGAGGACTTGGAGCAGTTCTTATGCAGGAAGGAAGAGTTGTTTCGTATGCTTCACGACAACTAAAACCTCATGAGCTGAACTATGCCACCCACAATTTGGAGTTAGTAGCCGTAGTGCATGCATTGAAGATGTGGAGACATTTTCTCGTTGGAAACCATTGTGAAGTATATACGGATCACAAGAGTTTGAATTATATATTCACTCAGAAGGAGCTGAATCTTAGGAAAAGGAGATGGCTGGAACTCATTAAGGATTATGACATGAGATTGCATTATCATCCCGGAAAGGCTAACGTAGTAGCCGATGCGCTAAGCCGTAAGAGTCATGTCAATACCCTAATGATGGAAGGATTTCCAAAGGAGTTAGCCGAGGACCTATGAGAACTACGTTTGGAGATAGTTCCGAGAGGCTATGTAGCAACGCTAGAAATCCAGTCTACCCTGATGGATAAAATCAGAGAAGCTCAGAATGCTGACAAGGAGGTTGTCGCTATAAAAGAGAGGATGAGCGAAGGAAAAGCTAAAGGTTTTCGTGAGGATTAACACGACACCCTATGGTTTGAGGATCGAATCTATGTGCCCAATGACCCGGAGATTAGGAAGTTGATTTTACAGGAGGCCCATGATTCACCGTACTCAATTCATCCAGGAAATACTAAGATGTATTTGGATTTGAAAGATATTTTCTGGTGGACCGGTATGAAGAAGGATATTGTGAAGTATGTAGCAGTTTGTGATGTATGTCAGAGAGTAAAGGCAGAACATCGGAAGCCAGCAGGATTGTTACAACCTATGACGATACCCGAATGGAAGTGGGAGAAGCTTGGCATGGATTTTATCACCGGATTGCCTAGGACCAAAGCAGGATATGATTCAATCTGGGTAGTAGTAGACCGATTGACGAAGGTAGCCCACTTTATCCCTGTGAAAACCACTTATACCAGTCCAAGGTTGGGTAAGATATACATGACCAGAATTGTATGTCTGCATGGAGTTCCGAGGAGCATCGTATCAGATAGAGGAACCCAGTTTACCTCAAAGTTCTGGAATCAGTTACATGAAACTTTGGGTACCAGACTAGAGTTTAGCACAGCGTTTCTTCCGCAGACAAATGGACACACAGAAAGAGTCAATCAGATTTTGGAGTATATGCTGAGAGCCTGTGCATTAGATTTCGGATCTAATTGGGATGACAACTTGCCCTACGCGGAGTTCTCATACAACAACAGTTACCAAACCAGTTTGAAGATAGCACCATTCGAGGCATTGTATGGGAGGAGATGCTGAACACCGTTGTCGTGGGATGAAGTTGGAGACCGACAGTTGTTTGGACCAGACTTAATCAAAGAGTCTGAAGAGAAGGTTAAGTTGATTCGAGATAGACTGAAGGTAGCTCAGTCCAGGCAGAAGAGTTATGCAGACTCGAAGCGCAAGGAGATAGCCTATGAGATCGGAGACAGAGCATACTTGAGAGTATCGCCTCTGCGAGGAGTTAAACATTTCGGAGTTAAAGGGAAGTTAGCCCCGAGATTTGTGGGACCTTACCGTGTTTTGGAACGCATGGGAAAGGTTTCCTATAAGTTGGAATTTCCTGAAGGATTGTCAGGAGTGCACGACGTGTTTCACGTTTCGCAGCTTAAGAAGTGTCATGCGGAGATGGTCGATATACCGCTTAGAGACACAGTACCCATGGAAGCAATTCAGTTGGACAGTGATCTGACCTACGAGGAGAAGCCTGTTAAGATTCTTGAATTTTCGAGCAGAGTTACTCGCAGCAAGGTTATCAAGTTTTGCAAAGTTCAGTGGAGTCACCACACCGAGGAAGAAGCCACCTGGGAACGAGAAGATGATCTACGCAAGGACCACCCACACCTGTTCTCTAGCCAAGTCGAATCTCGAGGGCTAGATTCATTCTAAGGGGGGTAGGTTTGTAACATCCCAAATTTCCAATTTGGAATGTTATACATAGATCATATTGCATTGCATGCTTTTTGCATTTTTGGTTTTGGCGTTCCGCGAAATTCTAAGCAACTCAAGGACCTACGGACAGAGTTGGGAATTTTACCGTTTTCGTATTTGAGTTCGCTCGAATACCGGTTCGAGGACAGTGTGATTCCAATTATTTTTCTCTCCTAAAAATATTTCTAATTACCAAATATGAGCGGAGATAATATGACTTCTCCAAAATAACAGAAATATTGGAGGAAAAATATTAAAATCACTTTTGGTATTTTTCTGGATTTATTCGTGGATTTATTTGCATAGGAAAAAAATACGTGTTTTTCAAAATTGCATTTTGGTCCGGGAAAAATGTTCACTTTGTCCTAAATATTATTAGAGGGCGGTGAAAATTTATTTCGGGAATTTTGGAGTCCGTCTGGTATTTCTTTTGTTAGTTTTTCTGCGCTGGGACTCTTTTAGAAAAAAAAAGAGACCGACTAGGAGCCTTACTAGCCCAGGACTCCTGGGCTTTATAAGCGCAGCGCCCGGCCCGACCGACCACTCCAGCCCGCCTCGCCTCGCCCTGCCGTATCCCTAGCCGCCGCCGCCGCCGGTTGCCGCCGCCGCCGCTGCTGCCCCGCCGCCCCGTCGCCGCGACCGCCGCCGCCGCCGCACCTCCCTGCCGCCGCGTGTTGCCGCCGCCGCCGCCGCACCACCCGCCGCCCCGCCGCCCCATCGCCGTACCGCCGCCCCGCCGCTGCCGTCTCGCCGGAGTTCGCGAGGTAGATGCCGTTTTTTTCTCTAGAAACCGCTCGGTTTTTTCAAAAAAACCGTAGATCTGTTTTATTAGATTAGATCGGTTCGTTTTTTCGGTTTAGTTAATTAGCGGACGTTCGTCCGTACGTTCGTTTTAACGAACGGTTTTCGTTAGTTAACCGCAGACAGCGAACGTTCGTTCGTTAGCCTGTTCGTCATTTTTCTTTTTCGGGGTATTTATCCACGGTTATTCCGATCGCGATTTCTGCCCTGATCTTGTTTCGCGTTTTTTTTTCGCTCGAGAGTCGGAATCAGGTGATTCAAAATCCCAGATCTTCGTCTCGATGCCCTCTTTACGTTTAATCAACTTGAACAAAGTTTTGGCTACTATAAAATTTGACTTTAGGCCAACTAGTAATTCGGAGCTCGTTTCTTTCGCAGTTTGAGTTTCGTTGCTTCTTTCCAGTTGATTCTTTTTGCAAACCGGAGTTCTTAAGTTGAACTTTCTGGTTAGATCTCTTATTTGAGATTTACCCGTGCATTAGTTAAGTACTTATTGTATGCTTGTTTGATTGCGAAAGAGTACCCGGAGTGCGCCGCTTACTACTTTGAGTCTCTAGGTTTTGCGGATCATCAGCAAGGCAAGTAATACTTTGATCATACTTTCCAATTACACAGTTTTCATTTCATTAGTCCAACCCTCACACATTGCATGAGTAGGATTAATTAATTTGTGGGATTGGGAAGTAGTTTGAGGTAGTACCTATTACCTGCATTACATTCAAACCTTTGGGAGTTACTTCTACGTATGCTGATAGGACATGCTATGCTCGTAGACGTGGATTGGGTGAGTGAAATCCATGACAGATGTGAGTTTGTTAATTAATGTTTCAACTTAAGGTGGCAACATTAATACACATCTGGGTGGATTGAGGCATCTGGGTATTCCAGTGATTGCCTGTTTTTCTTTTGGACCGCCACCCCAGGCTCAAAGGGATCATGAGATTTTTCATACTAGAAACTTCCGTGTGCAGCCACATGCCAATATGGGCTCTGGCATAGTTGAGTAAGTTGTGGGAAACCTTTCCATGACGGGCTAGCAGATGTAGTGGTTTTTGTAGGTGTACCGGCCTATCTATCTGGTTAAGGGGACCTCTTCGGAAAGACAGTGTCTCGGTCATCCGTTTCTCAAACACCATGCAGTGCGAGAAACCAAACGGAGGCGATCGAGTGTTGTGGGGAAAAGTGCACAAACCTCTGCAGAGTGTACAAACTGATCATGATTAGCCGTGTCCCCGGTTATTGACGTCTTGAGTATCTAGTACTTGGATTATCATGTGAATCTCATCATGTTACTTTAATTAATTTTGTTGGGATTAATGATTATTTTTAATTGGGGTTGAGAGGATGTCTATCTTCTCAACGATGTTTCAACTACCATGATAGTTAATTAAAATCTATTCGTTTGAAGTAGGGAAAAATTGGCTTTACGCAAAAACTTAACCATAGAGCTTTCCACCAGCCATATTGCATATAGTATAGCCTTATTATCATTGCAAACTCGTGTTACCTTGCCAGCATATTCCATGTGCTGACCCATTTTCGGGCTGCAACGTTTAATGTTGCAGACTTTTCAGACGACGAGTAAGGTGCCCCTTTTAGGTCGTGGTTCTATACTCAATGATGCCGCTGGAGTTGATGAACTCACTTATCTTCCAAGCCTTCCGCTGTTATCGTGTTAGATGGCCCTCAGCCATATTATTTGTAATAAATTCATCGTTGGACTATCGATGTAATAAGTGTGTGATTTCTACTCTGTTATAAATCCTTCAATTACTGTGTGTGTCAGCATTACTGATCCAGGGATGACACTGATGCACAGAGATCAGACTGTTTGAGGTCTGGTCGCTACAAGATGGTATCAGAGCACACGCTGACTGTAGGACACGACCACAAAGACAAGCCCTAGAGCACAATTCAATCTTCTCTTTTCTGACTCCTCATCTTTTCTACTCTTTAGGATGGTGGAAGCAAAGCACTAGTTCATGCAACCGGATGATGACCCACCCTTTGGACGACATCTGAAGGAAGTCACAAGATATCTCAACATTGGATTACCAAGTTTCACCGGAACCTACAATGCCACTCTACCTGAGGAGGAGCGTTGGTTGATTCAAGCCCAAGTTCCAGGAAGGACGTTCGCACCCGTCACCCCACTCATAGCATTTTCTTTTAATGCACCCACATGGAGCCTAGGAAGGAGTATGGAAGCCCACATTGCTATGGGAAGGATTGGAGAAGTCTACCAGCAGGAGCTAAAGTACACTATCTACCAGATGTGGACGCCGAGATGAGAATTGGGATATGATCAGCACCCGGAAGGGTATATCCATTGCAGCATTCATCCAGGAGTTGAACCACCACATTCGTCGCCAGGAGCACCAGATGTGTGCAGGGATGATAGATTTGAAGAAAGCCCTAAATACGAATTTGGAGCTAGAAGAAGAACTCAAGTCTACACGCGACAGATATGAGGAGGAGATGATGATACTTGTGGAAAAGAATGATGATTTAACCCAGAAGTTAGGGATACTCATGGGAGAAGAAGATGAGGTAGAAGAACCCAAGGAGATTCCACCAGAAGACTATATCATCATAGATGACACAGATTCGGAAGCTGAGGATAGAAAGGATGAAAACTATGAAGATGAAGCTGGGGCAGATATTATGGAATCCTCTACCAATCAATATTTTTAGATGACCTCCCTGTGACTAGCAGTTACTACCATATATTAGTTTTAGAGCACTTTTGTAACGATCGTTAGTTTTGTAAGACCTTGTTTAAAATTAACGATAGTGTTTTTGTAGTTTTTGTAACAGTAGCAGTGGAAAAGTAAATAAGCAACTAGCAATATGTGAAAAGCTCGTAGGCATTGGATCGGTGATGGGGAATTATGTCGGATGTGATTCATCATGTAAAAGTTATAACCTAGGGTGACACAGAACTAGCTCCAGTTCATCAATGTAATGTAGGCATGTATTCCGAATATAGTCATATGTGCTTATTGAAAAGAACTTGCATGACATCTTTTGTCCTACCCTCCCGTGGCAGCGGGGTCCTATTGGAAACTAAGGGATATTAAAGCCTGTTTTTAATAGAGTATCGGACCAAAGCATTAACACATAGTGAATACATGAACTCCTCAAACTACGATCATCACCGGGAGTGGTCCCAATTATTGTCACTTCGGGGTTGCCGAACCATAACACATAGTAGGTGACTATAGACTTGCAAGATAGGATCAAGAACACACATATATTCATGAAAACATAATAGGTTCAGATATGAAATCATGGCACTCGGGCCCTAGTGACAAGCATTAAGCATAGCAAAGTCATAGCAACATCAATCTCACAACATAGTGGATACTAAGGATCAAACCCTAACAGAACTAACTCGATTACATGGTAAATCTCATCCAACCCATCACCGTCCAACAATCCTACGATGGAATTACTCACGCACGACGATGAGCATCATGGAATTGGTGATGGAGGAAGGTTGATGATGATGATGGCGATGATCTCAACTCTCCAGAGCCTCGAACGGACTCCAGATCAGCCCTCCCGAGAGAGATTAGGGCTTGGCGGCGGCTCCGTATCGTAAAATGGGATAATTCTTCCTCTTTGATTTTTCTCTCCACGAAAGTGAATATATGGGGTCCGGAGATACGTCGGTGGAGCGTCAGGGGGCCCACGAGGCAGGGGGCGCGCCCAGGGGGAGGGGGCGCGCCCCCCACCCTCGTGGACATGGTGTGGGCCCCCTGACATAGATCTTTCCACAGGTATTTTTTATATTTTCCAAAATAATTCTCCGTGGATTTTCAGGTCATTCCGAGAACTTTTTATTTCTGCACAAAAACAACACCATGGCAATTCTACTGAAAACATCATCAGTCCGGGTTAGTTCCATTTAAATCATGCAAGTTAGAGTCCAAGACAAGGGCAAATGTGTTTGGGAAAGTAGATACGTTGAAGACGTATCAACTCCCCCAAGCTTAAACCTTTGGTTGTCCTCAAGCAATTCAGTTGATAAACTGAAAGTGATAAAGAAAAACTTTGACAAACTCTGTTTGCTCTTGTTGTTGTAAATATGTAAGCCGGCATTCAGATTTTCAGCAAAGAACATGAACTAACCACGTTCACAATAACTTTCAGGACTCATGTCTACTCACATCAATGGCATAATCAACTAGCGAGCAATAATAATAAACCTCGGATGACAACACTTTCTCAAAACAATCATGATATGATATAACAAGATGGTATCTCGCTAGCCCTTTCTGAGACCGCAAAACATAAATGCAGAGCACCTTTAAAGATCAAGGACTGACTAGACATTGTAAATCATGGTAAGAGAGATCCAGTCATGATCATACTCAATGCAAATTAATAGTAATGCATGCAAATGACAGAGGTGCTCTCCTACCGGTGCTCTTTTATAAGAGGATGATGACTCAGCATAAAAGTAAATATATAGGCCCTTCGCAGAGGGAAGCAGGGATTTGTAGAGGTGCCAGAGCTCGATTTTTAAATAGAGATGAATAACATTTTGAGCGGTATACTTTCATTGTCAACATAACAACCAAGAATCTCGATATCCTCCATGCTACGCACAGTATAGGCGGTTCCCAAACAGAATGGTAAAGTTTATACTCCCCCAACCACCAACAAGCACACTCCACGGCTAGCCCGAAACAAAGGGTACCGTCCAAACCAGCAACAGCCCTGGGGGAGTTTTGTTTAATTATTACGATTTGAGCATGGGACTGGGCATCCCGGTTACCAGCCATTTTCTCATACATGAGCTATTCAAGCATATAAAACAGAATTTCATTTGAAGGTCTAGAGTTTGGCACATACAAATTTACTTGGAACGACTGGTAATACCGCATATAGGAAGGTATGGTGGACTCATATGGAATAACTATGGGGTTTATGGAAGTGGATGCACAAGGAGTATTCCCGCTTAGTACAAGTGAAGGCTAGAAAGAGACTGGCAAGCGACCAACTAGAGAGCGATAACAGTCATGAACATGCATTAAGATTAATCAACAATGAGTGCAATCATGAGTATGACATAAATCACCATGAACATAAATATCGTGGAGGCTATGTTGATTTTGTTTCAACTACATGCGTGAACATGTGCCAAGTCAGACCACTTGAATCATTAAAAGGAGGATACCACCCCATCATACCACATCACAACCATTTTAATATCATGTTGGCACGCAAGATAGACCATTATAAACTCTCAGCTAATTAAGCATGGCATAAGCAGCTATGATCTCTAATTGTCATTGCAAGCATGTTTCATTCGTAACAAGCTGAATCAGGAACGATGAACTGTCATGTTTACAAAAACAAGAGAGGTCGAGTTCATACCAGCTTTTCTCATCTCAATTAGTTCATCATATATCATCCTTATTGCCTTTCACTCGCACGACCGAATGGTGTGGATAATAATAATAGTGCACGTGCATTGGACTAAGCTGGAATGTGCAAGCATTTAATACAAGAGAGAAGACAAGGTAATATGGCTCAAGGTTAAATCAACAATAAAGCATATGAGAGGCACTAAGCATTTTAATCATGGTCTTCTACACTTAACCCCCAAAGAAAAGAAAAGAAACTATTTACACGGGAAAGCTCCCAACAAGCAAAAGAAGAACGGGAAATCATTTTGGGTTTTCTTTTAATTACTACTACAAGGAAAGTAAACTAGCTGGAAGCTACAACTAATTTTTTTTCTTAAGGTTTTTTCTAGCACACGAGAAAAAGACTAAGAAAAAGAATTGAAACTAAACATGGATGGTACAATGAAAGAGTGTGAGCACCGACAACTAGAATAATTTGTGTGAGCATTGAATGTAATGTCGGTGAGAAACGCGTACTCCCCCAAGCTTAGGCTTTTGGCCTAAGTTGGTCTATGGCCACGGATCGAAGCTACTCCCTCCAGTGTACTGAGATGTATCCTCTGGGTGCCATTGGTTAGCAAGCTCATCCAGATCCCACCCATAAACAGACTGACGATAAGGATCGACTGGTTGCTCCGGCTCAGGCTCTGAAGCTCGTGCCTGCCTCTGGTGCCAGTAGAAAGCATCTGACGTGACAAGATATATGCCTGTACACAGATCAAACAGAGATGGTCCAGCCAAGGTAACAATCTTACAATATTTTTCATCAAACCTTAATTTATAATTAAGCAACCTATCCTTGTCTTTTACAATAAAATCATGTGCTATCATGCTCTTGTAATCTAGATAAATAGGGGCAAGCAATTTTTCTTCCTTCTCATGATGCCTAATAGGTATTCTAAAATGTTCAGCAAGGCGAGAAGGAAAGATGCCTCCAAAGACGGGCCCCTTTGAGCGGTTCAAACTAAGTCGTTTAGCAACGACAACACCCAAGCTAAAAGTTGTTTCTTGAAACAAAGCATGGCGTAAAATGACAATATCAGGGGCACTAAGATTCCCACTATTCTCGCGACCAATTAAACATCTACTAGCAAATAAAGCAAAGTAGCGCAGAACATGGAAATGTATACTAGTAATTCTTGCCCCTCAGACTTGTCTAGTTTCTTCTACAGCTATCATGTCAATAAACCCTTCAACGTCTTCATGACGTGGTTCATCTAGTCTACCTTAAATGGGTATCTTGCATATTTCACAAAACTCAAAGAATGATATTTCCTTAACCTCATCGTATAAACGAAACTCCACTGTAGGTGGTGTTTTCTTAGCATGAAAATGAAAATTTTGCGTGAAAATATTAGTGAGTAAGAGATACTGTTCACGCTGGTCGTGGAGGAAGTCGGTGAGTCCTGCATTTTTTGCCAACCAATAAAAGTCTTCGTAAATCCCGGTGGCTCTCATGAACTCATTACAAGGCCATTCACACGGCCGAACTTCCACCATGCGAGGAAGATTATATTTGGGCTTCTTATTTTCTTCCTTCTTCTTCTCCTCTGAACTTTTACTGGAGGAACCCCTCAACAATCTCTTTATCATTTTCCTCCACTAAAAATTTCTGAAATATTTAGTAACTCAAAATAAAAGTTAACCAAACTCAACAAGATTGATAGCAACAACTCCTACAAGTGTCTAGGGGCTATATCATGCATTAGAACTACTTGGGACCAAAGAAATTTGGGATGTAAGCTCAAGAACAAGGTCACCACAGCAGCAAAAAATTGCAATAAATAAAGCACTAGAACAAAAACTAACTGGACCAATGGAAGAATCACATACCAAGGAACAATCTCCCCAAACAGTTTGGTGAATGGTGCTTTGAGCAAGGAGATCGAAAATGGTTGCAAGATGAGCTAGAACTCGTGCTTGAGCTGGTTGGTGATTTTTTTGGGAGGAAGAAGAAGAGTATGGGTGTAGGAATAAGTGGAGGGGGCCACGTGGGGCCCACGAGGCAGGGGGCGCGCACTGTGAGGGTGGGCGCGCCCTGGACCCTCATGGCCAGGTGCTGGCTCCCCTTGTGGTGTTTTCTATGCCATATATTCTCAAATATTCTAGATAAAATCATATTAAATTTTTAGGGCATTTGGAGAACTTTTATTTTTGGGGTATTTTGTATTGCACGGATAAGTCTGGAAATAGACAGAGAATACTATTTTTGCTTTATTTATCCTAATTAATAGAAAGTAAAAGGGGGATACAGAAGGTCGTGCTATCTAGATTCACCTATCTCATGCTCATCAAAAGGAATCCATTAACAAGGTTGATCAGGTCTTTTTAATAAACTCTTCCCGAATAACATGAAACCGGGGAATTTTCGAATAACACTAGGTTACCTCAGTGGGGATATGCATGTCCCCAACAATAAGAATGTCATATGTTTTCTTGACAGTGGGAAGAGGAAATTCAAAACCTCCAATAGTAATAATTGAAGTATTTCCAATATAATTGATACTGTGGACCTGAGGTTGTTTCCTCGGAAAGTGTACTGTATGCTCATTGCCATTGACATGAAAAGTGACATTGCCTTTGTTGCAATCAATAACAGCCCCTACAGCATTCAAAAAGGGTCTACCAAGGATAATAGACATACTATCGTCCTTGGTAATATCAAGTATAACAAAGTCCATTAAATTAGTAACATTTGCAACTACAACAGGCATATCCTCACAATTACCGACAGGTATAGCAGTTGATTTGTCAGCCATTTGCAAAGATATTTCAGTAGCTGTCAACTTACTCAAGTCAAGTCTACGATATAAAGAGAGAGGCATAACACTAACACAAGCTCCAATATCACATAAAGCAGTTTTAACATAGTTTCTCTTAATGGAGCAAGGTATAGTGGGTACTCCTGGATCTCCTAGTTTCTTAGGTATTCCACCCTTAAAAGTGTAATTGGCAAGCATGGTGAAAATTTCTACTTCAGGTATCTTTCTTTTATTGGTAATAATATCTTTCATATACTTAGTATAAGGATTTGTTTTAAGCACATCAGTCAGATGCATCAGCAAAAAGATATGTCTAATCATTTCAGCAAAGCGCTCAAAATCCTCATCATCCTTTTTCTTGGATGGCTTAGGAGGAAAAGGCATGGGTTTATGAACCCATGGTTCTCTTTCCCTACTGTGCTTGCTAGCAACAAAGTTTCTCTTATCATAACGTTGATTCTTTGATTGTGGGTTATTAAGATCAACAGCAAGTTCAATATCTACATCATTATCATTGCTAGGTTGAGCATCATCATTAACATTATCACTAGGTTCATGTTCATTACCAGATTGTGTCTCAGCATCAGAAACAGAGATATCATTGGGATTCTCAGGTGTGTCACCAACAGATTCACTTGAAGCATGCAAAGTCCTATCATTTTTCTTTTTCTTCTTCTTAGAAGAACTAGGGGCATCTAAATTAGCCCTCTGAGAATCTTGCTCAATTCTCTTAGGGTGGCTTTCAGGATACAGAGGTTCCTGAGTCATTCTGCCACCTCTAGTCACAACTCTAATGGCATTATCATTATTCTAACTATTTAATTCATTGAGCAGATCATTCTAAGCTTTAAGTACTTGTTCTACTTGAGTGGTAACCATGGAAGCATTTATACTAATGAGTTTCAGTTCAACTTTAATTCTGGACGTAAAATCACTCAAGCGTTCAATCATATAAGCATTACGTTGCAATTGTCTACCAACATAAGCATTGAAGTTTTATTGCTTCACAATAAAAGTGTCAAACTCATCTAAGCATTAATTGGCTAGCAGACTTATAACGAGGAATATCACCTTCATCAAATCTATAAATAGAATTTACCTTTACTACCTGTGTCGGGTTATCAAGACCATGTATTTCTTCAATAGGTGGTAAATTCTTAACATCTTCAGCTTTAATACCTTTTTTCTTTCATAGATTTCTTTGCCTCTTGCATATCTTCAGGACTGAGAAATAAAACACCTCTTTTCTTTAGAGTTGGCTTAGGGGCTGGTTCAGGAAGTGTCCAATTATTTTCATTGACCATCATATTATTCAATAGTAATTCAGCTTGATCAACTGTTCTTTCCCTGAAAACACAACCAGCACAACTATCCAGGTGGTCTCTGGAAGCATCGGTTAGTCCATTATATAAGAAATCAAGTATATCATTCCTCTCAAGAGGATGATCAGGAAAAGCATTAAGTAACTGGAGAAGCCTCCCTCAAGCTTGTGGGAGACTCTCTTCTTCAATTTGCACAAAGTTATATATTTCCCGTAAGGCAGCTTGTTTCTTATGAGCGGGAAAATATTTAGTAGAGAAGTAATACATCATATCTTGGGGACTACGCACACAACCAGGATCAAGAGAATTAAACCAAGTCTTAGAATCACCATTTAACGAGAACGGAAACAACTTAAGGATGTAGTAGTAGAGAATCTTTTCATCATTGGTAAACAGGGTGGCTATATCATTCAACTTAGTAAGATGTGCCACAATAGTTTCAGATTCATAGCCATGGAAAGTATCAGATTCAACCAAAGTAATTAACTCAGGGTCAACAAAGAAATCATAATCCTTATCAGTAACAAAGATAGGTGAAGTAGCAAAAGCAGGGTCATGTTTCATTCTAGCATTGAAGGACTTTTCTTTCAGCTTAGCTAATAATTTCTTAAGATCATATCTATCGTTGCAAGCAAGAAAGTCTCTAGCAGTTTCTTCATCCATAACATAACCCTCAGGAATAACTAGCAACTCATACTTAGGGGGAGAAGCTTCTTCATCACTTTCATAAATATTATCATTTTCAATATTTGCATTCTCCCTAACCTTAGCAATTTGTTCATCTAGAAATTCACCTAGCGGCATAGTATTATCAGGCATAGAAGTAGTTTCATCATACATAGCAGAAGTGGCATCATCAAGAACATACGACATATCAGATTCAATAGCAGGAGTAGGTGTCGCAAGTTTACTAATAACACAGGGTGAATCTAGTGCAGAGCTAGATGGCAGTTCCTTACCTCTCCTCGTAGTTGAGGGTAAGATCTTGGTTTTTGAGTCCTTCAAGTTCTTCATAGTGATCAACAGATATAAATCCCAGGTGAATTCAAGAATGGGGCTATGCTCCCCGGCAACGGCGCCAGAAAATAGTCTTGATAACCCACAAGTGTAGGGGATCACAACAGTTCTCGAGGGTAAAGTATTCAACCCAAATTTATTGATTCGACACTAGGGGAGCCAAAGAATACTCTTAAGTATTAGCAGCTGAGTTGTCAATTCAACCACATCTGGAAACTTAGTATCTATAGCAAGGTAGTTTAGTAGCAAAGTAATATGGAGATAGCGGTAACAGCGATAAAAATAACGGTAGTTTTTTTGTAACAGTAGCAGTGGAAAAGTAAATAAGCAACAAGAAATATGTGAAAAGATTGTAGGCATTGGATCAGTGATGGGGAATTATGTCGGATGCGATTCATCATGTAAAAGTTATAACCTAGGGTGACACAGAACTAGCTCCAGTTCATCAATGTAATGTAGGCATGTATTCCGAATATAGACATACGTGCTTATGGAAAATAACTTGCATGACATCTTTTGTCCTACCCTCCCGTGGTAGCGGGGTCCTATTGGAAACTAAGGGATATTAAGGCCTCCTTTTAGTAGAGTACCGGACCAAAGCATTAACACATAGTGAATACATGAACTCCTCAAACTAAGGTCATCACCGGGAGTGGTCCCGATTATTGTCACTTCGGGGTTGCCGGATCATAACACATAGTAGGTGACTATAGACTTGCAAGATAGGATCAAGAACACACATATATTCATGAAAACATAATAGGTTCAGATCTGAAATCATGGCACTCGGGCCCTAGTGACAAGCATTAAGCATATCAAAGTCATAGCAACATCAATCTCAGAACATAGTGGATACTAGGGATCAAACCCTAACAAAACTTACTCGATTACATGGTAAATCTCATCCAACCCATCACCGTCTAGCAAGCCTACGATGGAATTACTCACGCACGGTAGTGAGCATCATGGAATTGGTGATGGAGGAAGGTTGATGATGACGATGGCGACGATCTCCACTCTCCGGAGCGCCAAACAGACTCCAGATCAGCCATCCCAAGAGAGATTAGGGCTTGGCGGCGGCTCCGTATCGTAAAACACGATAATTCTTCCTCTCTAATTTTTTTCTCCCCGAAAGTGAATATATGGGGTCCGGAGATACGTCAGTGGAGTGTCAGCGGGCCCACGAGGTAGGGGGCGCGCCTAGGGGGAGGGTGAGCGCCCCCACCCTCGTGGACAGGGTGTGGGCCCCCTGACGTAGATCTTTCCGCACGTATTTTTGATATTTTCCAAAATAATTCTCAGTGGATTTTCAGGTCATTCCGAGAACTTTTTATTTCTGCACAAAAACAACACCATGGCAATTCTGCTGAAAACATCGTCAGTCCGTGTGAGTTCCATTTAAATCATGCAAGTTAGAGTCCAAAACAAGGGCAAAAGTGTTTAGAAAAGTAGATACGCTGAAGACGTATCATGCATACTTAGGGTGCACACTTTTGTCTTGAAATTAAGTGAAGGGATAATCTTATAATGCTACTGTCGATCTAAGCAAAATAAGATTCATAAAGGATTAAACATCGCATGCAATCAAAATATGTGACATGATATGGCCATCATCATCTTGTGCTTTTGATCTCCACCTCCAAAGCAAGGTCATGATCTCCATCATCACCGGCTTGACACGTTGATCTCCATCGTTTTGTCGGGGTTGTCTCGCCAACTATTACTTCTACAAATATTGCTAACGGATAGCGATAAATTAAGGCAATTACATGGCACTTGCATTTCATACAATAATTAAGAGACAACCCTAAGGCTCCTGCCGGTTGTCGATATTACAAAACATGATCATCTCATATAACAACGTATATCATATCACGTCTTGACCATATGACATCACAACATGCCCTGCAAAAACAAGTTAGAAGTCCTCTACTTTGTTGTTGCAAGTTTCACGTGGCTGCGACGGGCAACGAGCAAGAACCATTCTTACCTACGCAAAAAACCACACAACTCCTTTGTGTTCTACTCGTGCATATCATCTACACATAGACCTGACTCATGATGCCACATTTGGGGAATGTTGCATGGAAAACAAAACAAAAATCTACGCACACGCAAGATCTATCCATAGAGATGCATAGCAACGAGAGGGGGAGATCATCTTTGTGCCCTTGAAGATCGCTAAGCGGAATTGTTTTTCAACGCGGTTGATGTAGTCGTACTCTTTGCGACCCGATCACGATCCAACCGATCTAGTGCCAAACGGACGGCACGTCCGAGTTTAGCACACGTGCAGCTCGATGATGTCTCCTCCTTCATGGTCCAGCAAGTGGTAGAGGAGAAGTAGATGGGATCACAACCAACACGATGGCATGGTGGTGATGGTGGTGGTGGAGCACCGACAGTGCTTTGCTAAGCATCGTCGGGACAAGGCGGTGAAACTATAGAGTAACGGGAGAGAGAGGGGCGCCAAGGGATTGGTGTGTCCTCTTGGGACGCCCCCTCCTCTCTATATATAGGTGGAGGGGCGTTGGAAATAGCCCCTCCAAGCCCTAGGACACAACTAAGGAGGAGAGGACTTGGACTCCAAGTCCAATCCTATTTCTACTGGGATTCCTTCCTTTCTTGCCTTCCCTAGCCACATGGGATTTTGAGGACTTGGTGCACCTAGAACAATGAGGCTAGGTGATGTGGGGCTAACCCGATCTAGGCCGATCTTTCACGATTGGAGGGATCGCCGAGGATTAACATGAAGAACACGAGGGGAAAGTCACGAGGGGAATGAGAGAAACACTCAAATCCACAAGAAACAATCACACATGTGCTAGGTTGATGAACAGAAAGAGTGATACATGGTCTAAATCCAACAAATAAAATATACAAGGTAGCAAGTTCATCTCCGTGAGGAGGTCTTGAATCCGCGAGGGATCATCCCGTGAGGGGCCTTGAATCCATGCGTGGATCTTCTTCGTAGAGGCCGCGGTCTCTCGGCGGAGTAGAACCACATGGATGAGCAAAGCTCTAGGTCTCAAATGAGCTAACACATTGCTGACCCTAACTAGGGTCCAGTCACCTGGTACTTGTTGGACGTCCGGCGTTTTGGCTCGGGATAGGTGGCACTAGATTTTCGGTCGGCGCTGGACGTCCGGTGGCTGAAGGGTGTCGGACGTCCGACATTTGGCAGTCGTCCGGTCGCTGTATCCGTTGTCGACTGGTCCTTCTGGCCGGTGGAGTCTCTAGGCATCGGACGTCCAGTAGTGCCCGGTCGTCCGGTGGTTGTCGGACGTCCGAGAGCTGTAGCTTCCTAGTAGCTCCTTCTCTTGCTTCGATTATTTGCCTTCTCGTCTGATGGTCCTAGCTACTTCATGGTCTTCCTCTTGGTTCCTGGTCATGCATAACGCATATGTTTGAGGTAGTAGCCATGTCTCACATATGGGAAGCGAAGGTTCGGAGAGGAGCGAGTAAACCTTGTGTTCAATGGTGTATACTTGAGGTCTCGTCTTATGTCTCCTTGGGTCATGGGGAGTGGTCGAAGTGAACATGGGGATGATCGTAGGATGCTCTGCATCATCTCCCCCCTTGGGTAAGATCGAACCTCAGATCGAAAACCTCATCACCATGGAAACAATTTTCATGGATGGAGTTGAAGACATGGCGCAATCCAAGTAGTCCAAGGTGTCAATGGACTGGTATACATGCAAGAAGAGCAAAAACAAACGACACTCAGAAATACAATGGTTATAGCACACAAAGTGTCCATCATGTAAGAATGAGTTCGCCCGACAAGATTGGGTGTGGCAAGACACATGATGCTTATCCAAAAGATGTATAATGACTTGTAAAGCATTCATGGGAGGAAATTCATTTGTTGTGCACACAAAGGTATGGCACTTGTGATGGTGCATGAAGCTACAAATTCTACCATTGTGCAGAATGATGTCATAGTGTGATGGTTTATCAAGAGCATGAACATGGTAATGGATGCTCAATATGTGTATGTTATCATGTAATTAATGGTGGGTAATATGATCAAGCTGTATGAATATGCCATCAAGGTAGATCACAACAAACTTGCTAAGGAAATGCACAAGCTCATATATCATGGATGACATGGGAATACAAGATCCAACAAAGCAATCATAATTTGAGTCAATCCATGCACAAGATGCAAATTTGTTATGGGTATGATATGTCCATCGAGCATGACATGTGGACACATAATCAATAAATATGGGGGATTTGGTGCAATGTAACAAAGGAGTGTTGATGTAACAATGCTTGATGTCGTGGCATGAGTGGAGTTCCGAAGGTGCATCCAAGAAGTGTGAGAGCTCCTCGTCTTGAAGGTCCTTGGAGACAATCTTCAACGTCGCTCCTCCGTTCGCGAGATGTATCATGTAAACACCAAGAAGGAAACAACAATGAAAGGATGAGACATCCAATATGCGTAATTGAGGATGGCTCAAAGGGAAGGAGTTCACCTTTCAGAATTTCCCTCAAAATGTTTGTGTTGCATATCGTGTATGCCGTCACAGGACCAAGTTGTCGCATGGTGGTACCGCCTTGTGAATCCTCCAAAATGAAAGAACATGACAAACACTCAGAAAAACAAATGAGGTTAGCGGAAGTGCCAAACCTATCATCCGTGTGGTAAGATACCCAACAAGTGTATGCATCGTGCTCATCATAAGAAAGGACAAGGTAATGTGGTATGGTATGTAAACATATGATGCGATAACAACCAAATACAATAGTCTCAGTCAAACAAGCATGTGTCACAAGTAGGGTGTCCAAGTCTCCAATATCAATAAGCACAACATGGTTGCACTCACTTCAAGTGATGAGAGATGCAACTATTGGAGGAAAGCGACAATGATCAAGATATATCACGTGAGAGGCATGAATATATATGTCATCAACCCAAGAAAGCAAGTACGAATGGAACATGGGTGATGCAACATAGGAAGCAATCATAGCGATCAATTCAAGCAAGCTTGTAATGCGAAGATGCAACCTACTGGAGGTAATCGTGGAAATCATGACATGTGTGCAAATAGTGATCATACGTAATGCACCTGAAATATCATAAGCATGAAAGCAAGATATGTGCAAAGTCTCATCACTATATTGGCAAGAGGTCCTACATAAGTAGCGATGGAGTATCATGACTCTCCCAACACAAGAATCAACAATAGCATGGGGCACAAAGAAATCATGGCAATAGCTACTATTATCTCCACCAAGCATGCAAATACACATAGTAGTAGTAGAATGGTGAATCGTGGGCAAATGCAAACAAGGGTCACAATTGCATGGCAAAGTCCTAGAAAGAGGCATAACATGCAAAGTGAACACGATAGAATGGGAATAATGTGATAAGTGGTCAATAGCCCACAGTCGTGTGAGAGGCAAGTAAAAGAGATGCGCGTAGTGGTTGCGCAAAGAGAACGGTGGTAAGGACAATCCACGGGATCCCAAATCGTCGTTGCTCTCAAGAGCTCTTTTTGTCAACTTTGGGATTGAGAGGTTGACAAGTATAATTGAGTACCTACACAAATCAAAAAAAAAGGGAAAATTGTATGTGTTTGGTACATGTACACATCATCCATCATGATGCGCACGTGCATGTGTTGGTTAGCACTAAGTATCCAATGCTCAAATAAATGAGATGCGTGATATAGAAACATGTCATCCATCATGAGAGGTTTGTTATTATGTATAGCATAGTGGAGAATCAAATTGTGTAATGCATCATGAGACATATCTAGAGCATTGTTATTCATGGAATGCATATGCTGCACACAATTATGGGAGGCATGCAAAGGATGGGATGCATCAAAATCTCTGACAATATATGAGGCAACTATGGGGGTCTCCTCATGATCATTAGTGGAAACATCACATGGAGAATATTGTCAACATCCAAAACAAAGCATATTTGGAACAATGTGTTGACGACATGGCTTAGTAGATGAATTGCTCAAATCATGTAAAGGAAGCTTAGTAATATCATCACAAGAGAAACACATTCCAATAACCATGACCTTGTCATCCATGCCATAAGTGAAAATATGATTTACTTTAATGGGGCATGCATAGTTACTATGTTGAGATTGATATGATGCAATATGGGAGATCTCACTCATAGCATATGACAAGTTTAAGGTGTTGTCGAACCTGATGTTGCCAAAAGAATTTTCAGATGATATCCTATGGAGCATAGCATCACAACTAGGCAACTCAACATGCTCATCATCATATTTATAATAAATTGGTAAGTCATGACATGAGGAAGTCACAGTAGCATGAAGCATGGTCATAGGTGTATGAACATCATGCAAGCAATCATTGGTAAGATAGTCCACTAGTGGGACAAGAGAAGTACCATCACCTATGTTACCTTTGGAGTGTCACTCATGTGTTGTAGGTGAGGTGTTCAATATCCAATCGTTCTCATCTTCATCTTGATGTAACCATGTGGGTGGTGCATCTTATTCCACCATGGCCATCGGTTTTCCCATTGGAGGTATGGACTCGTCGAGGGTTGGCGTTTCGTCTAGTTGGAGATCTAACACCAAAGAAGAAAACACACTCAGAGTAGAGGCTAACGTTGTTAGAAATCATAGTGGCCTCACATGTCCTATCAACTACGTCACTCACTCCCTCTTGGATGCTCTCACTCGTATGGTTGGTGGAGTCACTCAAATGACTCAACCTCACATAAGATGTGTGGCATGCTCTCATGTGTGGGGCTAGTGGTGGTCACACTCATCCTATAATAGGAAATGCACTCAATGTCACATATGGTGGAGTCACTCATGTCACTCATGTGGTGGTGGTTCTCCTCACATGGAAATTGGGTCATCTCATCATATTTAGGTGTCGGAGAGATGTAGGTGCAAATGTCTCCATGCTCAACTCCTATCGCCACCTTGGTTGAAGGGGTAGTCCCTTGCTCAAGCTCCTCATCCATAACGCCTCCAAAGATGAATGCCATGGGATGTGGCAAAACATCACCTTCCTCCGAGATCAAAGAGAACGTCTCATGTGCGCTCACGTAGCTTGATTCGGAGTAGGAGTCATATAGGGGCACCATCTTCATGTTCTTGAAGAGGTTCATGCCCATCTCCGTGGTCTAAGGGGATGGCCCTTGATCGACCATCTTTTTGCCGTCTTGTTGTAGAAGGCTGATGTGATGTGGGGGGCTTCCGAAGATGGAAGTTCCGCCCTCGCTCGTAGGTGGTCACCTTGTTGTTGAAGATTTTGATGTAGGTGAACTCATGGGAAGTAGGCGAAGATGTTGCAAGTCCAAAGGCGAAGATTCCTTGAGAACACTTGGCGAAGATGCCGAACTGGTGGTTGTAGCCGTAGCTCCTTCTTGGTGGTGCTTGTCTTGCGGTCTTATCTTTTTCCAATGAAGCTTGGCCTTGCCATGAAGTAGAGCTTGTTCGGACTTGTAGGTTTGCACTTGGGGAGCATCTTCATGATGATGGTGTTGTTCTCATGCTTGAGCTCGTAGTACATGTTGTTCGTCGTCATCGTGCACATGATGCTTGGAGTTAACTTGCCCTTCTTGATGATGTTGATCACGATTGTGATGGTGGTCATCACGGAGATGTGAACGTGGATGACGTATGCTTACATCATGTTTGCGCTCCGAAGACTTGTGACTTGAACATCACCATCGTGAAGATGATGAAGGGGAAGAAGTTCGAGCGATCATCAAGGCACGTAGCTCTTCCACTCAAGTTTTCATGTTACCCTTGAAAGCTTCAATGGCATGTTCCATGGATGTGTAGAAGTAGTTGTTCGCACCGTTGTTATCGAAGACCGGAGACGAAATGCTTTGCCTATCCATCACTAGACTCGAGTAGTAGTTAGTGGGAGAAAGAGAAGAACTATACCAAATGAACCTTACCCGATGTTGAAAATGGATCAATGATCACTCAATAATGTATCAAGGAAATCGGTACCGATTCTTGTAAATTCTCACAGCTACACAATAAGGCTTATGGAGTAGCTTGGTGAGGATAGTGGCACTATTTGTTTTCCAAATGTTAGCAAGAGTCAATAATGTAGAAAGAGATTCACAAATTCGCAAGTGAAACAAGTAGACCAATAGCAATGTGGGCACACATGAACACTCACATGAATAGATAAATGTGGTTGTGCAACCAAGGATTGAGCGGAGAATGTGGAATCCATGGAAAATGCTTTTGTCGCACAACACTAGAGAGACACTAGCCGATTGCTCAAAATGCAGATATGAACTTGTGCACTACATATATGAGACAAAATGTAGCGACTTCCTATCACAAGTATGCTATGTATGTATGATGTTCCGGTGCTTTAGCACAAATAGATCCAAGATGATTGAGTATGATATCATATTTTGCTATGCTATGGCTCCTGCTTACAAGCTTCTTTGTGGATCTTTTGCTTAAAAGCTTTTTTCACTCTTTTCTCTTTTGAGCTCTTTTTGTTGGCAACTTATGCAAAATGCACTAACCAGGATAGCAATTGTGTATATGCCAGAACAATTTTGTGACACAAGAGATGATATCATGATACCAAGATGATATGGTATGTATGCAATGGAAGCGTGGATCAATGATCACTAATGTGCACAAGTAATGTTGCCGGCAATACTGAAAGGCTAGTCTCGATAGGAAAGTGACGCAAAATGCTCTAGGGGTTAACAATGCAAATACAAGGGGGAATATACAATGTTGTCATCGGAGTTACCGTCCCTTGCTTACGGTGGTGTCAAAGGTGAAGTGGTAAATGTCGATGATGACTGCGCGACAACGATGAGATGCGATGTTCTTGATGTAGAACCGTTCCTAATTAGCCAAAACACCTTAGGAAATGTGAAAACCGTGAACTCAAAATCTCAAATGTCAAATTTCAAATGATGGTAGCGGAAATGCGGTGGTGGTTGCGGAATTAATGGTGGAAACCCGGTCAAAATGGGTTACGGTGGTGAAAGGGTATGATGGGCTATACACGGTGTTGGAGTTGAAGGCGTGGTCCCTAAGTAGCCGAATCACTATAGGAGAGACAACCCAGAACTCAAACAAGCTCAAACAAAATTCGGTGAAGTTGGGGTGGAAATGTGTAGTGGTAATGGGTATGCGAAAGAGGTGGTGGTGGTGCTGGTTGATGAAGAATAAAAACTCCCTAAGTAGCAGAAACATCTTAGGAGACTCAAATCACTACTCAAGCAACCACTAATGCGATGGGGAACAAAATGGCTTAGGTTGCGGAAGGCTATGGTGGCTATGCGGATGATATGGTGGATGGCCTAGGCAAAATTGCCAAATTTCAAAAAAAATGATGGAGTCAAATGATGACGGTAGTATTTTTGTGGTATGAGGGATGTCAATAGCTTCAAAACTAGCTAAAGAGCGTCAAAATCGGAGTTCGGATGAATTAGTTATGGACGAAACAAATTAGCCAAAGTCCATATCTACAAGTGTCGGACGTCCGAAAAATGTCACATGTATGGTAACTGGATGTCCGGTGGAGCTCAGGAATCCAAGGTTTTTGTTTTGGACTGGGATGTCGAGCGTCCGGCAAGTGTCGGGCGTCGGGCGTCCAAGAAACGCCGGTAGTCCCGTGGGTCGGGGTCAACGCTATTGGAGAGATCCCAGAGGATGAACACGAAGAACATGAGGGGAAAATCAAGAGGGAAACGAGAGAAAACACTCCAATCAACAAGAATCAATGACACATGTGCTAGATCGATGAACATAAAAAGTGATACACGGTCCAAATCCAACAAAGGAAAGATACAAGGTAGCTAGTTTTTCTTCGTGAGGAGGTCTTGAATCCGTGAGGGATATTCCCATGAGGATTATTGAAGTCGTGCACGGATCTTCTCCGTGGAGACCGCGGTCTCTCGGTGGAGTAGAACCACATGGATGAGCAAAGCTGATACGTTTCCAACGTATCTATAATTTTTTATTGTTCAATGATGTTAGATTATCATTCTTGGATGTTTTATAATCATTTTATAGTCATTTTATATCATTTTTTGGTACTAACCTATTGACATAGTGCCAAGTGCCAGTTGTTGTTTTCTGGATGTTTTTTACATCACAGGTAATCATTATCAAATGGAGCCCAAATTGGAGATTTTTTGGGCCAAAAGGAACACTATGGGCCCTGGTGGCACTTGGGGTGGTCTCGAGAAAGGGACAACCCACCAGGGTGCGCCAGGAGGCCCAGGCGCGCCCTGGTGGGTTGTGCCCACCTCGGGTGCCCCCGGATCGCCTCTTTGCTCTATAAATAATCCAATATTCCAGAAACCCTAGGGGAGTCAACGAAATATTCATCTAGCCGCAGCAGAGTCCAGAAACACCAGATCCAATCTAGACACCGTCAAGGAGGGGTTCATCACTTCTATTAGTGCCTCTCTGATGATGCGTGAGTAGTTCCTTATAGACCTACGGATCCATAGTTGGTATCTAGATGGCTTCCTCTCTCTCTTTTGATTCTCAATACAATGGCCTCTTGGAGATCCATATGATGTAACTCTTCTTGCGCTGTGTTTGTTGAGATCCGATGAACTTTGAGTGTATGAGCAGATCTTTTTTTTATATCCATGAAAGTTATTTGCGTTTCTTCGATCTCTTATATGCATGATTGCTTATAGCCTCATATTTCTTCTCCGATAATGGGTTTTGTTTGGCTAACTTGATCTCTTTATCTTGCAACGGGAAGAGGTGCCCGGTAGTGGGTTCGATCTTACGGTGCTTGATCCCAGTGACAAAAGGGGAACCAACAAATATGTATCGTTGCCACTAAGGATAAAACGGTGAGATCCATATCTAACACCATACATAAACGAATCGTGTTTACATCATGTCATCATTCTTAATGCATTACTCCGTGTTTCCATGAACTTAATACACTAGATGCATGCTAGATACCAGTCGATGTATGGAGTAATAGTAGTAGATGGAGGCATGAGTCGTTCTAGTAATCTTGGACGTGATGCCTATGTAATGATCATTGCCTGGATATCGTCATGATTATTTGAATTTCCATCCATTGCCCAACAGTAATTTGTTTACCCACCGTTTGCTATTTTCTGGAGAGACGCCACTAGTGAAACCTACGGCCCCCGTAACAAACAGAGATGGTCCAGGCAAGGTAACAATCTCACAATATTTTTCATCAAACCTTAATTTATAATTAAGCAACCTATCCTTGTCTTTAACAATAAAATCATGTGCACGATGGGTCCAGGTTCTATGTCCAATCCCAAATCAAGGATTTCTCGCTCTTGATCGGAGTCATAAACTAAAACAAAACTACCTTTTTATCCTTTTTCTCAAGGTTATAGAAAACTTCCTTATCTAGTTCTAGCATTTTGAAAAAAACTCTTGTAATCTAGATAAACAGGGGCAAGCAATTTTTCTTCCTTCTCATGGTGCCTAATAGGTATTCTAAAATGTTCAGCAAGGCGAGAAGGAAAGATGCCTCCAAAGACGGGCCCCTTTGAGCGGTTCAAACTAAGTCGTTTAGCAACGACAGCACCCAAGCTAAAAGTTGTGTCTTGAAACAAAGCATGGCGTAGAATGACAATATCAGGGGCACTAAGATTCCCACTGTTCCCGTGGCCAATTAAACATCTACTAGAAAATAAAGCAAAGTAGCGCAGAACAGGGAAATCTATACTAGTAATTCTTGCCCCTGAGACTTGTCTAGTTTCTTCTACAACTATCTTGTCAATAAACCCTTCAACGTCTTCACGACGTGGTTCATCAAGTCTACCTTAAATGGGTATCTTGCATATTTCACAAAACTCAAAGAATGATATTTTCTTAACCTCATCATATAAACGAAACTCCACTGTAGGTGGTGTTTTCTTAGCATGAAAATGAAAATTTTGCATGAAAATATTAGTGAGTAAGAGATACTGTTCACGCTGGTCGTGGAGGAAGTCGGTGACTCCTGCATTATTTGCCAACCAATAAAAGTCTTCGTAAATCCCGGTGGCTCTCATGAACTCATTACAAGGCCATTCACACGGCCGAACTTCCGCCATGCGAGGAAGATTATATTTGGGCTTCTTATTTTCTTCCTTCTTCTTCTCCTCTGAACTTTTACCTGAGGAACCCCTCAACAATCTCTTTATCATTTTCCTCCTATGAAAATTTCTGAAATTTTTAGTAACTCAAAATAAAAGTTAACCATACTCAACAAGATTGATAGCAACAACTCCTACAAGTGTCTAGGGGCTATATCATGCATTAGAACTACTTGGGACCAAAGAAATTTGGCATGCAAGCTCAAGAACAAGGTCACCACAGCAACAAAAATTTGCAATAAATAAAGCACTAGAACAAAAACTGACTGGACCAATGGAAGAATCACATACCAAGGAAAAATCTCCCCAAACAGTTTGGTGAATGGTGCTTTGAGCAAGGAGATCAAAATGGTAGGAAGATGAGCTAGAACTCGTGCTTGAGCTAGTTGGTGATTTTTTTGGGAGGAAGAAGAAGAGTATGGGTGTAGGAATAAGTGGAGGGTGCCATGTGGGGCCCACGAGGCAGGGGGCGCGCCCTATGAGGGTGGGCACGCCCTGGACCCTCATGGCCAGGTGCTGGCTCCCCTCGTGGTGTTTTCTATGCCATATATTCTCAAATATTCTAGATAAAATCATGTTAAATTTTCAGGGCATTTGGAGAACTTTTATTTTTGGGGTATTTTTTATTGCACGGATAAGTCTGGAAATAGACAGAGAATACTATTTTTGCTTTATTTATCCTAATTAACAGAAAGTAAAAGGGGGATACAGAAGGTCGTGCTATCTAGATTCACCTATCTCATGCTCATCAAAAGGAATCCATTAACAAGGTTGATCAGGTCTTTTTAATAAACTCTTCCCGAATAACATGAAACCGGAGAATTTTCGAATAACACTAGGTTACCTCAGTGGGGATATGTATGTCCCCAACAATAAGAATGTCATATGTTTTCTTGACAGTAGGAAGACGAAATTCAAAACCACCAATAGGAATAGTTGAAATATTTCCAATATAATTGATACTGTGGACCTGAGGTTATTTCCTCGGAAAGTGTACTATATGCTCATTGCCATTGACATGAAAAGTGACATTGCCTTTGTTGCAATCAATAACAGCCCCTGCAGTATTCAAAAAGGGTCTACCAAGGATAATAGACATACTATCGTCCTCGCTAATATCAAGTATAACAAAGTCCGTTAAAATATTAACATTTGCAACCACAACAGGCACATCCTCACAAATACGGACAGGTATAGCAGTTGATTTATCAGCCATTTGCAAAGATATTTCAGTAGCTGTCAACTTACTCAAGTCAAGTCTACGATATAAAGAGAGAGGCATAACACTAACACAGGCTCCAAGATCACATAAAGCAATTTTAACATGGTTTCTCTTAATGGAGCAAGGTATAGTGGGTACTCCTGGATCTCCTAGTTTCTTAGGTATTCCACCCTTAAAAGTGTAATTGGCAAGAATGGTGAAAATTTCTACTTCAGGTATCTTTCTTTTATTGGTAATAATATCTTTCATATACTTAGTATAAGGATTTGTTCTAAGCACATCAGTGAGTTCCATAAGCAAAAAGATATGTCTAATCATTTCAGCGAAGCGCTCAAAATCCTCATCATCCTTTTTCTTCGACGGTTTAGGAGGAAAAGGCATGGGTTTCTGAACCCATGGTTCTCTTTCCCTACTGTGCTTGCTAGCAACAAAGTTTCTCTTATCATAATGTTGATTCTTTGATTGTGGGTTATCAGGATCAACAACAAGTTTGTAACATCCCAAATTTCCAATTTGGAATGTTATACATAGATCATATTGCATTGCATGCTTTTTGCATTTTTGGTTGTGGCGTTCCTCGAAATTCTAAGCAACTCAAGGACCTACGGAGAGAGTTGGGAATTTTACCGTTTTCGTATTTGAGTTCGCTCGAATACCAGTACGAGGACAGTGTGATTCCAATTATTTTTCTCTCCTAAAAATATTTCTAAATACCAAATATGAGTGGAGATAATATGACATCTCCAAAATAACAAAAATATTGGAGGAAAAATATTAAAATCACTTTTGGTATTTTTCTGGATTTATTCGCGGATTTATTTGCATAGGAAAAAATATACGTTTTTCAAAATTGCATTTAGGTCCGGGAAAAATGTTCACTTTGTCTTAAATATTATTAGAGGACGGTGAAAATTTATTTCGGGAATTTTGGAGTCCGTCTGATATTTCTTTCGTTAATTTTCTGCGCCGGGACTCTTTTAGAAAAAAAGAAAAAAGAAACCGACTAGGAGTCTTACTAGCCCAGGACTCCTGGGCTTTATAAGCGCAGCGCCCGGCCCGACAGACCGCCCCAGCCCGCCCCGCCTCGCCCTGCCCTATCCCTAGCCGCCGCCGCCGCCCGCTACCGCCACCGCCCGCTGCCGACGCCCCGCCGCCGCGACCGCCGCCGCCGCCGCACCGCCCCGCCGCCGCCGCCGCACCGCCCCGCCGCCGCGTGTTGCTGCCGCCGCTGCCCCACCACCCGCCGCCCCGTCGCCGGACTACCGCCCCGCCGCTGCCGTCTCGCCAGAGTTCGCGAGGAAGATGCCGTTTTTTTTTCTCAAGAAACCGCTCGGTTTTTTTTCAAAAAAACCATAGATCTGTTTTATTTGATTAGATCGGTTCGGTTTTTTGGTTTAGTTAATTAGCGGACGTTCATACGTACGTTCGTTTTAACGAACGGTTTTCGTTAGTTAACCGCAGACAGCGAACGTTCGTTCGTTAGCCTGTTCGTCGTTTTTCTTTTTCGGGGTATTTATCCGCGGTTATTCCGATCGTGATTTTTGCCCTGATCTTGTTTCGCATTTTTCTTTTCGCTCGAGAGTCGGAATCAGATGATTCAAAATCCCAGATCTTCACCTCGATGCCCTCTTTACGTTTAATCAACTTGAACAAAGTTTTGGCTACTGTAAAATTTGACTTTAGGCCAACTAGTAATTCGGAGCTCGTTTCTTTCGCAGTTTGAGTTTCGTTGCTTCTTTTGAGTTGATTCTTTTTGCAAACCGGAGTTCTTAAGTTGAACTTTCTGGTTAGATCTCTTATTTGATTTTTACACGTGCATTAGTTAAGTACTTATTGTATGCTTGTTTGATTGCGATAGAGTACCCGGAGTGCGCCGCTTGCTACTTTGAGTCTCTAGGTTTTGCGGATCATCAGCAAAGCAAGTAACACTTTGATCATACTTTCCAATTACCCAGTTTTCGTTGCATTAGTCCAACCCTCACACATTGCATGAGTAGGATTAATTAATTTGTGGGATTGGGAAGTAGTTTGAGGTAGTACCTATTACCTGCATTACATTCAAACCTTTGGGAGTTACTTCTATGTTTGCTGTTAGGACATGTTATGCTCGTAGACGTGGATTGGGTGAGTGAAATCCATGACAGATGTGAGTTTGCTAATTAATGGTTCAACTTAAGGTGGCAACATTAATACACATCTGGGTGGATTGAGGCATCTGGTATTCCAGTGATTGCCTGTTTTTCTTTTGGACCGCCACCCAGGCTCAAAGGGATCATGAGATTTTTCATACTAGAAACTTCCGTGTGCAGCCACATGCCAATATGGGCTCTGGCATAGTTGAGTAAGTTGTGGGAAACCTTTCCATGATGGGCTAGCAGATGTAGTGGGTTTTGTAGGTGTACCGGCCTATCTATCTGGTTAAGGGGACCTCTTCGGAAAGACTGTGTCTCGGTCATCCGTTTCTCAAACACCATGCAGTGCGAGAAACCAAACATAGACGATCGAGTCTTGTGGGGAAAAGCGCACAAACCTCTGCAGAGTGTACAAACTGATCATGATTAGCCGTGTCCCCGGTTATGGACGTCTTGAGTATCTAGTACTTGGATTATCATGTGAATATCATCATGTTACTTTAATTAATTTTGTTGGGATTAATGATTATTTTTAATTGGGGTTGAGAGGATGTCTATCTTCTCAACGATGTTTCAACTACCATGATAGTTAATTAAAATGTATTCCTTGGAAGTAGGGAAAAATTGGCTTTACGCAAAAACTTAACCATAGAGCTTTCCACCAGCCATATTGCATATAGTATAGCCTTAATATCATTGCACACTTGTGTTACCTTGCCAGCATATTCCATGTGCTGACCCGTTTTCGGGCTGCAACGTTTCATGTTGCAGACTTTTCAGACGACGAGTAAGGTGCCCCTTTTAGGTCGTGGTTCTATACTCAGTGATGCCGCTGGAGTTGATGGACTCACTTATCTTCCAAGCCTTCCGCTGTTATCGTGTTAGATGGCCCTCAGCCATATTATTTGTAATAAATTCATCGTTGGACTATCGATGTAATAAGTGTGTGATTGCTACTCTGTTATAAATCCTTCAAGTACTGTGCGTGTCAGCATTACTGATCCAGGGATGACACTGATGCACAGAGATCAGACTGTTTGAGGTCTGGTCGCTACAAGATGGTATCAGAGCACACGCTGACTGTAGGACACGACCACTAAGACAAGCCCTAGAGCACAATTCAATCTTCTCTTTTCTGACTCCTCATCTTTTCTACTCTTTAGGAAGGTGGAAGCAAAGCACTAGTTCATGCAACCGGATGATGACACACCCTTTGGACGACACCTGAAGGAAGTCAATAGATATCTCAACATTGGATTACCAAGTTTCACCGGAACCTACAATGCCACTCTACCTGAGGAGGAGCGTTGGTTGATTCAAGCCCAAGTTCCAGGAAGGACGTTCGCACCTGTCACCCCGCTCATAGCATTTTCTTTTAATGCACCCACATGGAGCCTAGGTAGGAGTATGGAAGCCCACATTGCTATGGGAAGGATTGGAGAAGTCTACCAGCAGGAGCTAAAGGACACTATCTACCAGATTTGTGGACGCCGAGATGAGAATTGGGATATGATCAGCACCCGGAAGGGTATATCCATTGCAGCATTCATCCAGGAGTTGAACCACCACATTCGTCGCCAGGAGCACCAGATGTGTGCAGGGATGATAGATTTGAAGAAAGCCCTAAATAGGAATTTGGAGCTAGAAGAAGAACTCATGTCTACACGCGACGGATATGAGGAGGAGATGAAGATACTTGTGGAAAAGAATGATGATTTAACCCAGAAGTTAGGGATACTCATGGGAGAAGAAGATGAGGAAGAAGAACCCAAGGAGATTCCACCAGAAGACTATATCATCATAGATGACACAGATTCGGAAGCTGAGGATAGAAAGGATGAAAACTATGAAGATGAAGCTGGGGCAGATATTATGGAATCCTCTGCCGATCAATATGTTTAGATGACCTCCCTGTGACTAGCAGTTACTACCATATATTAGTTTTAGAGCACTTTTGTAACGATCGTTAGTTTTGTAAGACCTTGTTTGAAATTGATTGGTGTGATATGATTGTGTGTTTGTCTCATGTGCATATGGGTAGTGATTTTCCCTTAGACCTCTATTCTATTCTAATCTCTTCCCTCTACACCCATCAGATGCCTCCAAGATGTGAATTCGAGTTTCCCCCTGAGCTCACTCAGTTGATCCAGCAGCAGAACACCCTGATGCAACTTCTTGTCCAGAACACTCAGAACAACCAGAACAACAACAACAACCCTCCACCACCACCACCCGTGGACAACCTGACCCGTTTCTTAAGGTTGCAACCACCCGTCTTTGCTAGCAGCATCGAACCAATTGTGGCTGATGACTGGCTACGCAAGATTGGAAGGGATTTGTCTACCACCAATTGCTCGGATGCTGAGAAGGTGCGATTTGCCGCACACCAGTTGTCTGGACCAGCCGCAGCATGGTGGGAGAATTACACAGCCACTTACCCCGTAGCCAATGTGACTTGGGATCAGTTTCAGCAAGCTTTTCGTACCACCCATGTCTCAACCGGAGCTATGAGTATGAAGAAGCAGGAGTTTCGCAATTTGCGCCAAGGGAATCGTACTTTGGCCCAGTACGTGGATGAGTTTAGTACCCTATCTCGTTATGCCCCAGATGATGTGGCCACAGATGCCAAGAAGCGGGAGAGATTCATGGAAGGGCTGAATGATGAGATGAGTGTACAGTTGATGGTGGCAACTTTCAATAATTACCAGGAGTTGGTTGATCGCACCCTAATGATTGAAAGGAAGCACCAGCAGATTGAGAGTCGCAAGAGGAAGTATGGGCAAGGAAAGTATAATTCTGGAGCTCAGCAGAAGCCTCTCTTTACCCCTAAAACGGTAGGACAGTTTCAGCATACCCATGGAGGAAGTAGCTCGCACAACCACAATGGCACCAAGAATGGAAATGGAAATGGGAATGGAACCAATGGAAACCAGAACCGCCCTACACCGTCCACACCCACCAAGAGGGATTTCAGCCAGGTCACTTGTTACAAGTGCGGGAAGAATGGACATTATGCCAATGAATGCCCAGAAGCTAAGAATGGGAACGGCAATGGAAGCGCCGGGAAGCAGCCCAACCCATTCAACAAAGGACAAGTGAACCACGTGACCGTGAAGGAGGTAGAAGAGCAACCAGATGTTGTTGCTGGTAAGTTTTCGGTTAAGACATTTACCGCAATAGTTCTTTTCGATACTGGTGCATCGCATTCATATATTTCAAGGGGATTCGTAAATAGACATAGGATGTCCACCCGAGTTCTTAAGACCCCCATGTTAGTAAGTTCGCCTGGAGCAGATTATATGGCACACCAAGGTTGCTTTCAGACGCCATTGAGCATAGGACGCCATACTTTCCCCTCTGACCTAATAGTTCTGGAGTCACAAGGATTGGATGTGATATTAGGTATGGATTGGCTATCTAAGTATGGAGGTAATATTGACTGTGCCAGTAAGTCTATTTTGCTCACCACCCCTGAGGGAAAAAGGATTAAGTATTTATCTAGGCATTCGCCTATAAGGACTCAAGTACATTCTCTCACATGAGTTGTTCAGGAGGAAGTGCCAGTAGTGAAGGATTATCCGGATGTGTTTCCAGAGGAGTTACCTGGCATGCCACCGGATAGAGATATAGAGTTTTTGATTGAACTTTTGCCAGGCACCGGGCCAATTTCTAAGAGACCATATAGGATGCCCGTAAAGGATTTGGAGGAAATTATGAAACAGATTAAGGAGTTACTAGATAAAGGATTCATACGCCCAAGTTCTTCGCCTTGGGGTTCGCCAGTACTTCTAGTGGAGAAGAAGGATGGATCGTTAAGAATGGTTGTTGATTACTGTGGATTGAATGAAGTAACGATCAAGAACAAGTACCCATTGCCGATGATCAATGATCTGTTCGATAGATTGCAAGGAGCTAAGATATTTTCCAAGATCGATCTGCGATCAGGGTACCATCAATTGAAGATCCGAGAGCAAGATATACCTAAGACGGCCTTTACCACTAGGTATGGGTTGTACGAGTATACCGTCATGTCGTTTGGTCTGACGAACGCACCGGCATACTTTATGAACCTGATGAACAAAGTGTTTATGGAGTATTTGGATAAGTTCGTTGTAGTGTTCATATATGATATATTGATCTTCTTGAAGGATGAAGAGGAGCATGCAGAGCGTTTGCGTTTCGTGTTGGAGAAGCTTAGAGAACATCAGTTATATGCCAAGTTTAGCAAATGTGAGTTTTGGTTGAAGGAAGTCCGATTCCTCGGACATGTTATATGCGGAGAAGGAATAGCAGTAGATCCCGCTAAGGTGGACACTTTGACCCATTGGGAAGCACCAACAACAGTTGGAGAGATCCGGAGTTTTCTTGGACTTGCAGGATACTACCGGAGATTCATCGAGAATTTCTCGAAGATTGCCAAGCCAATGACGGAGTTGTTGACGAAGGACACCAAGTTCAGTTGGACAGAAGAATGTGAGGCCAGTTTTCAGGAATTAAAGAAACGTTTGGTCTCATCCCCTGTGTTGATTCTGCCAGATCAACATAAGGATTATGAGGAGTATTGTGACGCTTCACGTCGAGGACTTGGAGCAGTTCTTATGAAGGAAGGAAGAGTTGTTTCGTATGCTTCACGACAACTAAAACCTCATGAGCTGAACTATGCCACCCATGATTTGGAGTTAGTAGCCGTAGTGCATGCATTGAAGACGTGGAGGCATTTTCTCGTTGGAAACCATTGTGAAGTATATACGGATCACAAGAGTTTGAATTATATATTCACTCAGAAGGAGCTGAATCTTAGGCAAATGAGATGGCTGGAACTCATTAAGGATTATGACATGAGATTGCATTATCATCCCGGAAAGGCTAATGTAGTAGCCGATGCGCTAAGCCGTAAGAGTCATGTCAATACCCTAATGATGGAAGGATTTCCAAAGGAGTTAGCCGAGGACCTAAGAGAACTACGTTTGGAGATAGTTCCGAGAGGCTATGTAGCAACGCTAGAAATCCAGTCTACCCTGATGGATAAAATCAGAGATGCTCAGAAAGCTGACAAGGAGGTTGTCGCTATAAAAGAGAGGATGAGCGAAGGAAAAGCTAAAGGTTTTCGTGAGGATTAACACGACAACCTATGGTTTGAGGATCGAATCTATGTGCCCAATGACCCGGAGATTAGGAAGTTGATTTTACAGGAGGCCCATGATTCACCGTACTCAATTCATCCAGGAAATACTAAGATGTATTTGGATTTGAAAGATATTTTCTGGTGGACCGGTATGAAGAAGGATATTGCGAAGTATGTAGCAGTTTGTGATGTATGTCAGAGAGTAAAGGCAGAACATCAGAAGCCAGCAGGATTGTTACAACCCATGACGATACCCGAATGGAAGTGGGAGAAGCTTGGCATGGATTTTATCACCGGATTGCCTAGGACCAAAGCAGGATATGATTCAATCTGGGTAGTAGTAGACCGATTGACGAAGGTAGCCCACTTTATCCCTGTGAAAACCACTTATACCAGTCCAAGGTTGGCTAAGATATACATGACCAGAATTGTATGTCTGCATGGAGTTCCGAGGAGCATCGTATCAGATAGAGGAATCCAGTTTACCTCAAAGTTCTGGAATCAGTTACATGAAACTTTGGGTACCAGACTAGAGTTTAGCACAGCGTTACTTCCGCAGACAGATGGACAGACAGAAAGAGTCAATCAAATTTTGGAGGATATGCTGAGAGCCTGTGCATTAGATTTCGGATCTAATTGGGATGACAACTTGCCCTACGCGGAGTTCTCATACAACAACAGTTACCAAACCAGTTTGAAGATGGAGGCATTGTATGGGAGGAGATGCTGAACACCGTTGTCGTGGGATGAAGTTGGAGACCGAGAGTTGTTTGGACCAGACTTAATCAAAGAGTCTGAAGAGAAGGTTAAGTTGATTCGAGATAGACTGAAGGTAGCTCAGTCCAGGTAGAAGAGTTATGCAGACTCGAAGCGCAAGGAGATATCCTATGAGATCGGAGACAGAGCATACTTGAGAGTATCGCCTCTGCGAGGAGTTAAACGTTTCGGAGTTAAAGGGAAGTTAGCCCCGAGATTTGTGGGACCTTACCGTGTTTTGGAATGCATGGGAGAGGTTTCCTATAAGTTGGAATTTCCTGAAGGATTGTTAGGAGTGCACGACGTGTTTCACGTTTCGCAGCTTAAGAAGTGTCATGCGGAGATGGTCGATATACCGCTTAGAGACACAGTACCCATGGAAGCAATTCAGTTGGACAGTGATCTGACCTACGAGGAGAAGCCTGTTAAGATTCTTGAATTTTCGAGCAGAGTTACTCGCAGCAAGGTTATCAAGTTTTGCAAAGTTCAGTGGAGTGACCACACCGAGGATGAAGCCACCTGGGAACGAGAAGATGATCTACGCAAGGACCACCCACACCTGTTCTCTAGCCAAGTCGAATCTCGAGGGCTAGATTCATTCTAAGGGGGGTAGGTTTGTAACATCCCAAATTTCCAATTTGGAATGTTATACATAGATCATATTGCATTGCATGCTTTTTGCATTTTTGCTTGTGGCGTTCCTCGAAATTCTAAGCAACTCAAGGACCTACGGAGAGAGTTGGGAATTTTACCGTTTTCGTATTTGAGTTCGCTCGAATACCGGTTCGAGGACAGTGTGATTCTAATTATTTTTCTCTCCTAAAAATATTTCTAATTACCAAATATGAGCGGAGATAATATGACTTCTCCAAAATAACAGAAATATTGGAGGAAAAATATTAAAATCACTTTTGGTATTTTTCTGGATTTATTCGCGGATTTATTTGCATAGGAAAAAATACGTGTTTTTCAAAATTGCATTTTGGTCCGGAAAAAATGTTCACTTTGTCCTAAATATTATTAGAGGGCGGTGAAAATTTATTTCGGGAATTTTGGAGTCCGTCTGGTATTTCTTTCGTTAGTTTTTCTGCGTTGGGACTCTTTTAGAAAAAAAAAGAAACCGACTAGGAGTCTTACTAGCCCAGGACTCCTGGGCTTTATAAGCGCAGCGCCCGGCCCGACCGACCGCTCCAGCCCGCCTCGCCTCGCCCTGCCGTAACCCTAGCCGCCGCCTCCGCCGGTTGCCGCCGCCGCCGCTGCTGCCCCGCCGCCGCGTCGCCGCGACCGCCGTCGCCGCCGCACCGCCCCGCCGCCGCGTGTTGCCGCCGCCGCCGCCGCACCACCCGCCGCCCCGCCGCCCCATCACCGTACCGCCGCCCCGCCGCTGCTGTCTCGCCGGAGTTCGCGAGGTAGATGCCGTTTTTTTTCTCTAGAAACCGCTCGGTTTTTTTTCAAAAAAACCGTAGATCTGTTTTATTAGATTAGATCGGTTCGTTTTTTCGGTTTAGTTAATTAGCGGACGTTCGTCCGTACGTTCGTTTTAATGAACGGTTTTCGTTAGTTAACCGCAGACAGCGAACGTTCGTTCGTTAGCCTATTCGTCATTTTTCTTTTTCGGGGTATTTATCCACGGTTATTCCGATCGCGATTTCTGCCCTGATCTTGTTTCGTGTTTTTCTTTTCGCTCGAGAGTCAGAATCAGGTGATTCAAAATCCCAGATCTTCGTCTCGATGCCCTCTTTACGTTTAATCAACTTGAACAAAGTTTTGGCTACTATAAAATTTGACTTTAGGCCAATTAGTAATTCGGAGCTCGTTTCTTTCGCAGTTTGAGTTTCGTTGCTTCTTTCCAGTTGATTCTTTTTGCAAACCGGAGTTCTTAAGTTGAACTTTCTGGTTAGATATCTTATTTGAGATTTACCCGTGCATTAGTTAAGTACTTATTGTATGCTTGTTTGAATGCGATAGAGTAGCCGGAGTGCGCCGCTTACTACTTTGAGTCTCTAGGTTTTGCGGATCATCAGCAAGGCAAGTAATACTTTGATCATACTTTCCAATTACACAGTTTTCATTTCATTAGTCCAACCCTCACACATTGCATCAGTAGGATTAATTAATTTGTGGGATTGGGAAGTAGTTTGAGGTAGTACCTATTACCTGCGTTACATTCAAACCTTTGGGAGTTACTTCTACGTATGCTGTTAGGACATGCTATGCTCGTAGACGTGGATTGGGTGAGTGAAATCCATGACAGATGTGAGTTCGTTAATTAATGGTTCAACTTAAGGTGGAAACATTATTATAGATCTAGGTGGATTGAGGCATCTGGGTATTCCAGTGATTGCATGTTTTTCTTTTGGACCGCCACCCAGGCTCAAAGGGATCATGAGATTTTTCATACTAGAAACTTCCGTGTGCAGCCACATGCCAATATGGGCTCTGGCATAGTTGAGTAAGTTGTGGGAAACCTTTCCATGATGGGCTAGCAGATGTAGTTGGTTTTGTAGGTGTACCGGCCTATCTATCTGGTTAAGGGGACCTCTTCGGAAAGACAGTGTCTCGGTCATCCGTTTCTCAAACACCATGCAGTGCGAGAAACCAAACGGAGGCGATCGAGTCTTGTGGGGAAAAGTGCACAAACCTCTGCAGAGTGTACAAACTGATCATGATTAGCCGTGTCCCCGGTTATGGACGTCTTGAGTATCTAGTACTTGGATTATCATGTGAATCTCATCATGTTACTTTAATTAATTTTGTTGGGATTAATGATTATTTTTAATTTGGGTTGAGAGGATGTCTATCTTCTCAACGATGTTTCAACTACCATGATAGTTAATTAAAATCTATTCGTTTGAAGTAGGGAAAAATTGGCTTTACGCAAAAACTTAACCATAGAGCTTTCCACCAGCCATATTTCATATAGTATAGCCTTATTATCATTGCAAACTTGTGTTACCTTGCCAGCATATTCCATGTGCTGACCCATTTTCGGGCTGCAACGTTTCATGTTGCAGACTTTTCAGACGATGAGTAAGGTGCCCCTTTTAGGTCGTGGTTCTATACTCAATGATGCCGCTGGAGTTGATGGACTCACTTATCTTCCAAGCCTTCCGCTGTTATCGTGTTAGATGGCCCTCAACCATATTATTTGTAATAAATTCATCGTTGGACTATCGATGTAATAAGTGTGTGATTGCTACTCTGTTATAAATCCTTCAAGTACTGTGCGTGTCACCATTACTGATCCAGGGATGACACTGATGCACAGAGTTCAGTCTCTACATTGTTATCATTGCTAGGTTGAGCATCATCATTAACATTATCACTAGGTTCATGTTCATTACCGGATTGTGTCTCAGCATGAGAAACAGAGATATCATTGGGATTCTCAGGTGTGTCACCAACAGGTTCACTTGAAGCATGCAAAGTCCTATCATTTCTCTTTTTCTTCTTCTTAGAAGAACTAGGTGCATCTAAATTAGCACTCTGAGAATCTTGCTCAATTCTCTTAGGGTGGCCTTCAGGATACAGAGGTTCCTGAGTCATTCTGCCACTTCTTGTCACAACTCTAATGGCATTATCATTATTCTTACTATTTAATTCATTGAGAAGATCATTCTAAGCTTTAAGTACTTGTTCAACTTGAGTGGTAACCATGGAAGCATGTATACTAATGAGTTTCAGTTCACCTTTAACTCTGGACGTAAAATCACTCAAGCGTTCAATCATATAAGCATTACGTTGCAATTGTCTACCAACATAAGCATTGAAGTTTTCTTGCTTCACAATAAAATTGTCGAACTCATCTAAGCATTAATTGGCTAGCAGACTTATAACGAGGAATATCACCTTCATCAAATCTATAAAGAGAATTTACCTTTACTACCTGTGTCGGGTTATCAAGACCATGTATTTCATCAATAGGTGGTAAATTCTTAACATCTTCAGCTTTAATACCTTTTTTCATTCATAGATTTCTTTGCCTCTTGCATATCTTCAGGACTGAGAAATAAAACACCTCTTTTCTTTGGAGTTGCCTTAGGGACTGGTTCAGGAAGTGTCCAATTATTTTCATTGGCCAGCATATTATTCAATAGTAATTCAGCTTGATCAACTGTTCTTTCCCTGAAAACACAACCAGCACAACTATCCAGGTGGTCTCTGGAAGCATCAGTTAGTCCATTATAAAAGACATCAAGTATATCATTCCTCTCAAAAGGATGATCAGGCAAAGCATTAAGTAATTGGAGAAGCCTCCCTCAAGCTTGTGGGAGACTCTCTTCTTCAATTTGCACAAAGTTATATATTTCCCGTAAGGCAGCTTGTTTCTTATGAGCGGGAAAATATTTAGCAGAGAAGTAATACATCATATCTTGGGGACTACGCACACAACCAGGATCAAGAGAATTAAACCAAGTCTTAGCATCACCTTTTAACGAGAACGGAAACAGCTTATTGATATAGTAGTAGATAATCTTTTCATCATTGGTAAACAGGGTGGCTATATCATTCAACTTAGTAAGATGTGCCACAATAGTTTCAGATTCATAGCCATGGAAGGGATCAGATTCAACCAAAGTAATTAACTCAGGATCAACAAAGAAATCATAATCCTTATCAGTAACTAAGATAGGTGAAGTAGCAAAAGCAGGGTCATGTTTCATTCTAGCATTGAAGGACTTTTCTTTCAGCTTAGCTAATAATTTCTTAAGATCATATCTATCGTTGCAAGCAAGAAAGTCTTTAGAAGTTTCTTCATCCATAACATAACCCTCAGGAATAACTAGCAATTCATACTTAGGGGGAGAAGCTTCTTCATCACTTTCATAAATATTATCAGTGTCAATATTTGCATTCTCCCTAACCTTAGCAATTTGTTCATCTAGAAATTCACCTAGCGGCACAGTATTATCATGAATAGAAGTAGTTTCATCATACATAGCAGAAGTGGCATCATCAAGAAAATTCGACATATCAGATTTAATAGCAGGAGTAGGTGTTGCGAGTTTACTCATAACAGAGGGTGAATCTAGTGCAGAGCTGGATGGCAGTTCCTTACCTCCCCTCGTAGTTGAGGGTAAGATCTTGGTTTTTGAGTCCTTCAAGTTCTTTATAGTGATCAACAGATATAAATACCAGGTGACTTCAAGAATGGGGCTATGCTCCCCAGCAACGGCGCCAGAAAATAGTCTTGATAACCCACAAGAGTAGGGGATCACAACAGTTCTCGAGGGTAAAGTATTCAACCCAAATTTATTGATTCGACACTAGGGGAGCCAAAGAATACTCTTAAGTATTAGCAGCTAAGTTGTCAATTCAACCACACCTGGAAACTTAGTATCTGTAGCAAGGTAGTTTAGTAGCAAAGTAATATGGAGATAGCGGTAACAGCGATAAAAATAACGGTAGTGTTTTTGTAACAGTAGCAGTGGAAAAGTAAATAAGCAACAAGCAATATGTGAAAAGATTGTAGGCATTGGATCGGTGATGGGGAATTATGTCGGATGCGATTCATCATGTAAAAGTTATAACCTAGGGTGACACAGAACTAGCTCCAGTTTATCAATGTAATGTAGGAATGTATTCCGAATATAGACATATGTGCTTATGGAAAATAACTTGCATGACATCTTTTGTCCTACCCTCCCGTGGTAGCGGGGTCCTATTGGAAACTAAGGGATATTAAGGCCTCCTTTTAGTAAAGTACCGGACCAAAGCATTAACACATAGTGAATACGTGAACTCCTCAAACTACGGTCATCACCGGGAGTGGTCCCGATTATTGTCACTTCGGGGTTGCCGGATCATAACACATAGTAGGTGACTATAGACTTGCAAGATAGGATCAAGAACACACATATATTCATGAAAACATAATAGGTTCAGATCTGAAATCATGGCACTCGGGCCCTAGTGACAAGCATTAAGCATATCAAAGTCATAGCAACATCAATCTCTGAACATAGTGGATACTAGGGATCAAACCCTAACAAAACTAACTCGATTACATGGTAAATCTCATCCAACCCATCACCGTCCAGCAAGCCTACGATGGAATTACTCACGCACGGCAGTGAGCATCATGGAATTGGTGATGGGGGAAGGTTGATGATGACGATGGCGATGATCTCCACTCTCCGGAGCCCCAAACGGACTCCAGATCAGCCATCCCAAGAGAGATTAGCGCTTGGCGGCGGGTCCGTATCGTAAAACGTGATAATTCTTCCTCTCTGATTTTTCTCTCCCCGAAAGTGAATATATGGGGTCCGGAGATACGTCAGTGAAGCGTCAGGGGGCCCACGAGGCAGGGGGGTGCGCCCAGGGGGAGGGGGAGCGCCCCCACCCTCGTGGACAGGGTGTGGGCCCCCTGACGTAGATCTTTCCGCAGGTATTTTTTATATTTTCCAAAATAATTCTCCGTGGATTTTCAGGTCATTCCAAGAACTTTTTATTTCTGCACAAAAACAACACCATGGCAATTCTGCTGAAAACATCGTCAGTCCGTGTGAGTTCCATTCAAATCATGCAAGTTAGAGTCCAAAACAAGGGCAAAAGTGTTTAGAAAAGTAGATACATTGAAGACGTATCATGCATACTTAGGGTGCACACTTTTGTCTTGAAATTAAGTGAAGGGATAATCTTATAATGCTACTATCGATCTAAGCAAAATAAGATTCATAAAGGATTAAACATCGCATGCAATCAAAATATGTGACATGATATGGCCATCATCATCTTGTACTTTTGATCTCCATCTCCAAAGCAAGGTCATGATCTCCATCATCACCGGCTCGACACGTTGATCTCCATCGTTTTGTCGGGGTTGTCTCGCCAACTATTACTTCTACAACTATTGCTAACGGATAGCGATAAATTAAAGCAATTACATGGCGCTTGCATTTCATACAATAATTAAGAGACAACCCTAAGGCTCCTGCCGTTTGTCGATATTACAAAACATGATCATCTCATATAACAACGTATATCATATCACGTCTTGACCATATGCCATCACAACATGCCCTGCAAAAACAAGTTAGAAGTCCTCTACTTTGTTGTTGCATGTTTCACGTGGCTGCGACGGGCACCGAGCAAGAACCATTCTTACCGACGCAAAAAACAACAACGGTGATTATCAAGTTTGCTGGTTTAACCTTATGCAAGGACCGGCCCTAGTCAAATTCGATTCAACTAAAGTAGGAGAAACAAACACCCTCCAGCCACCTTTATGCAAAACAAGTTGCATGTTAGTCGGTGCAACCGGTCTCATGTACATGGACATGTAAGGTTGGTCTGGGCCGCTTCATCCCACAATGCCGCCTAATTAAAATAATATTTTGGTGTTAAGAAATATGAACATCACCTGCACACAACTCCTTTGTGTTCTACTCATGCATATCATCTACACATAGACCTGACTCATGATGCCACAGTTGGGGAATGTTGCAAAAACAAAAATCTACGCACACACAAGATCTATCCATAGAGATGCATAGCAACGAGAGGGGGAGATCATCTTTGTACCCTTGAAGATCACTAAGCGGAATTGTTTATCAACGCGGTAGATGTAGTCGTACTCTTTGCGACCCGATCTCGATCCAACCGATCTAGTGCCAAACGGACGGCACGTCCAAGTTTAGCACATGTACAGCTCGATGATGTCTCCTCCTTCTTGGTCCAGCAAGTGGTAGAGGAGAAGTAGATGGGATCACAACCAACACGATGGCATGGTGGCGATGGTGGTGGTGGAGCACCGATAGTGCTTCGCTAAGCGTCGTCGGGACAAGGCGGTGGAACTATAGAGTAACGGGAGAGAGAGGGGCGCCAAGGGATTGGTGTGTCCTCTTGGGGCGCCCCCTCCTCTCTATATATAGGTGGAGGGGCGTTGGAAATAGCCCCTCCAAGCCCTAGCACACAACTAAGGAGGAGAGGACTTGGACTCCAAGTCCAATCCTATTTCTACTAGGATTCCTTCCTTTCTTGCCTTCCCTAGCCACATGGGCTTTTGAGGACTTGGTGCACCTAGAACAATAAGGCTAGGTGATGTGGGGCTAACCCGATCTAGGCCGATCTTTCACGATTGGAGGGATCCCCGAGGATGAACATGAAGAACACGAGGGGAAATCACGAGGGGAATGAGAGAAACACTCAAATCCACAAGAAACAATCACACATGTGCTAGATTGATGAACAGAAAGAGTGATACATGGTCTAAATCCAACAAAGGAAATATACAAGGTAGAAAGTTCATCTCCGTGAGGAGGTCTTGAATCCACGAGGGATCATCCCGTGAGGGGCCTTGAATCCATGCGTGGATCTTCTCCGTAGAGGTCGCAGTCTCTCGGCGGAGTAGAACCACATGGATGAGCAAAGCTCTAGGTCTCAAATAAGCTACCACATTGCTGACCCTAACTAGGGTCCAGTCACCTGGTACTTGTTGGACGTTCGGCGTTTTGGCTCGGGATAGGTGGCACCAGATTTCAGGTCGGCACTGGACGTCCGGTGGTTGAAAGGTATCGGACGTCCGGCATTTGGCAGTCGCCCGGTCGCTGTATCCGTCGTCGGCTGGTCCTTCTGGCCGGTGGAGTCTCTAGGCATCGGACGTCCAGTAGTGCCCGGTCGTCCGGTGGTTGCCGGATGCCCGAGAGCTGTAGCTTCCTAGTAGCTCCTTCTCTTGCTTCGATTCCTTGCCTTCTCGTCCGATGGTCCTAGCTACTTCATGGTCTTCCTCTTGGTTCCTGGTCATGCATAACGCATATGTTTGAGGTAGTAGCCATGTCTCACATATGGAAAGCGAAGGTTCGGAGAGGAGCGAGTAAACCTTGTTTCCAATGGTGTATACTTGAGGTCTCGTCTTATGTCTCCTTGGGTCATGGGGAGTCGTCGAAGTGAACATGGGGATGATCGTAGGATGCTCTGCATCATCTCCCCCCTTGGGAAAGATCGAACCTCAGATCGAAAACCTCATCACCATGGAAACAATTTTCGTGGATGGAGTTGAAGACATGCCGCAATCCAAGTAGTCCAAGGTGTCAATGGACCGGTATACATGCAAGAAGAGCAAAAACAAACGACACTCAGAAATACAATGGTTAGAGCACACAAAGTGTCCATCATGTAAGAATGAGTTCGTCCGACAAGATTGGGTGTGGCAAGACACATGATGCTTATCCAAAAGATGTATAATGACTTGTAAAGCATTCATGGGAGGAAATTCATTTGTTGTGCACACAAAGGTATGGCACTTGTGATGGTGCATGAAGCTACAAATTCTACCATTGTGCAAAATGATGTCATAGTGTGATGGTTTATCAAGATCATGAACATGGTAATGGATGCTCAATATGTGTATGTTATCATGCAATTAATGGTGGGTAATATGATCAAGCTGTATGAATATGCCATCAAGGTAGATCACAACAAACTTGCTAAGGAAATGCACAAGCTCATATATCATGGATGAAATGGGAATACAAGATCCCACAAAGCAATCATAATTTGAGTCAATCCATGCACAAGATGCAAATTTGTTATGGGTATGATATGTCCATCGAGCATGACATGTGGACACACAATCAATAAATATGGGGGATTTGGTGCAATGTAACAAAGGAATGTTGATGTAACAATGCTTGATGTCGTGGCATGAGTGGAGTTCCAAAGGTGCATCCAAGAAGTCTGAGCGCTCCTCGTCTTGAAGGTCCTTGGAGACAATCTTCAACGTCGCTCCTCCGTTCACGAGATGTATCATGTAAACACCAAGAAGGAAACAACAATGAGAGGACGACACATCCAATATGCGTAATTGAGGATGGCTCAAAGGGAAGGAGTTCACCTTTTAGAATTTCCCTCAAAATGTTTGTGTTGCATATCGTGTATGCCAACACAGGACCAAGTTATCGCATGATGGTACCGCCTTGTGAATCCTCCAAAATGAAAGAACATGACAAACACTCAGAAAAACAAATGAGGTTAGTGGAAGTGCCAAACCTATCATCCGTGTGGTAAGATACCCAACAAGTGTATGCATCGTGCTCATCATAATAAAGGACAAGGTAATGTGGTATGGTATGTAATCATATGATGCGATCACAACCAAATACAATAGTCTCAGTCAAACAAGCATGTGTCACAAGTAGGGTGTCCAAGTCTCCAATATCAATAAGCACAACATGGTTGCACTCACTTCAAGTGATGAGAGATGCAACTATTGGAGGAAAGCGACAATGATCAAGATATATCACGTGAGAGGCATGAATATATATGTCATCAACCCAAGAAAGCAAGTACGAATGGAACATGGGTGATGCAACATAGGAAGCAATCATAGCGATCAATTCAAGCAAGCTTGTAATGCGAAGATGCAACCTACTATAGGTAATCATGGAAATCATGACATGTGTGCAAATAGTGATCATACGTAATGCACCCGAAATATCATAAGCATGAAAGCAAGATATGTGCAAAGTCTCATCACTATATTGGCAAGAGGTCCTACGTAAGTAGCGATGGAGTATCATGACTCTCCCAACACAAGAATCAACAATAGCATGGGGCACGAAGAAATCATGGCAATAGCTACTATTATCTCCACCAAACATGCAAATACAAATAGTAGTAGTAGAATGGTGAATCGTGGGCAAATGGAAGCAAGGGTCACAATTGCATGGCAAAGTCCTAGAAAGAGGCATAACATGCAAAGTGAACACGATAGAATGGGAATAATGTGATAAGTGGTAAATAGCCCACAGTCGTGTGAGAGGAAAGTAAAAGAGATGCGCGTAGTGGTTGCCCAAAGAGAAAGGTGGTAAGGACAATCCACGGGATCCCAAATCGTCATTGCTCTCAAGAGCTCTTTTTGTCAACTTTGGGATTGAGAGGTTGACAAGTATAATTGAGTACCTACACAAATCAAAGAAAAAGGGAAAATTGTGTGTGTTTGGTATATGTACACATCATCCATCATGATGCGCACATGCATGTGTTGGTTAGCACTAAGTATCCAATGCTCAAATAAATGAGATGCGTGATATAGAAACATGTCATCCATCAAGAGAGGTTTGTTATTATGTATAGAATAATGGAGAATGAAATTGTGTAATGCATCATGAGACATATCTAGAGCATTGTTATTCATGGAATGCATATGCTGCACACAATTATGGGAGGCATGCAAAGGATGGGATGCATCAAAATCTCTAACAATATATGAGGCAACTATGGGGGTCTCCTCATGATCATTAGTGGAAACATCACATGGAGAATATTGACAACATCCAAAACAAAGCATATTTGGAACAATATGTTGACGACATAGCTTAGTAGATGAATTGCGCAAATCATGTAAAGGAAGCTTAGTAATATCATCACAAGATAAACACATTCCAATAACCATGACCTTGTCATCCATGCCATAAGTGCAAATATGATTTACTTTAATGGGGCATGCATAGTTACTATGTTGAGATTGATATGATGCAATATGGGAGATCTCACTCATAGCATATGACAAGTTTAAGGTGTTGTCAATCCTGATGTAGCCAAAAGAATTTTCACATGATATCCTATGGAGCATAGCATCACAACTAGGCAACTCAACATGCTCATCATCATATTCATCATAAATTGGTAAGTCATGATATGAGGAAGTCACACTAGCGTGAAACATTGTCATAGGTGTATCAACATCATGCAAGCAATCATTGGTAAGATAGTCCACTAGTGGGACAGGAGAAGTACCATCACCTATGTTACCTTTGGAGTGTCGCTCATGTGTTGTAGGTGAGGTGTTCAATATCCAATCGTTCTCATCTTCATTTTGATGTAACCATGTGGGTGGTCCATCTTATTCCACCATGGCCGTCGGTTTTCCCATTGGAGGTATGGACTCGTCGAGGGTTGGCGTTTCGTCTAGTTGGAGATCTAACACCAAAGAAGAAAACACACTCAGAGTAGAGGCTAACGTTGTTAGAAATCATAGTGGCCTCACATGTCCTATCAACTACGTCACTCACTCCCTCTTGGATGCTCTCACTCGTATGGTTGGTGGAGTCACTCAAATGACTCAACCTCACATAAGATGTGTGGCATGCTCTCATGTGTGGGGCTAGTGGTGGTCACACTCATCCTATCATAGGAAATACACTCAATGTCACATATGGTGGAGTCACTCATGTCACTCATGTGGCGGTGGTTCTCCTCACATGGAAATTGGGTCATCTCATCATATTTAGGTGTCGGCGAGATGTAGGTGCAAATGTCTCCATGCTCAACTCCTATCGCCACCTTGGTTGAATGGGTAGTCCCTTGCTGAAGCTCCTCATCCATAACGCCTCCAAAGATGAATGCCATGGGATGTGGCAAAACATCACCTTCCTCCGAGATCAAAGAGAACGTCTCATGTGCGCTCACGTAGCTTGATTCGGAGTAGGAGTCATATAGGGGCACCATCTTCATGTTGTTGAAGAGGTTCATGCCCATCTCCGTGCTCTAAGGGGATGGCCCTTGATCGACCATCTTTTTGCCGTCTTGTTGTAGAAGGTTGATGTGATGTGGGGGGCTTCCGAAGATGGAAGTTCCGCCCTCGCTCGTAGGTGGTCACCTTGTTGTTGAAGATTCCGATGTAGGTGAACTCATGCGAAGTAGGCGAAGATGTTTTACGTCCAAGGGTGAAGATTCCTTGAGAACACATGGCGAAGATGCCGAAGTGGTGGTTGTAGCCGTAGCTCCTTCTTGGTGGTGCTTGTCTTGCGGTCTTCTCTTTTTTCCATGAAGCTTGGCCTTGGCATGAAGTAGAGCTTGTTCGGACTTGTAGGTTTGCACTTGGTGAGCATCTTCATGATGATGGTGTTGTTCTCATGCTTGAGCTCGTAGTACATGTCGTTCATCGTCATCGTGCACATGATGCTTGGAGTTGACTTGCCCTTCATGATGATGTTGATCATGATTGTGATGGTGGTCATCACGGAGATGTGAACGTGGATGACGTATGCTTACATCGTGTTTGTGCTCCGAAGACTTGTGACTTGAACATCACCATCGTGAAGATGATGAAGGGGAAGAAGTTCGAGCGATCATCAAGGCACGTAGCTCTTCCACTCAAGTTTTCATGTTACCCTTGAAAGCTTCAATGGCATGTTCCATGGATGTGTCGAAGTAGTTCTTCGCGCCGTTGTTATCGAAGACCAGAGACGAAATGCTTTGCCTATCCATCACAAGACTCGAGTAGTAGTGAGTGGGAGAAAGAGAAGAGCTAGACCAAATGAACCTTACCCGATGTTGAAAATGGATCAATGATCACTCAATAATGTATCAAGGAAATAGCACAATCGGTACCGATTCTTGTAAATTCTCACACCTACACAATAAGGCTTATGGAGTAGCTTGGTGAGGATAGTGGCACAATTTTTTTTTGCAAATGTTAGCAAGAGTCAATAATGTTGAAAGAGATTTACAGATTCGCAAGTGAAACAAGTAGACCAATAGCAATGTGGGCACACATGAATAGATAAATGTGGTTGTGCAACCAAGGATTGAGCGGAGAATGTGGAATCCATGGAAAATGCTTTTGTCGCACAACACTAGAGAGACACTAGCCGATTGCTCAAAATGCGGATACGAACTTGTGCACTACCTATATGAGACAAAATGTAGCGACTTCCTATCACAAGTATGCTATGTATGTTTGATGTTCCGGTGCTTTAGCACAAGAAGATCCAAGATGATTGAGTATGATATCATATTTTGCTATGCTATGGCTCTTGCTTACAAGCTTCTTTGTGGCTCTTTTGCTTAAAAGCTTTTTTCACTCTTTTCTCTTTTGAGCTCTTTTTGTTGGCAACTTATGCAAAGTGCACTAACCAAGATAGCAATTGTGTATATGCCGGAACAATTTTGTGACACAAGAGATGATATCATGATACCAAGATGATATGGTATGTATGCAATGGAAGCGTGGATCGATGATCACTAATGTGCACAAGTAATGTTGCCGGCAATACTGAAAGGCTAGTCTCGATAGGAAAGTGACGCAAAATGCGCTAGGGGTTAACAATGCAAATACAAGGGGGAATATACAATGTTGTCATCGAAGTTACTGTCCCTTGCTTACGGTGGTGTCAAAGGTGAAGTGGTCAATGTCGATGATGACTTCGCGACAACGATGAGATGCGGTGTTCTTGATGTAGAACTGTTCCTAATTAGCCAAAACACCTTAGGAAATGTGAAAACCGTGAACTCAAAATCTCAAATGTCAAATTTCAAATGATGGTAGCGGAAATGCGGTGGTGGTTGCGGAATTAATGGTGGAAACCCGGTCAAAATGGGTTATGGTGGCGAAAGGGTATGATGGGCTATACACGATGTCAGAGTTGAAGGCGTGGTCCCTAAGTAGCCGAATCACCATAGGAGAGACAACCCACAACTCAAACAAGCTCAAACAAAATTCGGTGAAGTTGGGGTGGAAATGTATAGTGGCAATGGGTATGCGGAAGAGGTGGTGGTGGTGGTGGTTGATGAAGAATAAAAATTCCCTAAGTAGCAGAAACATCTTAGGAGACTCAAATCACTACTCAAGCAACCACTATTGCGATGGGGAACAAAATGGGTTAGGTTGGGGAACGCTATGGTGGCTATGCGGATGATATGGTGGATGGCCTAGGCAAAATTGCCAAATTTCAAAAAAAATGATGGAGTCAAATGATGACGGTAGTATTTTTGTGGTATGAGGGATGTCAATAGCTTCAAAACAAGCTAAAGAGCGTCAAAATCGGAGTTCGGATGAATTAGTTATGGACAAAACAAATTAGCCAAAGTCGATATCTACAGGTGTCAGACGTCCGAAAAATGTCACATGTATGGTAACTGGATGTCCGGTGGAGCTCGGAAATCCGAGGTTTTGGTTTTGGACTGGGATGTCGGGCGTCCGGCAAGTGTCGGGCGTCCGGTGGCTCCGGGGGCGTCGGACGTCCAAGAAACGCCGGTCGTCCCGTGGGTCGGGGTCAACGCTATTGGAGAGATCCCCGAGGATGAACACGAAGAACACGAGGGGAAAATCACGAGGGGAACGAGAGAAAGCACTCTAATCAACAAGAAACAATGACACATGTGCTAGATCGATGAACATAAAAAGTGATACACGGTCCAAATCCAGCAAAGGAAACATACAAGGTAGTTAGTTCATCTTCGTGAGGAGGTCTTGAATCCATGAGGGATCTTCCCGTGAGGATTATTGAAGTCGTGCATGGATCTTCTCCGTGGAGACAGCGGTCTCTCGGTGGAGTAGAACCACATGGATGAGCAAAGCTGATACGTTTCCAATGTATCTATAATTTTTTATTGTTCAATGTTGTTAGATTATCATTCTTGGATGTTTTACAATCATTTTATGGTCATTTTATATCATTTTTTGGTACTAACCTATTGACATAGTGCCAAGTGCCAGTTGTTGTTTTCTGCATGTTTTTTACATCACAGGTAATCATTATCAAATGGAGCCCAAACATCGCGGATCTTTTTGGAGATTTTTTGGGCCAAAAGGAACACTATGGGCCCTGGTGGCACTTGGGGTGGTCCCGAGAAGGGGACAACCCACCAGGGTGCGCCAGGAGGCCCAGGCGCGCCCTGGAGGGTTATTTCCTCCTCGGGTGCCCCCGGACCGCCTCTTTGCTCTATAAATAATCCAATATTCCTGAAACCCTAGGGGAGTCGACGAAATATTCATCCAGTCACCGCAGAGTCCAGAAACACCAGATCCAATATAGACACCGTCACGGAGGGGTTCACCACTTCTATTGGTGCCTCTCCGATGATGCGTGAGTTGTTCCTTGTAGACCTACGGGTCCATAGTTGGTATCTAGATGGCTTCCTCTCTCTCTTTTGATTCTCAATACAATGGTCTCTTGGAGATCCATATGATGTAACTCTTTTTGCGCCGTGTTTGTTGAGATCCGATGAACTTTGAGTGTATGAGCAGATCTTTTTTTATATCCATGAAAGTTATTTGCGTTTCTTCGATCTCTTGTATGCATGATTGCTTGTAGCCTCATATTTCTTCTCCGATATTGGGTTTTTTTTGGCCAACTTGATCTCTTTATCTTGCAACGGGAAGAGGTGCCCGGTAGTGGTTTCGATCTTACGGTGCTTCATCCCAGTGACAAATGGGGAACCAACAAATATGTATCGTTGCCACTAAGGATAAAACGATGACATACATATCTAACACCATACATAAACAAATCGTGTTTACATCATGTCATCATTCTTAATGCATTACTCCGTGTTTCCATGAACTTAATACACTAGATGCATGCTAGATACCAGTCGATGTGTGGTGTAATAGTAGTAGATGGAGGCATGAGTTGTTCTACTAATCTTGGACGTGATGCCTATGTAATGATCATTGCCTGGATATCGTCATGATTATTTGAAGTTCCATCCATTGACCAACAGTAATTTGTTTACCCACCGTTTGCTATTTTCTTGAGAGACGCCACTAGTGAAACCTACGGCCCCCGTGTCTTCTTTCCCATATATTTGCCTTTGCGATCCATTTTCCTTTGCTTTTTTTCAGATCTACTAAACCAAAAACCCAAAAATACCGTGCTGCAATTTATCTTATTTATCAACCAATCTACCAATATTTATATCTCTCTCACGTTCGTTACCCGAAAGGGATTGACAACCCCTTTAACACGTCGGGTTGTAAGGTGTTATTATTTGTGTGCAGATGATGTTTACGTTGTGTTGCTTGGTTCTCCTACTGGTTCGATAACCTTGGTTTCACATCTGAGGGAAATACCTACCGCCGCTATACTACATCATCCCTTCGTCTTTTGGGAAAACCCGACGTAGCTTTAAGAGACATCAAAAGGAAATTTCTGGCACCGTTGCCGGGGAGGATCTTTAACATATACTAGGTTCCTAATCACAAATCTCATCTCCTCGCAATTTATATTATTTGCCATTTGCCTCTCATTTTCATCTCCCCCACTTCACAAATATTTGCCATTTTATTCGGCTCTCTTTTTCGTTCGCCGTTTTCTTGTGGGATCTATTTGAGTTCTTGTCATCATGGTTAGTCCTCCCCTCACCATTTGCACCCCCAAGAACGAAGTTCTCAACTCTAAGGAAAGAGGAGGGGAGAGCCTAAAAGATCCTTGGTATCAGATTTGCAATGCTAATAATAGATCTATTCGTAGGCAATCCACTGTTGTTCTTCTTCTTAATTTTTATGTGGGAATCACTACTTGGTTTAGATTTGTACTTGATACTATTACCGGAGGAAATTTCTTAAGTTGCCCTCCTCTTGATGCGTTGAATGCTATGGGATGTTTGATGGTTTCACCTTCTATTATTGTTAATGACACAAGTCTTACTCTTGAGCATGTTGTGCAAACGTGAGATGCTATTGAAAACGGGATTCCCACTAAAGAACATATTGAAAATTTAGAAACAAAGAATCATGAGCTTGCTAATAAATTTGGGGCCAAAGCGGGCAATGTTCTTAAAGTGCTAAAAGAGAAGGAACCGATAGTTAATGAAAGAATTGAAGAAAGCCCTTCTAGGATTGATAAATTGGAAGAAAATCTTAGTAACTTGGGCACCGCTCTTTCCTTCGTTAATTATATTGGAAAAACTCCCAAAAAAAGATGTAAGAACAAAGGGGCTACTTCTAGTAATAGTAATGGGGATCTTAAAATGATTAGTATTCATCCCAACTTCATTGAAGTGATAAAAGACCCCATTTACAAAAGCAAATTCCATGACCTTATCACTAGAAGTGTTTTTATTGAAGATTTGTATGCCCAATCTTTGAAGAATTGTGTGGTTGAGGAACTTGAAGACAAGGATGACAAAACTTAGATCCTTGAATTATCCCTAGCTAAGGGCGTAAAACGATAGCGCTAGTTGGGAGGCAACCCAATGAATAAAAATTATTTTTGCTTTTTGCTTTCTGTTCTTGAGTGCTTACACAATTATGCTACTGGTATGATTGTGTTTTTTATGTTTTAATTAGTGTTTGTGCCCAGTAGAACCGATATGATCTTCTTGGGTGATAGTTGTTTGATCTTCCTGAAAAACAGAGAAACTTTGGGCTCACGAGAAAAATTCTAATTTTTAACAAAAAAGTGATTTTTAGTTGATTCTTTTTGCAGAAGATTAATATACAAATTTCTCACATGTTCCTATTTTGGTAAAGATTTTTAGAGTTCCAGAAGTTTTCAAAACTTCCAGATTACTACATACTATTCTGTTTTTGACAAATTCTGTTTCCTTTGTGTTGTGTGCTTATTTTGATGGCTCTATGGTTTTCTTTGATGATTTTTTGCCATAGAAAAGTTGGAATACAGTAGATATAATACAAAAAAATATTAATTGGTTTGACACAACACTTATAGTAGTGGTTATTACTAATGGATCTCACGAAAGTATTGTTGAAGTTTTGTGTGATTGAAGTTTTCAAGTTTTGGGTTATCTTAAGATGGATGAAGGAAGGATGTAAGAGCCTAAGCTTGGGGATGCCCCGGCATCCCAAGATATTATCAAAAAATGAGCAACCAACTAAGCTTGGGGATGCCCCCGAGTGGCATCCCCGCTTTCTTCCAACAACTATCGGTATTTCACTCGAAACAATATTTTTATTCGTCACATGATATGTGTTTTGCTTGGAGCGTCTTGTACGATATGAGTCTTTGCCTGTTTTGTTTTGCTTTTGAAGTCATCAATACTTGCTGTACACACCTATTTGAGAGAACCAAAATTATGCCCTGACTTGCTAGAATAGTTCTCTATGTTCACTTAAATTCTTTATGAGCTAGGACTTGCTCTAGTGTTTCACTTATATCTTTCTTAGCACGGTGTGCTTAGTATTTTTGAAGAAATACTCTCTTGCTTCACTTAGATTTATTTGAGATTTATTAAAATTTTAAAGAAATTCTCTCTTGCTTCACTTATATTATTTTGATAGAAAGAAAGAAAAATTATGCTCATGATCTTCACTTATATTTGTCTGAGCTTATCAAAAGCAACACATGAAAATTAGTCCCAAAGTGATAGATATCCAAGAAGGATATAATAAAAACTTTCATAAAGATCATTGGACAAAATAAACATGATTCCTTGTAATAGTTTTGAAGCATGATGATGTGATATGTGAGTTATGTTGATGAGTAATTTTTCTCTAGTAAGAATATTAGTGTTAAAGTTTGTGATTCCCTATGCAAGCATGAAAGTCAATAATTATGCAATGAAATTATATCCTACTAGTGGTGCATTATTCGGTGCTATTTATGCTCAATGTTTTCTTACGAGATTATTTGTTTCATAGTTGGTGGCTTCCCAGTCTTTTCATAGCCTTCATTTTGCACTATGTATGATCCCTACTTGTGCATCCAAAATCCTTTATCCAGGTATTGCCACATGAGTCCACCATACCTACCTATATGCGGTATTTCCTTACCGTTCTAAGAAAATTTGTAGGTGCCATCTATAATTTTCAAAATAAATTTCCCTTTTGTGTGCCTGTACCCCTCGCGAGGCGGTGAGGGGTGGCCAATATTTTCCATGCTAGATGTGTTATTCTCACGATGAGTTTTTATTCACTTGTCATTGCACGAGAGTACGACAAAGGTATTAGGGATGCCCAGTCTCGAAATGAAAAACAAATTTACTTTATGTTGTCAAATAATAAATTCATGGGGAAGTGTTGGTATGGAAGGCAACCGTGGATTCGGCTAGCCATGGCTTGTGAAAGTTTGGTGGAAAAGGAATAAACTTTATTTTCTGTCTGAGAACCGCCTATGATATATCTAGCATGGAAAGTGTTGGGAACCTCAAGTCATTCTTGTTGGTGGGAAAAGTATACCCCCCAAAAGTTTTGATCTCTCAATTTAAGCTTTGAGCTCAGGCACCTCTACAAATCCCAACTCCCCTCTGCGAAGGGCCTTTCTTTTACTTATTCAATTTTTATTTTTGAATTTGAGTCTCCATCTTCTCTTACAAGCACCAACTAGGAAACACTATGATCGTACTTGCACATTGGATGTAACTAATGTGCGAATGTGTTTCATGAATGGATCAATGGTTGAGCATAATGGGTTAGGGATAACTTATTTTAGCATTGATATTTTGAAAGACATGGTTGCTTGTTGATATGCTTGAGTATCTAAATTATTATGTCAAAACTAGACTATTGCATCGATCCATATAAAAGTCCAAATGTTCATGCTATAAAGAAAAGAATATGATATGACATGATAGGCAGCATTCCACATCAAAAATTATGTTTTTATCACATACCTACTCAAGGACGAGCAGGAGTTAAACTTGGGGATGCTGATACGTCTCCACCGTATCTATAATTTTTTATTGTTCCATGTTGTTATATTATCATTCTTGGATGTTTTATAATCATTTTATAGTCATTTTATATCATTTTTTGGTACTAACCTATTGTGCCAAGTGTCTGTTGCTGTTTTCTGCATGTTTTTTACATCGCAGGAAATCAATATCAAACGGAGCCCAAACACCGCAAAACTTTTTGGAGATATTTTTTGGGCTAGAAGGAACACTATGGGCCCTTGTGGCACCTAGGGGGTCCCGAGGAGGGGACAACCCACCAGGGCGCGCTAGGAGGCCCAGGCGCGCCCTGGTGGGTTGTGCCCACCTCGGGTGCCCCCCGGACCGCCTCTTTGCTCTATAAATACCCCAATTTTCCAGAAACCCTAGGGGAGTTGACGAAATATTCATCTAGCCGCCGTAGAGTCCAGAAACACCAGATCCAATCTAGACATTGTCACGGAGGGGTTCACCACTTCCATTGGTGCCTCTCCAATGATGCGTAAGTAGTTCCTTGTAGACCAACATGTCCGTAGTTAGTAGCTACATGGCTTCCTCTCTCTCTTTTGATTCTCAATACAATGGTCTCTTGGAGATCCATATGATTTAACTCTTTTTGCGGTGTGTTTGTTGGGATCTGATAAACTATGAGTTTATGATCAGATCTATCTTTTTATATCCATGAAAGTTATTTGAGTTTCTTTGATATCTTATATGCATGATTGCTTATAGCCTCGTATTTCTTCTCCGATATTGGCTTTTGTTTGGCCAACTTGATCTCTTTATCTTGCAATGGGAAGAGGTGCCCGGTAGTGGGTTTGATCTTACGGTGCTTGATCCCAGTGATAGAAGGGGAACCGACATGTATGTATCATTGCCACTAAGGATAAAACGACGAGATCCATATCTAAGACCATAGATAAACGGATCTTGTCTACATCATGTCATCGTTCTTAATGCATTAGTCCATTTTTCCATGAACTTAATACACTAGATGCATGCTGGATAGCGGTCGATGTGTGGAGTAATAGTAGTAGATGTTGGCAGGAGCCTGTCTACTAATCTTGTACATGATGCCTATGTAATGATCATTTCCTAGATATCATCATGATTATTTGAAGTTCTATCAATTGCCCAACAGTAATTTGTTTACCCACTGTTTGATATTTTCTCGAGAGAAGCCACTAGTGAAACCTACGGCCCCTGGGTCTTCTTTCTCATATATTTCCCTTTGCGATCTATTTGACTTTGCTTTTATTTTTAGATCTACTAAACCAAAAACCCAAAGATACCTTGATGCAATTTATCTTATTTATCTACCAATCAACCAATATTTATATCTCTATCATGTTTGTTACCCGAAAGGGATTGGCAACCCCTTTAGCACGTCGTGTTGCAAGGTGTTCTTATTTGTGTGCAGGTGTTGTTTATGTTGTGTTGCTTGGCTCTCCTACTTGTTCGATAACCTTGGTTCCACATCTAAGGGAAATCCCTACCGCCATAGTGCTGCATCATCCCTTCCTATTTGGGGAAAAATCAACGTAGCTTTAAGCGACATCAAAAGCTCTAGGTCTCAAATGAGCTAACACATTGCTGACCCTAACTAGGAGGAGGTGGAGGAATATATATAGTCTAGGGCCACGAAGGGGTAAGTGAGGGATACATGGGCCTCGGCCCGATACTCTGCGCATATACAAGCGTCGGTCATACGACAAGTACCGGATGTCCGGTGGCTCGCGAGGGTCTGATCGTCAGGTACTTGTGGGACATCTGTCGTTTTGGCTCTGGGTAGGTGGCATAGGATTTCCGATCGGCGTCAGACATCCGGTGGTTGAAGGTTGTCGGACATCCGATGTCTGGTGATCGTTCGATATCTGTAGCCTTCTGGCTGGTCCTTCTGGCTGGTGGAGTCTCCAGGCTTCAGACGTCCGAGAGTTGTAGCTTCCCAGCAACTCCTTCTCTTCCTTCGATTCCTCGCCTTCTCGTCCGATGCTCCTAGCTGCTTCATGGTCTTGCTCTTGGTTCCTGGTCATGCATAACACATATGTTGAGGTAGTAGCCATGTCTCACATGTGGAAAGTGAAGGTTTAGAGAGGAGTGAGTAAACCTTGTGTCCAATGGTGTATACTTTAGGTCTAGTCTTATGTCTCCTTGGGTCAAGGGGAGTGGTCGAAGTGAACATGGGTATGATAATAGGATGCTCCGCATAACCAGGGCATCTCCCAACAGCCCATGCTAGTCCTTTGGTCGTGGTGGACCAACTTGTGGACTTCTGGACTCCTCCGGAATCATCTGAAACCTTCTGGAAGCTTCCCTGTATAATACCGAAAGTACTGCACCTTTTTCTGGAACCCAAAATATGACTTCCCATATATAAATCTTTACCTCTTGACCATTTCGAGACTCCTCGTGACGTCTGGGGATCTCATACGGGACTCTGAACAACATTTGGTTACCACTCATCAAATATACCAATACTACTCTAGCGTCAACGAACGTTAAGTGTGTGACCCTACGGGTTCGGGAATTATGTAGTCATGACCGAGACACCTCTGCGGTCAATAACCAATTGCGGGACCTGGATGCCCATATTAATTCCTACACATTCCAAGAATATCTTTTATCGGTTGAACCTTTATGACAACATATGTAATTCACTTTGTCTGTTGGTATGTTACTTGCACGAGATCCGATCGTAGGTATCTCTATACCTAGTTCAATCTCGTTACCAACAAGTCTCTTTACTCGTTTCGTAATACATCATCTTGCAACTAACTCCTTAATCACTTTTCTTGCAAGCATCTTGTGATGTGTATTGTCGGGAGGGCCCAGACATACCTGTCTGTCATACGGAGTGACAAATCCCAATCTCGATTTACGCCAACTCAACATACACCTTCGGAGATACCTGTAGTGCACATTTATGACCACCCGGTTATGTTGTGACGTTTAATAGCACACAAGGTATTCCTCCGGTATCCGGGAGTTGCTTGATCTCATGGTCGAAGAAACATGTATTTGACATTAAGGAAGCAGTAGGAATAAACTGAACGATCAAATGCAGTGCTAATGGATGGGTCTTGTCCATGACATCATTCTCCTAATGATGTGATCCCATTATCAAATGACAACTCATGTCTATGGTTAGGAAACCATTTGTTGATCAACGAGCAAGTCTAGCAGTGGCTCACTAGGGACACGATATTTGTTTATGTATCCACACATGTATTTAAGTTTCCAATCAATACAATTCAAGCATGAATAATAAACCTTTATCATGATTAAGGAAATATAATAATAACCATTTTATTATTGCCTCTAGGGCATATTTCCATTAGTGTCCCACTTGTCCTAGAGTCAATAATCTAGATCACATCGCCATGTGATTAACACCCATAGTTCACATCGCCATGTGATTAACACCCAAAGAGTTTACTAGATTCAATAATCTAGTTAACATCGACATGTGATTAACACCCAAAGAGTTCTAAGGTATGATTATGTTTGCTTGTGAGAGAGGTTTTATTCAATGGGTCTGCAACATTCAGATCCGTGTGTACTTTGCAAATTTATGTGTCTACAATGCTCTGCATAGAGCTACTCTAGCTAATTGCTCCACGTTTAATATGTATACAGAGAGAGACTCAGAGTCATCTGGATCAGTGTCAAAGCTTGCATCGATGTAACCCTTTATAACTAACTCTTTATCACCTCCATAACCGAGAAAAAATTCGTTATTCCTCTAAGGATAATTTTTTACCGTTGTCTAGTCACCCACTCCTGGATCACTCTTGTACCCCCTTTCTAGACACATGGCAAGGCACACACATCGTGTGACAGCACACATCATGGCATACCATATATAGCCTATGTCTAAGGCATACGGGGCGACCTTCGTCCTTTGTCTTTCTTCTGTCGTGGTCGAGCTTTGAGTCTTATTCAACTTCACACCTTACAACTCAGGGAAGAATTCCTTCTTTGAATGATCCATTTTGAGCTCCTTCAAAATCATATTATGGTATGTGCTCTGCAAAAGTCTTATCGGGCGTCTTGATCTATCTCTACAGATCTTGATGCCCAATATGTAAGAAGCTTTACCCAGGTCTTTCTTTTGAAAAATTCTTATTCAAATATCCTTTTATGTTATCCAAAAATTCTTTATCATTTCCAATCAGCAATATGCCACCCACATATAATATCAGAAATGCTACAGAGCTCCCACTCACTTTCTTGTAAATACAGGCTTCACTGTAAGTCTGCATAAATCCAAATGCTTTGACCACCTCATCAAAGCTTATATTCCAACTCCGAGATGCTTGCACTAGTCCATCGATGGACCCCTGGAGCTTGCACACTTTTTTAGCACCTTTAGGATAAAAAAAATCTTCTGGTTGCATCATATACAACTCTTCATTAGGAAACCCGTTAAGGAATGCAGTTTTGGCGTCCATTTGCCAAATTTCATAATAATACAATGCGGCAATTGCTATCATGATTATGTCAGACTTTTAAGCATCACTACGGGTAAGAAAGTCTCATCGTAGTCAACCCCTTGAACTTTTTCAAAAACCTTTTGCGACAAGTCGAGCTTTGTAGAGATTGATATTACCATCAGCATATGTCTTCCTATTGAATATTCGTTTATTGTTAATAGCTTGCCGATCATCGGGCAATTCCACCAAAGTCCACACTTTGTTCTCATACATGGATCCTATCTTAGATTTCATGGCCTCTAGCCATTTGTCGGAATCTGGGCTCATCATAGCTTCTTCATAGTTCGTAGGTTTGCCGTTGTCTAACAACATGATTTCCAGGATAGTACTTGATGAGTCAAAGGTGATGGCGTACTGTGATCTCTTGATGGGTCGCATGGCCTCAAGCCTCGGGAGGGCAGCTTTCATCTCACAAGAGAACTGCTTGAAGAGGCGGTTGGATGTGGGAGCCTGAGCCCCGCCGTGGATGCAAGCTACAACATGAAGCCTCTGATAGCCCCTGGCCTCGTTGTCATGCTGGTTGTTGTCGTTTCTCCTGGGTAGTGGAAACAGTGGTGGAAGAGCCGCATTGTACTAGGGGTGTGCCTCACGAGGCTGATCGCATGAGGCATTGTCGCCAGGCTGGGCTCGTCAGCCACCTTCGCAGGGCTGATCGCACCAGCCCAGGCGGGGGTTGCCGCTGCGGTTGTCCCAGCGGCCGCCACCACGACCTCCTCCACGACCGAAGCCACGGTAGGGGCAACGACCCAAGTGCCCATCGTGGAGTGCCTTGAGCTCCTGGCAGTCGACGATGTTATGAGTATGCATGTTGTGGAATACGCAAAACAGGCGGCCATCCTTGATGGGCTCCTCGCGGTCGCCGCTGCGCTGTTGCTCGGGCTCCGCCAGCAGCACAGCAGGGCCCTTGCGCTTCACTTCCTTGGCCTTGGCGTTCTTGTCGTCGATCTCAACGCCTGGATCATTATGGATGAAGAGGCGGCCTTCCTCCGAAGGAGGCGTCAGGCGCGCCTTCCAATGCGGGAGGGAGAGGCGCCCTAGCAGCAGGCGCGAAGCCTGAGGCGCCATCAGTGGGCTTCTTTGGGTTGGGATGGCTCTTGGGAAGGAGCTTCTTCTTCTTCCCGGGGGTAGCCTCAGGAGGCGTGGCGTCATGCTTGCCATTAGAGTTTACGTCCGCTGTGGCCCGGTAGGCGTGCTCAAGAGAGCAGACCACATCTTTTTCATCACATGCGACAATGATGATGCCGCGTCATCCATGCATCTTGAGGATGTTCCAGCCGTGGTGACTGGCCGCCATGAACTTGGCGAGAGCAGGGTACCCCAGGAAGGCATTGTATGGGAGGCCGATGTGGGACACGTCGATGTTGATCAGCTCGGTGTGGTACTTGTCGCGCTTATCGAAAGTGACAGGGAGGCGCACCTGCCCCAGGGGAATGGTGGAGCCATCGATCAACCTGGAGCATGGCTTGGTGGGCATGAGCTGGTCATACGGCACCTGAAGCGTCTTGAAGGTCTCGACAGAGAGCACACTGAGGCCAGCACCACCATCGATGAAGGTCTTGGTGACTCCCACATTGCTGATGGTGGGCGTGCACATCTCTACCGCCTCCTTGTTTTTTACTGCTGCGTGTTATGACTGAAACTACCGTGCCAGTGGAAGTACCGCTCGCATGAGTGGTACTACCTCTTATGCATGGGATGTGTGCATGATGACTAGATTGGGAGAGGCCTATAAAAGGGAGTCTTCTTCCGCATTGCTTTCAATCTCGTGAACTCGTGTTCTTCCCCCATCGTTGACCTTCTTCAAGCTTGCCATCTCTCAATCCCTCCAATGATTCTTGATAGTTCTCGAGGGAAAAGAGAAAGGAGATCTAGATTCACATTTCCACCAATAACTTTCTCTACATGAGGGGAACCCCTCGGATCTAGATCTTGGAGCTCTTGGTGTTCTCCTTCTTGTTCTTCCTCTCATCTTCCTCCATATATTTTGTTGCTTTGGTGGGATTTGAGAGTGAGGCACTTAGGCACTCCGTGTGCCCTTGCCATTGCATTAGTTCCATCGTTTTGAGTTCTCCACGGTGATACATGGAAGTGAAATGTTGAGAAGCTTATTACTCTTGGGTGCTTGGTACCCTTGAGCTTGTTCCTCTTGGGTGCTTGGGCACCCTAGACAGTTGGTGATGCTTCGGAGCTCAATCATTGTTGTGTAAAGCTCCGGCCAAGCGTCGGAGTCTCCAATTCGGTTGTGGAGATTGCCCCGAGCAATTTCTACAGGTTCCGGTGACCACTCCCAAGGGTTGCCAAAGTGTACGGGTTCGATGACTGCCCCCAAGGGTTGCTAATTCTACGGGTTCGATGACCGCCCTCAAGGGTCCCTTAATGGAATCACGGCATCTTACATTGTGTGAGGGCGTGAGGAGATTACAGTGGCCCTAGTGGTTTCTTGGGGAGCATTGTGCGTGCACACCGCTCCAAACGGAGATTAGCATCTGCAAGGGTGTGAACTTCGGGATACATCGTCGTCTCCGCGTGCCTCAGTTATCTCTTACCCAAGCCATTTACTTATGCACTTAACTTTGTGATAGCCATAGTGTTTCATGTTATATATATTGTTATCACCTTGTGGTTTATATTGCTTAGCATAAGTTGTTGGTGAACATAGGTGAGCCTAGTTGATTTAGGTTTTGTGCTTGACAAATTAAAAGCTAGTTTTATTCCACATTTGTTCAAACCTAAACCATAATTATTTTAAAGCACCTATCACCCACCCTCTATGTGATGCCCGGATAATTAAGCTACAGTAATCCCGTGCTAATGATGCCATGTTATCTTTTTTTGTTGCTACTTCCTCCTTGGATTCAATCCGGTTCAAATTCAAATTCAAATTAAAGTCAAAATTCAAAATTCTCAAACATGCAAACTAAAATGTTCAGAGTGTGGAAAATATTCCATAACTAATTATGGTTATGAACCAACATTTTTCAAAGATGGTTTAATGCTCTATATTAAATAAAACAGAAAAGTTTTTAAATAAAAATAAGAGCTAAAAAGTTGTACAAAGAGAAAATATAGGGAGAAGCCCCCTTGCCCCCACTGGGCCTTGGCCACCCAGACCAATAGGCCTAACTAGTCCAGCCCACTCCCTCCCCGGTCATCCCCCTCCTCTCTCTATTCATCCGACCGAGCACATTCCCGCTTGTCTCCACCGGACCCGGCTCGGCGCTCTACCCTGCCACGTCGCCGGCGAGGAGATAAGTATCCCCCGCGCCTCCTCGTTCCTCCCCCTGCCCTACTCCCCTCTCTCCCCATCCGCCTAGCCCCTCCAGACCTACCGCCCCCCACCATCGCCGTGGCCATGGATGCCACTTTCCATGCGCCTTCAATCAACCCCGTCACCTAGGACCATGCGGGAGTTCCACCATCGTTCTCCACATTGCCTGCAACCATGTCCTCGAGCTCGGGCCACTACATCGTCGCCGGCATCCTCTTCCTCCACCTCGGTCGCAGCGCGCGTCATCGACGTATCGCCACCACGAGCGCCTCCCCGAGCCTGCTACGCCGTCGTCGAGTTTACTGTGAGCCGCCGTTCCCCGCCATCCCTCTATTTTCCGTGGCGAATCGTCGCCGTAGTAGCCGTGCTCGCCACAACCCCCCTCTGCCAGCGTCTGGGCTGCGCTGGTCGCGCCCCACGCACCTCACGGCCCCTGTAGCCGTCACCGCGCCCCGCCTGCGGCCCTTCCGCACCCCGACACACGCCCTGTGCCTGCCGCCGTTGCCTTCCACTCCCCGCTGCCGTTGCCCCGCTGTTTCGCTGCCGCACCTGCACTTGCTGTCGCTACCCGCTATGTTTTGCTGCTGCTACTACCTTCAGCCACGGAGGTCGTCGCCTGGCTGCGGCGCCCCGCCCATGCGGCTCCGCTCCCAGCACATCGCCGTCCCTGGCCGTGGACCACACCGTGCCGGCCGCGCGCTTCCAGCCACTGCATCGCCCGCGCCACGGCTATGCCCCGCTCCTCTACATGTACTGCTACCTGCTATTGTACATGTTGCTAGCTTTTCTATTTCCACAATGAATAACCCCCTTGACAGCCTCTGATCAGCGGTTAAACAACTACTAACAGGCCTAAAAATAATGTGAGCAGAAAGTATACATGACAAGCTCCATTTTATCCCACAGGACCAAATCCTTTTGATGAATAGATTAAATCCTAAAAAAATTACAAATTGACATCTTATGTTAATAACTCCTAGCCTACTAACTTGTGTGTGTTGTGTGTGTGCGTCGTGCATGTGGCCGGAGTAGTAACCGGTCCTTGCTTAGATTATTACTACTAGTTGTTAAGTAATGGCTAGAATAGTCTATGTACAGATAACATGTGGCCCCTTTTATTTAAAAGCCTAATTAATAGTTTGTGCCAATGACAAGTAGGGCCAATGCACTGTTCATTGGTTGACTAGTAAAAGTGTTGACTGAGTCAACCCAGCTCCTTGACCCTACATGTCATTGAGTGTGGCTAGCCCCTTGCTGAGTACAAAAACACATTTCACTGTTTATAATTTGAATTGAATAAACTCAAAAAATCCTTTAAACTTTAGAAAGTCACATAAAATAATCTGTAGCTCAGATGAAGAAGTTTTATATATCAAAGTTGCTCAGAACGACGAGACGAATCTGAATACGTGATCCGTTCGTCCGCCGCATCCCTATCATAGTGAACATGCAACATTCCCCCTCCGGTTCGTGTGTCCGAAAATGCCTAACACAGGGAATGCTTTTCTGGATGTTATTCCCCTTCGCCGGTATCGATAGTACTACGTTAGAGCACCCCTAGCACCGCTTATTGTCATGTCGTGCATCTGTATTGCATATGTGTGCTTTGTATTTACTGTCCCCCCCCTCTTCTCTTCGGTAGACCCTGAGACCGCTGTTGTTGCCACTGTGATCGACTACGTCGACGACGACCCTCCTTCTGTTTCAGCGGAGCTTCCAGGCAAGCCAACCCCGCTTTGATCATTCTGATATCGCCCATTCCCTTCTCTCTTCTGCATGCATGGAACTGCTATTGTAATTGTATGATCCTATTCAGTTGCATAGCCTGTTGTTGTTACCTGCATTCATACCTTACCTGTTCATCCTAAACTTCTTAGCATAGGTTGGTTGAGACCCACCAGTGACCCCCACCTTGTCCCTATTGGCCTCGCTGGATTAACAGAATACCCGATCAAAGGGATCGAAGACCAGGCCCCGGCACCGCACATCACTTCCCCTTAGTTGCTCGACAATACTGGGTTACTATCTAGTGCCGAGTGTGATACCTTGACAGCACTTCTGATGTTAACATTGTAGGTTAGTTCATCGGTAATGGTCATCGAGGGTGATTCCACCTTCTCCACTCCCGATAACGACACTATCATGCAACTCCTCAAGCGTGAAACTCAAGGGTGATTCCTCCTTCGTTCGCCTTGACGATAACATCAGGTGGAATTCCTTAGAGGGTGATTCCTCAGGGTCCCCCCTTGGTGTTAGACACACATTTACTATGGTTACTGTGACTTTACAACTGTTACTTGGAAAGGCGGGTCGACCCTGATGGGTACCCGCTAGTGATGTGGAGACGGGTTGACCTGGAGGGTGCCTGAGAGTTGAATACAAGCCGGGGCAACGGGGTCACATGATCATGAGTCTCTGCTCGTTACCGCGTTCCCAAGACACCAGACGGTTTGGATATTTGATCCAAGAGGCCTCTGTCTGATAGCGCTAACCATCACGTGGGCATAGTATGGGCGTTCTGCATCGTATGCATCAGCCGAAGCTTAATTGACGTCATACGACTAAGCGACGCGCGTCGGGTTGGATTGCGTAAGCACCTGCCTTTTTAAGGAGGTAGCCTAGGTCTGCTCACCTGCCGCCCATGCAACGTGTAGGAGTTCCCGAGGCCCTGGGGGCATAGGTTTAGTCCACCGTGCTGACCTCTCTATTAAGTCTAGGTCGGGTTGCGGCGTATTATTTGGCCGAGGCCGGGCATGACCTGATGGTGTGTCCGGCCGGAGTTAAGAAAGCATGGTGGGTAAGTTGGTTCACCCCTGCAGGGAAGAAAACATCTATCAGTAGACTATCCTACGGTAAAGGACACTTGGAGTTGTATCTCGATCGATACAACTAGAACTGGATGCTGAGACATGAATGGATATGTGGCTCCGGGATTGCTTCTTCATAGGGAGTCGAGGAAGGATCTCTGGGCGTTAATGCTACAACATGCTTGATATCTATAATATGTTATTCTCTACTCTCTTCTACTGCTGCAAGAATGGTGGTTTCCAGAAGATGCTAGTCTTCGATAGGACTAGCTTATCCCCCTCTTATTCTGGCATTCTGCAGTTTAGTCTACAGATACTACCCCTTTTCATTGATACCGATGCATATGTAGTGTAGATCCTTGCTTGCGAATACTTTGGATGAGTACTCACGGTTGCTTTGCTACCCCTCCCCCTTCTTTCTTCTTTCTGGTTGTTGCAACCAGATGGTGGAGCCTAGAAGCCAGATGCCACCTTTGACGACTGCTACTACCCCGATGGAGGCTACTACTAGGTGACGATCGCCGACGGCTAGGAGTAGTTAGGAGGATCGCAGGTAGGAGGTCTTGCCTTTTCGATCGTTGGTACATTTGAGCTAGCCTTCTTAAGGCAAACTTGTTTAACTTATGTCTGTACTCAGATATTATTGCTTCCGCTGACTCTGTAGTATTCGAGCTTATGTATTCGAGCCCTCGAGGTCCCTGTCTTGTAATATAAAGCTTGTATTTATTTTATTTGTGTCTGGAGTTGTGCTGTGATATCTTCCAGTGAGTCCCTCATCTTGGTCATACACATTTGCATGCATGATTAGTGTACGGTCAAATCGGGGGCGTCACACTGTAGGCGACATCCACGATCTTTCACTTGTGGCAACGCAGAAAGTGAGGCTCCGGAGCGTGTACAGCTCCACTACGTTCGTGCACGTGCGGTCACATGTAGAATTTGAGGATGTGTTGGATGTTCCATGTGTTCGGTAGCGAAACACCCTCCTCTGTCTCCAGCCATGCTGCGCCAGGCCAGAAAACGTGCACAACCCTGTATGGGCCTTCGCACACGGGCGAGATCTTTTGGAGTCCTTCCCTGGAGAGGATACTTCACTAGACAAGATCGCAGCTTCAAGGGAGCAGGGGCGTATGTTGCGGCTGTGGTAGAGACGCAGCACCTGCTAATATCGAGCCGCGCGGAAGGTGGCCTGGCGGCGTGCCTCCTCGAGGAGGAGGAGATCTTCTTCCCGCAGGCCATCCTGGCGGAGCTCATTAAAGGCCAAGGCCCATGGGAACCCGTGTTTGAGCTCCGTGGGGAGGACCGCTTCTTCCCCGTTGATGAGGAAGAAGGGTGTTTCAACGATAGGCTTGGTCACTATCATGCGGATCGACCATAGCATGGACTACAACTCCTCGAGTGATGACCCACAAGTGTAGGGTATCAATCGTAGTCCTTTCGATAAGTAAGAGTGTAGAACCCAACGAGGAGCAAAATAAAATGAGAAGTGGTTTTCAGCAAGGTATTATGTGCAAGTGTTGTAAGTAACAGTTATAGATAGTTTTGTAGCAAGATAACTCAGAACAAGTAGCAAGTAAGAATAGTAGCAAAGGTGAATAAAGGTGGACCAATCCTTTTTATAGCAAAGGGAAATCCTAAAAGTTCTCTTATATAAAGCAAGGTGCTTTCGAGGACACTTGGGAATTGTCGTCTAGTCATGTTCATCATGTTTAGTTGATTCGCGCTAGCTATTTTGATAATTTTATATGTGGGTTGGTTGGTGCTTGGGTGCTATTCTTACTTGAACAAGCAACCCACTTAAGATTGTCCCCTCTTGCAAGCATCAACAACTACAAAAATAAGAATTAAGATAAATCTAACCATAGCATCGAACGTATGGATCCAAATCAGCCCCTTACGGAATAACTCATAAACTAACGTTTAAGCTTCTGTCACTCTAGAAACCCATCATCTACTTATTACTATGCAATGCCTTCCCTTAGGCGCAAGTATGGTGAAGTGTCATGTAGTAGACGCTCACGTAACACCACTAAAGGAAACAACAACATCATATCATCAAAATATCGAACAAATGCCAACTTCACATGATTACTTATAACAAGACTTCTCCCATGTCCTCAAGAACAAATATAACTACTCACAAATCAAATTAATGTTCAAGATCAGAGAGGTGTTGAATATCATTAAGGATCTGAACATATAATCTTCCACCAAATAAACCAACTAGCATCAACTACAAGACGTAATCAACACTGCTAGTAACCCACAGGTACCAATCTAAGGTTTTGAGACAAAGATTGAATATAAGAGATGAACTAGGGTTTGAGATGAGATGGTTCTAGTGAATATATTGATGAAGATTGGCCCTCCCATGATGAGAGGATCATTGGTGATGTCGATGGCTTCGATTTCCCACTCCCGGAGGTAAGTGTCCCTGGCTGAATCGCTCCACCGGAGAGCAAAAGTGCTCCTGCCCAGACAGCGGTGCTTCGTCCCAAAAGTCGTCCTCTTATTTTTCTAGGTCAAAACCTCTCATATAGTAGAAGATGGGCACCGGGCGCGCCTGGGAGAGGACAATGTCATGTGCCTTGTGACCAGCCATTGGCCCCCCTCTGGTATTTCTTTGCTCCAGTATTTTGACATATTCAATAAAAGATCTCCGTGAAGTTTCAGGTCATTTGGCATTTTGTAGAATAGATATCTCTATTGTAGCCTTTTCAGGTCCAGAATTCATGTTGCCGGTAATATCCCTCTCCATGTAAATCCTAAAAATTAAGAGAGAAAAGGCATTAGAATTGCATCATAAGGTGGAATAATGACCAAAAACAATATAAATAATAGAAGGAAATCATGATGCAAAATGGACGTATCAACTCCCCAAAGCTTAGACCTCGCTTGTCCTCAAGCAAAAGCCGAACTCGATAATAATTACCAAATGTTTAGAGAGTGATGTGTCGATATAAACAAAAATACAGACATGATAGCATCATGATCATTAACATAACAACAAGTATTTGTCATATAGTAGCTTCTCATAAAAAAGTAACAATTCATCCACAACTTTTGAAGTATAAAGTATAAACTTTCTTGAGAACAAACAAACAAACTGTCTCCTCAGTTGTAGAAACAATCACAATTCATCATATTTTCAGGAAGAGTCTATCTAAGAGATTTTGTTTTAGCAAGTTCACATACTCATCCATCATTTAGTCTTCTATGATTTCTAACACTCAATGCATATTTTAGGGAATAAACATTTCCGTCAGACCCATAGAAAGGTAGGGGCTTATTGTTTTCGCCTCCCAAGCTATTCATCTCGAGGATAATGTGATCAATAATAACTCATGATCACCTAAATCCAACTGGGTATATGTGCCTGAATCATTCCCCACCACATGATGCATGCGAACTACACAATTAATAGAGCGGAATAGGGATGGACATTACTGACTCTTGCATAAAAGTAAATATAGAAGAGTAAAAGATAGGTTATCTTGCACTTTTTATTTTTGTATGTGCAAGCTCTTAATGTACAATAATGCCCCTTATGATAGCAACCTTTATTATGCAGTACATTGCTTTTATTTCTTTGCCATCAAAAGATCGTACAAAGCATATTTTCCCTTACAATAAAAGAGCATACATATTTAGGAGCATTTTTTATTGTTTTATGCACCGATCGCAACTTACTTGAAGGACCTTATTCAATCCATAGGTAGGTATGGTTGACTCTCATGGAAAGACACTGGGTTTAAGGGTTTCGGATGCACAAGTAGTATCTCTACTTGGTGTGAATTTTTGGCTAGCAAAAGATCATAGACATGCACCACCTGTTAGAGGATCCATAACAATATAACTTCTGTGTGAATCTAAACAAACATAACTCATTACGTTGTCTTCCTTGTCCAACATCAACTATCTGATCATGCAAAAAAATATTTGATGGGGGCTCACAATCATAAAATATGTCCAAGATAGTGTATGTTAATCTCCTCTCCCTTTAATAACTTCACATGAATTGTATCCATGACCAATACTATGTTTATCTTCCCAAAAACTATTATCAAGCATACTCTATCTATGTGAAGTTAATACTCCCCATGGGATTAGCATACGATCTTTTATTTATTTTTATCATTGAGATTGAAACAAGAAAGTAAAGAAGCAAAACTGAAACTACTATTTATTATATAACTCTCACACTTGATTACATAGATATGACACTAAGACAACACTCGAAAATAAAGCATACTACACTTTTATTCTTCTAAATAATGAAGGATTGAACTAAGGTAGATGACGATTGTAAAAAGTGATGATGATACGATGCTGGGGCACCTCACCCAAGCTTGGAACAAACTATGAGTGGTGCCCATTGATATGTATCCAACATATCTATAATTTTTGCTTGTTCCATGCTATTATATTATCAATCTTGGATGTTTTACAATCATTTTATAGCAACTTTATATCATTTTTTGGGACTAACCTATTGACATAGTGCCCAGTGCCAGTTGCTATTTTTGCTTGTTTTCCCTTCACAGAAAATCCTTATCAAACATAGTCCAAATGCCATGAAACTTTTCCAGGATATTTTCTGGACCAGAAGGAAGCTTGGGAATCAAGGAAGCGACCAGGGGGAGGACAGTGGGGACCATAATACACCAGGGGGCGCATTGGTTGGTTGTGGGGCCTAAGGGGGTCTCGTGCACTGCCTCTTAGCTCTATAAATACCCAAATATTCCAAAAACCCTAGAGGGTCAATGAAAAATTGTTTCAGCCGCTGCAAGTTCCAGAACCACGAGATCCAATCTAGACCCCTTTTACGGAATTCCGCCAAAGGTGAGCACGATCACGGAGGGGTTCATCATCCTCATTGGTGCTCCTCCGTTCATGCGTGAGTAGTGCAGCTCAGACCTACGGGTCCATAGGTAGTAGCTAGATGACTTCTTCTCTCTATGGTCTTCAATATAGCGTTTTCTTGGAGACCTATTCGATGTAATGACTTTGTGCGGTGTGTTTGTTGGGATCGGATGAATTGTGAGTTTATGATCAGATTTGCTTTGCCTTAATATCCATACTTGATTATTATTGCGTTGTATTTCTTCTTTGAGATTTGGTTTTTTGGCCAACTCGATCTACTTATCTTGCAATGGGGAGAGGTGTAAGAGCATCTAGTGCCCCTTAGTGATTTTGGTGTATTGAAGACTTATAGGTTAAGGGACTATTGTGTTTATGAGTGTACACAGGTCTATAAGTCTATGAGGAGTTTGATATTTATAGAGAAAGTCGACCCCTAAAAATGAAGTTCTTCGACTGAAGACTTTGGATTTCTGAAGACTTTCTGAAGACTTTGAAAGTGAAGAAATTGGTGTGACCTTGAAGACTTGGTATTCATTTGAGGAACATGAAGCGTGAAGACTTTTGTTTTCATAGTTTCATTTTCTCTTTCTTGAGTCATAGGAAACACCGTATTGTTAAAGGGGGTCGAGGAAATACTAAGGAAAAATTACCATGTGATGCTCAACTCAAAATCCTACACCTACCAATCCCTTCGAGTGAAGCCATTGCAAATCTCATACAGTTCAGTCATATTCTTCAGTGACAGAGACAAAGCTCTTCTGGTCTCTGAGGAATTTGATCTGACTGAGTAGTTAGAAATTCGCCAGTGCGAATTTCCTACACAGTGAGGAACATGATAGCCCTAAGGAATTTGATACTCAAATTTCCGACCGTTGGTGTGCTACGCGCCAGCTGTCCCAAAATATCTACCTACCTAACTGTCATATCATTAAGGGAATTTATGTCTTATCATGTTGGGCTGCTCCCTAGGCTATAAATAGCCGCCCCCTACAACCACCAGCTGGTTGGCTGCTCCGAGAGAAACTGACACTTGTCATAAGAGCAACTCATCCTCCGAGGACTTTGAGCGAAAATCATCAAGTGAGGAAAAACCCAAAACCAAACCCAAACACCAACAAACCCAAAAGTGATTGAGCATCACTGAAGAGATTGATCCTGAGTGGATCCGACGCTTGTTACCTTTGAAGACTGTGCCTCTTCTAGATGGTTAAGCGTCATGGTCTAGAGCACCCAAGAGGAATTGTGGATCGCCGAGTGTTCAAGTCTGTGAAGTTTCAGAAGTCACCTGAAGACTTACCTTGAGTGATTGGGCGAGGTCTGTGTGATCTTAGCTCAAGGGGAATACGGTGAGGACTTAGTGTCTTGGACTTTGTGTCCAGGACTAGGTGTCCGGGACTGTGTGTCCTCAGGTTTAAATACATAGCCCCCCCCCAACCAGATGTACAACTGAGACAGCAGTTGGAACTGGTCTAACAAATCATTGTCTTCACCAAGCTTACTGGTTCTAGTACCTCAAATCTTTCATTTCCACATAATTGTGTTGTGTGCTTGTTCATATCTGTTTGAAGACTTTGACTGAAGACTTTCTCAATTTCCTCAGTTCAATTTCTTCATTCTGTTTTGTCTTCATCCTGTGTTATCCTGTGATTACGCTTTCTGTACTCTGTGTTTGTCTTCATTACTTCATGATGACCATGCTTGTATTATGTTATGCTTACTTCTGAGTACTTATTCTGCTGCAAGTAGTTCTTCGCTAAGGAATTTCCTCGACTGCAAATTCCTCAGTGAAGAATTCATAAAAATTGCCTATTCACCCCCCTCTAGTCGATATAACGCACTTTCAATTGGTATCAGAGCAAGGTATTCCCTTGTTATGTGTGATTTTGGTTTAACCGCCTGGAGTTTTTGTTATGTCGACCGCAGGTATGATCAAGGTCTCAGCTGGGTGTCCTACCTTCGATGGGATGGACGACCCCTACTAGAAGAACAAGATGCGAATGCATCTTGAGGCAATTGATAACGATCCTTGGTATGTTGTGGAAAATGGTGTTCCCTTGGTATCCCCTTCTCTGAATGCTGCTGATGTGAAGAGATTCAAGCAACTCGATTCTCAAGCGAGGAATATCATATGTGGCCATCTGAGCAAAGGACAGTATGGAAGAGTGAGTGCTTTGGAAACTACGAGAACATCAACGAAGGAGTCTCAACACAGCGTGACTCTCGAGTTGATGTTCAAAATCAACGAAGGAGTCTCAACACATCGTGACTCTCGAGTTGATGTTCTTCGCAATCTCCTCAACCGTTTCAAAAGACTTGACAATGAAAATGTTCAGCAAACTTTCGATCGCCTCACTGACATCTCAAATGAACTTCAAGCACTTGGTGCTACTGACATCACTGACCATGAAGTGGTGAAGAAATTGCTGAGATCGCTTGATTCATCGTTTGATACTCTGGCATTGATGATTCAAGAGTGTGGTGACTACAAGTCACTTGATCCTGCTGATATCCTCGAAAGGCTAAACACTCATGAGTTCCAACTTGCTGAAAAGAGATATCTCTATGGACCGAGCTATGATAGATCACGTGCCCTGAAGGCCAAGGTCATCTCTGAATCTGAAGGTGAAGATTATGGTAGTTGCCTTGATGATCCTGAAGGACTGAGCCAAGAGCTAGCACTGCTCATGAAGAAATTCCAAAGGTTCTCAAGACGTGGTCGCTTTGGAAAGTTCTCAAAGAGAAATGATTCCTCATCCAGTGACTACAATAAGAGGCTATGTCACAAATGCAAGAAGCCTGGTCACTACATTCAAGATTGTCCTCGGTGGGGAAAAGAATCTAGGAAGAAAAAATACAAGGATTACAGTTCTGATGATGCAAAGAAGAAGTAGAAATCGTCAAAATCTTCACCATCAAAATCCTCAAAGTCTTCATCTCATAAGAAGAACATCTCCAAGAAAGCTCGGGCATTCATAGGCAAGGAAATGGACTCTGAAGCTGAGTGTGAGGATCATGAGGAAGAGGAGGAATCTGAGGAGTCCGAGTCAGGTGTGGCAGGTCTAGCTCTCGCTACTGCATTCGTCAGCAAGTCTATCTTCAACACTGAAGAAAATGGTTTCACCAACAAGGCTGATGAAGGCAATGATGACTATGCTGCCACCTATTGCTTCATGGCAAAGGGTGCCAAGGTACTCAAATATACCTCCTCTGAATCTAGTGAAAATGAATCTGATGAAAACCTTAAACCCAGCTATTCTAAACTTGCTAAGATTGATGTGCAACAACAAAAGGCTCTTGATAAGGTTCAAAACATGCTATATAAAAGTGATGATATGTTGGGTGAAGAAATGGATCGAACTAATAATCTTGACTGAAAATCTTCAGAGACTTCAGTCCAAGTATGATAACCTTCCAGGCCATCATAACACTCTATTGTCTGATCATGAGAAGCTTTCTTATGAATTTCTTCAAAGAAAGCAAGATCTTGAAAAGCTAAGAGTGAGTTATGAAGATCTTCAGAAGGAGTGCGATTCATTACTTGCTCAACAAATCAGCGCTTCTCCGGAAGAATTCATTCCTCCATGCTTGAAATGCATTGAACGAGAAACTGCAAATTCTTCACCTAAATGTTCAAATGCTTCAAATGCTACAAATTCTTCAACTGTATCTGCTAACACTAATTCCTCAACTGAGGACATTGCTAGTATCACTGATAATGCAGGGCTGAAGGAATTGTACATGACAGGCATGTACAAAAGCCTCAAAGGGCATCAGACTCTTTTGTGATGTGCTTAAATAGCAGATCCTCAACAGGAACCCTAGGAAAGAGGGTATTACCTTTGAGAGGAAAATTAATGCTGATGGTTCATATTGGAAGCCTAAGCAGTACCCCAAAACCTCATGGGTTACTGCAAAGGGACCTCCAGTTGATCCATCGAATTTATCTGGCCTTACATGTGAATCTCCTCATTCTTCTGATGAGTCATTTGACTCCATCTATGAACTATTCAAAAATCAGAATGGTGAAGGATTTGCTAGATATGTTGGAACTAACTGCAGGAATGGTCCCCCTATGAAGAAAATCCCGGTCCCTAAGAGGCACCTTGAAAATCTTCAAGAGAATGTCCTCATGACACCTCGTATGAGGAATAGGAACCCCAGATCCAATTCTTCATATGGATCAAAATCTTCAGATGGAGTAAAATCCTCATACGGACCAAATTCCTCATATGGATCAAATTCCTCAAACGGATCAAAGTCCTCATATGTATATCATCGTGCTAACAACTCTGTTTCACAGGGAGGAGCTAAGGGCTATGAATATGTGCATTATTCTTCTAACCATTATGTTCATAAGTCCTCGAAGAATTACTCTGCTTATTCATATGGTTATCCTAACTCCTCTTATGTGAAACGAAATGGGCTGGCATCTATGCCACCTTTCTCTTATGGAGCTCGCGGAGTGATGAACTCTTTGCCACCCCTTCAGATGTGGGTGGTGAAGAAAAAGAACTAATCTCTTCTGCAGGGTCATGTCTCCAGACGTGCTCAAACGTCTAAAGAATTTGCTGGAGACCAGAAAACTGCCTGAAAGGACGCAGGCTAATCATGAAGAAATGAACTCTCATTTCTCACGTCCTCATACTTTTTTATCTGTTGCATTGCTTGATGAAATTAATCTGAAGATTTGATGTCATATTCTTCACTGATGAAGTATATGAGTTTGTAAGCTGCACTAATTCATCTACAGGATGATCAACCCAAAGCCTCTGATTTGGTCCTCGATAGTGGATGCATAAATCACATGACTGGTGACAAGAATCTATTGATGGATGCTCCCTTATCACCATCTCATCTGAAGCATATCATCTTCGCGACAAAGGAAAAAGTCAGGTATTGGGTCTAGGTAAGGTTGCTATCTCAAAGGATCGACACATGGGCAAAGTCATGCTTGTCGAGTCCTTAGGATACAACCTCATGTCTGTCTCAATGCTTTGCGATCTTGATATGGTTGTAGTCTTCGGCAAATACCGTTGTGTTGTGGTCATGGAATCTGACAATTCCAAAGTCTTCGAAGGCTTTAGGAGAGGAGACTTGTATATTGTTGATTTCTCTATAGGACCTCAACCAGCTTTGTGTCTACTTGCAAAAGCTTCAGAAGGCTGGCTATGGCATCGACAACTTGGCCATGCAGGCATGAGGAATTTGCACATGCTTGCGAGGAAGAAGCATGTCATTGGCATTGAGAATGTCAAATTCCTCAAGGATCACTTATGCGGTGCCTATGAAGCTGGAAAGATGACCAAGGCCAAGCATCCAGCAAAGACTATCATGACTACTACTCGACCATTTGAATTGATTCACATGGATCTCTTCGGTCCTAACCATTATTCTACAGTTTCAAATGATGCTTCCGAATATAGCTTTTTTATTGTTGATGATTATTCTCGATACACATGGGTACACATTGCTAGTTACAAACATGAAGTGCAGGAAGTCTTCAAACGATTTCCCTCAAGGGCTTCTACCAACTTTGGTGTGAAGATCAAGCACATCAGAAGTGACAATGGAACTGATTTCAAGAACTCTGGTCTTGATGACTATCTTGATGAACTTGGTATTACTCATGAGCTATTTGTTCCTTATACCCCTCAGCAGAATGGCATCGTGGAGCGCAAGAACATGACTCTTGCTGAGATGGCTCGCACTATGCTTGATGAATACAAAACGCCTCGTCGTTTCTAGATTGATGCAATTGATACTGCATGCCACATCACTGATACGTCTCAAACGTATCTACTTTTCCAAACACTTTTGATATTGTTTTGGCCTCATTCTTGCATGATTTCGACTAAACTAACCCGGACTGACACTGTTTTCAGCAGAGCTGCCTGTATGGTTTATTTGTGCGCAGGAAAACGGATTTTTAAGTATCTCAGAAAAATCCACGAAAAATCAGAGAAAATCCACGCACCCGAAGGAACCAAATACCAGAAGTGGGGCCAGAGGGGGGCCAGGGGGTGCCCAGGCGCCCTGTGGGCGCCCCCCCCCTGGGCCGCGTCGGGGGGGCGCCTGGGTGGGGCCTACACCCCCTGGTGCCCTACTTTAGCCCGTATTTTTACTCCCGACGTAGAAACCCCAGATCGGAAGTTCTTTCGCAGTTTTTCGTCGCGGAGCCGCCGCCACCCTCTGTTCTTCTTCGGGAGGGCTAATCTGGAGGCTGATTTGGCTTCCGGAGAGGGGAGATCGTCGCCATCGTCATCATCATCACCACTCCATCATCCCTCCATGACTTCCCCCTTCATGTGTGAGTAATTCCCCTGCTGTAGGCGAAGGGGATGGTAGGGATTGGATGAGTTAGATCATGTAATAGTTTATCAGATTGTTGGGGGCATGTTGCCTATCATCTACTATGGTGTTTATCATCTTTGCTACAACTTGTTATTCTTAATGCTTGACACTTAGGGCCCGAGTGCCATGATTTCAGATCTGAACCATATGTGTTTGTATGAATATATTTGTGTTCGTGATCCTATCTATGAGTTGTTTGCACCTGTTACGGTTCGGAACCGGCGATCCCAAAAGTGACAGCTTGGGACACCAAAGGGGATGCTCCGTAGTTTGAGGATTACATGTATCCATTGAGTTCATTGCTTTGTTCCGGTGCTCTTTGACAGGAGCACCTTAATATCCGTTAGTTCCTTTTGGCCCCGTTCGTAGCGGGATGGTAGGACAAAAGATGTTGTGCAAGTCCTTATTGCAAGCAGGCACAACTACCTATGGGATACATGCCTAATGTTTGATATTTGCCTAGATGATCATTACTTTTCCGTGTGCCGTGCCCCAAGTTAGAATCTATCTCATCCATGCAGCGCCCAACCATCCATCTCCCTAGCCTACAGTATTTTAAACCTTGCTTGTCATTAGTTGCTACTTTTGCCATTTACTACTGCTATTTACTTTTGCTGTTTACTTTTACTATTACTATCATCACTATCATATCACTGTTACCAGTTATCTTTTGTTGCAAGTAAGTATATTTCAGGTGCGGTTGAATTGACAACTCAACTGTCAAAGCTTATAAATACTCTTTGGCTCCCCGTGTGTCGAATCAATAAATTGGGTTATTCTTACCCGCGAAGACTATCTCGATTCCTTACGGTTGAGGGTTATCAAGTACCGTTTTCTGGCGCCGTTGCCGGGGAGCATAGCAATATTTACAAGTCTACTTGAGGTATCCTACCTGCTGCACTTTATTCACTATGGGTAAGAAAGGAGACCCCAAGGTTCCGATCTTACTATCCACTACAAGAAGAGGTAGCGCTCTGAGCACTAGTGCTACGCTTGATTCACCTTCTGTTATGAGTAAGTTTGCCTCACCACCACCACATGATGCTCCTACTGAATCTGTTACTATGTCTGATACTCTTGATGATGCTTCTACTACTTTTGATGATATTAGTTTGCTTGGTTATGCTCTTGAGAAACAACATGCTGCTGCTGCTAAAAAGTCTGGAATTGAACTACCTGTCACTCGCTACCCTATTGGTGAAACTTATGATTATCCTGACTTGAGTAAACTCAAGGAGAGTCTCCTTGATGATGATTACTATATACTAGATGAAGATTTATGCAGGGAACTGACAGAGTTTGCTGGCTCTGACCCTGAAGTTATTAAGAAACTGTTTGAAAAACACTCTTTGAAGAACAAAACCGTTCCTAATCCTGAATTTGCCACATCTCCTATATGCTTTGATGATCCTGATTTTGATTTCTCTGTTGATCTTTCACTTATACCTATGGTTGAAGCTGACCCCTTTTATGGCAGAGAAAATGATGATGCTATTGCACACCTAACTAAACTTGGTGAGCTAGGTAGCATGTTTACCACAGATGAAAAGATACGCTACTTTTATGTGACCAAGCTTCTTCCTTTCTCGTTGAAGGAGGGTGCTAAAGCATGGTATGATTCGCTCCCATGCGGTTCCATTAAGAGTCCTCAGGACTTAGCTCACTCTTTTGTTGATAAGTACTTTCCTGCTCACATGCAACATGTTGCTTTACAAAGAATTTATAACTTTAAACAGTTGCAGGATGAGTCCCTCCCTAAAGCTTGGGGGAGGTACTGCGGTTTGATTCGAGCTAGACCAGGACATGAAATCCCTAAGAATGAATTAATCGATATATTCTATGCTGGTCTAATTGATGAATCCAGGTCCTATTTGGACAGTTGTGATGGTTGTGTTTTCAGGAAAAGAACACCAGACGATGCGGAAGATTTAATGGGCAGGATTGCCAAAAACCATGAAGATTGGTCCGTCCCTGAACCACCTCCACCAACAAAGAAGAGGGGCATGTTTGTTCTAAGCCCCGAGGATATGCGAGAAGCAAAGAAGTCTATTAAAGAGAAAGGTATTAAAGCTGAAGACGTGAAGAATCTACCCCCTATTGAGAAGATGTGTGAGCCTACCACTCACCCTCCTATGGTAGAGGTACACTCTCTTTTAGATTTCAACGCAAGTGACATCCCTCATGGTAAGCCTCCTGATCAATGTTTAGATGAGTTTGATAATTTTATTATGAAACAAAATCATTTTAATGAGAGGATAGAAAGTCAATTGCATGATAATTCCCTTGCTATCAAAAGACTGCTTGATGTTTTAGATAGAACAGTTAATGATGTTCAATGTCTTGTGAAGCATTTTCATATGGTTCAAACTCAGCTTGATCAAATTTCTAATGTGCAAAGAGATTTGCTTGCTAACAATGCCAAACAAGATAATTTGCAGGCTTTTGGGATTAAGACCCGAGGGGGAACTAGTACTCAAGATCCTCTCTATCCAGAGGGACATCCGAAGAGAATCGAGCAAGATTCTCAAATACAGGAAGAAGAAATTGTTGTCTCTCCAAACAAGAAGAAGAAACATAAAGAGACTGACAATTCTAATGATCCTATTGCAGATGAAGAGCCAGCTATTGATCCCAACAGTGTATCTATTTCCGATGTTGAGACTGAAGACGGCGCTGAACCTGAAGGTAATAATAATGAGAAGAATGATCCGCCTGAAGTTCGAGAAGAAGAAGCACCTGACAAACGTAAGAGGTACACTAAAGAAGACTTCATCGCAAGAAAACATGGGAAGGAGAGAGAACCATGGGTACAGAAACCCATGCCCTTTCCAGGTAAGTCCATCAAATCTAAAGAAGAAGAGCATTATAATAAGTTTTGTGAATGGATTAAACCTCTTTTTCATCAAATCCCTTTGACTGATGCTATTAAGTTACTTCCTTATTCAAAATATATGAAAGATATTGTCACTAACAAAAGAAAAGTTCCTAATGATGCAATATCTACTATGCTTGCTAACTACTCTTTCAGTGTCAAGATTCCTGAGAAGCTCGGTGATCCAGGTATACCCACCATTCCTTGCTCCATAAAGAATAATTATGTCAAAACTGCTTTATGTGATCTTGGAGCAGGAGTGAGTGTTATGCCTCTATCTCTTTACGAGAGGCTTTGTTTAGAGAAAATAATTCCTACAGATATCTCCCTTCAGATGGCTGACAAGTCAACCGCTGTTCCGATAGGTATTTGTAAGGATGTTCCCGTAGAAGTTGCTAATTGTTTAATTCTTACTGATTTTGTTGTGCTTGACATGCCCGAGGATGGGAGCATGTCCATTATTCTTGGTAGACCTTTCCTTAACACCGCAGGTGCTATTATTGATTGCAACAAAGGGAAGGTTACCATCCATGTGAATGATAAAGAACACACGATATATTTTCCGAAGAAGACCGACAGGAGGCATGCCCTCAACTCTATAGAATATCGAGACCGTGAAAATTGGAGAATGGGACTGTCCACTACATGTGCCTCACAAATACAAAACTATCATGGTAGGGACAATGTCCATCAAGGTAAAGGTTCAGTGATTACTTCGTAGGAGGTGAGACTTTTTGCTCAATATATCGCTTGTTTGTTGGTAAGACTTGATCAACCTTACTAGTGAACATGTTTTATATGGATAAAAAGTTGAGCTTGTTATGTTTTCATTTGTTTTTAGTTTTGTCCTACTTGCTGTACCAAGTATCTATGTTTTTGAAGCTTCACAATACTACTAACTGCTTCAAGTTTTCAGAGAGTTTCGCAGCTTTTTGAACTTCAAAAAAATTTCAACAGTGAAGTTTTCAGAAAAATTCCAGAAAAATTATAATAAAAATTTCCACGTCGGGAGAGACCCGGAAAGTCCTGGGGCCAGCCAGGGGGGGCCACCAGTGGCCCAGGCAGCCAGCTGGCGCGGCCCAGCCCCTGGCCGCGCCCACAGGGCGCCTGGGGCCCACGGGACCCCCCTCCAGGTACTTCTTCTTCCTTTCTCTCTCTCTTTCTCCAGAAACCCGAGTTCTGGTCTTGTTCTTGTGTTCTTGCTGTTCTTGGAGGCGATTTCTTCGATCTCTCTCTACAGCCCCTCATTTGAGCTAAAATTTTGAGCAAATACTCCCTGGTATTTGACTCCTCCACCCCTCCAATTAGATTTTTGATTGGTGGCCTCATTTGTGAGTATTTAGTAGTTCTTGGTGCTGTAGAGATGAGCTTGCATGCATGTGTAGAAAGTTATTTTCCAAGTTTTGATGCAAGTTTATGCCTTGGGCAAGTGAGTTGAGTAGTTTGCCTTAGCTCACTTTGTTTTAATCCTCGTTTTTGTAAATTGTAAAAAAAAATTCAGAAATGAGTTTGTTAGGAAGGGCAAAAGGATGGCTTGAGAAGAGGAGACCCGCACACTCCGATTGAGTCACTAGAGCCGCAGCTTCACCATCGACTGCTAGGGTGAGCTATAATGAGGATCATGTGCCCCTAGAGTTGCTGGAAGACACAAGTCTAGCACGTGCGATGAAATTTCCATGTGATGAATTCATGGAAGCTGCAGGAATCAAGGATGAGTTTTGTAATCTTTGTGCTAATGCAGGTTTGACACGGCTCGTCACGAGCCATGTTACTTAGTATCAAAAGCTCACCTCTAGTTTCATTAACAGTTTTAGATATAATCCTGATTCAGGTGCTATTGAGTTTAAAATTTATAATGATCTTATCACCATGACTTTGGGAAACTTTTGTGAAGTAATAGGTGTGCCGAACGCTGGGAGGACGGCTAGGATGGCCACTCAGCCCTCCGAGCTGAAAACCGTCATCAACTCTCTCTGCAGCATGGGTACGAGGGATATTCATCGGTCGAAGATCTCCAGCATCTTGTTTCCTCACCTCAGGTATTTCGCATATTATATTGCTAGAGGGGTGTTAGCTCGTGACAACACGAGCAGCATTTCTGCTCCGGATATTGCTAGCCTGGCAGCAGCCCTCTCAGGGAGGTCTGATTATAATCTTGGTATCTTAATTGCTCGACGCCTTGCTATGAACGGTAACAAGGGGGACTTATATGGTGGCATTTATGCCACACTTATCTTAGAGCATCTTGGAGGCACCCCACACCCTGATGATACTCCTTTTACTTATTTAAGCTTTGATCTTGCTGCTATGAAAAGGCATAAGTTTGTTACCATGGGTTCTGAGCTTGATAACCTTGTTTATATCTTGTGTTTCGGAACTACCGCGGAACGCGAGATCCGTCTACCTGCACCTCTTTTGTTTGATTTTTCTCGCAGGAACGGATGGTCCTTTGATGTTGTGCAGTTCGATGAGTTCATGGTCCAGCATCAGTTCCATAACCCCATGGAGGGGGTTGTGCCCGACGAGGAGAGGCACGGTGAGATAGCACATTTTCAGGAAGAGACCGCCACCGAGTTTGGTGAAGGGTCTTCCTCTGTTTGGCATTCGGAACCTTCCTCGTGGGAGACTCCGAGGAGTTCGGTGTACGCGCCAGCATCCTTCTATGACCCATGGACTCACCACCATACCCCTGGAGCAGGAGGCTCCTGGGGGCAGTAGCTGCTACCAACTTAGGCCAAAAGCCTAAGCTTGGGGGAGTACTTGCCATTCTCACCTTTCCATTGTATTATCCGTTTTATTCGCTTTGATCTTTTCGAGGTTTTTGCCCGTTCTTCTTTATTTCTCTATTTCCAAAAAAACAAAAGGATTTTCTCTTTCTTTTTGCTTTTATTCATCCTTTCAAAAAACCAAAAAGATTTCCTTTCTCTCTTTAGTTTGCTTTTTTTTCAGAGATCAGCTCGAGTCCGTGATGGCATTTGATTATATTTCCTACGTTCGATCGTGCAAGTGACAAGTAGTAATGACGAAGATCGACTGAAAGGAGGCAACAAGGAAGACCGGTATGAACTCTTATTGTTTCTACTTTTGTACATATGCCTGTACTTATGATCTAGAGAACAGCTTGTAGCGACATAGTGCTATGTTTACAATGCTCTTCCAGTGGTTCATGCTTTCCTTGTGGCTAGTCCCAAATAACTAGAGTGTATAATGTGTTATTGAAATGATCTACATGCATTGCACTGTTCATAGTCTGGTATACTAAGGTGGTATTTCCCTTTAGAGAATTTTTGGATTGACTTGGCACATGCTTACACATGTCTAAGACTAAAAGTCTACTTTGCCTTGATGATCTTTGAGTTTTAGAATAGTCATATCACTTTCATGCCCGATTCAATATTGCTTTGTCGCTCTGCATGATTATGACCGTTATTGCTCTCTAGTTGGTCGCTTCCCAGTCTTTTGCTAAACCTCCACCTGTACTAAGCGGACTGACTGCTTGTGCATCCAAACCCTTTAAACATGTTATGCCATACGAGTCCACTATACCTTCCTATACATGGTATTTACCTGCCATTCCTAACGAAGACTTTCATGTACCATCTCGAAATTAATCAAAAGCATTTCCCTTTTTGTGCCTATATTTTAGCTCATGAGGAAGTAGTAGTTAATTCATAATCTTTTTAAGTTGGACAAGTTTCACCCCTGGATTGCATGTATAATGTGCAAACCCCTAATATGAAAAGGAACTGGCATTGAGTGCGCCTGGCTCAAAAAGATAATATAACAAACAAACCCTCCTTCACGCTTTGTTCATGAGAAATCAGAAAACTTTGGCAGTGATAAACAAAGGAGATTAAGAGGATGTGATCGTCCTCATGCGGGAGCCGTTCCTCGAGACTTGTCTAGCTTAAAAAGTGATTGAGTTATCTGCTAGCATTCGTTGACGAAATATGCACCTCACAAAAACATATTTACTTCTGTTTTTAAAACCAAGAGCTCTGGTACATGTTTAGTTTTTGTTTCCGATCACGGGTTTTCAACTTTGCCAATAAAAGCCACAGTTCGAGAGTCTCACCTTCTTTCTTCAAAGCACCGACTAGGAGAGCATAATTGTCATTCTGAGTGTAATGTGCATTGTCCCAAAGTATTACATTGTCTTCTGCATACTTGTAATATGATTTATTCTGAAATTCTTAGTTCTAGTCTCCTTTAAAACTCTGGAGGAGTCTCTGCATTTATGTTTTGCTTCACTCATGGAGGCTAGCGAGATACCACCCTAATATGCTCAAGCTATGTGCAATGTAATCTTGTCTTGATTTTCAGTAATGCATTATTTACTTTTAAGTATTTGTGACTGGCCACTTGAAAGAAAGATTGCTCCTTGCATTGTCCTCATAAGTACTGTTTCAATACTTGCTAAACTCTTTTCGTAGTACATGCTTATATACATCTAATGAAGCAAAAGAGTTTGTCAAAGTTTTCTTTGTCGCGTCCAGTTCGTTGAACTGAATTGCTTGAGGACAAGCAATATGCTAAGCTTGGGGGAGTTGATACGTCTCAAACATATCTACTTTTCCAAACACTTTTGATATTGTTTTGGCCTCATTCTTGCATTATTTGGACTAAACTAACCCGGACTGACACTGTTTTCAGCAGAGCTGCCTGTATGGTTTATTTGTGTGCAGGAAAACGGATTTTTAAGTATCTCAGAAAAATCCACGAAAAATCAGAGAAAATCCACGCACCCGAAGGAACCAAATACCAGAAGTGGGGCCAGAGGGGGGCCAGGGGGTGCCTAGGCGCCCTGTGGGTGCGCCCCCCCCCCCTGGGCCGCGTCGGGGGGGCGCCTGGGTGGGGCCCACACCCCCTGGTGCCCTACTTTAGCCCGTATTTTTACTCCCGACGTAGAAACCCCGGATCGGAAGTTCTTTCGCAGTTTTTCGTCGCGGAGCCGCCGCCACCCTCTGTTCTTCTTCGGGAGGGCTAATCTGGAGGCTGATTTGGCCTCCGAAGAGGGGAGATCGTCGCCATCGTCATCATCATCACCACTCCATCATCCCTCCATGACTTCCCCCTTCATGTGTGAGTAATTCCCCTGCTGTAGGCGAAGGGGATGGTAGGGATTGGATGAGTTAGATCATGTAATAGTTTATCAGATTGTTGGGGGCATGTTGCCTATCATCTACTATGGTGTTTATCATCTTTGCTACAACTTGTTATTCTTAATGCTTGACACTTAGGGCCCGAGTGCCATGATTTCAGATCTGAACCATATGTGTTTGTATGAATATATTTGTGTTCGTGATCCTATCTATGAGTTGTTTGCACCTGTTACGGTTCGGAACCGGCGATCCCAAAAGTGACAGCTTGGGACACCAAAGGGGATGCTCCGTAGTTTGAGGATTACATGTATCCATTGAGTTCATTGCTTTGTTCCGGTGCTCTTTGACAGGAGCACCTTAATATCCGTTAGTTCCTTTTGGCCCCGTTCGTAGCGGGATGGTAGGACAAAAGATCTGAACCATATGTGTTTGTATGATTTCAGATCTGAACCATAATGTTGCTCAAAAGCTTCACATCTATCTAACTTTTGTGGGCACTTTGATTTTGTCTGTATCACAGAGCCCACTAAGGTAGATGAAGCATTTCTGGAGCCTGAGTGGTTTCAAGCCATGCAAGAAGAATTACATCAGTTCAAGCTCAACAACGTCTAGGAACTGGTCAAACGTCCAGATCCTCGCAAGCATAATATCACTAGCACAAAATGGATCTACCGCAACAAGCAAGATGGAAATGGCCTTGCGGTAAGGAATAAGGCACGGCTTGTAACTCAAGGCTACACACAGGTTGAAGGAATTGATTTCGATGAAACTTTTGCACATGTTTCTAGACATGAGGCTATTCGCATATTACTTTCTTATTCTAATCATCATGATATCATTCTCTACCAAATGGATGTGAAAAGTGCATTCCTCAATGGTAAGCTTGAGGAAGAAGTATATGTTGCTCAACCCCCGGGTTTTGAAGATCCAAAGAATCCTGACAAAGTCTTCAAACTCAATAAGGCCCTCTATGGCCTCAAGCAGGCCCCTCGGGCTTGGTATGATACATTGAAGGAATTCCTCATGAAGAAAGGCTTCAAACCCGGTTCACTTGATCCTACTCCTTTCCCTAAATCTTATGATGGTGAATTATTTGTGTGCCAAATATATGTTGATGATATTATCTTTTGCTGTACTGACCAACGTTATAGTGATGAATTTGCCTATATGATGAGTGAAGAATATCAAATGTCTATGATGGGAGAGTTGAAATTCTTCTTAGGTCTTCAAATTCGTCAACAATGCAATGGAATATTGATATCTCAGGAGAAATACCTCAAGGATGTACTGAGAAAATTCGGCATGCACGATTGCAAAGGCGTCAAAATTCCTATGCCCACAAATGGCCATATGTGCACTGATGAAAATGGTATTGACTTCGATCATAAGGTATACCGGTCCATGATTGGTTCCTTATTGTACCTATGTGCATTTAGGCTAGATATAATGCTTAGTGTTTTTCAAGCTACACCGAAGGAATCACACCATAAGGCTGTGAAATATATTCTTCGATATCTAGCTCACACACCAACACTTGGATTATGGTACCCCAGGGGCTCGGCTTTTGATCTCATTGGATATTAAGACTCTGACTATGCTGGTGATCGTGTGGACCGCAGGTCATCATCTGATACATGTCATTTCCTCGGAAGATCTTTGGTCTGTTGGTCCTCGAAGAAATAGAACTGCGTAACACTGTCTACTGCTGAAGCTGAGTCTATTGCTGTTGGCTCTTCCTGTGCTCAATTGTTATGAATGAAGCAAATTCTCAAGGACTATGGCGTTAACGTGAAGAATGTGCCTCTCTTCTGTGACAATGAGAGTGCCATCAAGATTGCTCACAACCCAGTTCAGCACTCGAAGACAAAGCACATTCAGATTCGTCATCATTTTCTCCGTGATCATGTGTTGAAGGGCGAAATTTCTATTGAACATGTAAAGACTGAAGAACAGCTAGCCGATATCTTCACAAAGCCCTTAGATGAGAAGAGATTTAGCAAGTTGTGGTGTGAGCTAAATATCTTAGAATCTTCGAATGTTCTTTGAATTGGACACTCATCCTAACACTTATGCACAATTGATGACTTAGATGTGCAACACATGAAGAATTGTTTTTCTTCAATCAATGAAGAATAATGCTCTATGTGTGAAGAAATTAATGAAGAACTTGATTCTAAGAACCCTACGACAATTGTACGCGGTGTCTGAAATCATCATTCTTATACGGTGGGTCACGCCAGCACAAAAGTTGAAAAATTTCAATTTGAGTTTTTCTGAAATTCCTCAGTTATTCATATTCTTTAACTTTGCATTGTCTTCACTATTTCTGTCTCTTTTTCTTCATTGGCTATATATATATATGAGTTTATGTCCTCTACAACATTCACTTATTGCTATTTATTCAAGTTGATTTTTCTGCTAAGTGAATGTGATCGGACCCTTCCCCCTCTATGCTAAACTCAACCCATTCCACTCACAAATTCTTCATATGCGTTCTATTTGAAACTTGTTCAAAATCTTCACTGTGTCCTTGTCAGCTAAAGAAATTGCGAACGCAACGTTAAAAATTATCCTTTCCAAAATTTTCGGCTTGCCACTCAAATCGATTCGCATCCCACCATAATACTTATCTATTCACCCACGATCTCACACGATCTCCATTACACAGTACGTGGGTGACACATGCCGTGTGAATGAGAAGGATCAGGGGCACGTTCGTCCAAAATCTTCGGGTGAACGGTCATTCATCTCAGCTATAAAGACCCCCCTTCCCTCTCTTCACTTTTTACTCCCCTCGTTCTCACTCTCCCGCTCGAGCTTCTCCAACCCTAGCGCCGCTGCTACTTCATCGTCGCCGGTGAGAAAGAGCTTCACTGTCTCAACCTCGTCGCCGTCGTACTCGCGTCGGCTGATGATTTCTTCACTCTGCCGCCGCCGTAGCTGTGTTCCTCGGCCAAGTTAGGGCGTGGAAGATCTGCACAGACAAACTTCACTTCTCCATCTCACAGTTCATCATGTTCTTCATCGAGGGTAATTAAAAGTTACTTTTACTGCCCTCCTTGATTCAGTTGTTTTCTTCAAAATTCTCAAAAAGGTGTTTTCTTCTTCAAATCTTCACACACTAAACACCTCACATGTCATCTGTTCATGATTCGATTTCTCTAAGCTACATTTTTCTTCAAGATTCCTCAATTGTGTGGATTTTCAATCTATACAACTCTGTCACCTAAGACAAAGAACGCTTAGTCAAATTCTTCAAGATTCATCTGGTCAAATTCCTCAAACTTGTTCTTTTTACAAAACCTTCTGAGAACGCACATGACCTCTCCAAATTCTTCGCAACTATACTCTGTTCACAGGTACTCATGTCCGCTGCTGAATCACTAGGTTCTCATCAACTTAACTCATTTGCAGCGTGCCTCGAAGAAAAGTTGTATAGTTCTTCAGAGAATTCAATTGTTCAAATTCCTCGTCTGAAGAAAATGGTTGATGGAAAGAAGCCACAGAAGGGAGGAAAGAGTCCTGAGGTCAATACTGCTTTCGAGATACCTGAAGACATATATGCTGACTATTGCGCTCCTGATGAGGCAAAGTTCGGAAAAGAGGACAAGAATCAGCGCAAAGTGCACATACAAAGAATTGAGAGGAGATGGGTAAGAGAGTGGAGGGAGTACAGATATGTGACTCCTAAATAGATGAAGAAATTCGCACTCAATCCTCCCTGCCCAAGACCTCCATTGGCACATGGCCAAGTTGCTGATCCCACTAGCCTCAAGCGTGGTGAGGATTATCCTAGAGAATGGGCCAAGCGCCAGGCCAAGTTGGCCAAACAAGCTAAAGAAGCAGTGAGAAAATTCAATGAAGACTCTGCTGTTGCTGCTGCCACTGCTAAGGCCTCGGCCTCCAAGCCTAAGAAGGCCATGGCAAAGAAGCCTGCTCACAAGCCAAGTGCTTCTTCCTCAATGCCCTCACGGCCAGACTCTTCAAAGCCCTCACGGATAATTCCTCAGACTACTCCTGCTCCTCCAAAGTCCTCAGCTCCTCCGTGAAAGTCTTCAGATGCTACAGCAAAATCATCTGCTCCAGTGCATCTTGCCACATGTCAAAGGACTGCGGGCATATCCATTACCTCAGGAGCCTCTGCAAGTTCGTCAGCGATACCAAGTTCCTCAGTTGGTCCCTCGCTGCTGAAGAAAAAGACCACTGCTGGGCGCGGCTCTTGCCCAAGTCCTCACAAGAAACAAGTTGCTTTCCAAGTGTCGTCTGATGAGGAAGCTGATGATGATGAACGTGTTCAAATCATCAAAGACAGGCAAGAAAGGGCCGCTAGAGCCAAAGGAAGCGAAGTGCCACTGCTTTGGGATCCAAAGGTGATCCTCGACTTTATTGATCTCTGGCATCAGGATCCCAACACTCCTATGCTTGACTTCAACCTGACTCCTGGCCAAAGTCACATGCTCAACGCCTTCATAGGCAAAGAAAAATGGAAATTTGAAAAGGCCAGGCAGACGAAGAAGCATAGTACAAAAAGGAGCCCTTCCTGAAGAAAAATGTTGTCAACATGACAACTGAAGAACTTGTCATGCTACAGGGTGAAATCAAAACCCTCAGTGATGAATTTGATGCATATCACGTAGACTGGATGGGCGCCAAAGTAAGATTTGTGAATTTGACTAAAGGTTTTTCTTCAAGTGCTATTCGTCAAACGCACATTGAAATTCCTCAGGCTGAAGCATCTTCTCAGTCTGCTGAAGGACATGCCAGCACCGCTGAAGAACATCAGGCTGCTGAAGAAAATACCAAGGCTGATGACTGCATTCCAGTTGCTGAAGAAATTGCCAGGGCAACCTCTAGTGTTGTGCCTGAAGAAAATGTCAGGCCAGCTGAAGCTCCAAAGGCTGTGCCTGAAGAACATGAAGAAGTCAGGGCAACAGCATTAGTTGTGCCTGAAGAAAAACACCAGATTCCTCTGGTCCTCATGTGCCTACACCAACTCCAATCCTTCCATCGCATCAGATGTGAAGAAGACAAAGGCTGCAGAGCATGCAGCTGTGAAGAAAAGGAAGGCATCAGCTTCATCAGATTCTTCAGCCCAAAAGAAGATGAAGCCTTTGACAAGCTCAGCTGAAAATCCAATTGATGCCATTCCAATTTCCTCCATGCCATCAAAGGAACTTATTCCTTTTGATGAAGAGTATGTGATTCCTAGTGAATCAGATGAAGATATTCCTTCTACTGCTTCCTCGGAGCAGACGAACGAAGAAATAGAAGTGGATGCAATCCCTTCAACCCCAATCATCTCCTCACCTACGCCTCAGTTTACTACTGAAGAGGCCGGCGATGAGGAATTGGAAAAAGACTCGGACGTGGACATTGGGAGTGCCACTCCTTTGATGAATGATGAATTTTGGGATAGTCAGCATCCCAACTCTCCTCTGTTCACGCCGCTGCAACAAATTCCTCATTCACCAGCACAAACAGTTCCATTTGGGCTCTGAAGAAACTCATCCCACTGAATCTGGTCATGAAGACATTCCAGCCACTAGTGCTGAAGAAACTGCTGCTGTTGCTGAATCTGTGAAGACTGCCACTGAAGAGGAACCAGAAATTCCTCAGACTAAAGAACCTGAGATTGCGAATCCAGAGGTTGTGATGCAATTGACTGACACTCCTCAACCCAAGCCAACGGATCCTTTCTCAAGAAAGCAAACTTTCAAGAAGGCTGATTTCTTCGGCAAGCATGTGTTCTTCACTGACTTCAATCCTTATAACTCTGCTCGCATAAGGAAGAGGCGTTTCTGGACTGCCAGTCAGGAAAATTTCTATTCCTCAGTGCCATACAATAAAGACAAAGTCATCGATCATCTGCATATTCCTCACGTGGATATGGAATCTCTGCCGTGCTTCGTGCCAGTCCTCAGTGTTCTTCACTATGCTGGACTATTGGGTTTCTGCACTGACATATGTGATTGGAATGAAGAACTGGTCCTTCAATTCTATGCAACACTGCACATCACTGGCAATTCTAAAGACGTGAATTCATGGGTGCTGGACTGGATGACCGAAAACACTCACTACAAGGCACCAGCCTCTGAATTACTTCAATCTCCGCCTCTCAGCCCTCCCATTGAAGCAGCACGTTGCATGCATGAAGAAACTGAACTCACTGATCACTACATGCAAGTGCTTATGAAGCCTTTGAAGCCTGGTCAAGCCCCACGGACCAAATTCCTCGTGAAGGAATTGTTGTTTCTCCCACAAACTGTCTATCGCATTCTGACGAAGACATTGAGTCCAATCAAGGGCCACGACTCAAATGATGAAGAAGTCGTTGGCATCATGAAGAATCTGCTGTTCAACATCATCCATGGCGTTCCCGTCAACTTCCATGATTTCTTCATGAGGACTATGGCAAATGTTGCATTTTCCCCTTTCAACCTGAAGCCTTATGCTCCATGGATTATGAGATTCATTAGGACAAGGTCTTCAGTGAATTACAAACCTGACACATTGAATCATTGCAGCTACTTGCCCCCAATTGAAGTCCTCAAATGGACATTTTCCACAGCTGATGAGAAGGGCAAGGCCACTACTGTTTTTGATGAAGGCATTCGTCCATTGGATGGTCAGTTTCGCAAAGCTGCATCTTACTCCACCAATGATGACTCTGCCACTCATGACTCTGCCGCCAATGCTCCCAAGCCAAATCCTTAAGGCACAACTCCCAGGGTGATGACTGATCATGATCTTCTCCTCAGTCTTCATCACAGTTGATCGCAACCACAAATGGGTCAAGCGTCAGTTTGGTTCAATTCCTCACAACATGACCTCTACACATAATGCAGTGAAGAAACCATTACTACCTTCATGAAACCCTCAACCGCACCTGAGCTGTTCTGTCCCATCTGTATGGCAAAGAAGATCTGAAGAAAACGAGTCTCAAGGATGACTTTGACTGGTGTGCTCCTCCACCAAAGAAATACAAGAAGGTCAAGGTTCCTCCCTTGGTGGCCAACTCCTATTCTTCATCGCGCGAAACCGACGAGTATGAAGACTTGGACGACACTGTAGCAGGCCGTACTTCAACCATCGACCCCAACAATGCTGGCGCTCCTTCATCATCTTGAGATCTTCAGGAGCGTTAGTCCTCAGTTTCAATCCTTTTGGTCATTCGATGACAAAGGGGGAGAAATTTGAGTTAGTCTTCAAGCGGGTCTACTTATATGGGCGTTTTTTTTTCTAAGTTACAACTCTCGTTCTTCTGATGACTTTGTGGATCGAGTTCTAACTTAAACTCTATGGTGACCTGATACTTTTGCTGTGGTGTTTCTGCATGCTTATTCCTCATTAATGTTATGCACGCATGCTGAATTACATCAATCGCCATATTTCATCGTGCATTTCAAATTCTTCATATTATATGTCAAATGCGTGTATGAATTACAAGATATAGGGGGAGATCTCCATGATTCTACTCTTCAAGTGTGCATTGCTTCAAAAGCAAATTCCTCACTATGCACATCTTCAGGGGGAGTTCTTCTATATCTTGCAATCAAAATTCCTCAATATCAGTATTTACACTTCATATGTTTATCCCCATTGAAAACTTAACCTATATTGTCATCAATCACCAAAAAAGGGGAGATTGTAAGTGCATCTAGTGCCCCTTAGTGATTTTGGTGTATTGAAGACTTATAGGTTAAGGGACTAATGTGTTTATGAGTGTACACAGGTCTATAAGTCTATGAGGAGTTTGATATTTACAAAGAAAGTCGACCCCTAAAAATGAAGTTCTTCGACTGAAGACTTTGGATTTCTGAAGACATTCTGTAGACTTGGAAAGTGAAGAAGTTGGTTTGACCTTGAAGACTTGGTATTCATCTGAGGAACATGAAGCGTGAAGACTTTTGTTTTCGTAGTTTCATTTTCTCTTTCTTGAATCATCGGAAACACCGTACTGTTAAAGGGGGTCAAGGAAATACTAAGGAAAAAATTCCATGTGATGCTCAACTCAAAATCGTACACCTACCAATCCTCTCGAGTGAAGCCATTGGAAATCTCATAGAGTTCAGTCATATTCTGCAGTGACAGAGACGAAGCTCTTCTGGTCTCTGAGGAATTTGTTCTGACTAAGGAGTTAGGAATTCGCCAGTGCGAATTTCCTACACAGTGAGGAACATGATAGCCCTGAGGAATTTGATACTCAAATTTCCGACAGTTGTTGTGCTACGCGCCAGCTATCCCAAAATATTTACCTACCTAACGGTCATATCATTAAGGGCATTTATGTCTTATCATGTCGGGCTGCTCCCTAGGCTATAAATAGCCGGCCCCTACAACCACTAGTTGGTTGGCTGCTCCGAGAGAAACTGACACTTGTCATAAGAGTAACCCATCCTCTGAGGACTTTGAGCAAAAATCATGAAGTGATGAAAAACCCAAAACCAAACCCAAACACCTACAAACCCAAAAGTGATTGAGCATCACTGAAGAGATTGATCCTGAGTGGATCCGACGCTTGTTACCTTTGAAGACTGTGCTTCTTCGAAACGGTTAGGCGTCATGGTCTAGAGCATCCAAGAGAAATTGTGGATCGCCAAGTGACCAAGTTTGTGATGGTTCGTAAGTCACCTGAAGACGTACCTCCAGTGATTGGGCGAGGTCTATGTGACCTTAGCTCAAGAGGAATACGGTGAGGACTTGGTGTCTTGGACTATGTGTCCAGGACTCGGTGTCCGGGACTGTGTGTCCTCAGGTTTAAATACCTAGCCGCCCCACCCAGATGTACAACTGAGACAGTAGTTGGAACTGGTCTAACAAATCAGTGTCTTCACCAAGCTTACTGGTTCTATTTCCTCAACTCTTTCATTTCCTCATAACTGTGTTGTGTGCTTCTTCATATTTGTTTGAAGACTTTGACTAAAGACTTCCACAATTTCCTCATTTCAATTTCTTCAGTCTGTTTTGTCTTCATCCTGTGTTATCTTGTGATTATGCTTTCTGTACTCGGTGTTTGTCTTCATTTCTTCATGATGACCATGCTTGTATTCTATTATGCTTACTTCTAAGTACTTATTCCACTGCAAGTAGTTCTTCTCTAAGGAATTTCCTCAACTGCAAATTTCTTAGTGAAGAATTCATAAAAATCGCCAATTCACCCCCCTCTAGTCGATATAACGCACTTTCAAGAGGCACTTTGCGATGGGTTTGATCTTACGGTGTCCTCACCCAGTGACAGAAGGGGTAGCTAGGCATGTATGTATCGTTGCTATTAAGGGTAAAAAGATGGGGTCTATTCCTACATGAATATATCTTGTCTACATCATGTCATCGTTCTTATTGTATTATTCAGTTTCTCCATCAATTTAATACATTAGATGCATGCTGGATAGCGGTCGATGTGTGGAGTAATAGTAGTAGACGCAGGACGGAGTCGGTCTACTAATATTGCACATGATGCTTATATACATGATAATTTTCATGGATATCGTCATGATTATTCGCTTTTTTATCAGTTGCCCAACAATAATTTGTTTACCCATCGTATGCTATTTCTCAAGAGAAGCCACTAGTGAAATCTACGGGCCCCGGGTCTATTTTCCAATCATATACTTTCATATCTACATTGCTATCTGCTTTTTCCTTTATTTGCATCCTTTATTTTCAGATCTATATCATCAAAAACCCCAAAATAGTTTACTGAATTTTATTTCCCGTTGTTCCATTTCCTTTTACCTATCTACCTATTTACCAATCTATTACCCGGTAGGCGTTGACAACCCCTCTTATGCGTCGAGTTGCAAGTATTTGTTCTTTGTGTGCAGGTAACTATCGGCGTTCTTGATACCAGGGTACCCAGACTTGCTTGCTTGCAGCCCATGGTGTGGCTTCCTCAACGGCCTGGTACGACCCATCTGCAACATCGACAAGACAAGACACTCGCGAGGCGAGCGACGCCAAGACCTCCCGAGGGAGCGGCCGCCCCTGGGATGCTCCTCAGAAGCGGAGATTGCTATGCAAGCACCCAGCCTCATGAGGTTGCGGTGACGCACGCCGTGACGACCAAGGCCAGGCGGGTGCCAGCGGGCGCAGAGGATCAGGTTTCCTCTTTGGTGCTAAGGAAGCAGGCGCTGGCGCGGGGTCCTGAGGGATCAGCCAAATGTTTCCATTCCATGCAAAAAGACGAAGACCACAAGGACGGCAGGACGAATGTCATCGTCGATCCCACCGCAGCGTCATGAACCGAAGCTTTACAGGCGAAGACTACCTTTTTACTGGATAAGATGTACTACTTGTCCCCTTTCAAATTGGTCGTTGTGGGATCCCTTCCCGCCTACATTTTAGTGGAAGAAGACTAAGGCCACTATAAATATAAGATAGCCACCACCAAGCAAAGAGAGAGCGATCAGCACCCCACCAGAGCAGACCTCCCGAGGTTGTTCTTCCCTTGTACTAGTTCATCCTCAGCTCCTCGTGAGGGAAATCCACCACAAAGCAGGAGTAGGGTCTTACACCGCAAGGTGGCCGGAACCTTGGTAAAATGCTGAGTCCATCTTCTTCCTTGTTCCTCGAGCTAGGTCATAGGACGACGAGCTAGCGAGCCAGGGAGTTGAGTTGTTCGAACACGCCCCAGAGTTCAATACTTTCTTGGGTCAGCGGAGCCCTGAATCTGACATTTGGCGTGCCAGGTAGGGGCGTGTCGAATCCTCTTCACCATTGTTCGCTCCACTTCCGGTCTATCATTCCGATGGCCAACGCTCGCCGTGTTCGCATAGAGCACCGGCCAGCTCTCGCCGCTCGCGTTGCCTAGACGGCGCCTGCGGGCAACGACACTCCTCGTCGTCCCCCTACCCCTGCTGCCAACGCCGCCACTGGTCCCGTGACCCAAGAACAGCAGGCCTCGTCACTGCCACCTTCGGTGCAGCGTGAAAGTCGCACCGCCACTCCGTCGCTCACCCCAGCCACTCCTTCATCTTCCCATGCGCGTCGCGGCCGGCGAACGCACAGGCTGCGCTGCTCATGACACGCAAGCTTCTGCGCTATCGCCCAGCCGATGACCTCTACGAGGCCGCATTGCCGAGCTCGTCAGCACTGCCGAAGACGCCCCTGCACCGTCTCACCCGCCGCCTCCCCCGTCTCAGGCAGGCGAGGTGGACCACGGTGCGTCTCCTCCTCCTCCTCGGCGTGATGTCGTCCCGGAGCACTGACACGACGCGCCCTAGCGTGACCGGCCGTGTAAGGCGCCAGTGCGCGATGAGGGAATCTACCAGGTGGTGCAGCGGCCCCCGGGAGAAGCGCGTGGCACTTCCAGCACCCCCACGTCAAGGTCGTGTGCCACTAGAGGCGACGACACGTGGGCGTCAACATTAGGATCCTCCCCCACGGCTGGCTCTCATGGGTACGGCAGGTTGTCGTGCTTTCACCCCGGAGCTGCGCAGTGTTGACAGGCCCGGCAAGTTCAAGTCAGATCCGCATCCACGCTACGACAGAACACCTAACACTGCCGAGTTCCTCTAGCTCTATGAGCTGAGCATCGAGGCGGCAAACGCCAACGACAAGGTCATGGCGAACTGGTTCCCCATGGCCCTAAAGGATGGCGCACATTCTTGGCTCCTGAATCTCCCGGCAGGCTCGATCTCTTCCTGGGACGAGCTTCGTGAGCGCTTCATCGTTAACTGATGATCCACAAGTATAGGGGATCTATCATAGTCCTTTCGATAAGTAGGAGTGTCGAACCCAACGAGGAGCAGAAGGAAATGATAGACAGTTTTCAGTAAGGTATTCTCTGCAAGCACTGAAATTGTCGGTAACAGATAGTTTTGTGATAAGGTAATTTGTAACGAGTAACAAGTAATAAAAGTAAATAATGTGCAGCAATATGGCCCAATCCTTTTTGTAGCAAAGGACAAGCCTGGAAAAACTCTTATATAAAGGAAAGCGCTCCCGAGGACACATGGGAATTATCGTCAAGCTAGTTTTCATCACGCTAATATGATTCGCGTGAGTTACTTTGATAATTTGGTATGTGGGTGGACCGGTGCTTGGGTACTGCCCTTCCTTGGACAAGCATCCCAATTATAATTAACCTTTATTGCTAGCATCCACAACTAAAAAAGAAGTATTAAGATAAACCTAACCATATCATGAAACATATGGATCCAAATCAGCCCCTTACGAAGCAATGCATAAACTAGGGATTAAGCTTCTGTCACTCTAGCAACCCATCATCTACTTATTACTTCCCAATGCCTTCCTCTAGGCCCAAACAATGGTGAAGTTTCATTTAGTCGACGTTCACATAACACCACTAGAGGAAAGACAACATACATCTCATCAAAATATCGAACGAATACCAAATTCACATGACTACTTATAGCAAGACTTCACCCATGTCCTCAGGAACAAATGTAACTACTCACAAATCATATTCATGTTCATAATCAAAGGGGTATTAATATGCATAAAGGATCAGAACATATGATCTTCCACCGAATAAACCAACTAGCATCAACTACATGAAGTAATCAACACTACTAGCAACCCACAGGTACCAATCTGAGTTTTTGAGACAAAGATTGGATACAGGAGATGGACTTGGTTTTGAGAGGAGATGGTGCTGGTGAAGACGTTTATGGAGATTGACCTTCTCCTGATGAGAGCATCGATGGTGATGACGATGGTGATGATTTCCCCCTCCCGGAGGGATGTTTCCCCTACAGAACAGCTCCGCCCGAGCCCTAGATTGGTTCCGCCTCGAGATGGTGGCGCTTCGTCCCGAAAGCTTCCTTCTGATCTTTTAGGGTAGAAGACACCTTATACCAGAAGATGGGCATCGAGGGGCTGCCAGGTAGCCCACGAGGCAGGGGGCGCGCCCCCACCCTCGTGGGCGGTGGGTGGCCCCCCTCTGGTGCTTTCTTCGCCCGGTATTTTTCATATTTTCCAAACTGACTTTCGTGGAGTTTTAGGACTTTTTGAGTTGTGCAGAATAGGTCTCCATTATTTGCTCCTTTTTCAGTCTAGAATTCCAGCTGCCAGCATTCTCCCTCTTCATGTAAATGTTGTAAATTAAGAGAGAAAAGGCATAAATATTGTGACATAATGTGTAGTAACAGCCCATAATGCAATAAATATCGATATAAAAGCATGATGGAAAATGGACGTATCACTAACTTGCAGGGCACTCGCGACCACGCTCCTGTAGTAGGTGACATGCGGCATATCAAGTAGTAGTCGGGCAAGACCTTGCACCACTACATACATCGTTTCACCAATGTTCGCCTCAAGATCCCAAACGTGTTGGATGAGGCCATCATCTTGGCGTTCTCCGATGGGGTCCGTGATGTCAAGATGAAGGAGGATCTCGTCATCCATGAGGACCAGTGTTCGGCTCTAGAGATGTTCAACATGGCATCCCAATGCGCGAGGGAGGAGGAAGGACGCCTCTCCCTCCTGGGGTCTCTGGAGGTTAATCATGACGACAAGAAGTCCAAGGCTAAGGACATGAAGCGTAAGGGCCCTGCTGTGCTCTTAGAAGAGCGTGAGATGAAGCACGGCTGCGACCACGCCGAATCCTTGAAAGGCAACCGCCCATTCTACGCCTTCCATAACGTCCACAGCCACAACACCAACGACTGCCAGGAGCTCAGGGCAATCCGCGACAAGTGCATCAACCACCGCCTAGACCGCATTGACCATGGCTATGGCCGCGGAGGAGGCAGTGGTGGTGGCCGTTGGGACAACCGCGACCACCGCCAGGACTAGCGCGATCAGCCTCGTGATGGCCCCTGGCATGACCAGTGTCGGGGGAATGACCCCCGGGTACCCAGAAGACGGCGAAACAATGGTTCAAGACATCGGGGTGGCCAATGGCCCTCAGTCTGGGTGCTCCGGCCGGATCGTCACCCGGCTCCAGACGGTAGTCGAACGGGTTGCCCGCCCGCCCGGGCCGACGGCTCCCCTGACCGGCTGCTCCACCTACGCCAGTGGCCGGCTGGCCGAAGTCAACTGCACTCCAGACCCGACACCGACAAGACAGCCATACCGCCGACAGGACGGCCATACCGCGGACGAGACGGCTATACCCGAGCACTGCTGAGCAATAGTGGTGCACTGTAGCAGGTGTAATGCATCGCATCGCATGACATCCTCAATAGTGTAGTTGGTGGGTGGGCCACCACCCACCACGCCCACTCCCCACTATATAAGCTAGTCATCCATCCCACTCTCTCACGAGCATGTATGCCCAAGTGCTCATGCATGCACACATGCTCACGGTAACAATGGCTCCCTGTCTCTCACGCCATACACTAGCTAGCTAGCTCCTTGCTACTGCCTTCAGTCCAATACAGCTTCACAAGCACTCTGTACTGTAGATATACCACATACATACAGACATGCAGGAGTAGGGGTATTATCTCTTCGGAAAGCTTCGAACCTGGGCAAACCACCGCGTGTTATTCGCATACCCATCCCGGATATTCCACGACAGTTTTGCCCTCGCCTGAAGCCACCATGTGGCATCAGTCGACTCGCTGACCCCCCCCCCC